>JAWWLV010000121.1:64454943-64473955 GCA_035041135.1 Platyrinchus mystaceus | reverse complement strand
ACAATTCCTCCTTCTAATTCTTCCCTGGAGCTCTTTGTTAACTTTCTTGGTGTTTTCTTTTTGCTCAACCTTTTAACACTGTCCCCATTTCAGTTATCCTTTTCTCTATGGGAGTTCACTCTATTTCTGCAGTTTAGGCTATGAAACAAAATTGTTCATGGAAGTCACAAGGCAGTGGCAAGCCTTAGGTTCTTCTTCATGTGGACTGTCTTCTTTGTCTATATTCTGTTCTAAAGATCTGCAGGATGAGGAATTAATCTGTCTGCAAAGCATTGTGCTCATCAATGATTCCCCATAAAAGAGTTGCCTGGTTAATCCATTTGTTTTCTTGAGGTCCTTGTATTAAATAGAAGCTTGTTATATATGGATTTTTGAGCATCCTGCAAATTAATATTTCCATTAGACACTGCTCTGACATTACTACACAGGTGACAAACCAAGAAACTGCTTTCTATAACCCTTTAAAATGGAAATAGATGCAAAACCAGCCTTAATTTTGAGAAGCAAGGTGCAGGGAAGTGTGTAAGAGAGGAGCAATTGCAATGTGATATTTCCCGAGATTATGCTCTAACATGTTCCAGCTCACAGTCTTCCTGAACCTCATCATGTCTTTGGTATTCTCTTCTTTGTTCAATCCCCCTCTGATCTCATGTGAATTTACTAGCTTTGTGTATTCTGCTGCAAGTAATTCCCCAGCTCTCTTCCTCTTTCATAGGCACTGTTTCTGCCATGCTTTCTTTTAACCTGCCTTTGGTTCATCACTTTGAACTGGTGAACTCAGCATTTGTTCCTTGTTCACATCTTCACAGTTCCATAGATCTCTTCTGCAATGCACCCCCATCTAGACTCTGGATATAAGACTAGTAATTTCAGTCGTTCCTTGTAACAGGAATCATTCTGAAAAAAGCTTCAGGCAACTTATGTAATTGGCTTCATTGCTGTTTTGCTTCTCTGCTATCTTTTCTCAGCTCCTTTTTGCTATGGAGAGGGGCACTAGAACAGCACAGAGCATTAAGGAAGAGATATAGGTGGTGGCATACCAGGGTTTATTGTGGTAGGCAGCTCAGCCCCACATAGCTGCTTGCTCACTTCTCCACTGTGGAACAAAGAAAAGAATCAGAAGGGTAGAAGTGAGAAAACTCATGGGTTGAAATAAAGGCAGTTTGTTTAATAGGTAAAGCCAAAGCTGTGCACACAAACAAAATGAAGCAAGGAATTCAGTCACTCCTTCCTTTTGGGGAAGGAGGTGTTCAGCCATTCCCAGGAAAGCAGGACTTCGTCACGCATAATAGTGAGTTGGGAAGACAAACACCATCACTCCAATATCCCCCACTTGCTCCTTCTTCCCTCATCTTTATATTACGTGTATGATGTCATATGGCAGGGGGATATCCCTTTGGTCAGTTGGAGTCAGCTGTCCTGGCTGTGTCCCCTCCCAAATTCTTGTGCATCCCCAGCCTACTGACTGGTTATGCAGCATGAGAAACAGAAATAGCCTTGACTCTGTGAAAGCACTGCTCAGTAACAGCTAAAAATTCTCTGTGTTATCAACACTGTTTTCACCACAAATCCAAAATACCAAAATACCAGCTACTATGGAGAAAACTAATTCTACTTGAGCCAAAGCCAGTACAGTTCTCTATTACTTTTCTCATAATTCTGAACATTTGCTTTGGCTTCTGCTCAGTATCACACTGGTGTTTTCTTTAAATGATTTATTATAAGCTGAAGATCTCAATCTGGTTGGGAGTCAACTTTAAGCCCTCTCCTGCAGATATAAAATGGAGATTGTTTTTCCCTATTTGCATCCTTCTATATTTATCTCTATTGAATTTCATTGTCAATGTTTACGAGAAGCTGTATTACAATGATGCAAACAGCTGTTAACTACTAAACATGTATGTGAATGCACTTTTCCTTATCAGAACCCATCTTTTATAGTGCAACCTGCTTAAATCGGATTGAATAAAGAGACCTGAAAACTGGAGAGTACTTAGATGAATTGTTCCGAGTTGCATAATAATAATAGTGGCCTCCATGAGGGACTAAGGTGAGAGAAACTGTGGAAAAAAAGAGTATAAGTACGAGAACCATTATAGGTGAGTTGTGATGCTAGGAGTATGAACTTGCCATAGGAGTACAGAGTATATGGCCATGAAGTTTTCTGGAGATCTGAATGCCTTCTACCATATTAGACAAAAACATAGCACTGGTTTTGTGTTGTGGGTTTTGTTTTGGTTTGTGGTCTTTTTTCTCTCTCTTATTAAATCCTGTTGGTTCATGCTCTGTCATTCTGTGACTCAAAGTCTATATGAGTGTGTTTGTTGCCCATAGATGGGAGCTATTTTCATGAGGTGTTGAGGTTCTGTGACTAGCATGCCTGAATGCACTGAGGCATGTTTTCAGGCTCTGCTAGTTAGGCCAAACAAACTAACCAGAAGCAAGCACACCTGGGGGATCAGTGACCTCCCACTTTGTCAGACAATAGCTCCTATAAACATTAACATGTTTAAAACTGTGTCTGCATGGTTCAGCTTTCCTTTATGCTTGAGAATACCTGTGATCATAGCAGAGGAGCATTTGGCCTTGGAAACGTGAACTATAAAATAGAGTTGGTATTACTGACATGGTAACAGCTTGACATTGTACAGACTGTAATGATTTGTTGCTATGTTCGCAGAAGGAGATGCTGCAGATGCTGTTCCCAGACCTACTTATTAACCTGTGTCTCTCACTGACATGATACATAGTAAGCACTTAACGGCATCTCATCTTGACACCCCTGATGCCATGTAGTCTTTCCATCTTTGTCCACAGTCCTGTGACTTGGGAGTGCTTGTGGATGAAATTAAATGAAATCTGCATGGATGTGGTGGATTTTCAAGCACAAAAACATGCAATAGACCAGTGTGTCTGAATAGAGGGGGAATATAGTGTTGGAGCATAAGCTGGATTTGTGTGTTGTGCTGCTGATGTGTTTGGTTTCACATGACTATTCAGATAAAAATGATAAATATATTGGTTTTAAAATGTTAAATTGCTTTAAACTGACGAATGACAAACAATCCCAGCTGTCAGGATAGCATGTAATACTCTTGTGTCTAGTCACTACTGCACAAGAAAAATCATAAAAGTGTGTAATCAAGAGAATAAAAACTTTCCACCTGTGGGTGCCATCTGGTGGTGAATACTCTGATCTTGATCCAGCAAAGCTCTTGGATGTGTGCCTGTGTCTAAAACACGAACGCCCCTCCTAAGTGTGTGGGTGTGTTATTAAGTCCCACACAATGGGGTGTGCATGTTGGAAGAATAAATCCAAATGCAGGTCCTCCAACTGAGATTTGCTGAATATTTTCCCTTTAAATGAAAAAAGGCTTGTAAAAGATCTGGGGAGGACAGAGCAATTCTTGCTCATAGGAAAACTGAAGAGCAAGGCAAGGAGCCATATTGTAAAGTCCCAGTGCAGACAGGAAAGCATGGAAGTACTAGGAGTATAAGCACTCAGCTATTTTGATTCTGGTACCTTTGCCAAAAATACAAATTTCTGTTCTTGTGAAAACTCAAAATACATTTTGAAAGTGTTTGAGTTGCAATTACACAGATGTGTGCAGAGGAAGCCATACTTAGAGTTGTATTAGCACAACACTGTGCCAGGGCTTGTGTGTCCTTCTGCAGCCCATGGGCTCAGGCATGTACTACTATACCAAATTGGGCAGGAGCACTGATCTGCTGGAGAGCAGGAAGGCTCTGCAGTGGGATCTGGACAGGCTGGATTTATGGGACAAGTCCAACAGGTGCCAGGTCCTGCACTTGGGTCACAATAACCCAATGCAATACTACAGGCTTGTGGCAGGGCACCAGAAAAACTGCCTGGCGGATAAGGACCTGGGGGTGCTGGTTGACAGCTGGCTAAACATGAGCCAGCAGTGTGCCCAGGTGGCCAAGAAAGCCAATGGCTTCCTGGCTTATATCAGAAATTGTGTGGCCAGCACTAGTGAGGCCACACTTTGAATCCTGTTTTCACTTTTGGGCCTCTCTCTGCAAGAGCGACGTTGAGGTGCTGGAGCATATCCAGAGAAGGGCAGCAAAGCTGGTAAAGGGCCTGGAGCACAAGTCTTGTTTGGAGCGGCCGAGGGAGCTGGGGTTGTTTGGTCTGAAGAAAAAAAGGCTCAGGGGAGACCTTATCGCCCTCTACAACTATATGAAAGAAGGTTGCAGCAAGGTGCGAGCCAGTCTCTTCTACCAGACAACTGGTGACAGGAGAAGGGGGAATGACCTGAGTTGTGCCAGGGCAGGTTTAGATGGAAATATTAGGCAAAACTTCATGGAAAGCATTATCAGCATTGGAACAGGCTGCCGAGGAAGTGATTGAGTCCCCATCCCTGGAGGTATTTAAAATATGTGTAGATGTAGGACTTAAAGACATGATTTAGCTGTGGACTTAGCAGTGCTGGTTTAATGGTTGGACTCAGTGATCTCAAAGGTCCTTTCCAACCTAAATGATCCCATAATTCTATGATTCTGCTAGAAGGGACTTCTGGTTTCAGGAACTCAAGCCTCTCCTTGCCTGTCTGTGGAGACCTGAAAGTCTAAGGAAATACCTATGTGCTTTCAGCTAGCCCTCTCTCATCTGTGCTGAAGCTAGTAAGGAATGGAGATGGTGGGAGATGCTACTGCCTCCTATTGCTCATCAGCACCCAGTCAAGGAAGAGCCCTGCTTTCGTAAGGCTGCACACAGAGGAGGTGAGACACTATCTACAGCTGTTTAAGATAATGATTTTGTCCAAAGCTATCACACCAGCCCTTCTTCTGGAAAACACTGAGGACAATAACTTTCAGCAGAGGAACAGTAGGCCAGGGACTGGGTAGGAGGGAAGGTCAAGGTGAGGGGCCATGCCCATAGTTGGCACAAAAATTTGGGAAGGGACCATCTATTTGGAGTAATCTGCAGGCTGCTTCCCACCTCTCTCATCCATTGCCTTCAAGATCAAAGGCTGCTATAAAGTGCTACCACAGATGCTTTAATAGAGGCTTTATAGCAAGGCATGAGATTTCTTATCTCGTATAGACTGAGCAGAAAACAATGTGATAAGGTTAGAGCAAAGAAAAAGACTCAGAATTTACTTTCTTTCTCTACCAATAAAACAAAGGTTTATCTTAATTTCAGCCCTATATGCATGAGATTAGTATTCAGGCAAACAGTTCTCCTAAACTATATTATCTTGGTGCTGTTCAAAATCCCATAAACCAGAAAGTACTAGATATCATTCCCCCCCCCAGAAAGCACAGTGGGGAATAAGCAAATAAAGTTGAAACAGATAAAGATCTGAGTATTGATCTCTACTTGTGTTGCCTAATAGAGCGTAACTCCAAAGGAATATTGTAGTCATTGACAGAGAAGAAATCGAAATAATCTGGCTATCGCTTTACATGTCTCTGTATTAGAAGGGTCACGTAGGCTAAAGAGTGCTAGGCATTTACGCAAAGTAACAACAGATTTTCATGAGGTGTATGGATTTACAGCTACAGAAGGCACTTCAGTCCCCTCAGCAGTGACTTCAATTGCGCTAGCACAGCTGTGGTTTTGTGGTGAACTCGCAGCACCTCCCCCATGCTTCTCTGCCTACCTCAAATGTGTGTTATCTCACAGCTGCCAGCTATGGGGTGTCTCCCCAAATGACTGAGCTAGAACCAGGATTTTACTCCTTATTTTTAGTGTGAAATTAGTACCAGAAGCCACATGTGAAAGCCAGTATTTTTCTAATGTGACCATTTCACTTTTTTTTTCAAAAGTTTACTTGAAACAGTTTGGGAAGACCACCTTCGCTATGCAATTAATTCACGGCAGTTCCAGGATTTGCAGCTGTATCTGAGAAATAAGAATAGAAATGACATTTTCTGACTCTGTGGTGTTGATCATCACTCTCATGGATAAAATGGTTTTACTACAACTCACCTTCTGCTCAAATCACAGAACCTGTGGTTATAGGAAAGCAAAAGTGATTCCATCTGGCTCATACATTATCAACAGTTGTTAACAGCGCTTCAGTTACAACGACAGATTGCCAAGGCAAAAATGAAGACCTTGAGGACAAATGCAGTTTCATACCTGTAATTTAGAGTGCAGTTTGACTCACAAAATCTTTGCAACATGCAATAAAGGGGAGCCTTGCCTGACTTTTAGATCAACTTTCAGCTGAAGTTTTCAGAGCCAGCAGCTAGGAAAAAAATAATTTTGTGCTTGCAAACTGAAAAAATTCTGATCTGAAAGCCCTCTGGACGCTTTGAATACGCAGTAAGCATGATGCAGTTACTTTTCACTATGCACCAACATTACCCTGATGGTTTACATTATTCATGCAAACAAGATGCGGTAAATGCTGTCTCCTCCAGAGCCTCTTAGAAAGGAGGCTTCAGTAATGCCTAGGAAACCCTGCAGGCTCTCCTCTTGGATTTCATCTGCAAAGAAATGCTAAGATGCTGCTTCGGCATTTGAGTGAGAACATATTCCTACAGTCTCTTGTAGAAACTCTGTTGAAGGCACAGGAAATCTGGGTGGGTACAGAATACTGCCTACGTATATCAGAGTGTGTTTAACCTTCCAGCCACAGAGACAGTCTGCAGAGATGAATGCCTTCTCAGCTCAAGAGGCTTATGAGGAAAACTCACATGTTTAATAAACCGAAACATGTAACAAGAGTGCATGTCAGAAAGCAGATGTCCTTGGTGTGCTACGAGCCGATCATACTGAATTCCTACATACTTATTAATCTGTAATTCACTTAGGGCATTGAAGTCACATCCCTATTCTGAAAACTGCACTGTGTAGTGGCAGGGAAGATGGGGAAGGATATGGAACAGACTGGCAAAGATTAAGGGTGATTAGGTTGGAAGACAGGAATAAATTCCAATTCCAATACCAAATCCCAGGCAAAGTTCTTAATCAGGAAAGTCCTTCTTTCCTGTCCTTTAGCGCTTTTTTTTTTTTTTTTTTTTTTTTTTTTTTTTTTTTTTTTTTAAATTTATTAGGGTTTGTTGGATGGTTGGTTGTTTTTTTGTACCAATGACAACATTATAATCCTGTCACTGTCTGTAGACCTTAGCAGCCCTATAATCCCTAAAACAGCTTCATACCAAGAAATGTGGTCATGGTACCTCCCTATTAGTATTTTCCTGAATCGGAGAAAGCAGTGGGCTGTAAATATGAAGTGATTACTGAAAAAATATTAGTGCTACTGGCTGATCAGAGACCTGAGGAAACACAACCAAAAATGTAACTGTAAATTTCTGCTTAGATCCCATTGTTTTAACTTGCCTTAGGTATTGGAATTTATTCCTGCATTAAGGGTTTCTCTGCTTCTAGCTCTATAGAACAGCCTGTTGCTCCAGTCGCTCTTTTTTTCACTTCTTGCAGTCAATATGTACTGCAAGCAAGTGAAGTCTATTTTTTTTCCTAAACTGATATTGAAACATAGTTTATGGAATAACCAATTTTCAAATTGTATTTCATACACCATTGACTAGAAATTCTCATGGCTTCATTGCAATCCAGATCTCTTTTATTAAAAGGCATTCTCTCAGTCCCAGTGTGAGATCTTTCTGTATTGTGAGTTATTATGCACTAAATATGTGTGCTAAAACAAATGAAACTAACTTCCCTTGAGTATTTTTACAGCCTACAGTCAGTTGAATCTGGGCAGAAGGTAGAGAACCTGGATTAATGTACTGCTCTGTTTTGACTGAAATAAATAATTCATGTATTCTTCTTCAAAACAAAAATATTTATCCTTCAAGACTGGCTGGAAAGGATTGGTTTTAATGAAGCTGCTAGTTTTTTTCTAGTTTCCCTTTAAAAAAATAATGATTTGATTTTTGTGAACATTTATTACGTTTTGTAAAGTGATGGTATACTTTTGTCCCTTACACAGTGTAGTGAGATTTCTGTACCTAATCAAAGCCACTAAGATGTTATGGGCATTAAATTTGTGTTAATGAGGTGTTCATGAATGCAAGGAAGAACAATAGCCTGTCACTTCTTCATGAACTGATCTGACAATTTTGCTGTGCTTGGAGTATGAAACAGAAAAGCTGTAGAGATGTTGTCATTAGTAAGATTTATAGTTGTAAAGGGTTTGGTGACATAGGCCTGTTAGGATTACAATTAGATGTAAAAGATCATCCAAAGAGTACAATTGCAGGCAATTTATCTAATCAAATATGTGTAAGTGACACTTTTCAGAAATGCACTGGAGAAAAGGAATTTTATTCTCCTGCGGTGTCATTTTCATGTGGTTCTAGTGGTGTAGGTGATTCTTCTGTAAATGCAAACATACTTTTTTTCACCTTTAGCCTATAAATAAAATGTCTATGTATGTGTTAAGTGTGTGAGGATTAGTTTGTGATGTCACTTCTTTTTCAAGATAGTTTAGTCTCATGCTTGCCTGGAGTCCTTGACCAGATAAGAGTTCATGTTGCACAAAATGCTTTCTAAGAGCAGTACTGCTTTTGTTCATTAGGCATGCTTTATGACTAAATTTATATACTCTAACATGCTGACTAACAGTCCACTTCCCTGAGACCCTTAGGAAATACACTTTACCCTAGATGTAGCTCAATCTGAGCATCTGATTGTCACTGAATATTGAATATTGAAATAGTTATTGTAATCCAAGAAGATTAATTGCTTCTGTGAGTAAGCATCTAAAAGAACTAAGCTCATGTTAGAAAAAAATCATGAGGATTATCTTCTTTATGCTTCAGGGCATAGACTAAGCTTTTTGGGGAAAAATATAATTCAGTGACATAGTGTTTCATAATTGATCTCATTTTGCGTAGTTTATTTTTTTCTCTGGGAACACTCAGCAACGGCTTATACTGAAAGCAACAGTCTATTTAAATTCTTGGTTTATTGTGATGCATTTATGTATTTACATGAACTCCATCTAAGAGGACAACTTTTCATCATGTTGACGTCGCACAAAGACTGGTTTTGTGTCCTCTTGTATAATACATTTTCTTCACTGCATGTATATCTGAAAGCTATGGATTTAAAAAAGTTGTTTTTGAAATGGTTTTTTAATTAAATAGTTTGATTGATTTATGTTCTTTTTAGATGAAAATAGAAGGGAAAAATTGCAGACATTCTCTACCAAAATCCAAGGACTATGTAGTAAGTGACCAGAAAGCATAACACTAGAACTCAATATAATTCAGCTTTAATCATAGCAAGTAAAGTTTTTATCTATCTCATTGCTATTACCTTTTGTAGTAAAGAAGGAATAAGCAGGCACTGAAGACATTTCTGAGTATATACTGCAATCTATGTTAAATGAGACACCAGACTCCTTTTGCGTTATTAAACCATGAAACTGCAAAAAATTAATTCACATTCCACTCAAAACTGAGAAAATTAAGACCTGCAAGTCTGTTTTCTCACAGAGGAATAAAATTTTTGGCAGAAAGGATATATCCTTTAGTGAAAGCATTGTATAAGACTGTTTACAAAACTGCATCCCTTGAGGGTATAGGTTACTCATAGTGAAGAAGTCTCTTGAGGCATCTACATGGCGTTTTAGTCTTTGAGAGCTTAAAGTTATCTTAGTTGATCACATTTGCACTCATTTTAGGTCATTCATTTCCTTTGAGTTGCTTTATAATTCCTCCCATCTTTTTTCTCAGACCTATTTTTTCCCAAAAGTTATGCCAATAACTTTTGATTTTTTGTGTGGATACCCATGCTAGTCTATAAGTGTCTTCTTTTTTCAGTTCCATTTCTCATTTAAACCTCTTTCCAATTTGCATAAGTTGTGAATAAAACCATTTGGTTTTATTTTTGAAAAACTGCCTATAAAATGTCATACTGCTATATCTATTAGTTCTGGTTTATACAGACTTCCCAAAATAAGAAAAATATTGGAAACTGGGAAACCATTTATTCGTATTTCAGAATTACAGTCATACCTGTAACTCTGTGGACTCCACAGACAATGAGGGTAAGTTTTTGTTCTCATCTGCCATTAGCCATTTAAATGTTTGGAGACAAAATGATTCTTTTTTAACATTAACTGTAGAGTGGTTGTCTTGAGGATTTCTTTGTAGACAGTGGAGAAAGGCCAGGCACTTCCAGCAGGATGTTTATCCCATTTATTTTCTGATTAAATGAATCACTCTTGGGAACAGACCTACATTCCCCTTTCTAAATTATAGAGGGACCATTAGTGTCAATCGTGCCTACGTTTTAGATTACAAAAGTGAGATGAGAGGAATCTCAGAGTCTATATATTTCTTAAGGCACTCAGTAGGCATTACTGAACACATCTTGTTTACCTTAGGGTTATCACTGCTTCAAAACTGTAATTTTAAGCCAGGGTTTTGGATTGCCTAAAAGCAAAGTGAATGCAGCTAAAATTGTTCTCTTAAGGTGCCCTCAGTGGGGAAATGTATGAAAATCACAGACAACATAAGCTAATAGAGATCCTAGTATTTAATCTCAAAATCTAACTTGGATATCTTGCTTTTATTCCCTGTGCAGTAACATTCTTTTGAAAAATGGCTTTCTATTATGTTCAAGTACCTTTTTGATCGTAGTGATAGTGACCACCAACCTATATACCTTTTTTTGTCTACATTATTTTATTTTACATGTTGTTACATACACTATTTAAGAGTGTTACAGAGAAGTGATGGGAAAGGGTTTCTTCCCCATTTTCTGGTGCCCTCTCCTTTCATTTTGTTCTTAATTCTATCTTTCTGTTGCCTGTATCATGCCTGTTATCATGGTCAGCTATATCCTAAATCTCTACTGAACTCCCTGTCATCCTAGGAGTTTCTCAGTCTAAAGGTCTATTTGCAGGGTAGGAAGTCTAGGGCTCATACTTCCGGGTTTTGTTTGATTTATAAGACGACATATGAACCCACTGATATTAAATGTGACAGGGCCTGACAGAGCCTTAATCATTTGCTCCTCTTGCCTTTTTCCATGGTGATCACTGGAAGAGAAAAAAATTAATTGAAAACTATGGTCATAAAGTGCACAGAAAGTGGCAAGTTGAAATATAGCAGTACATTAAATTTGTTTTAATTCCTGTTCTTATGTGTAGGAATGATCAAACTTCAGGTCAACGATGGTCTGTGAGCCTTATTTCCACTACATGAGTGAAAAATAATATCAAAGTGATGGCGTTTAAATGTTCTGCTTTATGAAGGATAGCCCTTTTGATAATTCAGTAAGTAATATACCCACATAAAAATGTTGTGCTTTGTAATACAGTTCTTCATCTGTCCATATGAGACAAAATGTTTGAATTTGGTAATACATATTTTCAGTAGAGAAAGTTACCAATAGATTCCAGCCTGACTACACTGATAAGCCGCAACTGAGAATTATGGCAGGTAGGATTATTTTTAATATAAACATATATGTAAGGGACATAGGCTGTGTATTTTAAAAGTGTGCAGTAATGAGGCCAAGTGATGAAACATCATCTTATGTAAAGTTTGTATGAGAATCAGTAGAGTCTGATTTTTCCCATCTTTGGCCACCACAAAGGTCAGGGTTGCTTCCTGAGTCGCTGACTCATGACCTCATATGCTTTCCTTCCAGGGGGCACTCGGTAATCCCTATCTGTCTGTCTGTTGGAAGAAGCTTGTAGCTCTTTGAAAAAGTTTCTGTCTTTCTCTAGCTGTCTTTTCTGCACAGATCTGTTCCGGACACAGGTACAGGTTGTTCTTTTTCTGTCTGGAGTATCCTCATTTATGTTCTCCCATTGACTGTTGATTACAGTTCCTTCGTGGAGTATCTGAGTTGTAGACAGTGAATGGTATAAGGAGCTGGTCTTACTGTTTCAACAGCATCTGGTTGTATGTATAGTATATGAATGGGATGTTATATATGTGCTTAATGCTAATTGTCATTCCACATTTGACTTGTGCCTCTCTGCCCAAAAATTCTTCCCTGCCAGGTTTATTGGTACACTCCTGGAGAAGCTTCCAGCACTTTTGGTAAGACAAGACCATTGACAGTGCTGTGGTTGGGACGTTTGATGCAATCCTGAACTTCAATAACGAACTGAACTGCATGAAATCTGCTTAAAATAGACAGCAACATTTGTCACAGGGAGGGACAATTTTAATAATGGTATAAACCCACTTTTGCCTAGTGCTCCAAACTCATCTGGGCCAGAAGATCATCACGTAGGTGAGATACCCAGCAGGAGTTTAATTCCAGAACAAAATGGTGCTTGGCTTCAGTTAGGTTATATTTTAGGAGCTACAATTTAATTTTCTTCTGAGCCTCTGTTAGACCTGTGGCACTAAGGCAAAACAGCAATATAGGTGGAGAAATACAAGAGGTATTGGTGTCTTGGGGCATGGCAGTCTAATTGACACCTAGGGTGACCTGTAAAATTCTCTTGAGGTTTTGTCACTCATAAGTAATTTCAAAACCAAGCCTCCCAATTCTATTATGCGTATCATGGGTTTTTATTTTTTATGCTTACCTTCTGTCATTTCACTGAGTAATCAACCTCTTCTTCTTCAGGTAATGTTTCAGTGCTCCTCATTGAACAGTATGAGAACTGAAAATAAGCATATGTAATACAAACTTTTTAAGATTTCAGTCTTTGTTGTCTTTACCAATATAAAGCTAATAAGTTTTTATAAAAAAAAATCAAATTCATTTTTTTTTAAAGTGCAGTGTGTCAATAAGCATAGTCCACTTCTGTATTCGGTGTATTATAATATCTCCCTCAGGTGTAACTCAGATATTTAGTATCCTGTGAATGTTTCTGTCAGATTGTCTTAGCAGCAGTATCTCATCTGACCTGAAATTGGAAAGGCTCCTCCATGGAAATGTGAAAAAGCTGGAAGGTTGATGCTTAAAATAAAGAAGATAGAACCATTTTTCTGTAATAATTGCAGTGCCCATCAGTGCTGAGTGAATGAGAGCAGGCATTACTAACAGCAGCAGTTAAAGTTTGCTCTCAGGACACAGTTCACGGCAGACAGCTGAGTGACTCTGCAGCTGGATAATGCAAGGTTAGGCTGCTTGTTGGCTGCTTCCCCCTCCATGCCCCCCCCCACCCCGCCTCTTTTTTTTCATCACAGGGATAATCTCTTCCATAGCTCTCCTGAGAATAATTTGGTTAAACTTGTGCCATGCCTCAGGCAGAAAGGAGCTCCAGTAAAGCATGTGTATTGCATTGGTGGAATCAAGTAATTTCTCTTTTATGCCGTAATAAAAGTTAGGCAACTGGGCAGGAAATAGGCAAAGAAACTTTACTGTCAATTATGGCCATTTTCCCCAGCTTTAATTTTGGGTAAGGGGTTGGCTGATGTTTATGACTCAGCAATTAAAACATTCATGTCTGTACTAACACCAGCTGCTGACTGTTACAGATGCAGCAGGAAGCTACCCCTCTTAGGCTGCAATGCATCAGGGAACTTGCTTATCTGTAGCTGGGCTATATTATAAAGCATCAGTGTTGGCTCGCAAAAAGGGGGTGTCTCTGATGTCCTTTGAAAAGTTTTTGGTTTCATTGTTTAAGAAAGACGATTACAGAGTTTTGTGTCTGTGGTTAGGCTTTTGTGTAAAGCCTAGCTGTGCAGAGAAAAGCTTAAGTCAGATAGGGCCTCAGTGACAGAAGAAGATGATGGTGATCATGTCCAATTATTTTCCTTTTCTAAATATTAGCTTTAAAAGACTTAATAATAATAACAATAATAATGTTCCTAATTGAATTCAAAGACAAAACCCATGTCTGTGCACTTTCAAATGAAATAGAGTAAAACAACTAGGCTTCAGCAGTTACTTAAAGGAGAAACAAAGTCTGAAACACTCAATTAGTTTTCAGGTAGTAACTCAGACTTTCTCATGGTTTTGTTTTGCTTTATCTGTCCTCTATACACATACACTAATCAGTGGTAGAAGGAAAGTGAATGTCAGCTGGGAATTAGGGAGTGGTAAAGGACATGCAAATGATTTAAACTACCTCTACCATAACAATCTCATGTGTAAGGATTTCAGGATTCATGAGCTCAGGGAATGTGTGGTCTGTGCTGTTCAGATAGATTTGGTAGGGTTGCTAATTGCTCTTAGCTCACCTGGGTGCCCATGTACTAGTCAGTGAGACAAGCAAGTGCAGAAGGAAGTGCAGGAGCTGTGGATATTTCATTTAAAAATGTAACCACTAAGAAGAAAAAGTAGTGGCGCTCTTCTACATAAAATATTTTGTCCCTAGAAGAGGGAGATGTGGATCAATTCATTCCTCAGCCTGGCAGTGTTCAAAGACATCTCTCAGGAGCATGGCATGAATAACGGGTGTGGGACGGTCATGGGAGAGTTCCTCAAGAGTTGAGTTGCTGTTAGAGGTTTCTGTCTATTCAAGTGCAAAATGAAGCTCAACATGTGTCTGGACCTGTGCAGTCATGTTTGCAAGATCCATGATGCAAGAGAGGACAAGTATGGGGATCATGTCTCAGCTCAGTGCCAAGGGTTCTGAGAGAGATGACAGGAGCAAGTGCAGATTCTGCTCCCTCTGTTGCTTCACACTTTACTGGTGACTAGTGCATGGGCTGACCTTGGACATGAAGTACATGTGCACAGCACTGCCTTAAAGAGCAAGGCAGTGATCATGTGTGACAGGAACAGATGGCTAAGAGCAGAAGGCTGGGCCTGAGCAGAGATGCTCTATCCCTTGGGGCGTGTCCCTCCAGCACCAGGGCATGACCAGCTCGACAGGGGTGTGAGCACAGCAAATGGCCATGGTGGCTGGTGGGGTGCTAGTGGAGAGACTCACCCCGAGTCTCAGTCCTCCAAATGATTTCTTGTATCACAAGATCTTTTGAAACTCTTCCTATCAGCAATTGTATTTTAATAAGGAAACTGTCCCTTGAACTATGTGTCTTTTCTCTTCCCAGCCACGTAGATCATGCCTCTCTCTTTGGATTTACATAGCTTTCTTTGACAGGTTGCAACAATTGCTTACAAGGAAAACATACATTAGGAAGACAATAGACACATGTGATCTATGCCCACATACTTGTGCATCTACAGATATGGCCCAATATTCAGGATTTTAGTCCTCTGATTTAATGAGGATAACTTTTAAGAGCACCGTTAATACTGTGATGTATGCAAGCAACAGGAGTACAGTTTCAGCTGATCCTATTTGTCATGTTATGTAATGAAATTTCCTTTTCTTCTGAAGACATTAATATCTGCATCAGCATTAATCACGTGTAACATTATTACTTGTAATGTTTGTTGTCCAGGGGCCCCAGCCAAGATTGGGCTCCCACTGTGATAAATGCTGTATAAACATGCACAATTTAAAGAAAGATGTGAACCTGAAAAGAGACACAAAGGAGAAAACAAAATAAATTTGTTTTGATATAAGACACATCCCCACTGTTTAACTGTTGTCATAAGTTGGTAGATGGCCAATTTGTGCATCAAACTGTCATTAATTTTCTAACTTCTTTTTATAGGCAAAACAACGAAGATAGATTCTGAGCAATGATTTAGTTTAAAAAAGGAGATATGTGTATATATTCATTAGGGAATTCAACGCTGAAGTTGCTTTTGGGCAGGAAGGTCAGAGCCTTCTAGGGCATCTGGGATATGATCTGCTAGTAGGACAGGAAAGCAAAGGAGAAGCATGACAAAATGTAAGAGTCAGACATCCACTCGAGATACTGGTTTGATTTACTGAAAAAATGGGACTCAGGGGAAGATTTAAGGGACAAATTCCAGTGTGTTGTAATTACAATAATAGAACAGTTTAGATTGGAAGGGACCCTTGAAGATCATCCAGTCCAACCCCTCTAAAACACAGAGGGACACCTTCAATTGGATCAGGTTGTTCAGAGCTCTGTCCAATCTGACCTTGAATGTTTCCAGGGATGGAGCATCTATCACCGCAATTGGGAAGATGGGTTAGAAAAATTACTTTGAAATATGATGTTTTCACTTGGTTGGAGAGGTATTGCACAACACATACAGATTGCTTCCAAAGGAGTGAATAAGAAAGAAGGGCTCACAAGTCTGCTGTCACTGTGTTACTCAGTGCATGACTGGTGAAAGTGAAGACCCAGTGATGCAGCCTGCAACAGCATCAGTGAGAGTGATAGGGAGTGTTGTGCTGAATTTTTTAGCAGTGTCAGATTATATGGAGAGCACTGAGTTTTCTGTTTTGTCTGCTCATAGGTGATGATGAGACATCCAAGGGAAAGTGTGCACTAGGAAGGGAGACAAAAAATGGCAAAACCCAGTGATGATAAGAAACACAACCATTGCAATGTTTGAGAGCTCATATTGTATAGAAAGGAAAAATTAAAATCACTGGGAGCTCAATTGCAGGTAAGGCCACCAGGTTATTGATACTCTTAAAGGTTAATTTTCATTTTTTTCTAGTACTCTAAGCACAAGCTAGCTAATTAAGTCTTCAATGTTATTTTGTTACTTGATTTCAAAACTTTTAAGTGCTTTATGTAGTTAGATTCTGGATATGAAAATGCTTGCAGACCCATATCAGCTGAAAGAAGGGACTGAAAACTTTAATGCAGAATTTTGACAGTTTTTGCAAGACATTCTTGTCACTACAATAACTGTATTATCACAAAAAGACAGTGGTGGTTTTGTCAGGGTGACTTGATTTTCAGTGCTATCATACCCTGCAAATTAATTTCACTGTTTCCTGCTAGCAACAGACTAGTAAATTTTTTATTTTTTTCCATTTTTCCTTCTGGCTACAAATACATCTCATAGGGTCTGCCAAAGTTTAAATTATCATGGTGTTAATAAGTGATTTCTTATTAATGGATGGGTTTTCTTTTCCATTTGTCTATTAATTTCATTTAATGAATTTGTTTTTGTGACTCATTTGTTCATTTGTCTCAGAGACAGTGTTGTGGGTTTGCCCTGGGCCAATTTTTCTCACCCCCTCACACAACTGTTATAAGTTGAGAGGAGGTTTATGCAGACCAAAGAGATCTGATGTGGGGGAAATAATATTAGGATTTATTACTAGCAAGATAAAAAATAAAGAACTATATATATAACAATTTTAACTAGGCAAAAGTGCTATGTATTTACAGAAGTACCCCTCCTCCCTTACATCAGTTCAGGAGGAGAAACAGTTTCTTTTCCACTTCCAGAGCTATAGGTCTCCCAAACAATTCTGCAGCATTTGAAAGTTCTTTTATTATCTCTAGGACGACAGCTCCAATTTGTTGCAGCTGGAACTGTCTCTCTCTCTTTCTTTTATGTCGACCTCAGGGCTGGGCCTACGCCCCTCCTGGGTTAAGACCAGAGGCTGGGGGTTACCTGGGCCCCGTGGGTTCCTCCATGGACTGCAAGGAGACGCTTGCTTTGCCATGGTCTTCCCACAGTGTCACAGGGGATAATGGCTTTTGAGTCCACCCCTGTTTCCTGTGAGGTCTACTCCCTTGGCCAACAGTTCTTCCATTCTCTGCTGTCCCTTAGGGTCACAAATTCAGCTGTACCAGCATGGATCTCTCAGTGAGATCACAAGATCCTACGTGGGCCGAATCGCTCCAGCGTAGGTCTCCCTCTCCATGTGCCACAGGTCTCTAGCAGGACTCAAACAGAGTCTTAGGCCTCCCACGGGGTCACATTTTCTCATGTACTTACATGCATTCACCTGCTTCAGCACGGACTCGTTCATGAGCTGCAAGGGGTCTCTTCACTCAGTAATTTTCTACAGACGACAGGGATTTTTAGTTTTCAGTCTTTTCCCTGCTGAAGGTAGGGGGGGAAGGAGTTGTCCTCCCCTCTTCAAGCTTCTCTCTCTTCCGGCTGCCAGTTTTGACCTTGGAGGCTCCGTTATCTTTCTGCCTGGAATTCTTTTTGCAGCAGTTTTGTTCAGGCAGTCCTTCCTTAGCATTTTTCTTCTACTCTGTCACGTGTCTCGGACAGGGGAATTTCAGTGCCACACCTGCCCCCGGCCCATGGCCAGGGGAGGAGGGAGGCCTGGCCCACACATGGGGCCTGCAGCCTTCTCCTACATGGCTCCTAATTTCTCTGCTACCTCGTGGCTTTTATCTCTTCTGCATCACAAACATTCTTTTCTGTTTTCTTAAATATGTAATTGGCAGAGGTGTTACTAAAACTTTTGATTGGCTTTGCTCCAGAAATCCACCTGGCAAAACTATTTCCAGCCCCGGGGTGGGGGGGGGCTAGTCGGCAAACCCGTGACAGACAGAAGCATTAATAAGGGGAGAAAACAAAATCAGCTCGTTGAGACAGAAATCTACAGGTGTCTTTTGGGAAATGTTGGAGAGAGGCTGAGATACCAGCACACCAAATCTCATCAGTTTCTCTTAGCTGTTTCTACTAAAGAAATGACTGAAATACAGAATTTCTAACAGAAGATACTCTTCTGTTCATTTTAACGTTTAATAAGGACCATGAGTCTGAGACAGGAAAAGAAGAATTCTGCTGTAAAATCTACAATATTGTTGAAAAAAAAGAGCAGAAATAAAGGCAGCCAGCAGTGATACAAGAGTTCTGCCATGCCTTAAGTACTAATTCTTCCTTTATCTGATCTGTGGCACCTAGAAGAGTTGATAATTGGTGTTCTATACAGAAAATAACCTTTTCTGGAAAAAATTAGGAATGGTGTTTTCTGTTATTTTAGATGAAGAAGCAAAGAACACTTTTCTGGCAGTGATTGTGTATAAAGAATCAACAGCATGTTAGAAACAATAATAAAGAAAAATGTACAAGTGTACTCTACTGGTATCAGTTCATACTGATACTCAGTTACCTTTAGAACTTTAATGTATGGGAATAGAGTTGAAAATACAACTGCTTTTTTTTATGTATGTGTGTTTTTAAAATATTATTTGAAGCATTGCCTGAAATTTTCTAATGAGAATTAGATTCTTAAGGAACTGCCTTCAGTTTTTACAATGCTGAGATTTAACTCTTCTTCAGCCTTGGAGGTTAGTATAAAGGATTTATTTAGACTTTTAAAGACCTTTGACATAGTGT
>JAWWLV010000121.1:64383106-64454843 GCA_035041135.1 Platyrinchus mystaceus | reverse complement strand
GAGATTTAACTCTTCTTCAGCCTTGGAGGTTAGTATAAAGGATTTATTTAGACTTTTAAAGACCTTTGACATAGTGTTTCATAAAATTGTAAAAAAGCTTCTCACCGAAGTGCCATTGTGGATCACAAATTAAAGACAAATGAAGATGAAAAGATTAATTTTCAATAGGATAAATTGTGATTAATTGTTTGTCCTGGATGTCTCTGAGGACAAATCAGAAGTGGCCAAAAATAAAACATAAGGCATGGTTTTGTGGAAAGACTAATACAGAGAATACAAGTGATAGTGTTACATTATTTTTCACTGCTGGTCATTCTGTGTTTGGCTCTGGTAGCCTCATTTTTATAAATAGGAATTTTAGACGGTAAGGAGGTAATAAGAGGTAGGAGATAAGCTTTATGAGAGAAGACTGCTTTTTATTCTTGTGGCTTAGACCTCTAAAACAAGTGAAAGATATTATTTTACTTTAAAAAGGAAACAAACATTACGGTAGAAAAACTGTGCTAGAAGCATACCCAGTAACTGATGTTACAGGGAGGATAAATTTGTAGCTCAAATGAAAATCCAGTGTAAGTCATCACTCAATGAAATGAACAAAATCCTTGTCTTCACAAATATGTCTGTGATAGTAGTGTTGTGGAGCTTTACTCTTGTATTTCCTCCACAAGGAAGGGGCTCTTTCCAAACCTGATATTGCTGAAATATATTTCAAGGCAGTGTGAACTTTAAAACCTTGTTTTCAGAGGAGTCATGTAACCTGCTTTTAGCTGCAAGTTTTGTCCATCTAAGTGTCCATACATGGTGTTTTGTTTCTCTGAAGCAACTGGTATTGGCCACAGCTGGAGGTGAGATCAATGTTTCTCAGACTCAGCTGTGCTGTTTTTGAGCTCAGCAGGGCTGTGGATTAGGGGGCTTGTGGTGCCTTATGAGTCAATAGTCAGCAAGGGGTCAATTGTCCTTGGCTTGGCATCATCTCAGTTCCTCCAGGACACAGGAACAACTGCAGTGGTTGGTTGTATCTGTTCTGAACAGCCAGCAATTGCAAAATGTATGCCAAGTCCTGGAGGACATGGACAGCAGGGCTGACCTGGTCTTACAGGAGGATCAAAATGTGGGGAGTTGGGCAGAAAACTTAAGAAAAGGATTCATGGTGAGGAGGGAAGGTCAAAGAAAAAAGGGTAGACAGAATTAAATCCTGAGAGACAAGTTTTAGAGAAAGGAGAAAGAGAGCCACAGAACTGCTGGAATTAGCAGTCATAAGGAAAGCAGCATAAGAAAGCGGAAGGACAGACAAGCAAAACATCAGGCATTTCCAGGGTAAGCAATTCACTTTCAGTAAATCCACTGTTTGCTTAAACACTCTCTAATTTCCTGGGACTTGCTGGCTGAGTGCTTTGAACACATTTGTATAAGGTGTGGAGCTGAAACATGACATAAGCTGTTCAGATATACTTTAAAAATGTTTAAAGCACTCACTCAGTTTGGCCCTAATTGATTCATCAATAATTTGTGGCTCATGATTAGCTCAGTAACAATCAGTAGTTCAAGGTCTAAATTTAAGATGAATTGTTCCTGAGACTAGTTCATGAACCACTGCACTGTATTTTGTCTGTTACTCAAGAAGCTCCAAGTTCCACCTTTTCTGAACAGAGCCCTCAGTGTCACAAGCCTGTTTTCGAAATTACATGGAAATGTCCTTTCTGCCTACCTGCATGGTGTGGCTTTCAGATACTTCTTTATCTTCTAGGTGTGAGTGAATCAAGTGAATAGCTGAATTGGTATGTGCTGTCACTGAGAAGTATGTCTCACACAACTTATGGTGCTCAAAACCCTCAGATTGCTGCATTGCAATCACCTCAGCTGGAAAATAAGGTAACAGTAGCAGTGTTTAATACATATGGAAGACAATCGGACTGTAATGTAGCCTTGTATTGACAATCAGTCACAACTCTGAAGGAGGGCTTCTTCCTGTTTCATCTGGTGCCTACAAGTACTTACAATGTATTTCTGATGTTAGTTGGTAGATATATTTGCAGAGGAAGACCTGTAGTCAAGGAGAGGGACAGACTTCCCAAAGAGCTGATGTGATGACTGGTGAATAGCTGCTCAATGTCTTCCTTCCATTTCTTCAGCACAATGCTGAATCTTCCTATAAAAGACTGTAGAACAAGAACCTTCCAGGCTATCACTGCAAATTAAAAGTTTACTTGTGTAAAAATACAGGAGATTATTAGAATTGACAGAGACCATGGAAATATTTTCCCATTCACATTAAACTTTGTGTAATCCCTAATTCTCTGAGCAACGGCTTCATGTCTTTGGTTTGACTTTTTTTTATACGGAAAAAAACCTGAAAGAAATAAATTTTACTGGTATAAAGCCCATAAAATACAGGCAGGTGCATTCAATCCTGCAGTTGGAATGGAGTGATAGCACAAGCTGGTATCCCCATGTGTAGAGAAACAGGGAGGGATATAAACTGACTGCCTAATTAGGCACAGCAAGTCCCTTGTGGTGACTACAGCTCACAAGCAGTTAGTTCATTGCTATAGCAGTGCTAGGTGGATTTTATAGCTAGTATGGATTGTTTGTGTTATAGAATCATACCTCTGATTTTAGGGTAAGGCCTCTAGTTTACCAAGATAACTTCTAAGTCACACGATGACTTTTGGAAATTATTCTGTTTGCATTGATGGTGCCCTTCCATATGATCAACCTGATTTCAGAGTATTGGTTTTTGTGGCTTGATGACCTGCATCCACTCAATTCCAATGTTTTCCTCATAAGTTCTATGCTGTATGTTGATACTTTTAATGTACTGAAATATGCCCTTTTCATTGTTTTCCTCACAGAAATGAAGAATAACTTTATATTATTTTACATTATAATAAAGCATGCGAAGAATTTGGAGAGTCTTCTGTATTTCTGCAGCATTAGTAAAAAGGTCTTGAGAACATTTCGTCAACAGACTGATAAAGCACAGTCTGTTGCTGGTTGTGTGTCCCCATTGACGGGTGTTGGCATCACCAGAACTTTACTCATGAGAAACTTCATTTGTTTTCACCTGAGTGAGTTTTCATTTAAGAATTTGTACATGAGGAATGTTCTCTGTTGACTGTTGCCTAGCATGCCCTACATTGTTTTTTCTCCCAGGGCATAAATGATGTGAGATGCAAGCCACCAATCACAATTTAAATGACAAATAAGTAACAGTAAATAGTTTTCTGGTTGACCAGTAGATTGGAATCTGTATTTGAATTTGTCAACGAACTCACACATAGATCTACAACAATCACAACCACTTGCAAATGGTTTGTGAACAAAACTGGTATTTCTTCATCAGATACCATGTTCATGATGTATATATAAATCAATCTGCTCTAGTATTCTGAGGCAACTTATACTGACTTCACTATACAGAAATTTTCACTGGTTTGAATTACTTTTTGCTGCTCAAATTTGTGTGACAGATGACTGTCTACATAGCTGTAGCTATATTCATAGTTGACTACATAATAGAGGGAGAAACTTAAATAGAAATAATAGGCTAAATCTGAGCAAAAGAAAACCAACAATAAATATCTGCAAGTAATTCCCAACAGTGATTTCTGAAGGTTACAGATTGCTCCAAGTGAAGCAGCTTGGATAGCTTGAATTAAACAGGGCAAGTAGTTAATAAGAAGCAAAACTGGAATAGCAGAAAAATAGACAAGATAGCCTATTCTCATCTTTAGTCAAGGCTGTCCTAAGCATATATTGCTGGTGTAAACATCATATGCATTTTCTGATTTTGAATTACCTTTTCTGTCTAGGCATTGCTTTCTTCTTTAGGTAACTTAATTAAAACAAAAGGTTAGATATACAATGCTAGGAGGCAAAACAAAGTATCCATATGCTAGAATTGTTCAAAGGAGTTATTTGTTATTATGCTATCAGATAGGAATAGTTTATCAGGTTTTGATCTGGTAAAAGCAGGTGATAACTTGCACATTGCATCACTGATTGTTTGCTGTCATAGCATATTTGTGAAATGCTGTTCTTTGAGCCAATTATTTGAGTTACTACAGGAAAGAGTAAAATAATTTAGAGGATATTAGATATTGTAATAAGAAAGAACTCTTTGGAATACTTTCATGGGTCACTACAAGAATAATCCTTGCAAAAGACAATGTGACTCCTTTTGAAAAGAAAGTATTTCTTCAAAGGTCAAAACTGTATTGACAGCTTCTATGATTCAATAAGATTTTTTTTCAAGATAAGTCCTACATAATTTCAGATATTACATGATTTCCCCTGGATAAATGAATGTCAAAAAATGCAAAAGGCTCATTTCTAAGCCTGAGTGGCAATTTTCTTATTATGCTGTCATATGGATAAAGTACTTGCTGTTCTGAATTGTGCTGGCTCAGAAAAAAAAATTGGGCCAAGATTAATGAAATCAACAAAAATAATGTTTGTTTCCCTAGACATTTTGTTGACATTCCTAAATGGCCTGTCAGATCTCTTTCCTAAGATCATTAGATTTCTGATATGGTTTGATCTCTCATTTGAAGAGTCCAGACTTCAAGCCTGCCCTTCTGCTGGTTGTACCTTTTGAAGGACATCAGGGCCTACTCTCTCAGTAGCACTCATTTCAGAGGATGAACAGTACCGGACACATTAAAACATCTTAGAGAAGTCAGCAAACTGTATTCATAACTTCAGGAATTGTAGTAGATGTGGGTGCTCAGGCTGGGGCTTTGACTAGGGATAGGTTGAAGATGTGTGAGAGGTTAGTCTGTCTTGGCAGCTGGATGCTGAATGCAGACATGACCCCACTATGCTGCCCAGATGTGGAGAAGAATAGGAACTTATTCAGAAAGGATCAATGCCTATTGGGTGACTTAAAAACAGTAAAGCCAAGAGAAATTAATTATCTAATTAAAAAGTGAATTGCCTTAATGTCTGTTGGCTCTACAGGGACTTGAGGCAGGCCAGGGTCTGCTTAGCTTCAGAAACAAGGATTAGCTGAGATTAAATCAGCCTAAACTGTTTGCCTGGATTTCATTGTATTTCTTTGCTCTGCTATTGAAAGTAACATGGATGTTACTGGGAACCACATGCATCTCTATACCCTGAGTCTAGTTTGAATGCATGTGGACTACAGCTGAGAACATAATATCCATTGTAAATGGAGAGCAGGGGCATTGGAATGTAGGGCAGGGGGAGTGAGCATGAGTGCAGTCTCAAAGTGACTTTTGCTGCTGCTGTTAGAAATGTCTGGATGGGCATAAGGATAGCAATATCAGAGCATCAACTTGTTAGAGGTTGAAGTGTATTAGAATATTGATGTCAAATAAGTTGGCACGCAGTTGCATGTGCAACTTTGCTATGTACATGCAAATGCTTGTGGTAGTAGCTACACATACATGCATATGATTATTCTTTTTCAGGAATATCTAATGTTTATGTGCACATATGAGGCAAAACTGTTTGTCTACAGGGGCTTGCACGGTGCATCCAGGATAAGCCCATAAGGCATATGGACAGAAAAGCAAGTGTTGGGTATGAATTCTTGCTCACATTGTCAAGAAAGCCTTTGAGGTTGAGACAGGGCTGGCATAGAACTAAACTGTACATTGAAACTATACATTGTACTGCATTACAGTATAATGAGAAATAAGTCTTAAAATGAAATTTGCCATTGACTGTTGTTATTTAACCCACAGCATATATTTTTAAAGCTATCTTTCACTCATCTTACTGTGTCTCCCCTGTTAGAGCCATGGCACAACGTGGTATGAACCTTTTAGTGTGCTGTACTAAAGCAGACCATGATCCAGTATGGCTGGGCATCTTCAGATGGAAAAGCAGATGTCCTGGTGTAACAGTATGGCTGATAGAAATGGTGGCATGGGATAAAAAAGAGAATCCAGTAATTTCTAGTTTTCCATTAAACCTGAATATAATGCCAAAGCTGGTGCTTAGCTGCACAGAAAGAATTCCAAGTTTTGACAGGCTTTTTTTCTCACATTTCTTGTGAGATACAGGAAATCATGTATCCTTTGTGTTTGCACTGGCGTAAGGGCTTCAGTGACAGTCCCATAAATGAAAGATACATTTCTTATTAAAAAGGCTTTTTCTTTTTTTTTTTTAAACATTTTTGCAAAACAAGTATTTTTTCAAATTTTCTATGAAAGTTTAAAAGCATCTTTCCCTGTACTTTTATTATTTGCACTTTTTTGGAACATCTGAAATTTTTAATATCTACTGCTATTTCCTCAGAGTTTGGCTAGCCTTCCAGAAGCAGATATAAGTTCAGCAGCTTCTTCATTATCAAAACTGAAGATTTACTTCTGAAAATGAAGTATGCAACTTAATTACTCTGATAGAAGTATTTTGGGGTTTTTTTCAGTAACTCAGAGGGATAAAAAAAGGTAAAACTCTTCTAAGTGTTGCTGAAAAGAAGTCTAGGGGAAGCAGGAGGAAGGTGGGGATTTCTACTAAGTTTCAATTATGTGAAGCCTGGGTGTGTGCATTAAAAAGCTGCTGCTTTAGAAAGATGAAAAAGCTCATTCTTTTCCATCTTTGTGTCACATTACTAAGACTCTGTCAGCCACAAGAAGTGTGTAGTCATACATACATGCAGGACACATGCATGACAGTTCTGTATGGGAAGTAAGAGCATACATGGCAGATATAAATGTCTGCTTTATGACAAGTAAGTTGGAAACTCAAGATGGCCAGGTCACAAGACATTTATTTACAGAAGGCGGCAGAACTGTGGGCAAAACAAACTTTCAGCTTGTTTGAAGTAGCCAGGCTATGTGTACACAAGGCTCCCTGGTGGAGTAGGGACCCTCTGTAATGTGAGGCAGAGCCTGAGTTTAGTAAATAGAGGGTTGAAGCCTCATGTTTTGTGCCAGGCCTCCCAGTGAGTGCAATGAGACCACGTGATTGGTCTCCCTGCTGCTGTGATTGGCACCCCCTCCCACTTTATGCTGCTTTTCATAAAGATTTGTTGTACCAGCAATTGAAAATATGTAGAAAAGCTAGCTGTAGCACAAATGATATAATAATCAAAACCAGAATTGGCCAGTAAGACCCAATATTTAGTTAATCATGAACTACAGCCCATGTGAGTTTTGGTACTGTCAGACTTTATCACATGTTTGATGTGTTTTAGGAAGATAAGAGTGGTTGTACTGCATCAGAGCAGAGAATACACAGTTTGGTATCCTGACTCCAAAACTTGCCTGAAGAAGACGTGTAGGGAAGTCAATGAGAACAGAGAAAAATTATTTTCCCTAGTATTCTCCCCATTTTCTTGAGCTCTGCAGTTCAGGATTTTTTTAAACCAGGGATTATATCTTTGTGTATATCAGCTTCATTACATTTTCAATGATTTTTTTCTAATTATTGTCACTATAGTTTGTGAATTAAAAAGATAATTATCCATTATTTTTGAATTTTTGAGGTATGCTTCATTTCCCTCAAAGCAAAATTTAAAGTTTAGAGCCTCACAATTTGTAAGTTTTGGCTGAAATTGTTAAACCAGTTTAACCTAAATAAGATAGGCAAATAATTTTGCTAGATTGCACTGGTGGGTTTTGTTGTTGATGTTTGGGTTTTTTTTTTAATTTTTTTTTCCTTTTTTTTTTTTTTTTTTTTTTAATTGAGACTAGAAATACCTTGTGGAAAGCTGTTTCTTCTGTGCACAAAGAACAAGAAAAAGCATCAGTGTGTTGATTTATCCTAGGTTCCCATGGTGCCTCTGCAGCAGTCTGCAATGTCACCCAATCCTGTTTCTTCATGGTGACTAGAGGCAGTAGTACTTATTGGAAAGGGAAAATGATAGAGAAAGAAATGTGTGGTTTGAAAAGGAACTAGGCAATGGTTAGGACTGAAAATCTTGTATTTTACTAAGTGCATAGGACTGGTCCTTGTTTCTATCTAACTTTTCAATATACTCCAAAATGAATGAAGTGGTTTGGTGGAGCAAATGCACACAAAACTAAGCTGTTGGCCAAGAAAAACAGTGAGAAAATGAGAAAAACTAAAAATAATGGAAGCTCTGCAGAGTAGCTTTTTTCTTGTCACATGATAATTACTTTGTAAGATATGTGTATGTTCTTCCTTTCCCCATTCTTAGTGGGAAAAATAGGGAAGGATGAGGACAGACTCAGGCACAGCTGCAGCTTTTCTTGAAGGCAATCTGGTGCTGCTCCTGCTGATAGCAACTCACAGTGTCACCTTCACAACCTTCACCTTTTTCTCCTGCTTTTCCTTTCCCTTCAGACAGCAATCCCCAAACCTCCCTGAGGGCTTGGGCATCTCATCTGAATTTGTAACCCTTTCCTCAGCCAAGACTGCAAAGATGTCTTGGAGGGTGGCAAGAGGTGGTGCTTCCCAAAGCAATGGGAAAACTGGAAGATGGGTAGCTTACGGTTCCGTCTTTGCAGATGCCAAGCTCTTCTTCCTGCCCCATCCCTCCCTAGGCATCATTTTTGTCGCTGTGTACTGTCATCAGTATCTGAAAATGTTTTATTTGATGCAGTCCTTGACTGATGAAAAATTATGGAGGAAAATTTAAATGCATAAGAATTTTTTGAAGTGTTGAGGTGTTAATATATTGAATGAGTTTCAGATAAGGATTTGCTGTTCAACTAAAAATTCCCCAACAATCTGGAATACTCAACACTGGATAATTTCTCAGGTTCCTCGTCTAGCTTCAAGGCCCAGGCATGTCTTAACTTCATAGTAGATGAGGTGTTTGTCTACAAAGTTTCCTCTCCACATTCTTCTCTTTTCTTATCTTCTTTCCTTTCTTGCATCCTCTCACTTGTTGTTTTCAAACACAAAATTCAGAGTGTGCCCTGGATGGGAGCTCTTGCTCTCTGCAGGTAGTTGTCAGTTGTAGTGACCAGGGAAACAGAGCTGCTGGATGCACTGGACATCAAAAGAAGTGCCTGGATGCATTGAAAAACAACTTCCTAAAAAAACCACAAAGGTTAATGAGTTTTCCTCTGGCAATTGCAAAGTCATTTTGCACTCCTCTTCCCCCTCCTTCCAACTTGCGTCATTTTAATCAAGTTTCTACAAAATACCATTCTAAATTGTTATATGCTGTGAAACTGATTATTCCTTGCATGTAGAACGTGAGAAAGGAGAAGGGAAGCTGATTTTTGCAATTTCTGCAGGAGACTATATCCACTTTGTCTTAATCCTCGACACACAAAGTCACCAAGCAGAGAGCTATCATTTGATAAGCAAAGTAGGTACAGTATTACCAATATTACTTGAAATGGGTAAGTGATTGGAAGCTAAACCACAGCCATCTCCTAACCAGACTGGTCTCCAAGATGAAGGAGGGCAAGCCCTGTTTTGTACTACTCTGGGTATAAATTTTGTTATTACTTACAATTTTTGAATAGCAGAATGTCTTGCTGAGTACATTGATTAGAGCTGTGTTGCTACCTCAGTCAGCCTCTAAATATCCTCAGACATCCTAGGAATCATACTAGTACACTGCCTCTGCTTGCTGATGTGCTATTATAAAACTTTAGCTGTCGTTCTGGTATTTTAATGTTAGCCACTACACAGCTCACAAATATTTAGAGAAATCCTTAATGTCAAACCTTCCTTCCACATAACAAAGGTAATTTAATATTTCTTATTATATAGTTGTTTTTTCACTGCTTTAGCTCTCTATTAATCTTTATCCTGATTTAAAAATCATCCTATCACGCATTTGTAACAAATTTCTATTGATCTCTCTTTTGAGTAATTTCTTTCACAATGGCAAGGGTAATAATCATATTTTTTTTGGCACATACAGCCTTCCTGCTGTGTAAAACACACAGCTGGTTTTAGGAAGATCCTGTTTTTCCTGTGTAGGGGGTGAAGAATATCAGGTCCTAACCAGTTGAAACACCATTAAGAGTGAAGTAATTGACTGGGACAGTTCTCCCTGCGGGGTGTAAGCATGCAGGTCTGACACAAAACATAGCACCTCCCTCCCTCACCCCCCACCCCGCCGAGACTGGCAGAACCCATCAGCAGTTTGCCTCCTAAGTTTTCTTGCCCCAGTTCAGAAAAATGCTGTGAAAAGCCGTGACCCATTGTCTGGCAGCACACACAGAGCCTCCGGACTCCCTAATGAGCAGATAACCTGACCGAAGGTTCTTCTTCAGAGCACCACAATTTGGTGCGGGGCTGCCCAGCGACCCCGAGCAGCAGCCACTTTGGTCCCCTTGAATCTTAATTAACCAGGTTCAGGCCACAAGTGAGAGGTTGAGGAGATTAAGTTGCTAATGCAGCAAAACCCACGAGTTTTCACTTTGCACAGTAGGGAAATGTATGTGCTGATGGCAAGACAATCCAGGTTTTAAAAACTGGGCAAGGAGCCAAAACAGCCCTGTCTTTAAATTCAATCTCTGGCATTTTCTCTGTAGTTACATGCAGCCTGTTTTGCCTTTTCTATGTCACTCACCCTCCATGGAGCATCGGGATAGTAAATGACTGGTATTGTTGAGATGAGAAAAGTCAAGTAATAGTAGCTTAATTCCTTCTCCATCTACCTGAAATTAATTTTTTATGCAGCTACCTAAATGCTTTTTCATGCATACAATCTATACAACAGAAATTTACAGTCTATTAAAGAAAATTTACAGTCTCGTAAAGAACAAAGGGAAACAGCTTGGTGTAAATTTTCCATGCGGTTGTAGCAGCGTATTTTTTTGCACAGATATACATCAGGAAAAGAA
The DNA here is from genome assembly GCA_035041135.1 of Platyrinchus mystaceus. Lineage (NCBI taxonomy): Eukaryota > Metazoa > Chordata > Aves > Passeriformes > Tyrannidae > Platyrinchus > Platyrinchus mystaceus. The sequence continues at coordinate 64,444,098 of JAWWLV010000121.1, read as the reverse complement.
GTTTTTATTTTTTATAGTGTTATATAGTATTATAAGAAACAGCTTGAGTCAATCACCTATAATTTAATTAAAACCTTATGTTGCCAATTCATAATATCATATATATTTCTATCCAAGTGGAATAATTTCTTCATAAATTTTCCTTATGACATGTCAATTTTTATCCTGTATTATTATTTACCAGCCTACCTGCCTGACTTCCACCTTGGTTGCCAGTCACTACTATCTGGAATCTCTGTTGCATCTCTGCTGCCCTTGTGAATGGCATAGTGGCACTGTTTTGTCCCCTTCAATATTGTCACCTCCCCTATGACTTTAAATAAAGAGATTCTCCTGCTAAGCCTTCCAGCACCCTTACCAACTGTTGCTTTTCTGGTTTTGTTCCTACCATACATTTAGTTCTGAACAACCTTATTTCCTTCTCTGCTATGACCAAGTCAAATCCTGCTGAAATGCCCAGTGCAGCAATAAGAATGGAGATGCTCATTGTAAGCACTAGGGCAATAAAGTTGCTTTAAAATTTTAGATAATATTGAATTTCAAACATCTGCAGAACGGCAACTTGATTAAAATTTGTTTGATAAGATTTAGTTTACTTAGGTTACTTCTTTCTAAAAATTTGAGCCTTAGATCATTGGAATAAATCCTTCCTTTTATTTCTGCATACTTTGGACACTGGCACCCTGAGGTGCAGAGTTTGATTTAGCTTGGAAAAGTGGTGATGTTTTTGAGCTTAAGTGGAAAGAGAGGAAACTCCATGGTGCAATTTCCTATATAGTATTAGCAACAGGGAGGTAAAGAAAAACATTTTCATATGTGCTGTGCATTAACTCATCCTCTTGTGAGGCTAATGGACAGTCGGTAAGACTTAAGTACTGGTTTCACTGAGTAGTTGTGAGTTTTTGACAAGATGTTTCAAAACAGAGACTGCAAAACCAAATATTTTGGTACCTGGTACTTTCTGGAACTAGAATTGTTTTTGGGCTTCCACAATTGCTCAACTCTTTGGCTTTCTTGCATGTGATTCCTTGACTTTCAGTGACTGTTTTCTATACAGATGGGTACGTTATTAGTTGTAAATGCTTTCAAGCTATTTTAAATCTACTTTTGTTTGTAATATTACTTTGTATATATTAGATTGTAAATCATAGGTGAAAGATGACATCAATTATGGGACAGTATTTCTATCCCAGCCAAAAATTATCTGCAGCTGCCCATAGTAATTGGAAGAATTTACCCTATAAGAAAAGTCCAAGACGGGTGAATGACTGAGGACAGATAAAAGCATACCTATTTATGGTTTTTTGTATAAGATTATATGAGTGACATGTTATGTTAGGCGCAAATAGTTCTGAAAATACTGTTTGGAGTTCTTTATCATTTAGTAGTAATAACACAATGTTTAGAGGGGGTATTGTGATAAAAAGGTGAAGGAACAAATTCTGCAAGCTATTCTGATTAAAAAGGACCTACATATTCTATCCTAATACTCATCCTGGTATCCAGCCAGAAGGAGGGAAAATATATAATTTGAGTCTTTGATTGAAAGTGAAGATAAAATAAACCAAAATATTTAGGAGTGAGGGAAAAACATAAAGGACAAAGTCTGAGTATATGGATTTGAAAGACCTCAAGAAAAACATCACTCTTCATAGGATTTATATTCTGGATGAAGCTAGAAAAGTCACTGTTTTCTAGTATTTCAAATGCAAAATGATATAATTCCAGTGTAAGATCTGCATATGCATCAACTGCAGTTTTACAGGTTTTCTTGTAAGCAGAGTAGGGTTTCCTGAGAAAGAAATTAAAAATAATATCTTTGATTGTACCAGGAGCATTTCTTAATGTGTTTTAATTGTCTGCTTTGGAGGTGTTTTTCTTGCATTTATTTCACACTCAGCAGGTTTAGGGAGCTGCTGTTTCACAAGCCTCGCTTGGCTCCTTCTTAACACACCATCTTAAGCGTCTCTGAGACAGACCAGTCCATCTGCAAGACATGCACTGACTTGCCATGCCTCTCTGAAAAAGCGCAAGGAAACTCAGAGCAGCCCCTCGTCACATTGATAGTGATGAAGCCAAAGTTAGATTTCGACTACTGTTACTTCACATTATTCTTTCAGGTAAGACTAGGACAGTTGTCCTTCAGACAAGACTCGAGGTATCTTTAGATTAGCATTAACAGCATCATTATGGCACTATAAAACTTAGTGCAGGCTGCTAAACCTGTTCAAGTGTATGTTAAGTTTCCCAGATGGGTTTTATAACCTGCATTGAAAAACACAGAGCTATATCTCTGCTACTGGCAGTTATGTGAGAAAGTGATGTAGGTTATTCTGATTATACTGAATGGTAACTGCATTACAGACATATCCTCAGGTCCCACGGGAAAGTGATGTCTCCTACCATAAATGCCTGGCTAGGGGGAGAAATATCTCTCTTTTTTCTACATGTCTTGGATAGGAATCTCTGTTTGAAAATATCCAATAAATTTCTCTGTTCCTCTAGGGAAGAGTGACCGGAAAGGAACTGGTTTTTAAGCTCTGTTCAATCCTTGGCTGCTGGTGCCTGGAGATGATAATGCCTCACCTCTGGTTTCAACAGAGTGAGCTCACACAGGCAGGCATATCATCTGTCAGCTTGCTTGGGCTTGTCAGTGCTGCTCCATAGTTTCCGTTACTTTTCAGGCAAACTCTGATTAATGCTACAGGAAAGACTTAGGTTGGTCTCAAGGAACTGCTCCATAACCTATGTCATCGTTGCTGATCGTGTTAGCACAGAGAGCTGCAGACTGTGGCGTGCTCAGTGGTGAGATCCCATTGCTCAGGCACAGTGATTTGCAATTAGTTTCTGAGCAGGCCAGGTAAGACATCTGGCCCTCGAGGGCTGTTTCTCTTTGACAGGAAAAAGTTATTTAGCAAATTAGTGCAATACATTGAATTTTTTTTCTCCCAGTGAGGTGTTAGGCATAAAATAAATGTCTTTCATTTCACCTATGTAGGATGGTCATTATGGCTCTAGATAAAAACAATATTAATAAAAAGAGACAGTTATTGCCAGCCCAACCGCCGAAAGCAAAAAGGGGTCAATATGGTCCTTTTTATGTCACCACAGGCTTCTTTCTCAAGGGTGTCTGCACAAAGAAAAACATAAACTTTCAAATTGTTTTTCTATTGCTTATTATGTATGATGTCATGCATTATCAATGAAAGGCCACAGCATATCTGTGAACATCTAACTGTATGGTCTTCTAACCGTGATTTTCTAGGGTATTGTCTCCTATACTGTGTATCTGAAATACGGCAGTGTGTTAGTTTTCTCTCTTGTTTACTAGCTGGGAGTAATATAAATGTTTTTCCTCTTGTACTTATGCTATTAAGGATGCTAAAAAGCACTATGTGGGGATTCTCATAGTAGAATGGGGAATTGCATAAACATAGGTCAGGTTGGACAGGGCTTTGAACAACTTGGTCTAGGGGGAGCTATCCCTGCCCACAGCAGAGGGTTTGGAACTAGATGATCCTTTAATGTTCCTTCCAACACAAGTCATTCTATGATTTTGATTTTATGCATCAATGTGATCTGAAGACAAAAGTAATTTCATTAAAATTTCACTGTCTTCTTTCAAAGAACCAAACAAAAGTGAAGTGCAACTTCTGAACTTCTGAGGTGGTCACTCCTCACGTGCAAAAACCCATAAGGGGCACACATACTCACAGTATATGCCAGTGGTGGCTTTCTCCTCTTTATATCCAGCTTTTCCAGTTCTGTCAAGCATTCAGTATTATGAGTATTATATATAAGTATTATAAGTAATTCTGCTGCAGGAACAGATGAGCTAGAAAGTAATGAAATACAGAGGGTTTCACTTAGGTTATAGAAGTGAGTATGTATGATCTGGATAATCACGATAGGTTATCAACTGATGAATATTTGTCTGCCTCTTTGAAAACAGATGGGAGATATAGCACTGTTTCTTGGAGAAAAAGTGTTCCCACTTCAGAAACTTAATTTGGCACTTCGTGTGGAAATAAGGCAGTCATTCCAGATGATTATCAGAAAAATATGCTACAGCACTGGCCTGGTGAAGCTGGAGGGTCTGAGCCAGTGGAAAACTATGAGGAACCCCTGGCAAAATAAAAGTCAGAGAGATTTACTTGTTTCCATTTGTTAGCATTAACCAAAAGCTTTGCACAATGTAGCATGTTGGGAGATGAGTGGAAATATCTCCAGGTGTTGGCACGTCATCCCATCCACCCCTCGGCAGGACTCTCTTTCTATGATTTTATGTTCTTTGAATTCTGGGTTCACAGCTGCAGTGTACACTTTCATGTGGATTGCCCTTTGTCAATAGGACAGCTGAGCACTTTGGGTGTTTTACCAAAGAAAGTTAAAGTTTTCACAATAACTTGTAGTTCAAATTTCATTCTGCTTGTTCTTATTTTGCTGCAGATCTCCCAGGATCCTTGAGCAGAGTAAAGACTTTTACATAATACCTGACAGTTCTTGAGTCTAGCAAAAATCGCTATCATGACAGAACTCAAGCCATTTACCATACTATCCATAAGCAATGTTTCTAAATGGTTTTATTCAATAGCACTTGACTGCTTTGATTTCCTTTCCTTCATAAAATTATACTACAAGGATTATTCCTCTGCTGAGAGTGACTGTGCTCTGTCCACCACAGCAAGTGATTTTGCCTTCAGTTGTTTTCTGCCTGTGCACACAGAGATCTAGTTAAGCTGTGTATACAATGATTTATCAGTTTTCCCTTCATAGTTTCTGAAATTATTATTGTAAATGGTGACTCTCATGGGAGACTTAGAAAGAATGGCAATTCCATGCAGACCAGTGCATTGCATTGTGAAATGTCAGATATTCCAGTCTCTGACATATGTGTTGCAAAATCCATATGAAAGTTGTTAGGGTTTCTTCTTCTCTTTTCCTATGGGAAAACTGTTCTTGAATTTCAGCTCTTTAATGAATGACAAACCTTCATTTGGCTTCCAGTCTAAACCAATTTCTGTCTAACTCATATTTTCTTCTTAGTGCTATCATAAGGGGATAAGTGAAAAGAGACACATAAGATGAAGGTCAGCTGCTAAGATTTTTGTAAAAGACAGAAATGATCTGTTGTACTCAGGAGTAAAGACATACATGAACACAGCTTTTCAGAGACTAAATCAAAACTATGGAAAGCACATTTCCCAGAAATGTATTCATGCTGTCCTGGCCTGGAAATCTGGCATGAAATCTGCAGCTCAGATGCTGACCTGGGATTTCAGTTTCTTGTTTCATACTCCCTCCCTTAAAAGTTTAATTCGTCCAAGAATGAAATGCTTTTCTTGTTGTTGTTTCGGTTTAAACTATTTATAGCAAAACTTGAAGCTTTATAAAACAAAAAATAAAAAATTTAGTGTTTTTGAAAACATCGAAACAAAGTATTCCAACAATTCAGGAACAATTATTTTAGAAGTGGCATGATACTTCATTTTTAATTGAGAGGTCATGCTTATAATTAGTCAATTTAGTACAAGTGATAGAATGCCCACCTGTGTTTAGAAATCTACTGTAGCCAGAAACTCCCTCTCCAGTGGGTGATGCCAGTGAATCTGAAAGTTAACTGATTGGTATTTCACAAGATATTTGTATATACCCCACCATTACCTGCAAATGCTAAGTTAGCAGCTGAGAAATTCCACCTGCAGCAGCCATCTGTTTAGGTTATTTGTGTTACGTTTCTGTATATTTTACCTAGCAGAGAACTAAAGAAAATGCAAAATATTGAAAACTTTTTTTTTTTTAGTAAACACTTATAGTATTTTTCTGACACACATTTGGACTTTCAGGCTGAAGGTATGAAAAGAGGTAAAGCTAAATGCAGTGTAGCCTGATCCAGGTTCTGTAGCAGAGCAAAAGTGTCTTGTGCCAGGGGAGATAGCGCTGTGCAAGCCTCTGTCAAAGTACCTTACACCTCAGGGAATTTTATAGATGCATATGAATAAAAGGATGACTTTGGAGCTTTGCTTTAGGAAATGGCTCTGTAGTGCATGCTGACATTTGACAATGTCCCATTTTTTCCTAACATATGTGAACTCCAGTTTATTCTGGCAGAGTCCTAATGTGAAGAGTTATGCATGTTTGTAAGCAGGACATGGAATGTGATGCTGAAATAATATGAGAATTTCCTTTGTGTAGAGAAGAATTTGGTGGTTACAAAAAAAATAAAAGAAGAGTAAGAAAGAAATTCAGTGTCTCAAAAACAACGGAGACAATGTGGGAAGAAAAGGACTCTGGGAGCTTCATGTTATCCTTTGGAAATGCTTGTTATTGCAAAGCCTATGTGTATAGAGACTAACATGACAATTAACCTTACTTAGGTCAAGTGCAATCTGTAGGAGTGATGTGATCACTCCTGAGTACTTGACGGTAATTTGTTTCATTGGAACGTGCTGTACTGTAGGGGCACTTCGGAAACCTCGCTGTGACTGAAGACTCTCCAGCCTAGGATAGGCAAGACCTTGGCCCCTAGTGCAGTGCCAGGTACCTTGTTTCTACTCCCCGAACTGAAGAAAATAGGACTGAGTGCAATAAATGAGTAAACATGTGACACGTGAGTAGATCCACTTCCCTGCTGCTAGAAGCCTGGCTTTTATATCATATAATACTTGTGACAGCAAGAAGAGCAACCTTACAAAAGAGATATTTGTTAGGACTAGCACTTAGCACTGACTGAAAGGCAGTATAGATAAAGATGCTGAATTGAAAACCTCTGATAAACCCCCCACAGAACAGTAGGAAGCATTTGACAATCACTGTGCTTAACTGCCCTATCATCATTTACATAGAGAGCTGTTCAAAAGAGAGGAGAGAATTACAATGCGGAACCTGGCAAAATCCTGAAAGCTGCTTTTCTTTTAGCTTCCAAGCAGAAATGCATCTGGAATATACATTTCCACATTGTTCTTTATAATGCTTTGATTTTGAATTCACATATGGTACTTAATTTGCATTTTTCATACAGTCATTAATGATTGGTGAACTTGAAAGGTCTAGAAAAGTATTCAAAGGCTTGGATACTTCCCAGAAATGTATTCACGCTGTACTGGCCTGGAAATCTGGCATGAAATCTGCAGCTCAGATGCTGACCTGGGATTTCATTTCTTTCTTTGTGAGGTATTTTAATGACAGAAGTCTTCTTCTCAAGCTTGTCATGTATTTTATGTTACTTCTTATACCTGTGAATCATTTAGCTGTTGATACCATTTTGATCACATTTCTAGCAGAGGCCAAATACAAGAGAATGTCAAGAATAGGGAGCTGCAGGGAACCAGAGATCAATGTACCTTGAAGGGAAGGCAGCAGATTTAGGGCTTGAAACTACCCTGGGAAAAAAACAAGCTGCTCTCTTGATTCTTAATCTAAATCAGAAGCAGTAGGTCCTGTCCATAGTAAGGTTGACAGCAGGGTCCCATACACATGGAGGAATTGTAGTAGAGTTCAAAGACTTGCAAGAAAGAAGGGACAAAAGCTAAAATGTTCAAATAAAAGATGCTGGATTATTTTCAGAGGAATGCACAAGATCACTGGAATTTATTCTCTTACTGTGGGATTTGTTCTCATCTGGACAGCTTTCTGTTACTATGCAGAGTGCAACAACTTTGAGTAGCCGCAGGGAAGCTGCCTTTGCCAGGGAAAGATGTTCAGCTTCTAGGAAGATGTGACTGGTTGTAAGCAAGCTTTAAAGTGTGCATCTCTGAGAGATGTAATCTTAATTTTAAATACCAAAACAAACCACAAAATATAACGAGGGAACTAATTCTTTTCCTTCTGTTTTATAAAGCAATAAATTATTCCAGATGGGAGGAGCACTGTGATAGCTGATGGGAGACGCAGTAAGACTTCCTCCCTTCCTCCTATCATACCCCCCATCCAGGGGCATTGAAGTGCAGAGAGTCTATTGTTCTGCTGCTTCCCTTTCCTTTTATCTGTGCAGCTGTGTTCTGCACCAGATACCGTCATGCTGCCAGAGCTACTCTTCACAGTGGGGGTAGGTGATTTGTTAACTGCTTGTTTTGGAGTAAACTATTTGGTCATGCAAATTAGTCAGTCTGACAAAAGAACAAAAGAAAGAAAGTAATTGGTAATTATTCCCTCTGCCATCCCTCCTCTCGACTTGAAAAAAAGAGATACTTCTACAGCTGTGTTGCGTACCTATTTAATCACACCAGCTGATGAAATAAAAGCTCCTGTCCCTTGGCCCTTTGCAAATTATTCTTGTTAATTATTTTTTAATTATCCTTCCATCATTGCTCCTGGTCCCACTTTCATAGTTTCTACATCAGTGGGTGCAGACATGACAAATCTAAAAACTTACTGCACAGAAGTCTCGCTGTTGCTGTGCTGGTTCCAGAGGAGAAACAAGAGGTGGACCGAGCATCAAGGGATTCCAGGGTGGGTTTACCTCCCTGTCGTGGCTCCTCTGCTTTACTGGGGGTAGGAATATCTTTCCTTGTTGGCACGCACCCATGCAGCCGCGAATCGACTCGTGCGTGTGGACACACTTGTACGAGTGTGTACACGCACTCATTAATTAGCTCCAGTTTTACATTAGCGAGTTAATAACCTAGTGTTTTCAAGGTGGCTGGCAGCATATTAATCAGAACCACGTTAAACAGATGGGTACATTGTATCTCTCCCTAATCCAGACAGGGAAGAAAAAATCCCCCGTGTGGAAGATTGCAGATTGCAATGCTCCACGATTGGTTTCTAAGGGATAAAAGGGATGGATTATTTTTTGCTATTGGAAAAGTGTAGTGGAGAAGTCAACATTTTGCTGTGCTACATACCTGCAAGTTTATAGAATCTGTCTTCACAGAATATAGGTTCTGGTGCAATTTCTCTGTTCCCCACACCTTCCCATTTTAAAAAATATCGACAGAACTTGCTGGAAGAAAAAGAGGAAGCAGAAATGAAACCCTAAATGTGGATGTACAATTGGGAAAGGGAAAAAAATGGGAAATAATAAGTGTCTTTTCCCAGGGGCTAGAGATATTAAAACCAAAGTATTTTCAACATGTTTGACCAAAGCACGTCACGAGGCAAAGAAATAATGAGGCACGTTATTTGCATCAGAGTACTTATTTATTCTCTGAATGGCATTTTTTCCCTCCAGGCAAAGTGCTTACAAGCATATGTTGTATTTTACTGGTGTTCCTCTGTATTAGTTGGCAGGTACTTGTGTGAGAAAGTTCAACCTTCAGTGATTCACCACTGCAGTTTACCTGAGGACTGGGCTTGCTATGTGAGCCATACTTTGTGTGGAGTTTGATGATTTTGCTGTTTGATAAGAACTTCCACAATTTAGTTTATCTCCAGTTGCTTCAGGGAAGTTTCTGGCAGATTTTCACAGAAGACACCCCTGTAGCCCTGCCTCCTGCAACCAAAACCTGGCCACACAAACCCCATACAGTGCCTTTGGAGTTCCTTCAGTGCCTTTGGAGGCTATGAAAGCATCACATCAGCTATTTTAATCAGAGGAGTAAAGTCACAGAAACACCTGTTTGAAGTGAGCAGAGCTGCCTGCTGACTGCTCATCATTACATGGTTCACATCTGTTGAAGGTCTGACTAACTTATGGTCACAAAAAAGATCCTTTTCACAGTGTGATATGAGGTGGATTGGGTCACAGAAGTCACAGAATATTCTGAGTTGGAAGGGATCCCCAAGGATCATTGAGTCCAACTCTTAAGTGAATGGCCTGTATGAGGATCAAATGCATGACCGTGGTGTTATTAGCACCATGCTCTAACCAACTGAGCTAATCTCGGTGCTGCAGCATTGTAATCCAGTATGACACTTATGTTTGCTATATCCATGGTCATCTCAGGTTATTTTCCCTGTTAAGTCCTTCCATTAGTAAGGTTTTTCAATATTTAAATAGCTGATGCTCACATAAAATATGATGTATGGCTTAAAATTAATCTCAAAATGCCTGTACTTAGGAGATCTGTACTTAGATCTGCCTTTTAAATGGATAAAAGTTTTCTTAAATATTTGCAACCAGGCAGAGTTTACAACTGCTGCAGTTTTCTTGCTGCTATGAAGGATAGAGTTCCCTTTGTCTTTTTAAATTTGTCCTCTCACAGCTCACATTTGTCAAAAAACTTAGTCGTAGAGTAATTTCTTTAGGAAAATCCAAGGGGCCAGTCCAGACACTAAATAACACAATTAGGAGAAATTGACGTTTTAGATTTTCAGGTGGAAACTAGTTTGTAGATTGAAAGTTGGGCAGTTATGGCTAGTTTACAGAAAGGAAAAGAGAACAGTGATTATCAAGAGCTGACAGGAGACAATAAAAAGTTGAGGAAGTGAATACAAGACATGAGTAAGAGGAAAGCCTATTACTTAATTCTGAAATGGTGTAATAAACCAGCCTCTCATGTATTGGATGTAAAAAAGGGAGGTGCAGTAAATAAGAAACAGAAGAGAGAAATGTGTGATAAGGCAGGTATGGAAGGAAAGACTGCAGTTATAAATGACTTCACATTCTTAGGATTTTTGTTGCCTTTGTAACAATAGTTAATGAATTATATGTAGATGAGAGATTTAGTGAACAAATGTTTCTTGCTCATCTACTGTGCCAGCAATTCAACCTACCTGTGATTCAAAACCAGGTCTGATCTAGATTCATGATCAGAATATTTTAAATCAAATTAACTCAGATCCTGCTGTAATTACTGTTGGTATTCCTGAATACTAAAGGATGTATACAATACCAAGAAACATGGCTCAATATAGACCTTAACTCTATAGAAGAGAAATGAGATATGGAAACAATTGAATAATTTTTGAATTCATTATTTATTGTGAATGTACACGGCCAAATTTTTTCTTGGGATAAAGCCACTGCTGTCAGTTTAATTACATTGGGAGTAAATGTGACCCTCCTCAAGCCTTCTGTAAGGGTATAGTTTCTATCAAAGTTGTAACAGATCAATCATGAAAAGGTCCTGGCAGAAAAATCGGTAGGTGGGTAATAAAAAAGATAAAGGACACTGAAATGAATAGAATGACATGCTGTGGGATATTAGCTTTATGAAAACAACTTTGTCCAATAAGAAAAGTTAGGTAGTGGCCTGAGACAGGAACAAGCAGAGAATGCCTCTCTGTGCCAAAAATATTTGGTGCTGTTTCAGAGTAAAAAATACTGTGGTGGGAGCGGCAAATGTTTTCAGTGAGAAATGCTTCTTTACTATTAGAGTTGCTTAAACCAAATTAAATTGACTTATTGATTATGCAAAATTTAATGATTATCCATCCATCAAAAAGGTGATGGTCAGACTTGCATTTAAAGTGCTGAGCTGGGGCCCACATAATGTGTTTCTGGTTCAGAGCTGCAGCACAGGCCAGTCAGTGCTATGTGCTCTCTACAGCAGCCTCTACTTGCCCTACACCTGCAGTTGCACAGTGAGCACTGTTACACTCTGATTTGAATACGCTGAGTGCCATGGAAATGCTAAATAAAGTCAAGATCAGCTGAACTGTATGAATTAATAGGTTAGAAAGCACTTATTCCACTGGAATTTTTGTGTGCTCTTTGCTGTCTGTGGAAGAGCACGTTGTCCTTGTGATACACACACTCTATTTTGCTCTCGCTGGGCTCTGTGGGTGGGTGGAGGGGAATACATGCCGTTTTCCTGGAGGAGAGCTAAGGAAATTTTTCTTACAGCAGTACTCAGTTTGTTTGCAGCTGTGCTTGTCTGCAACTCACCACATTTATTTTGTCCTCTGCATCTACCTGCTCCTTTCTCCTCTAGCTCCTTTTAATTCCTGCAGCTTCCCTTTCCCTCTCACCACTGCCACTATTGCCATCCTCTTATGCTGCCTTCCTTTGCCTTGTGCCCATTGGGTTTTCTTTCATTCTCCAGAAGTTCTCTCCCTATTCAAAATGAATAGGTCAATCCTCTCCATTATTTCCTGTCTGCTACTTGGTGGGCCTGATACCTGAGCTCTGTTGTTTGGAAAGTTACTCAGTTGCTTTTACATCTCTTTTCTTAGTTTTCCCACTGTATTAGACCACAGCAGTAGACGCTGGGCTTCCTCTTAGTCTTCAGTCTCTACTGCTTCCTTCTTTTCCTGCTCCTTCACTTCCCCTGAGAAGCACTGCTCATGATTTTTCCTCATTACTCCTTTGTATCTGCTGCTACCAACAGTTCACCCAGCTCCTCCTAATCAGTTTTCCATCACAAATTTAGGTTGGGCCTCTCTCTCTCCACACTGTATTGACTATTGTCATAACCTCCAGACACCCGTGATGCTGGACTTCCGATGAAACTCCTGTCTCATTGTATTGCATTCCAAGTTTCATTCAAAGCTGTTTCTACGTCATCAGAAGGGATTCATAATATAAATGAAGACCTGTTTCATTCTCTTCTACAGAATAACCGTGGGAGCAAGCTTTAAAAAAAAAGTCAGCAGAGAACAGTGTTCTGAAACCCATTCATGTGGAAAGCTGAAAATCTTGCCAATGATACATCTCTTATTTTGGACATAATCCTAAGTGTTGTGGTTATTTGTTTGTTTGTTTATTTATTTCATACTGTTGGATCTGCCTTGCCAAGGTGACCGGACTCTTATTACTACTGTAATCTGAAATATAATAGCTAGGTTACTGTGACAGTGGTCCTTTTTCCTTCAAACAATTCATTCTGACACCGTACCCCCTGCCCACTGTGCTGTTGCTTCTTGATAATTTGACAAGGGTCTTTTTGAAGTTATGTATAGGTCTAATTTAAAATGTATGTTTGCATTCAGTTAAAATATTAATGTCCTTAATAACATGGATGAATTGAGGCTAAATACATGATGACAGAGCTCCTATTTTCACTAAAATCATGTGTTTGACTTTTAAGAAAAATGGAGAGCTTTGAACCAACGTCAGCTTTGTAATCAGGTGCCCATTTTTGTGTTTGTTATCTGTCTTCTTTTTATTGAAATGCTTTGACTGTATTTGGCCTCTGGAACATTGTTTTTTTTTGTAAAAGAAAAGGAAAGTTGTGTGATTTCTTGATAGAACCATAACTTACAAACCCCTGATCCTCCTAATATAGTAGAAGCGAGTAACAGAAAGTAGCTTCCTTTCCTAATAATCTAAACCTTCCTTTTTATAAGTGTATCTCTGCCTGTCAGACTTCTTGCCACCCTCTGTGTTTATGCATCTGGCATTTTAGGCTTTGGTAGTGTAATGACAGCTTCCACAAACAGCAGACAGGTATCTATTTACAGTACATCCACAGTGAATTCTGCCTAGCTCAATTTATGACTGGTGTTATGTGAAGCTGGGATTATGAGTAGTAGTAACCACTGCTTCCACTCACTTTAAGAGATTTATTTGCCTCTCACATTTCTCCCAAATAACAGCTAATTTTTCCAAGAACAGGAAAATATGATCCTTCCCCAGGTATAAAAATTATGTATCTTCAAAATGTTTATTACATTACAAATGTGAAAGCTTTTTACCCAAACTGTAAAATTATATAATCATGGTGAATATGGGTCCTTGAGAGGTCCTATCCATTCTTCTATTGAGACAGATACAGTTATACTGAGAGACTTTCTCAGAGGCCTTTGCATAATCTGTTCTTAAAAACATCCCAGTCAAGTGGATCAATGACATTCCTAAGTGCTCCTCTATAGTGCTGCCTAATTATCCTTCTAATTATAGATATTTTGTTACCCTTGTGTTTACCTTACATCCTATTTTCTTTGTTTAAACCCATTACTGATTTTCCATTCACCAGTGAATGCATTTATCTTTTAAATCTCTGGAAATTGTTACCATGTGTTTTTTATTCCCTAGCTCAGTAAACTGAGCTTTAGCTTTTCCCATATTTCTTCAAGGGTCTATTTACTCTACCTTTGATTATTTACTTTTTTGTCTGGTTGGGTTTTTTGTTTGTTTCTTTGTGTTTTTTTCTTCGTCGTTGTTCTCTTTGGATGCTTTCTGGTTAGTTTATTTCTTGAGGTTTGGAAGCCAAAAGTACACAATGATGTGTTGGTTGGGCTGTAACTCTTCTGAGGTGTGCGGAACGCTTGCATGAAGGAAGCTCCATTTTACAAATGAGTGGCCTGACAGGGTAGTAAAATGATAATGTTGACTCTGGACAGTTCCTGAACCTTTTAATTCTGTGGGTCTCTTTTGACAGCTTTTCTGTTTAGATGGAAATTCTCCATTTCATAATTATTCACCTGATAATTCTGTGTTAGAGTAACGATTTGCAATTGTCTTTACTGAATTGCATGCATTATGTTTTTACTCCAATGAGTTTTAATGACGTAACACTTGAAAGTATTTATAATTCCCCACTCCTCCGTTATTTTTCTGCCCAAGCATGTGAACCCAAAAGCACAGGATGAACCAAGATACTTGAAATATTCTAAGTTTTATATAGAGTAGTCTATTAAATTACCAGTGTAGAGTCATAATTTCCTTGGGATGACTTATACTTGTTATTGGAAAAAAACTTGGCCTGGGCAAGTATTCAATTACATACAGCCCAAAATCTTATTCAGCACACTAAGGCACCTGGCCATTAGTCAGGGATGAATCATTGATGTACTGTGTGAGCTGAGTTTCTTAATCTAACAGAGAGTCATCTTTCAGGTCTGTCCCTTGTCTAAATTCATCAGTTTTCACATCTAAGGAAGCAGAGCTCCCTTTCTGAGTCCCTGGATTCTTCTCCTTTTAAATGGCAGCAGAGTTACATCTTCTAGCAAGGTGCAGCTGTAAGTACAGCAACTTTCCTGGTAGGTGGCTCACTTGGAAGGTTGAGTGATGTTGACCATTGCCATACAAACCACTCTTCACTACATAGAAATGCTATCATGCTCTTCAGAAACCTGCTGCTGCCCACTGACATCATCTGCGTGAGCTCAGAATCTGGCCTTTCACTTCTGTTTACTGGAAAGCTGCAATGTCATTTTGTTTCCTAGGACCAATTTGTATTGGTTCTTTGTACAGCCCTACTGTTTTGAAGTGGAAAATTCCATCTGGGGAGGGGCTGTCAGTGGTACAGAAAAATTAATAAAAGGCTTAGTTTCTGTGTGATCAGTAGGACATTATTGTATTATTTTGGATATGGATTTTATGCATGGCCTATTTCCTTTGTATTGGAGTATTTTCTGTTTGTATTTCAATCCTGTTCTGGACACAAAGCTTCTTGTACTTCCTATAGAGGTACCTTCAATTTTTGGAGATAATTTTCAGTGATGACAGGTATATATAAACATCTATGGAGTCTTGGAATCTCAGTTGCTCTGTATTTTGCTTCCACAATTTGGCTTTTTCATTAGCAAATCCAACAGACCTGTCAGAGATTAAAGTTCTGCAGACTATTTACTAGAACTGATTTAGAAACCAATGCAGTAAATCTTGATTTTTCACTTTCCTATGTAGGTTGGTCATGTGTTTCAGCATTTTGTTCTTGAAGGCTAAAGGAACTGATTATAAAACAAAACCCATAAAAGCTTACTGTAACAACAAAAGAGCTTACCATGACAACATAGAGCAAACAAAGCAGGAAAACCTTGCTCCCTTTCAGGAGTTCAGTGTAGATGCTGACACGTCAGTTACCAAAGAGGGGTCATAATGAATTGAACTTATCTATTGCAAATCAGATACTGCTGATCAGATTCTCTTTTCAGTGCCTACACAGCACTACTCTGTGTGTGTATCATGACCATGTAATTTGTATCTTGGAATAGTACCTGTCTGATGGACAAGACTTTGTGTATTTATACAATACAATATTTTAAGATCAACAGTGACAGAGTTGAAGATGTTTCCCCTGGAGTAGCATCATTACTTCCACTGCTCAGAACAAGTAACATCAAGCACCTGGAGACAACTGTATATCTTTTCTAATAAATCAGAAGTTTGAATCTGAATTGGGGTAACATTTTGGCTTGAAGACTTCTCATAGAAGAATTTTTCTTGCTGCTTAAAAACCAAGACAGTAAAGGTTTGTTATAACTTCTCTCGAGAGATCTCATACTTGTGTAACTCACCTCCTTAAAGAGATAGTCACAGGAATAATAGCAGTATTCTGCACAGGAGGTTTGGAAAATGATTGCCACTTTCTGAATTATTATCATGCATTGGATCTGAATGTATCTTTAGATACTAACCTCTTTACTGCCACATTACTTTTTATGCCAGAGGTCACCTCTAACACTTTCAGTAAGCTAATGATTTTTTCTTAAGTAAAATCTTTGGGGGGTTTTATAGTTTCTTTCCAAATTCAATTGCTCAAAGCAGTGTATTAATGTAAAGCAGAACTTTAGTAGAAGATGATATAGGACATAAAAAAGGAGGAGGCCATGAGAATTTTGTAAATACGACATTGAAGGGCGTCTTCCTGGGGTGAACAGAACCGTGTTCCTGGCACATGCAGTCCAAGATGTCCTGCCAGGCAGAGCTTGGTAAAAAGGGCAGAAAGAACCAGCTGCTCCCTGTTATAGGGCAGTGAGCAGATGCCATCTCATTCCTTGTTATTTGAGCAAGGTGCTTTAATGTACTGACAGGCTGGATCTTTTCCTTCCTTAGTTTTCTGCAAGGGAATCACAAGTTGTTCCCGGTGAGGAGAACTGCATCCTCATTCTCTCTGGCCTATAGAAAGAGCATGAAGACACTCTTCATGCATTTCTTGAAGGTTTGCATTGCATTCATGTCTTTAGGCTTTTTTTGAGGAAGGTTTATGGTATATAAGAGTTCTACAGGACAGTCTCAGTGCAGAGGGCAGTGCAGTGACTGCCTCTGGGTGAAAGTCCAAGTGAAATAAATCTTTCTGTGGTCTTCTTACTCCCTGGGCACTTCTGCATTCAAACCTATTTGTCAAGGATAGTTCATCCTGGATCTTTGTCGTTTTTACTTCTCACTATGACCTCCTAATCTTTACTTTCATCTATCTATATGACTGCATCTTTAGACTAAATAATTCAATCTTACTTAAAGATTGAATCTTACTTTTAAAATTTTGTGGTAGATCTTTTATAGTTGGGGGCAACAATGGTTTTATCATCATGAGTTACAGTGATATAACTAAACAGTGACTTGTTGGTACACCAGAAATATGCTTTTAAACTCAATAGTATTCTCTTCCCTTTTGTTTTCTTTTTCATAGTCTTTATTCTTAGGCTTCTGGCATCCTCCCAGAATGATTTCTGCTCTCCTGTCATGCCTTGCTCCTTGCCATATACAACATCCAGGTGAAACCTGAGGGGCTGGAGGCCATCCACAGGGACTCTAGCTGGGCTATTCACAGGCTGCTGGTGATTTGTATCTCCTTTCTGTTCTTCAGCTCAGTATGGGCAAACAATGTCATGCTCTGCTACACAGCCAAGAGACAAGTGCAGGAGCTGGTGAGGAACTGGGAGGGACATGGAGCTAGGGCTGGTGGGAGTCTCAGAACTTTATTTTAAAAGAGCATTCAACAGAGGCTTGTGTCAGGATAGCTAGGGCACCAGCATCTCCCTTGTAAACGGGGAAATGGAAAGGGCTAGTGCCCTTAATAACCAAGGGGAGAGAGTTGGATCTTAAGATGATTGTCAGATTTTCTTAGCTATTAATAAAGTAGATTAAGACAGTGTTGCTTAAATGGCAGTTCATATTTCTAGAATTTATTTTTATTCTAAATGTTGTTAGTTCTTGTGCTCTCTTCTTCTTTCTGTAGTATGCCTGTGCATGTAATATGTATTTACAAACTGTATTTTTACTTAACAGGCTTTTCTAGAGGAAATAAGGATGACATATTCACAAGAAGTCACAAAGTATTCACAGTCAGCCTTAAATGTGCAGAACACTGGCTCTGGCGCATAATTATGGTCAGCTTCAACTCTGTTGCTTGAAAAATATAAAATAAGGAAACAGCATCTTGAGCAAGCCATATGATCTGTCATGTCAACATGACTCAGAGCTGAGATGCTAAGCAAGGTAAGGAGGGGAAAAGGCTTTCTCAAGCAGAAGATGTGTTGCAACCTTATAAGTATTCACTTGTCTCTTTCTGACTTACCTCCTACTCACCCTGTGCTGCCAGCCGTGGAGTTTGACTTGCAGGCAGTGTTGGCAGTTTCTTTTGCCTGGAAATTGTACTGGTGCCTTGTGTGAACAGACAGACTCTGACTAAGATACATGTCCCCACAGAGAGCTCACCTGGAAACAAGGGATCTGTGTTGCTCCAGATTGCTCCTAAGGAGCATGCAATTCTCCCTAAGGTGGAGGACAGTGGTCAACGAATGTATGGGTTGCAAAGAAGAAAAAAATCTCAGCTGGACCACCAGCTGTCCTCTAGACACACATCTGTGAAAGATATCTAGGTGTGTTCTGCTTCCTAATAGGTGCGAGATGGCATTTTCTTTACTGCATTCATTCTTCCAAAAGTCTTCTGGAATAGTAGTGCCTTGCATTCCCAAGGGATGGAGAACTATAGCTCAGAGGTGATTTATCAAATGCTACACAAGCTATGTCTGTGTAGCAGAGTGCAATGCTTTATAGGAAGAAACACACCCAGCACTGATATGTCTTTGCCTTGCATCCATACAGGAGAGCTATTGAGCTTGAAAGTGACTTTTGTTGGTGTATTCTGTGTGTGTGTCTCTTTCCAACAGTGGCAGTAGATGTTTCCAGGGATCATGACTCTGCAAAACTTCCTATTATGGATGTTGACAATCTCTTGAGTCCTCTGAACTGAAGGAGTTTAAATTAGCATTGATGTGTGCTGTTTCTGCATTTTTCAAATCAGTTCCCACTAACTAATATGATCACTCTTTTGTTCTCTCTTTTTTGTACCTGTCTGCAATGCTTTGCCACCCACTCTTGCATTGGAAAAAATTAGCTGTCAATATCTTTTGCTATATTTATCCATTCATATAGTTAAAATAAAGCTTTAACTATAGCTGTTGACATTTGACTGTAGCACACCCAACATTGGCAGAAATGTTATCCGGCCAAGTAAATCATGTTTTACTTTTTACAGCTGGAGTTTATAAGACTCTTCGTGCCTCTTGCAGAAATTCTTTTCTAGTCATCTGTACTTGAGGTTGGCTTCTGATTTTTCTTAAATAAGTAGGAATGAAATGGTCCACCAGTAGTAATTTCCATATGCCCAGCAATGGATATGCTTACAGTGTGAATAGTGAAATACTACTAGGAGAGAAAGATATTGTTCATCAGGAAAATTCACCAAGAAGTGTGTTCAATGATAGACTGAGTGATGAACATGCTGGAAGTATTGCATGTGGGCAAATATTATGACAGGGCTTAAATCAGGGAAAATACAGCATGATGGAGCATAACCTAAGTCTTGGAATCCAGAATTATGGATTGGCTGCAAAAAAGCTGACTCATTATTTGTGCCTCTGGCAGATTTATATTGCTTGATTGTGTGTACCTATTTCTTATGAGACAGAATTTGTTCTGTGGACTGGTGAGTAAAATTTACAGCATTTCTAGAAATGTGAAACTAAGAAATGAATTTTTGAACAGGCATATATTGCACATCTTATCAGCAGCAACTGTTTGCTAAGGCCACAAAAGCAGTGCACTACAGATGTTTCTCAGTCTCACCTGAAAAGCCTGGCAAACTGCAGAATTATTTGTGCCTCTATACCAAAAGAGCAAAAGGACTGGGTCTTGCAAATTGATAGGCTATTCCAGAGTTTTAAACAAAGTTGGATCACTGCACAGTAATATCACTTAAATTACAAAAGTCATGTTACTTTAGAGTCTATGAGATCATTTCTACTTCTTATAATCTCTACCTTCACCTAACCCTAGGCAGTGGAAATTAAGTGAGGATTGCAACAGAGAAAGGTTAAGGCTATTGGATTTCCCTCATCACTTTAACTTTAAAACAACACTCAGCTAAATTGCTATAGCATTCTCCTGGGACATAAATAACATGGTATTCCACTGCTGGCAAAATAGCTTATAAAAAAATTCCAGTAATTGGAGGGTTCATTCGTAGATCAGCAGAGGCATGCATAAAACCTATTTGAGCTAATAGATTTGCAGGCACAATCCTGATTCCTTAAAATGAATAGAGCATAAGCATGATCAGACTTCTTCCTACTGAGTATCTGCAACTTTTCTTAAGTCAACCAAAGATGTGTTTTGCATGCATGGTACACATTAAATACAAGCATACAAAAATTCAGGAAGAATCAGGCCCCATGTCTGCCTCCCAGAGGTGCTGAATACCCATACACTTTGCCTGCAATGGAAATGAGGGTGCTCATTTTTTAGCTAAAAGGAGCTAATAAGCAATGAAAGAAGATATTTTTAGCTCTGTGAGCTTTGCTCATTAGTTGCAGAGATGAGTACCATGAATTGAGGTATAAAATGTTAACCTTGCAGAAAGTGAATTGCCTTGGACTCTACACAGAGAATTTAATATGTTATTTTAGAGAGAGAATATATATGTACCTATCTATATACTATACCGATCCAGAGCAAAAAAGTTATCTTCCTGTAAGTACAATGAGAAATAATTCTCACACTGTTTTCTTCATGAGCAACTTATACAGCTTTCATTTTTTTTTCCTTTTTATTGCTCATTATTTGTACTGTGGACTCCATTAATAAGCAGCTTTCTTGCACTGGTAAGTCTTCAGTATAGTAAGAGATCATTTCTGTTTTCCAGAAGCTTACTATCTGTGCATCTAGCTGAGTTCTCCAGGGTTTGCTATAGGGAAGTGAGTTGTGTTTGTTTTTAGAGAAACTACTTTGATAAAAACCCAGGTTTCTGTTGAGGCAACAACTGTTTTATGATATTGTTGTGGTTTAACCCCAGCTGACAACTAAGCCCCACGCAGCTGTTTGCTCACCTCACCCCAGTGGGATGGGAGAGAGAATGGGAAGAGAAAAAGAGAGAAAACTTGTGAGTTGGGATAAAGACTGTTTAATAGGTAAAGCAAAAGCCTCATACACAAGCAAAGCAATATAAGGAATTGATTCACCACTTCCCATGGGCAGGCAGGTGTTCAGACATCCCCAGGAGAGCAGGGAACCATCACATGTAATGGGGACTTGCAAAGACAAACAGCACCACTTCAAGTCTGCCCTTTCCTCCTCCTTTTCCCAGGTTTATATGCTAATCATGATGCCATATGGTATTGCTTTGGTCAGTTGGGATCAGCTGTCCTGGCTGTGTCCCCTCCCAACTCCTTGGGCATCCCAAGCCTTCTTGCTGGTGGGAGCAGGGTGAGGGGCAGAAAAGGCCTTGACTCTGTGCAAGCACTGCTCAGTAGTAGCAAAAACATCCCTGTACTATCAAGATGTTTCCAGCTCAAATCCAAAACACAGCCCCATACCAGCAACTACAAAGAAAATTAACTCTACCCCAGACAAAATCAGCACAGTTATAATCAAGCACCAAATTCCAATCAATAGAAATGAGTGCCTTCTTGGAACACTTGTCAGTTTTGTGCTGACTAATTATGATTCACATCCTTTTTTCTTGTCAAAGGTAACCCAGCTATACTGTACTGAAGTATACAATGTGTGCTAGATGAGCAAGTTGTCATTATACAGTCTGGAATATGTAGCATTATCTTCCTGGTCTGCTACCAATGATAAATAAATTTACATTCCTGAGTAGCTCTATTAACTTTATCCGTGAATATGTATTTTCAGCAAATTCTATGGCATACTCTTGCATATAGAATTACTCATATATACAGATTTCTGCAAGGCTTCTAAAGCTTGTAGCACCAGTGATACAGATTGTAGACCTTTTAAAGGGTAAGCATGTCAATTCTTAGTAGAATTTTTAGATCACATCTAGTCTAAATAATAAATAATAATTCTTAATTTCATCTTTTGCTGACTCATATTTAGATCTATAAACTTGTTGTTACATGGAGTGTAGGGTTTTTTTTTTTTCCTTTTTCAAGGGAAGAAAATTGATTTTAAGGCTGAAAGGACCTAAAAATTTAGTAGAGTTTAGAAAAGCAGTAGTCAAATACATAGTACAGGGCAATAAAAATTTAATTTTCACAGAAAGCCAATCAGAACTGTTTATACAGCCCAGCACAGATGATGTAAATTGAGTATCAACAGATACAAAATATAATTTAGGAAGCAGTTTCAAAGTTGAGAAAATCAAAAGTATGAATTATCCCACCAAGCACTATGCTTAAGCTAAAACACTGGGATCATCCAAAAGAGTGATAGATAGTATTACAAAACAGCACTAAAATAATGGGCCCCGGTAGATTGTAGACACCTTGTGTATTGCCCTGAAATTTTACATTTTGCAGGTGCTGTGATTTATATGAGGATATGATGATTTCTTTAAGCATATATGGTGATATTTTTTCTTTTCAGAGGACAAGTAGGAAGGTTCATAATGATCCAGACCCCATAAAAATGACAATTTTCACAAGCAGTTAAAATGCCATCCGAAACCACAGTCTTAGCATAAACTATAAAGTGTCTAATGTGGGATCACTGAGCATATGTTTTTATGAACAATTAAGTATTGGCTTGGGATGAAAAGTTTTCTGAAAACACCTTTATTTCCTCAAAGCATAAAGAGTCCTCATAATTACCTTGTCTCAACTTTAGAAAAAAATCTACTTCAAAGTGTGCTATTTCTCCACAGCTCCTGCAGCTGAAACTTTTGCAGTTACTTTAATTTGTCCTATATGTGTGACCAGCTGAGACAAGCTCATAAATGATGAACAACTTAGTAAGTAACAGGCTTTTTCAATTTAAGAGTTAAGCAGGTCCTTTAGGTAAGGCAGACTCTAAGACAGTGCTATCAGAAGCTTTTATTATGCAGGATTTCTTTCTTTATTGAAGAGTAACGTGGGGTCAGTGGTGGGAATGGTTCTAAAATGCATCCTGCTCTTGGAGGGACCTTGAACACTTGAACAGATGATTTGAAGGCTTGGTGGGAAGAGCTTTAGCCCATTTGCAGGCACACAGGTTTAATCACACAGGGTTTCCCTCCTGGGATGAATTCTGCAGACTGACTTTTCACATCTCTTCAGTTTTCATACTTATCAGCTTCACCCATATCTAGGTATAGTGTGTGAGAGGCAGCCAGTCAGAAGCAGCTTGGAAATTGCTTACTAGGACAGCTACCTACCTTTTGCTATGGTTATTTCTCAGTTATTTATTATTCTTGATGCATAGTATAGTAACATTAAGACATTCAGACATTTCTGAGTTTGGGCCATTTGAATCTGCATCTGGAAAGCAGAAATAAGTTCCCCTGAGAACTACATTGTCAGAAATGTCTTTTCCTGGAATCACACATAATTTGTGAGTTATTCAGCTAATCAAAATAATTTTTCTAAGACTGCAGCTATTTGCATCCAGCAATAGTAATTTGTTCTTCTCCAGATGGTTGTGCTCACTCTCATTCATTCATCCTACATTATATACCTGCTTCTGAAGGATGCTGAGTACCTGTGGTTTGATTGAAAGTTATTGCGTCTCTCAGGAGTAAATTTAATTTGAGTGATAACCCATATCAGTGTGATATGATGCATTAAAAAATAAAGCACTGACAGAATACCTACAAGCTATTTTTTCAATCTTATTTGAGAAAAAGAATTCTTGGCAGAGAAAGCCATAGAAATAAACTGGTTTTTATTCTTTAACTATTACAGAAGTTCCTTGAATCTTAGGGAAAAAAAAAAAAGAAAAAAAATAGGCATTGATCATAAACAACCTCTGGCATGGCAGCTGTTAACAGCTGGGATTGGTGGTTTGGTACCAACGTTATTTCAGGTAAATGAGAAAGTAGAATTGTAAACAAAGGAAAATGGTTGATCCCCCAAGTGAAATGTGGGCTGATGCCTAGCATTTATAGCTTAGTAAATCCTTATTAATCCATTCTGTTTTGTTTTTGTTTTTACACTCACTAAGAAAGAATACTAATGCAACATTTCTCTGCTGTTTCTTAGTTTTCTCTTATATTTGAGACCTTACTTGCTAACATATATTTTTCTTTCCAAAGAGCTCGTGAAGTTTTTACTTGGATCATGTCATAGAAAAGAATCTCTGCCTTTCTTAAACTATTAACAAATACTTTAAATGACCAATACCTACTGAAGGCATCAGGAAACAGAGAGCAATCAGATAGCAGCAGAAATCAGTTTGTGTTTGTGTGTGGGGTTTTTTTGTCTGATTTCTATTCAGTGGAAGAGTGGCAGTTATGGCAATTATGTCTTTAAAGAAATACTTAACAATGTTTGCCTGTTTCTGACAAATCTTAAGACTAGTCCATAGAGTTAATCACCTGATGATAAAAAACCCCCTGTGTACTCCAATCAAATCTATTCTAAGACTCAAATTCATACAAAACATTTTTAATAATGTACTGGTGTTTTGGCCACAGCCTGTAGCAAAAAAACCCCCACAGTCATATTAGCTATGGAAAGAGCACTATTTAGAGCTTAGTGTAAAGATGCAGTAGAAAGACTAACAGTGGTGTTCATGATTTCTGAGATTTATGACTCATTTCAGTCAAGTTGTAGCTCTGACAAAGATTTCTTTGTTCTCAACATGATCTAGTCCATGTGTCACTTTGTAGTTTATGTCAGGACTGGTAGAAAGTAATTATTATGTAATTTCTATTTTAAAGCTGTTGTGTACATAATACTGCAAAATCTGAACCTTGTAAGACAATGTGATTTAAAAGTTTCAAAGCTGGGTTTTTGACTGTTGTTTCAGAATCATATTTTCAAAAGAGTTCAAAAGTCCACACTGCAGAATTTGTATGAAAATTAGGCTTTAGTTTGGCACAGTTAGACTTCTGGTATCGTGGTCTAATTGGACTGAGGACCAACAGTAATAAGATCTGTTAGGTGAGCTGAACCAGCAGCAGAGATATATTCTGCTGCCTATTGAAAGAGCTGAATTTAATATTTCATTTACAGCTAGAAATATGTAATAACTGTAAAATTTTGGAGGAGATGTTGCTGAAAATAACTTTTATTTTGTAACCATTTCCATTTTGAGAACTTATAATGAACTAATTTGTCCACTGAACTGATATATTTGGACACTTGAACTTGGTCAGAGCTTTTTGTTAGGTGAGGTCAGCATTGACCAGTGTTTGGTTCAATGCTATAGATGCTGCACTTCAAGAGTCTCAAGCTTTTGCTTCCTTCTCAGAGTCTTGTTCCATCGTAAGACTGCATTTATTATGACTTTTCTCCTTTTCTGGCCATCACCTTACACTGGGTAAGTTGTGTGACTGCTGATGGTAGCCAGTGGATAGGGAGGAGTTTTATGGATATCTTAATGTTCATGGAGCCCATATGTGTATTACACTGAAATACTGAAAATATTCCCCTTTAGGTGATGCTGAAGGTAAGGATGCTAAAATTCTGTCTACAGTCCTTGCAGACCGGCAGAGGAACAAAACCTTTCTAAAATGCAGTCTGCTACTTTCTCAGTAAATAATCATGGTCTACCTGTTATCATCTCTCAGAATCCACTTTCTGAGAATGTCATACAAGGCTCTCAATGCCATACAAGGCACATGCTGTTCACAAGTGGAGAAATGCAAACAGAAACCTGGGGACAGCTCCTGAGACGGCAAACACAAACCGGCTTGGAACAAGCAGGGCAGTTTTTGCCTGCCTACCAAAAACTTTGCTGGAATGATGATTGCCGGAGAGTTACTTAAGTTATTTAAAATGACTAATAGCAAAAATCTAGGAATTGCTCCTAATTGTGTCTGTGAGCTATAAACTGTAATGCTGCTCATTAGCTACTTTCTGTGATGAGGAAGTGTCTTGAATAGAAGTACTGAGACAATAGCAGAACAAAGAGCGACTGCACAAAAAAATGCTCAGCATTATCAGGCTATCTTAAATATAAGTTAAATATTCATCAGAAAAGCTTAAAAATTTTAAGATATATATTTCAAAAAAAGATAATTTGGAAGATCAACAGGAGAGAAAAGTGAAAAAACATTAAAAATTTATGTTTTCTGCACAACCTGCATTCTTTGTGTCATCTGGATTATTGCTACCAGGCATGGCAAATTTTTGAATTACACATTTTCTCCTTGAAACTTTAGGGTCTTCAAGTTCTACCCAAATTCTCCTTGAAATTATCGGATGAGTTAGAGAGAAACCCAAAGAGGCCTAATGTAGGGAAGTGTGGCTTTCAGGAGAGGGTAGAAAAAAGAGAGTGGAAAGTCATTATAATTTATGTCAAGAAATTTACCATTGCAGTCTTTTTTGTTTTTCCCCACCTTCTTCCTTATTTTTGTAAGCAGCCTTAGTTAGCTAACTGTTTCACAGTTCAGTGGGGGATGTTTGCTTTTGCTTTGAATACAGATGTCCCAAAGAGCTACAATTCATGCTCTAATCATCTACTTAGCAACTGCATATGGCCTTTTCATATGGAGGCTTTAATCATAGCTCTGAGAGTTCAGTTTGTTTCTACCTGCGCGATTGTATCACTGCTAAATATTGAGTTAAATATTCAGTAGCACGCTTCATTTGCCTATATTCTGTTTTTCTTATTTTTGAAAACTTTTTTTCTGTGTAATGGTTGCAAAACTTTTATTCCCCCTACACTTACTGTCACACTGTCTTTCACACACTCAAGATCTTCGATGTAATTGATAGCAGAGGGCCTATCTGAGTAAAATACAAGACAGTGACCAGCCTGAAATATGTGTATTGGAACAGATAGAGAAGTAACCTGCACACTGTGTTGGATGAGTTTTGTGCTGTGAACTCGTTTCAAGGTGGGCAGCAGGGCTGACTCTGCACTGGAGGGAGCTCTGGTGGATGCTAAGGGCTGGGTGACTGCTGTGCAGTTGGCCCTGATCTCTCATTCAGTTAATTCAGCTCTTTTTGCTGGGTGTAGGCTTGGGCTGGCTCATCCCCTTTCAACAGTGAAAGATTTTTACAAAAGAAGCAGCACAGGACAGGTGCCAGAGTTACCTAGTGGAGCTGCTGATGCTCTGCTGTTCTGAGCGTGCCCCTTGAGCATGTGGCAAGTTATTGGGATTGAGCAAGAGACAGGCAGCTCAGGTTTTCAGCATTTTCCTTTTCCAAGACCTTTCTCTCACTCCAAGTGGAAGGATTGGTGCATGAGGAGGCACGGAGATGTCTGTACCTTGCGGATTTTGCAGGGAGTTTGTGATGGCTGTTCATGCCATCAGAAATACAGAACCAGGAGTCTGTATTTCAATTCTGACTGAGGCAAAACATGCAGAGGGTGGTGACAGGGAGCAGGGCTATGAGAGTATAAAGTAACTTGAGTGACACTCAGTGTGCCAGAAAAGGAGAAAGGGTCGAAGAAAATTGGGGTGATTAGATTGGAGAGGTCAAACTGTGAAGTCCTGTAGGTAAGATTGGCAGAAAATGGTCACTTAAGTTGAAACAAAAAAAAAAGTTATATTTTTGGCAATGTAAAATGGGAAGCATTTTGTAAAATGGAAAGAACCAGAAGTTAGACACATAGCTGAGCATTGGAGAGACACATTCAAACATTGTTAGAGATGAGACCTAGTTGGATACCTGAATAGATAGTAGTCCTGGGTTGAAAGCTTTTAAGACAGGCAGTATACATTATACTCTGCCACAGAAAAAGGAGTTAGTGGGGGTAGCTTTGGGAAAGATTATTTTGTCCATGTTGAGCTTGAGTTATGTTGTTAATTTAGGCTGAATGTCTGTGTTCAGTTCAAATGGTCTAAAGCTGAGCACCATTATTGCTGAATACCCCCAGAACCTATGCTTTCTTGCCAAAACACAAATGCAGATGTGCTGACACAGCAAGTTTCCATGGTTTGGGCTGGAGCCACCTTCTATGATACATTTGGTGCCAGCAAGGAGAGCCAATTTGCTACTGGCAGGTAGCAGTTTTTAAATTTCCGTAGGGTTTCACAGAAGACCATATAGCAGAGACAGCTTGGAAATGGCTCTGTCTCGGTTTCCCTTGCTCCAAGGCTTTTTTTACCAGCCTGACACTTCCAAGAGGGAAAGGGATTGAGGGTGGCTTGTTCCAGCAGACTTTTTATTGCTACAGCTGATTATCTGGTTTGAGCCAAGGGTTACTCCATTGCATGTCAGAGACTAGCATTGAGGGCAGAGCACGCTTGATGACCAGGAGAGTTAACATTAGTGGGCTCTGACTGCCCACAGGGGAGAAATGTGTGTGATTTTTCCTGTTGCCCCTTGGTGCTCTGTTGCTCTGTGTGCCATGCTAGCTCATTCTCCTGTCAGCTGAACAACTGGATAAGGCGTAAAGCTGAATGCTGGGCTGCGAGCAGTAACATGGGAGGTAGATCTAGCTGGCTCAGGAACTGCTGCAAGCACTGCCAGACACCTCAAAAATATATTAAAAGCAGAATTATAGTGGAGCCACATAGTTGGTTGACAGATTTCAAAGGACATTGGTTCTTTTGCCTATCAGAGGGAATGGCAGATATAAACCATTGTGAGGGAAGGCTAAGGGTTACAGGGAGAGCTGTACTTTTGGCAGGATCTAAATCTGTTTTTTTTGCAGCATGGTGCCATTTGGCACAAAAAGGCAGTAGCAGCCTGATGGTGGTTATTTAGAAAGAGAAAACTTCTCAGGGCTGTGATGGAGCCTGGCTCTTCCAGAACTGTCCCTAAGCTCCATGAGGGTTAGGATGAAGCTTAAACTGCATGAAACATTGATGCAGGAGGGCAGGTTGTCACTGTGTCTGCCAGTCACCCTGCGTGTGGATAGCATGGGCAGCTGGAGAGATCTGCTGGGGGACATGTTCCACACAGTCAAACTGTCTTCCTCACACTCAACTATTTCCCCTCAAACACTTGCTTTGAAAGGCTTTTTAGCCTGGCAGGTGCTGCAATCGCTGACAAGCCTGTGCCCCCCGCCTCCACGGGGAAGTGCATGGAGGCTGGCAGTCAACAACCGAGCAAATACTTGCTTCTGCATAGCCTCTGATAGTGAGAGCACATGGCTCTTGGTAGCAGCAGGGCAGAACAGGACACAAGGGACCCTGGCCGCTAATAATGTGCATTTCATAATGTGCTGCATGGAAAACAGAAATAAACCAGCAGCAACAACAAAGCTGTCCAGCTGTCTTCCACAGTAAGCTGCTTCTCACTTGGCTTCTGAAGATTATTTCATTTTGGTTGAATTAATAACTGAGAGCCTCTGAGAGCTCTATAAAAGAAAAGAACAGCCTTGGGTTTGGAAAATAAGGAGCATAAAAGACAATCATCTTGTACCAAATTCTTATTTTTGTTTTCTCCTGTGTCATTTGCCATGAATATGAAACAGTAGTGTTTTCAATATCTCTTTATGCAAAGAACAAGGTCTGATTGCTTCTTTTTTAGTCTGTGGTGTTTACATGTCACGAACCACAGGTATCTCCTGCTCTTTTGAAGAGAACTGCTTTGCCCAGTAGGATAACTCTGGATGTTAGCTTCTGATGGGAAGCAGGAGCTGGTGGAGAGTAATGGGGCCCCACACCTCTTGACATGGTCAGAATTTCTGTATCTGAGACAGCGACGGCATCTTTAGCACAGCACTGCCTTACAGCACCAGCCCAGAACCAGCTCTCAGGGGTTACTTAAGACACCCACACACAACAATTAAAAGGAGGAGCAGGGGAATGCTTGTAGGCATTACCTGCTCAATAGCTATGGTGTACCACATCCCCCTGACATTGGTGTCATACCTGTTAATGACTTCTGTGGAGGAATGGCTGGGATAGAGGTGGTTGTTGTGTCTGCTGTCAGCTGAGGACTACATTCAGTAATTTGAAGGTGGTACCTCCATCAGTGCCTGTGCAGCCACGGCACAGCTCTGGATGCTGAGATCCCTGGCACTTCCAGAGATCCAGAGCTGAATTCTGAGCTGGTTTTAGCTTGGAAGTGATGCAGTAACAGGCACTGGGCTTTTTATCCTCACTAGTTTACTCTTCCCTTGCTTTCTGTGCTTGAACTCTAGTTAACCTCACCCTGTCTTTCATTTAACTAAAAAAATAGGCTTTTTTTCTTTTTTAATATCTTCCTTCTCATATGCTACTTGTTCCCAAAGTTTAATTCCCAAGTCAAAAGGCTTCATACAGACAGGGAAGCATTCTGTATCTAAATTGGTGCAAATAACACACAGGTAAACTTCTCAAAAAATAGCAATGCAGATGTACTGTGACTGCATGAATGTTGACAGGTTAATAAATAGGAAAGGTTGTGTACTGAACTCTCTATATAAATTTGAGGGCAGTATTCATCCTGCCGTGCTCTTAGGATGTGTGTGTGCATTCCCATTCTGCCTTTTACAGCACTGGTAGTTCATCTTTAATAAATCAAAGGCAGCTTTTTCTTGCTTGCATGCTCTCTGAACGAGAGGATTTCAAGCCATAGCCTAAACAGTTTTGACACACAAATGATGTCTGATGAAGAGTGCCAATGATAGTCTTTTATTTACAGATGTGTCGAGAAATATGTGAGGAAATGAATTTATCTTCTCTCTTCCTCACAGAGGAGAATGAGACACACC
Organism: Platyrinchus mystaceus; assembly: GCA_035041135.1. Taxonomy (NCBI): domain Eukaryota; kingdom Metazoa; phylum Chordata; class Aves; order Passeriformes; family Tyrannidae; genus Platyrinchus; species Platyrinchus mystaceus. The sequence goes on along the minus strand of JAWWLV010000121.1, from coordinate 64,413,569 downwards.
TTGTCCTTTTGTCCTCTATCTCCAAAAGAGACCGGGTTCCTTTTATCCTGAGAATAAACTCCTTTACAGTTGTCTAGCCAGAAGAGTTTCTAACATGCCTCTTTTGTTGTGCCCAGGCACCCTGGTGACTCGGCTGACACTGATATGAGTGTTTCTCTTCCCAGTCGGCCCCTGCATGCCTGCCGTATGGGCTGACGCCTGTCAGCTGCCCGCAGCGCTGCTGCTACAGCGTCTCCTGGATCAGTGGGCTCCTCATCATGCAGCAAAGACTCAGCAGGAGCTGCAGGCTGTTGGCACACTCCTGGTCTTGATCTGAAATTAACTGACACAACTTGAATCTTTGGAGATGATGCCAGAGGGAAGAGCAGAAGACCTGTGAGACAGCAAAGAGCAAATATGATGTAAAATGCCCCGAGAATAGCTCAGTTGGTTACAGCATGGTGCTAATAACACCAACACTGTGGCTTCAAACCCTGTATCGGCCATTCACTTAGGAGTTGAACAGGATGATCCTTGTAGGTCCCTTTCAACTCAGAATATTTTGTGAAATTCTGTGAAAATTGTCTGTTGGTGTTCTTCAATTGGAGAGGTTTGATTTTTCTTTTACAGCTTGGTTCCTGTGTCTTGCAGCCACACAAGCTTCCATTTACAACTTTTGGGACTTGCTGTTGTCTCAACAGCTCTGTGAGTTTCTTTAGCCAGGAGATGATCAGTACTGTATGAGAGGATGATAGCGGGCTCCTCATGCCACTGTGCAGCCTCATGTGTAAGACTGGCAAAACAATCTTGTCACAATTGTGAAAACTACTGCTACTGGTGCAGGGTTTGGAAAAGGAGGAAAAGAGAAGAAATTTATTTCTGAATTAGGTTCCTGGGTGTAATGAAGGAGACTTCGTAATGGGAGTGTTACGTAAATACTGTACCTTTTGTAAGGTCATACTTGGGTAAGGTGTTCTCATCCACAAAATTCTAATTGGTTTCAGAGATCAGAATAATTCATATATCTTTTTCCCCTCCATCTTTTATACAGGAAACCAGTTCTGTAAAGCTCCTTTTTTCTTATCCTTAGTGTCTTCTTCTGCAGGTCACACTAACTAAATTACTCTAAATTGTTCCAAAAATATCTGGGTTTTTCTGCTCTGTGCCTCACTGAAAGCTTCACAAATGAAGAGAGCTAAAGACATGAATAGTGTCTAAAGAGTACATATCTGAGATTTGCATATGTTCAGAAATTTACTGGCCTTATTTCCAAGAAAAGTGAGGATGAATCACCCTCCAGAGGGGCCTTTTTCTCTCTGCCGACAGCAGAGAAATTTTAGCTTGGTGTCAGGCAGCTGAAGTTATAGGTAGCATTCATCTGAGCCAAGAAAGAATATTCCTCTTCTGAAGGAGGGATCTAGCTGGTACTGAAACAGAGAGCAATGGTAAAGTGAAATATGTGCAGATACCATGTGAAGGGCAGAGGTGTGGACTAAGAGCCTGCCATACAAACAGCATGGGAAGTTATGTTAACACTTCACAGAAGTACAAAACCAGTCAATTGGAAAAAGGATGATGTCTTTTTCAAAGCAGGTAATGTTTAAAAGTAGAAATGATGATTTATATCTCTATATCCCTTAATAAAGAATATATAGACATGTATGTACAGACAGATGCCTATTTGCCCGTATTCCAGGACCTGTAACTCCCGGCCTAAATGATGAGATGTGTGTTAGATCCTGTCCAGAAGGCATTTAAACACATGTGCACTACTGTGACAATGTGACCAAGTCCTCTCTGGTACACAAACAAACACAGCATGCAACTGTCTGCATTTCACAGACGCAGAGAGTAGTTTAAGTTGGAAGGGAACTATGGGGACTGTCTAGTCAAACCCCTGTGCAAAGCAGGGCCAGCCAAATCAGGTTGCTCAAGACTGTGTCCAGTTAAGTTCTGAATATCTCCAGGGATGGAGATTCTTTAAGTTCTCTGAGCAACAAGTTCCAGTGCTTGAACACTCTTGTTTGTGGTGAAGAATAGAAATATTCTGCTATAGTTGGAATTTCCTTGTTTCAGCTTGTGTCTGTTGCCTCTCATCCTGTTGCTGTGCACCTTTCAGACAAGTCTGAGTTCATCTTGTCTAAATTTTCCCATTAGGTAACTGTAGACAGCAATAAGATCCCTCCCTGAAGCCTTCTCCTCTTAATCCTGAACAAGCCCAGTTATGTCAACCTCTCCTTGGCCATCCTGTGTTCCAGCTCATTGACCACCTTGGTGCTCTCTGCTGGACTTCCTCTGGTGGGCTGATGTCTGTCTTGTATTGCTGAATCCCAAACTGAGCACAACTGTCCAGAAGTGGTCTCACACTGAATAAAGGGGAGGAATCACTTCTCTGGACCTGCTGGCTAATGCAACCTGCTACACAGCCAGCTTTTGCTTCAAGGATGCCCTGCTAATGTATTTAAGGTGCAAGTGTTCATCCTGTAGATATGCCATCTATTCACCTAGTTAGAACAAAGGAAACATGGGGAAGAGACATATCAGCATATATACTGAGCTGGAATTAAACACACAATCCTAATGAACAAACTTCTGATGAGTCATGACTACACTGGATGAAAAAGTCTGAGCAGGGTTGCCATCGCACAACTTGCAGTTCTTGCAGCTTCTTTAGAAGTACCTTTTTCGCAGTAAGATTTGAAAAGGAATTTCTCATATACATTCAAAATTTACCACAAATTAAGATGAATGCTAGGTGGTTGGTTGAACATCATCCCTTACCTATGGGTGCTAGAAACATAAAAGGTATTAGAGGTTTTATCTTTTGCTTATGCAATTTCTGTTTGAAACAGCAATCTCAACAGCATTCATCACACTAAAGAAGGTCCATTGGTAAGAAGAGAGGTAATAGAGAGGTGTAGAACAACTTTTATCCAGTTTGTCCTTTATAATATTTATACTTGTCCTCTACCAGTAAAAGACCTTGGCACCTAAAGAGTCATTTTGGAAATACCAACATACAGTGCAAAGGGAAAATGTATTACCTTCATATACAACTGCTTAGTAATGAAAGAGGTCTAATTTTGTTAAAAAATATTTATGTATATATATACATATATATACATATACATATACATATATATATATATGGAGTGGTGAAAGCTAAAGATTCCTGGGTCACTTTTAAATGATGCCCACAGAAAATGCTGAGAAACATTTATGATTTACTTAACGATCTCTTGAGTATCTTCAAGAAAACAAGGCTATTCTTATCCCTAAGACTGAGGGTTTTCCAACTGCAAATATGTAACTACCTGTTCTATTAGGAGAAGGCTGTACTTTAAGATTTTGCCTACCTTGCTTGCAAGTGGTGATCAAAATATTACATAGCAGTTCCATATTGCCAGAGAGGTAATATCTTTCCATTATTGATAATAAAGTGCCAATGGCAAATTGGCTATAATAGCCTGGCCAAAGCTCTTAATTTACTGAGGCATGATCACATTATATATGCTCATAAAAATATTGAATTAGGGACTATTCTTACAGGAAAATGTCAAGATCTATATCAGAACTACTCTCATTTAGAAACCAAACTGGAAATGGATAGTGACAATTATTCAGGTTTACAATAGGTCTATATAAGACTATCCATAAGTACAGACTTTATTTAATATCACCTCTGTCTTCTTTTCAGTTAATTAGGAAATGGCATAATCAGCTTTATAATAATTGGTGGGAAAATACTAGCTTTGGTTTTTGCAAATACATCTTCTACTGGAAGGAATTAGAATCCAGATATGATAAAAAATTTAAAGTTACAGATTTTTTTTTAATTGTAGTTTTAATTTAAACACAAAGGCTATACATAAGCATTACCTAGTAAAATACATATGGTTATTCAAAATAAGTTTTGAAAAATTAAGTGAAATAAAACTGGCAATATAGGGGAAGGTTAATTTGAGATATATTTGGAAGTGCAAATTGATTCTTGGAAGAATATAATATGCTTGTCACCTTCAATTAAACTAATTTGATGGTTCAATAAACTAAACAAAGCAGCAGTTAAAGCACCACAAAAAGAAAGTTCTTAATGTTAATTCTCTTTCTGGATTTTTTTACAGTTTGACACACTTTGTGTCTATTGGTATCTGTGCTGTTAAGCAGATACACTTGCGAAGAAAACACCCAAAGCATCATTCAACTATCATAATGGACCTTTGACAAGCTAATGTATCCTGGATATAGGGATCCTTTTTCTTTCTTTTTTTTTTTTTTTTTTTTTTTAATTTATACACTCTATTTGGTAAGAAATAGAGAAGATATGCTATTTCAACAGGTGTATGGGTTCAAATCCTCTGAGTTGGCGAAAAATCATTTTAGCAAATCATCAGAAGTGGTTTTTTTTTTCTTTCAAATTTCGTCTGAGAACTAGCAAGAAGATAGTCCTTCTGTCAGTGTAAAGGGATAGAAGTATTCTGGTGTCCTTTACCTTATTTTTGACTTAGTCTGGCAGATGAAAACACTCTCCATGTCTGTGGTCAAAGCTACAAAACAGAAAATATCAAAATACAGGGGCACTCTAGGGTATGAGAAAACTTCCAAGTTAATGAATGAAGGTTGTTCTGAAACTGTCCAAAACCATCAGCAGATTCTGCTAGACAACATGGGGGCTCTAGAGGACATGACCAGGCCATTTTTATGTCACAGGAAGATGAGGTAATGGCACCTGTAATATGGACAAGAGCCACTGTTTGAGGATGGAGAGCTTCAGTTAAAGCTGGAACAGAAGAGAAGCATTTCACTTTGTAACTCTTCCTCTTCTTCAGATATCAGTTATCGAGTTTATTAAAAGGATGGATGGATGGCAATCATGCAATAATGTTTTTTCCTGGTCTTATGGTAGAACTTTTTTTAGAGGATATGAGGAAAAACTGGACTTTAATAAGGTTGCACATAGCTAACCCAAAAGAAGGAAAAAGAATGTGTAAGAAAGCATAATTCACATGGCTTTGTGAAGGGCCTTGCAGGTTAATCAGAATATTTGATTCTGAGTCTGGCTTTGTCTTCTCTATTACACACCCTGTAGGTGGAGGAAGAACTCCAGAAGATTTGCCAGGCATTATTTACAAGAAACATGCCTCTCTTGGATTTTCATGGCACCTTGTTAAAATAGGAGATCACATTTGTTGATCTGAAGCCTTATCTAAATAGGGCAGCGCTTGGAGCTGTGGCCAAGGTGTTGACCAAACCTAGAAAAGTCTGGGCCAATCCAACATCTTTGGAAGGGATTTGGGGCTATCTCTTAAGCACAGCAATACAAATCTAGGCAGATGTAACTTGTAATCCTCCTTTGGAAAAGGAATCCAAAATAGTCTGTAGCATTTTGTACCCCGATCATTGTGAATCACTGGGATGAATTATGGATTGCTGTATCTCTGAGAGAAAGGTGTACCAGAATGACTTTGGAGGGATTTGTAGTCCTCATAACTACTGCTTCCTTATTTTCATTGATCAGGTCATGCCTTATGGGTCTGAAGGGCAACATAAAACAGACAGGTAAAAGCACCAGAATTTGATGATGAGAATAAGTTTCTTTAAGGGATGGATGTGTGGGAGCAGTATTGGAGTAGAAGAAGGGCTTTAAGTAAATATTTCTGGTGCCAGAATGTAGGGCAGATAGGAGCCCTATACAATACAGAACATTAAGGAATTCTTTTCCTTGCATATTCCGCTGTATTTGGAAAGGGTATTATATTGGCTCACAAAATTTTGGAATTCCTAGGTATTCCTGGGGAATATGTGGTCCGTTGAAGGCCTAATATAGCATCTAAGTCCTTACAGATAATTATCTTCTCTGTTTCCATTTTCGTTATGCATTGCATGCATTTTTCTGACAAGATGTCTTACATCTCCTTAATGTGTAGCTAGCCTTTGGCTTTTGCATTAATTTGCTTTATGGTATTCTATGTACATGATGTTGTTGTACCTCATTCCCTTCAATGTGCATTTGCAAGTAACTTCTTGTCTGTGGGAATATATCTTGTGTTTACTTAGCACCTCTTCCTGTGAGGGAACCCAGTGTTACATAAGCAGTAGGACTAAATATCTTTTTAGCACATAAGGGATTTGTCTTAGCCTGCTTCTTGAGACATTCTTACCTCTCTCATATAGGGCTTTCAGATCCACATGCCGACTGTGGGTGGGTAAAGAGGGATTGAGATCTTGTAAAACATTTTAGATGCCTAAATTTTATTGTTTTCTACTGGATTTGGCATGACAAAAAAATCAGTTAATTAGTTGCTTTAAGATCTTGGACAAAATTGTCTGCCACAGCAAGTTACCAGCAGAGGTGAAGCCCTCACTGCTCAATCTCTCTAGGTTTGTGACTCCTGGCTATCCTCAGGCCCACCAAAATACTCTCAGGTTTACTTTGAGAAAACATGGACAACCTTCTTTCCCAGTCCCTTGAAAACCTTGCATGTATTTGATATGAGATGAAGAGCTGAACAAGAACAGGTCCAGGGTCTGATGAGCTGTGTCCCTTCACAGTCTCCCTTAGCCACTGTCATTCTATTGTTCCTTAAGCATATCAGCTACCTCAAAGAGGAGCTGCGACTGTCTAAACAAACCTATACTAAGTAAATTCCCCTATAAAATTTAGTAATATCTTGGTCTTTCTTTATGCTAATAAGACTCTTTATTTATCATGTTTTACTTCTCATTATTATTCATGTATTTCTGTGACTAAAGGCAACATTTTCTCTAAGTAGACTGAATTTCCCGATAAAACCAGCTAGACTTAATTCTTCATTATTCCTGCATGTCTTAGTGGCTGGTCCTATCTCTTTTGGCTCAGAAAGGATGATTAATTATTCTACTTGATCTTCACTTATCATGGGAGTACTATGTAAATTATTTCAATAATGTCCAGCTTTAGATTTCATTATTTATCTTCAATATGACCTGGGTTTTATGAAATGTGAGAAGTGCATGGATTTCTAGCTTCTTGGATTTGAAAACATTGCATGCATTTTCATTAGGGGTCTTATGACCTGCTGTTTATTTTGTCTGTTAGTGATATACTTCTATGCCTTCTAAATTAATTATCCTGGCTTCTGACTCGCAGGTTACTAATATTAGTCTAAAAATGTTTTGCTTAGCAATTCAAAACATGCATATTTTTTAGCAATTTAAAAGATGTCTTTGGAATTCAGCTAGCTAGAAATGGCAAAGATGCTTCCTATCTTGTACATAGTATGTGTATGCTTTTTTGTTTTTCCAAGTGTGAAGTAAAACTCTGTTCTTTGATGAGATCTGTGGGCCACATGTATTTTCTTTAGGTTTATTTGTGAGAAACTTCAGTGACGTGAATAGAATTTTGGTTTACAGAAAAGAACACATGACATATTGGAGAGCTCCAGTGTACCTTGGAGGAGCACAGCTTTGCTGCTGCTGCTGATATCGAGCATGTTTTCCTAACTTTTCTCTGTGAACACGCACTCACCTACTCTTTTCCCCCAGAGGGCTGTTTCAAGCTGGTCATGTTGTACCCCTTTAATATAATGTTTTCTGTCATTTTTGTAGTAATAATGTGCATTGCTCTTTTCAGACATTTACATTTTTTTTGTTGCCCCAAATAAAGAATAACTTACGCAACAAATGTTTATTAATTTATTTATCAAATTGAAGATACAGCAATAAACCCAGAGAATTTGAAGGAGATTTGCATTCCTTTTTTCTTCAACATCCCACTTGAAATATGATAAAACCATCTATTCCAGTAGGGTTTTGTCGTAGCTGAACAGCATGCCTAAGAATTTCTGAAAAATTTTTAGTTTTCAAATTTTCTTACTGTCATTTTTTTGGAAGACTTTTCTTAAATTTGGTTACAGAAATTTTCTGAAAAATTTGGTTTGTCTCAATAGCATCCACCTTTTGTCTTCTACACTTGTTTTAATTTATTAAAGATTTTTTCTACAGGAAAATAAATATACTGGCTGTTGTTTTTTCCTTCTGAAAAGGAGAAAGTCTTCTGAATTCACAATAAATGCACATTTAGAACTGTTACTTTTACTACTTCCTTCATTATCTAATGCTGTAGAAGTTATGAGGGTAATTCTGTGTTTATCACCTTTTCATCTTTCTTAGGAAAGTTTATGCATTTTTAATTACATATGCGCTGGATAAAATCAAGAAATATTCTGGAAGACAGCCAGGACACCTGGTCTGTCCTCTTCAACTTGTAAATCCTAGAGCAAATTTATACACTACTTAAATTTTTCATTATATGGTCCTGTGAATCTTGTATTCCTGGCCCCTCAATGACTGTGTTTCAAAACCTTCCTCTTCAGTGTCCTTCTCATCTGGGAAGTGCTGCTGTGGGGTTATATTTCCCATTTTTTTGGTAGGTGATTTCACCATTAGACTAGCACTAAACAGAACAGAAACCTTTTCTTTGTCTTTGTGCCTCCTCTGTGTCTCTGAGTGAACTCCAAGCAGCTTTGCCTTAGGGATGCTTTAAATACACTTTCCCTATCAGATCTGTTCTGATGATAGGTTGGGGTCTACCTTTAGCTCATATAAGGATGTCAGGTCTGCCAGGGAGAGTCCTCAAGGTGGGAGGTGGTAGAGAGTAAGTTATCTGGACTGACTTCAGGGTCACAGGAAAATCAGATGATCAGAAATGAAGGAAAATAAGGAAAATCAGGCATTTCTCCTGGATGACTAAATAGATCCATGATCAAAGAATAAGAACACTCTCCTGATCTTCTAAGATAGCCAAGGTTAACTAACTCTGGAGGGATGATCTTTCTCTTGCCCTCCAAATCCTTTTTGCAGAAGACAAGAGTCTCAGTTTTTCCCCTTAGCAGGATTTCGCTTTTCTTTAACTTTATATATGTTTGGATAATAAGGCTTCCTGCCATGAGATTATTATGCTCTCACAGTACCCATTAGTCAGAAATTTAGTTTTCCTTCCCTGATGTGGCAATTGTCTGAGTATTTAAAAAGGCAGGCAAGAGTCTGAGCATAGCATGATGAGAAGAGCTGGAAGAAAGGAAAAGCCTCCATTGTGATATGATGGAAGAATTCAGCACAGCATGTGCCAGAACACCAGGTACCCCACTGTAGGCAAGGGAATATGATGGCAACAAAAAAAATTGTACCATGTTAAAAGAAGAATATAAACTGCAGCCAAATTCAAGTTGGAGCAAGTGAAAAAAGCGAGCTTAAATGGAAAATGGTATCTTTAAGTTACAAATGTTTTACTTATATGATAGGTTATATCTCTTGGTTCTGTAGTGACCTGTGCATGGGGAGACCCTGTTTGTGTTCAGAGACACAGGTCTATCTGCCTCTTCTGTAGGTTGCAGGATGTCTAAACTGCAGGAAACTCCTCTCTTCTTTCTATCTTTCTTTTACAGTAATTTTTTTTCATGTAACACATTGAAAAAAAAAGTTATCTATATTTACTTGTACTGTAAAAACCAACCCCAAAAGAGTTTGGATGAATTTACCCTGTAGGTTGGGAAACCCAGGCCCAGCAGCCCTTCAGGTACCTCTGAAACACTGTTCCAAGTAACCTTCCTTTTCCTGCTAACCCTCTGCATGCAAAATGAGTATGGATCGGGAAAATCCCTCTGCATACAAAATGGACACAGATTTGGAAGCAACTTCAAACGAGGTGATTGTCCTTCATAAAAGACTAGAGATACTGCAAGATTTCTCAACTTGCTTCCGGGGAGAAAAGCTGAATGAGTAAACAGAAGAATGAAGGAAAGAAATGGCAAATTGATAAAGGCACTGACTTTTTTTTAAATTTTTTTTTTAAATTTCTGACTAAAGCAATTTGGCCCAGTAACTCCTTAGCTCTGAAGAGCTAAAAGCTAAGATAGTAAGAGAAAGAAATGGCAAGCAACCTCTGTGATAATAGAAAAATAAATCTGGTACACTCTTCTATGACTTCGAAAAGTAAGAGCTGGTGACTTTCTTCACTTTCTTTCTTGTTAAACAACTTGGCTAAGGAAAACTGTGGATTTTGTTACTCTATCTTTACAGTGGTTTCTAGTCTACATGTTAATGTTTAGGAAATTCTAGGGATTTGCCCTTTTATTTTTTGTAAGTGGAGCAGATTATAGGCACAGATGGTTGCAAATTCAGCTTTTCAGACAGACCTTTCTGCTTGGGTGAATGGATGAGCCTACAGACAATGTTTTTGGTGGTTTCCTACCTTCCTTCCTCAGAGGAGGACAAATATTGCTGGTATCTGAAGAAGTGAGAAGCTCTTAGGCAGTAGAGGGGGGAAGCACACAAACACTCCAGTTGCCTTGAAAATGATTCCCTGCTGATGTCTGAGGGACAGGGCAGGAGACCCATGACTGAGCTTTGTGTTTGAACCTGTGATATTTCCAGTGTGTTCTCTATACCGTAAGACTGTGCAGTTGTGGTATTACACTAGAGAGTAGCACAGTTCTTTCACAGTGTGATCTGAACAAAGTCTGTTTCAAATGTTGGAATTCAAATAAATCTTTGGGGTTACATGGGTGCATTATGTAAGAAATTTGACCTTCAATTGCTGTGATGTAAAGAGGGAGCAGGTGAAGGGAGAATTGTATTCCATTCTGCAGAAAGACCAGGTTTACATGATTCAGTACAGCAATGAATGTATCCAGTAAAACTTCAAGGACCAATGACATTTAATTGTCTGACCTGTGTATAAGCCTTAAAAATCAGGCTCTACTTTTTAATGAAAGGTGGCAGTCATCAGAGCAAAGCTCAGACATCAATACAGTTAATAAAACAACATGATTAGTGAGAAAACTTTTACTTTTTAATTCAAAGTAGTGGAAGAATGAACAACAGCAGGAAAAAGATACAGAGGACCACTCCAACACCCCAGGGTCTGTCAGATAATTTAGGAGGGAAATTAAGGAACTGAAACAAGAGACAACCTCATCATTTGCTAAGCTTGTGAATTCAATCTCAGAAATAAAGCAAAACTTAATAAAAACAGAGGACAGAGCAGACTAACTGGAGCAGCAAATAGGAGAAAGAGTATGAAAACGTGTATTGATTCTCTTTTATTGAAGTAAGAGAGACAATTGTGCAGAAAATGTTCCAACTTCTGAAGCTGATTAAGAATGAGTAATATAAAGATTTATGAGTAATCAGAAGAAAATTATTAAATGCTAGAATTCGTACCTTTATTTTTAAATTAAGTGCTAGAAGTAAATGAGAATTTTGATTGCATGCTGGCACAAGCCCAGAGGCCACTGATCTCAAGGACACAGACTCTTTCAGGTATTGTGTGGGTGGCTAAACTTGTGAATTGAGTTTAGTATCAATTAAAATTTGAGTTTCTTAGGTGTTTCCTTTGATCATTATACTTCATTTTATACCTTACCAAACTTTTAGTTATCTGTAAATGAAAAATTAAACATATTTCTTTACTGCACTACAAGGCTATCCACAGAACTCAACCAATAAGGAGGCAAGTGACCTGGACAGATTGTAATTTGTGCTATAAATGAGTAAGTGTTGTTTTTCTGGCAATATACATTGTTAATATGCGTACAAGAAGTGTTTTGTCACATCTTAAGATAGATTTAATAAAATTGAAATTTATGCTAGTAATGTAGTTGGAGCATACTTTCAAAACCTTTATAGAAAAAAATCAATTTAAATAATACATTGATTCTTATGCATATCCTAGAGTCCTGCTGTTAGTCATTTAGAGCTAAACGGAGATGAGGTTCTGTTGTGAGTATTCTTTTTCCTAATACATACAAGGTTGATGCTTTTTTTTACAGCCCTAACTAGAAACATTGACTGTATTACCAACAGATGTAAAAAGGCACGTTGCTTTTCCCTAATTCACTTTACAGAAAATATCATGAGGTTGTGGTTCAACTGGCCATTCTTGGCTGTCTGTTTTATCTAAATCCTGTTTCTTCTAAATGATTTTTTCTTGAGTTATACGTTTTCAAGATGCCTCAAAACATTTAAAAGGCACTGCTGAGGAGTAAGTCTTATAACTTCAGTTCTTCAGTTTTGCTGTATGCTTTTCTGTTTTCTTTTTGGTTTTAGATGGGGAGAGTGGTCACACAAACACAGTGGCAGAAGAAACTCAGAGGCAAAACAAGGAGGATTCCTGGTATTCTCACTCCCTTACAGTGCACATGTAGGAAAACACTAGGATACTGATGGTCACATGATATTACTGACATCACAATAAAAAAAAACCCAAAGGAGCATACATTCCTTCCCATGCAAGGTCTTGGGAAGCTGCTGAAGTAAAGTTCAGGACTAAATGTATCCTTCTTAGGCAATGCATCCAAGAAATTATGAGAGAGTTAGTAATCCGGCAGCCTGATTATAGTTACAAAATAATTATCATTTACAAAAGTTTGACTCTATAGTTCTACTTCAACTGACAAATTTCTGGAAATGATCACTGCCCTCAGAAATGACTGCCCCTGGCCTCTTTCCTAGATTGTCAGCTCAAATTTCTTTGCTTCTCCCAAAAGTTTTGAATTCTTGCTGTTCACTGGAAGAATCAGGAGAAACTCAAACTTTCATGCCTAGATTATACTTTAAGCCATTGTTTCTCAAGCAATTTAAGCCAGAATATTTTGCTTTCATCATCAAAAGAAGCCATAGTTCCTTTTCAAGCCTCATGTTATTTCTACTTACCTTCTGCTAGTCCAGCACTTTTCTCCTCCTCCATTCAGTCTGGGTGTTTTTTTACCCACTCAGTAGATAAAAGCCTTAGTGCTGCCATTCAGGGAGCCACACCAGTGACCTCCAATGGCCTGGTCTGAACCTGGAAAAATACCACCCTAGAGACTATGTTAACTTATCTCAATAGTCAGGATGGGTTTTATGACTTGAGTGATTAAGTTGATGTATGAACTGGGGGAGAAGGAGAAAAACAAGAACCTGGCAGCATGAGGGAGGACAAGACTGCCCATTTTTTTGCAGTAGAGATGCACGCAGATGTGACACTTAGGAGCATGGTTTAATGGCGAGCCTGGCAGTGTTAATGGTTGGACTTGATGATCTTAGAGGTATTTTGGAACCTAAATCATTCTATAATTTGTGTCTATTGAAACTTCTTTTGAAACAACTGTGAGAAAACTTTGGAAACATCGGGAAACTGCTGAACAGCAGGTTTAGAACAGAAGCTATGGCTCTCTGAGTGCTGAGTGGGCTGGTGGTAATTGCTTTACTCAGTGTTGTTCAGTGAGTTTAACATATAAATGGCATTTGCTTATCATTTAAGGAAATGATTATCAATTGCTATCAAATTATTAATCAACAGTCAGTAGAACCTGAGACATGTACAGAAGACTGTGAAAAAAACGGACACAATAATCATTAAGTGTATACTGCTTTTAACAGAAATTTCTCTGTGTGCCAGGCAGAACAAAAATCCTGGAGTGAAGCAGAGAAGAAAATGTTATTAACATAGTTACATAATAAAATCAGAGATATGCTGTATTTGTTATCCTTTGATGCTACAGTAGGAAGAGGAAAGATGGACTCTAGAAAACACTTAAGCAGACTTGGAGAGGGACAACTGCATCTCTTTTTCTACATGACTAGAGACTCTGATTTCTTGTATGAGATGAAATTGTGTCTTCAGTCGGACTTAGCGATACTGTCTCAGTAGATTCCTAGATTTTCAAAATGCTTTTACTGTAAATGCTATATTTGTTAAACTGTATAATTGAATAAATAAACTGCTTCAGCTAGGCAGGTGATGAGAAAAAAAAAAATTAATCTACCCAGTTTGGCTCTACGGGGCACAGCAGCATTCTTTCGAAAGTACTCCATGTTCTGGAGGTGTTACAAAGTGGTGAAAACACTGTTTCGGTGCCACAGGAACAGGAATTACCTTTTCCAGTTGTTACCACCAAATGTATCTCTGTTTTCATGAAATTTTCTGCTTTCACCTCCCATTGTTACCCTTGAACAGAGAAACCTTGCTACCTCAGTTTTCTGCTGTCGTATTAATATAGCTGCCCAAAATCTTTGTGGCTTTCTCCATATGGGAACATAACTGGTGTTCTTTGATATTATAGGAAGATAGGGTTTTTGCTTTTATTTTTACTTCTAACTCCAAACATAGTTCAAGCCAAGCTTTGCTGGTATGCAAGCCTCATGAATCAATCCCCTGGATTGCTTCATTGAGCTTTGTTTCCTTCTTCTTTAGCCTGTGGTGATGGTGGTAATGTGCTCTATGCCACTTTTTAAAATGTTATTTACTGCTAAAAGGAAGTCTAAATTTTCCATTTTGTTTCTTTCTATGAGTTAAACATCATGTTTTTCTGCTCACAACAATAATTTAGGTTGTAGAGGGACATGTTTTGACAGGAACATCATAAATAATTATAAAATTAAGAGTTGCAGAACTCATGACTTATACAGTATGACAGTTTTAGGCCTTGTTGTTCCTAAAAGACTGAGTAATGAGAACAAGAGATTTCCCTTAATTAGCTTTATTTACTGTTCCCTATAATGAAATATCCAAAGGGCCTTTAGTCTGCAATTTTATGTGGGCTAAAGGGCTGTAGCAACAGCTACAAGCTGTTGCTTCTGAGATTATGCTGGTGTTGCAGGATGATGTAGTATTACACCACTGACATCCCTGGGAAATGTGACGGCAGGTAAACCTGCCTTTTTGTCAAAGTACTGCCATTACTTCTAATATTTTTGATTTGTCTGCTTTTTAAGGAGGCTAACACAGCAATTGCCACGGTGATGAAGTGATGAGCAGCACTTGAAAACTTCATCTAGTCCCTTCACAATAACAGTTAGTTGAGGACTTTAATTGTGTGCACTGCTTGGTTTTCTGTTTGTGTTATCCAGTATTCATGCATATTTTCCAATATTAAACCTTTATAAATACTAAGTTGGAGGAAACTCCAGAAATGAAACAAAAGAAAAGGAATAAACAGAATAAACAGGAAAGTTCTAAAAATGGTGGGTAGGAAAATGTTAAAAGAACAAAGCATTCAAAGGCAGCCTGACATCACAGAGTCAAAGTTTATACGTAAGGAAAAAAAAAATACTTCCCCAGTGTAAAACCAATAGATGGCCTTTGCAGAAACCTTGTAAGAAGACATTTCCAAATTAAATGTCACAAAATTAGATACTAATCTATTGCTAGACCATTACAAAAAATAAAAAGAATGACTTCCCCTTGTGAATTGGAACAAAATGAATTCTGCTTGTGAAATTCCAGAAGACTTTATTCAAGCACTCCAGTATTTCAGGTTCTAAATTTTTAACTTCAAATTCCTCACTCAGAAACCAGAGATGCCAGCTGCTATATATCTTCCTCTGAGGAATAATTTTGGCTTTTTTTTTTGGTCTGTAAAAGACTTGTAAATTGACCAGGCTAAGACCTGGGAATGAAATTCCTGAAGTGATTGGGAGAATGTAGAAATTTAACAACCTGAATGAACCTATTCCTTACTGATTAAGGTATAATCAGAGAGAGGTGCAGAAAGAAAATCACCATCAATGATATAGAAATGTAAGGGGAAAAGAGGAAGGGGATAGTTTAAGCCCAATAAGAAAAGAGGAAGGGAATACCCAATAATGACCTTCCTTATCAAAGATGGATGTAAATACAGCAGAAAAATCTTTTAGACATTGTAAAAATTAAAATAATTCTTGAGATTCTTGACTGAGATTCTTGAGAGTCTGTGTGTGTGAAGAGAGTTGTTCTGCTGGCTCTACTGATGCTGTTGTGTACAGGTATTGTTGTCCTTGCTTCTTTGATGTAAAGATTTTCGCATCTTTGTACATTTTATTACAAAGAAAATTAAATACATAAATAAAGATTCATAATACAATAATTTCTAATCTCCTAACAGAGAGACAAAGACTCTCTCAAGACCAATATTTTTTTTTCCTCTACTTTTCTCTTCTTAGTCCCTTTAGTTGCCTTTTTGCTGATTATTATAGTATGGGGGTCTTCAGTTTAAGTTTCTCAAACACCTTATAAGTGACATATTGTCCTGATTTCTTCCTCCCCCTTTCATATTACTAGTTAAATAGTCATTCAATGCTTCCCTCTTGTTTCACTCTGACAGTCACCCTAGAATCAAGCTTTTTGATTTCCTCAGATCCTTTCATGATTATTTAACAAAAATCCAAGAAAGATTCTGGCTCATTCTGAACCACAATGATTACCTGTGATGAAAAAAAATAGATCTCTATTTTTTAATAAGAAAAAGCTTAGTAGTGTCAGTTCTTACTTTCAAGAGACCTATGCTGCTTCTCTCTGAACAGAGACACACTCCTATTTCCAATTAGACTAGCAATCCAGTGGGTTTGAGGCTTCATATGTAACTTTTTTTTTAAAAAATTATGTTTGATAAACAAAAATTCATTTTTTCCCAAGACCGCACACCTGGCTTTTCTTAGTTGATCTTAGTTTCCTGTTCCTGATGTGATCCTGTCACTGAAATGTAGGGAAAAGTACAAGAGACACACAAGCATGATATTTTACCCAAATATTCTCCAAACAAACACTGATTGGTGATTTTTGTAGCTCCTGAGTCTGAAATACTGCCTTATATTCAGTGCTGCTAAATAGATTTTTTTTTTAATCCAAGAACTTTTTCTGTCCCTCTTTGAATCCAGTCTTTATTGTATCCACAACACAGCTGGACTACACATGTGAGGGACCATCTTTATCTGTTGTGAATCCACCATTTACTATTGTCATTCATTACCCTTTAATTTTTAACTTATGAAAAAAGATGAAAGACTGAACCTTTCTCTATTGAATTCATTGTTTATACACATCCATCATATTTCTCCTGATTCACGGCATCTCTTAGATGCCCTTGGTTGCCCTTCTTGACTCCTCTCCTGGTTCTGTTACATTTTTCTGTCCCTTATTGTGATGAGCAGTGTTTGGGTTTGCTGCTGTGCACAGCTGCCCCTTCAAGGAGAGCAGGGTGGAAGGAGTGTCTGGAGCAGAAGGGTGGAATGGACAGAGCTGCCTGCAACTTAGACAATCCTAAGCTTATATAAAGCTTATATGTCTGCAGGGGAAAGGTGGGCAGGGAGAGCACTGTATATAAACAGTTTTTATTTCTGTTCTGTCTTCCATTGTTGCTTTTTAAATTTTTCTTTAATATGTTAATTTGATTTTGGATTGATTATGCCATTTTAGTGATCTTTGACAAACTTGCCATAGAGGAATGTGTCTCTTTCTCAGCTGTGACATGTGTTGGGATTCTGCCTTCTTTTTTAAAACTAAAGGATCCTGTCCCATTATCAAGAGCCTAGTTCCCTTCTGAAACCGTCTTTTGTAATGGGAGGAGTCTCCATTGGCAGCAGGGCTGTATGGAATTGTAGATGTTTACTCCTGCAAATTGCTGTGCTATGTTTGTAGATCTGGCCCCTTGTCCTGTCTGATATATAACTGCCATGATCTGCATCCTTCATGACGAAGAACCATCTCAATTACAGTGATTTCAGTTCAGCACAGGACTGTCCTGTCCTTCCAATGTGCGACTACAGGCACTGTGCTGTGGCATCCAGCTCCCCTGCATTAAAAGAGACAGTTATACTGCAACATTTCATAGCTGTGAATTTATCCTTGTGACATTGATGGAAGCAGTCTGAGCCTTAGTGAGCCACACAAGTGAAAATCAGCAGTGTTCAGATGAAGCATAGGTTAGGTGGTCTCATCTTTCTCCAAGTCCCCTTCTCTCCAAGTGGTTTGAGCCTTACCTACTTCCATCACCCTCTTTCTTGCTACTTCCATCACCCTCTTTGTGTCTTTCCATGCAATTGACAAGTATCCACTTTCCACCTCACTCTTTAGTTGGTGACCTGCTGGCTCCCTTCCCTCTTTCTCCCCCTGAGACTCGGACAGAAAGGCAGGCATATATATTATGTGTGAGAAGTATTGCTGGGCATCATTTATCTTTGTTACGTTTCTCCCTTGACACACCCACTGCAATTTATAAGCATGTTCAACATGCCACAAAAATTATTCTTCTGCCCTCACAGTGCAGGCAGTCCGTGGGTAGGTATGCCTTCAGAGTACAAGGCTTGCACTGTACTGGTGGATTTTGTGGTGATACAATTTAGAAAAGTTTTCTTTGGAGCTGGTTTTAAATTGTGATAGATGTTATATTGTTCCTGAAACAAATAATAGTAACACGGTCTCAAATGACAAAAATTACCTCCAATTGCAGAAGAAACCCTTTCAGGTATCACAGAGTGCTAAAGGCAGAATTAACACTGTTATAAAGACGGGCGCTGAAGTATGTTTTCTGTAAAATTTAGCTTAAAACATATAAGATTTTTCTGTAGAAACTTTTTTACGGAGAAGTAATTGATATCACTTATGTGTAGCTTAACTGCTGCAAGTTTATAGGAGAATTATAGTTTAAGAGGTGCAATTAGCTGATGTCTGCACAATAATTTTTGTACAAACTTGCAGCTGAAGCTTTATGTTATTCAATAAAGCTCTGAAAGAGATATATTTTAATTAGGTGATAATAGTGATAATACAAAGATTTGTTTATTAAGTAGTCAGAAGGTTTGAATTAGGTGTGAATTTTGAAGAAGACTTTGGCAGGAGATGAAAAACACAGCAGCATAGTTCAGAATTCCTTTCAGTTTAGATGTAATCTCATGAGTACTGTGCAAAAGTTCAAGATAAAATAAGACCTGGAGATTCTGTAGGTGTTTACTTTTGTCACTTATATTCTGGGAATGTCTAAAAAAAATAAGCAGTCATTTTTTTTTTAGAACAGACATTGAACTTTGTAAAAACATCCAGTTGAGGAGGGGTGTAAGGTGCCAAAAACCAGGTAGGAACAAATTAGCTTGTTTGCTAATCACAATGGAGATATTGTGCCTGAGTTCTCTACAGTAATTCATCAGTTTATTTGGCCCTCAAATCTTGAATGCCCAAGTTATGTGGAAAGGCTTTTGTGTCCCTTTCTCTGTCTCACTTCACTGCCTTCCTAGTTCAGGAGTTTTTGCAAATCTGATTCCTTCACACTGCTCCTCAGGTTTTCTGCAGGCTTTCTGCAGGTTTTCTGAAGAGCTTTGTTAATGCACTATTGCTTTTCAAACACATGGTCTTTTGCATGGGTGTGAGCTATCCAAAATATAGCTTAAACACATGAGAATACAGTGGATGCGTATTTAAAGCCAGTCAGCAACATGTTTTATGCCCTTTCCTAAGAAATGACAGACTTGTTTTGTAATATTTTCTTGCTGAGGATACTGTTCATAGGTAATGACATACCACTATTAAGAAGCTTGAGAGAGAAATAACCTTACTTAGGAGAATTAGTGGTGTTTCAAGATTAGCTTTTGCTCCTCAGAAAATTGATCTTAGAATAACCATGGGTAGGTCAATTGACTGTCATCTTGGTTCCCAGCTGTGGAATGGCAGGGAACACACAGGAAAAGAATGGAGATTACATAAAAGTCATATATATGGAGTTGAATAGGTCCAGAGTGCACCCGTGGCTCCTGAGAATTGGAGTTTACTCTTCTTTTTTCACTCTAAATAGTCAAATGGCATCTAGTTTACAAAAACCAAAGACACCCCTTACTAAATCAGGCTAAAAATCATGAATAAATTCATGGTATAATAATAAAAAAAATCCATCACAAGTTATTAAACTCAAAGATGTAAACAGTGTCTTCCCGAGACCTTTAGTCGTAGATTTCTGGAAGCTGAGATTATTATGTTTATTGCCCTCTTGTTTCTGACACATCTGTTACTGTCCACTGGATGCTGGATAAAGTTGACTTTGTTCTGAGAAATATAGTCATTCTTACTTTTTTATTTTTTAATGCAGAAGAGGAACATAAAAGCTGTCTGACTGCCTGACCTCTTCTTTCCCTGCCTCCAGGCATTTGCAACCTGACAGTTGTCTCTTTACACTGCTTTATATGAGAATAACAATGCTGAAATAATTTAAAACAAGTCTATAAGAAATAAAGTGATCCTTTCAGTTTATCTACTCTGGGGACAAGTTTTTCTCCCTGGCACAGCAGATAACTTTTACAGCCTTTTTTTTTTTTTTTTTTTTTCATATAAAAAGCTTTGTTTACCCCTATTTTTTTTATTTATTTCTTTAATAAAAAAATTTTATAACAAGGTAAGCTCTCCAGTGCAACTATTCATTTGCTGAATGCAGGTTAGCACTTTTGCAGTTACATTTTGCAGACACAAAACAGTGATGTATTTTATCAAATGTCCCAGAAGGAAAGCAATGAGGTTAGTTACAACCACTATAGGCAGCAAATAATTCAGAAGCCACCTAGAAACAGTGTATGTTCTATGACAGTGTCTTGTAAACAACTAATAAATAATCTGGAGCTTTCTGAGAATTGTAAGCATGATTGGCTCACAGAAAAGATGGATAGGAATGAACCTTGTGCTCTCCAAAGGCATCATAAGGAAAATTGACCAAGCAACAGGAGGTCCTAACTGTCTTTAACCTGTACTTTTCTCTATGGATTAAGACATTTATAGTGACTCTGGGACATCCATACTTTTGCCTTATATTGGCAATACGTATTTTTTAGTAGTGTGCTTCTGTTTTGTGGGAAAGTTAGTGTCAGTCAATTTTTCTCTTCCCAGATGATTTTAGCACAAACAAAAATGTGCTTTCTGCATCCCTTAGATTAAAGTATTCACTAAATACCAGTAAAACTGATGAAAGGTGTGTATTGAATAAAGGGAAATGCACCTTTGAGGCTAGTCCCATCTGGCAAATAAAAGAATAGACATGTCAGCAAGACAAGTGTAACTAAGTTCAAAAAGAAAAAGTGTGTTTCTACCAAAACCAAGGCAAGCCAGAAACTTCAAGATTGATTTAAATGAAGAATAGAATCACAGAATACCCTGAGCTGAAAGGACCCTTGAGGATCATTGAAGTCCAAATCCTGGTCCAGCACAGAACCACCCCAAGAATCATATCATGTGTCTGAGAGCATTGTCCAGACACTTCCTGAAATCTGGCAGGCTTGGTACTCTGACCACTTCTCTGGAGAGCCTGTTCCAGCACCCTCTGGGCAAAGAACCTTTTCCTAATATTCAGCCTAAATCTCCCCTCAGACAGCTTCATGCCATTCTCTTGGGTCCTATCACTTGTCACAAAAGAGGAGAGGTTGGTTCTTGCCCCATGCTTTTCCTCATGAGGAAGCTGTAGTTCACAATGAGGTTTGTCCTCAGTTTTCTCTTCTCCAGGCTGAACAAGCCAAGTGACCTCAGTCACACCTCATACAGCTTCCCTTTTAGGCCATTCACCATCTTCATGTCCCTCCTCTGGTTGTTCTCTAGTAGCTGAGTATCTTTCTTACATTGCAGTGCCCAAAACTGCACACAACATTCGAGATGAGGCTGTCCCACTGCAGAGCAGAGCAGGACAATCCCCTCCCTTGACCAGCTGGCGATGTTTTGCCTGATGCTCCCCGGGACATGGTTGGCCCTCCTGGCTGCCAGGGCACTGCTGACTCCTATTCAACTTGCCACTGAGCAGAACTCCCAGGTTCCTTTCCATGAGCCTGATCTCCAACTTCTTGTTCCCAAGTCTGTACATACATCCAGGGTTGTTTCTTCCCAGGTGCAGAATCTGGCACCTGCACTTGGTAAACTTCATACAGTCGGTGATTGCCTCTCTGCCCTTGAGGGAGTCAATAGCTTCTCCCAATTTAGTGTTGCAGGCAAACTTACTTAGTACTCCTTTGAGTCTTGAGTCCAAGTCATTCATGAAGACATTGAAGAGCACTGGCCCTAAAATGGAGCCTTGTGGAACCACAGCAGTGACCGCTCACCAGGCTGATGTTGCCGCACTTACTATAACCCTTTGTACCTGACCTGTGAGCCAGTTGCTTACCCATCACATGATGAATCTATCCAGCTGTGGGCTGAACATTTTCTCCAGAAGGAGTGACTGTATCAAAAGCTTCTACTTTAACTTCCTAAGCAACTTCCTGAGAAGATAAATGGGGAAATTATGGACATGAGAAAAGTTTGACAAGGAGAACTTTCCCCTCATGAAGCCATGCTGGATGTGACTGATGACTGTGTTGTCTTTCAGGTGTTTTCCAACAACTCCCAGAGTAATCTTATTTAAAATTTTACCATGCACTGAAGTAAGACTCTCAGGCCTGTAGTTTCCAGGGTCATTCTTCTTGCCCTTCTTGAAAACTGGGACAATGTTTGCCATCTTCCAGTCAACTGAGACATCTCAAGATTCCCTAGACCATTCAAAAATTGAGAGAGGCCTCATGATGACATCAGCCAGGTCTTTGAGTATTCTCAGATGAAACTCATCAAGTTCCATAGACTTACAAGGACCCAGCTGGAGCAGCAGATCTCATGCAAATAATGATGTGAAAGAATAATGAAATGAATAAAATTACTCACAGAATGTGAAAGCCAGATTTTACTTGCTCTGTTAACTTTTCTATTACAGCTTTGCAATGCTCTCTCTAAGGTAGCCTGGGAGTGCTTTCTTCCCTCTTCTCCTACAAAACCACAGGTCAAAGATATGTCAGCCTTCAACCTGGAAGACAGAAGTCATGTGACTTATGTGTGCTTGGAAGACTCTTTGTAGGTGAGAAAGGAGGAATGTAATTATCTCCTCATGCATGTCTCTGGGCATACTAATCCTGCTGTTTATCAGAGCCACTTTTCTGGGGGCTGCCTCCTGCGTACTTTCCCTTTCTATGGACTTCACAGGCCTTTATGATGGCAGCTTTTTAAGTCCTGATGCTATTTATGTAAAATAAGAAACAACTTCTCCCATTTTTGTTCTAGATCTCTGTTTTCTACGTCTCTGTGTTTCTAACTTGTGATAGGTTTTAGGAAGCTGACAGCTCTAGAACTTGATTTGTTTTGATTGTTCCCCAAGGCCACTTTAGTGTAATTTCCAGACTTTGTAGTCAAAGAGAGAAAAGAATCATAACACTGTATAAAAATATCATGTTTATTAAATAATGAGGATCGTATAGCCAGCTTCTTGGCTGCAGTATGATAAATCATGTTTTCCCAATAAGAATAAGTAACATTGTTTCAGTTACAATCCTTCTTTTATTGTCAGGATTAGTACAATTATTAAATTTATATGGAGCTCCACATTGAATATTTACTCTGCTTACATTTTTTATTAGATTCAAAACTCTAATTCAAGTGTAGTTGTAAATTTGAATCCTTTATGCTAAACAGCACAGAAAAAAAAGCCTTTTTACAGAAACCGTTAAGGCCAAAAAGGAGAGGTCACATCTGTTTCTGTGCAATACACTGAAAATATACACTTATATCGCCTTCATAACGATAAATTCTGTTACATTTTATATGGGTGAGAGGCTTCTTAGATACTGCTTGAAACCAGTCATCCATAAATATGTATCTCACTTGCCACTTCCTTTCAGAAATAGAATATTTAGATTGCTCTTCTTCACCTTACAGCCTTAACACTAATAATTGTGAAGAGAGATATTGGTCAGTGGGTATTTTATATATGTACCTATCATTTTTTCTGTCCTTAAATAAAACTTCTCTTTTTGCCATCTCTGCGTCAGCCTAGTTGAAATTCAGCTACAGCAGTATGTATGCTGCCAAATCTCTACTGTTAACCCACAGGGGACTTCATTAGTAGATAACTTTTTTTCAGTTCAAAGATTTCACTTGAGAGTTTTAAAACTCTCTAGTTTGCTAATTAGCTTACCTCCAAGGACTGTGTTTAACAGTGTACAAACCTTTTTTATTGATGTGAGCATTTGCACACATCTCCATTCAAATTAGGATAGCATCACTATCCCCTGTTGCATTCAAGGACAAATGCTTTTAAACTTTTTGTGTCACAGAAAGGCTTTCTCTGGTCTGTCAACTCTGCTTTTGCAGAATGCCTCTTTTCTGCTAATGTATACAAGGATAAGTAATCCAGTTTTAAATACATTGTCATATATTAAATACACTGTCATACATTGAATGTGTTAAGAATGAGAGTTACTGTGGCAGGGCAAGGGATTTCCCACATGGTTTCAGTTTTTCAAAGTTCATTGTAAGTTAATTCTTATAATTGGAATAATCAAATCAATCCCTAACAGAATACTAATCACAAGTCTTGACACAAGACTTTATTCACAAGATGTTATTCTGCGGATTGCACAGTTTCCAGGCTGAGTAACGCTGCTGATCAGGTCTGCATAATCAATTCCAGTCTGCAGCAGCCCTAATTGTACGGAAATGGAAAGATTTCTTTTGTTCCATCAGGACTCATTATGCGGTGGTTCCAAAGCGCCCCTCCATTACAGTCTTTCAGCTTTTCAACGTCTGCTGAACAGGCTCTGGGTGGGTTAATGTTCCTAGCCCTGTCACCTCACTCTGGTTTTCTATTTAGTGATGGGGCAGACTTCATCATCCAAACAGTGCTGGAGGAAAATTTTTACATTTTTGGTGGGACGCTGAGTTCCTCAGAAGTCATGGTCTTCCTGTAGGTTGGTATTATGCAGTCAGTAATGTTGTTTCAAATTTTGACTCCTTTTCTTCATGTTTCAAAGAAAAGACAGAGTCTTGGAGGACTAGAGTCTCACTAGAGAGAAAGTATGAGATGTTGGTATACAGAATTATACACAATATTTATACAATGAAATGGTTTATATATACTAATTGGAATGAAGCTTATTCTATTGCTGTTTTACAAGTTCATTTGTTCTAGCTGCTGTTCCCATGAACGTAGAACTGATCCTTAGTGCACATCTATGCGTCTTGGCTTCCCACTTCCAACTGACCTGAATGATTGACTTCATAATTCTTTTATCAAGGGCTGTTTCATAACTTACTCATAGTCTTCCTCAGGAAACACACCTGCATGCCCAAATTTTCAGTCCCTGTACTGCATCCCAATGTTCATCTTTGTACTACCTGGGTAGCATGCATTTAGATGGACCTGTTAAATATAACACAATTCAAGTGCTATCTAAAAATAGCATTTCTTCGTGCATTGCTTTTCCTCTGTATAGATGGCAGAGGGAGTAGGTCCTTTATGCTTTTCAGATTGGACAAGCATGATCTGACATCAGTAAAAAAGATTATTATATCTTCGTTGCCCATTTTTTTCTCTCAGAGATTGCATCTGCAAGAGCTGAAATCTTTAAATGTTCTGAATTTTGGATCCAGAGCAGTGACTAAAATATTTTTATGGTTTTCCAGCATTGTAATTTTACTACAAGTCTCACATTCTTTGTTCACTGTCCATGTGTTTAGTTCTTTATATATGTGTGGACCTTTAAACTCACTGTGCTTCACAGGTGCTGTGTTGCTGACACTGGGAAATCAAGTCAAAAGTATGTTGAATGGTCTTGAAAGTTTTAGGAATTAGCTAAAAACTGCAGTTTTCAATGGTAGGGCAAACTCTAGGTAATCCTCTTTTATTACTGGATTTACTTGTTTGCAAGAGGAAAGACTAAGACTTGCATATAATAATTAATTTAAACAAGCAGAAGGAAAAAAGTTATCCAGAATTCCCTGTTATACCTGTGTCATTCATTCTTGAACATCCAAAAGAGTAATTCACCTAATGGGTCTCTTCAGCATGTGAAAGTACTTTCTTTTGTATTTTTTTTCCTAACATAGTAATGCATAAAAGTGCATTAAGAATTTATTAATATTGGGCATTCAGTAGACAATCTGTCATTGTGATTTTGTCTGTTGTTTGGAGAAGTTTGACTTTATTGAGGTCAGTTTTGCTTATGTATGCTCCGGTATTCTTGCTTTAAATTATGGCTTTTGTTGTGGGCTAGGGATTGAATCATTCAGGTTTGGTAATGATAGACTCTAGAAGTTAAGACCCAGTGGCTTAAGAATCAGTACCTTTGCTGTTGGATCTATGCATAAAAAGTAAGGGTGGGTTTTTTCCTTTTTCCTTTTTCATTTTCCAGGATATAAATGATATAAGCAAATTCATTTTTTATTGTTCTACAGCTGCCTAAGGTCCAAGGCCAGATTTACTGTGCTTTGTCTTTCATGCATTTTAGAGTGCTATAATTTCTCCTGCTCTTGAAGAGAAAAACTTAAAAAGCTAAAAAAGAGGTGCAAAGTAAAATGAATACTTATTCAGTGAAGCATTCTCCTTACACTTCAATCTGATACAACTTTCTAAACGTGAGAAGCAAACCAACATAAACCAGTAGGATTTATTTCAAGTTTGTTAGTGAGATCATGCTAACCCCTACTTTGGATCACAAGTGCTATGTCACAGTCTCTTATTGCCTTATTTTTTAAGAAAAACAGTGAACACGCAGGAAAATTAGTTCAGAAAAACCCAGAGAAATTAGCTTAGAAAAACACACTGGAAACCATGTTATGCAGAGTTACTTTTTTCTGCAATATTAAAAAAATTTCCTTGAAGATATTTTTTATTTGTACTACTCAGTGAACAGATTTCAAAACTGTTTTTTTTATTTATGACTGTAGAAAAAACTTTGCAATTCATATGCCACTGAATTTGTAGATAAATCTTTTCTATTCAAGAGTTTGTAGAAAGGAAATCCAGGTGATAGTGTGAATTACCTAAAGAATTGAAACAAATATTTGAGTGAAATTCTTAATGAAATTTGAGTAGTATTAATTGTACTAAACTTGGATAAATCACCACTCCTTACTGAAGAATTATTTTCCTTGGATTTGTTCTTATTTGTGTATTTACTTTCATTAAGTGATTCAGCTGTCTCCTAATTTAACCTCTACTGAAATAGAAATGAAAGGCAACATTTTAGAGGATTTCTGATTAGGCAGTTCAAACAATATTAACCAACAGTTTAATCCATTTCTGGTCTCTGAACTGTGCAAACTCTTAATTTTTTTATTTTTTTTTTTTTTTTAATTTTGTGAGTATATTAATTACTAGAAGGCATTCCCTGAAGCTGTTTGGATAAACAATATTCACAGCAGGAATAAATTGAGAGGGGTTTTTCATCTGCAGCTCAAACTTCCTCCTGCATGCCTACACTTGCTAAAACATGCCAGCTTGTAGGATTACCAAATTTTGTCATGAATTTATGTGTGTGTGTCTTTCAGGAAAGTAGCAGCTGTCCTATTTGATGTAAGCGAAAGAGAAACCTCTACAATAAATGTTGAAGATTTCTGATAGGACCAATCCCTGTTCAGATACAAACATACAGTTTCTATCCCAGACATGCAGTGCTGATGTATATGTAGTGTAGTCTGTTCTATAAAAGCTTTCTGCTACAGTCTGCAAGGATGCTGCATTGCTATGGATATGAAAAGACCTTCATCTGTCTTCACCTGTTTTACCTACCCACTTGTCAAGTCTTTTCACTAAAGACAACAGGCCTTCAATGAGATGTTGCTTCAATGGGATGTTACCACAGAGATGTTGAAAACTAACTTTGTGTTCGATATCCTGGCAGATGTGAAGCTTCTTTCTAGATGCCCTGGGCAACCCAAGTTAAAATTAGTGTGTAACCCTGTCAATTACTAATAAGCCCGAGGGCATTTCTAGGGAACAACTACTGCAAAATCTAAAACCAACTCCCTACATGTTATAGGAAAATGCAAGTTCCTACATTCTGAATGCTGCTCTGCCGTGAGGGACATACCATTGTCTAGGAGTTGATATTTTCCTCTCACCTGGTTCTCTTGTTTTCCCAGCAACAGTGAAAGATGAAAGCAAAAGTGAAATGATATTTCTAGGTATATTCTAGGTACTACAGTCTATGCCTTAATCTTCACTGAATTATTCAATTGTAGTTCTGCATATTCTGTATATTACTCTGGGTCACTTTGTAAATTAAGTGTTGCATGATTAGACAAGGCTGTGCATCTTAAGAAAGTGTTTCTTTTTGTGTTTCTGTTACTCAGACAGCCCTATTTTCTACAATCAATGACAGTGGTCAGCTGGCAGCTTCCTTTTCTTTCTATCAAATATATTCAAACATCTTTGTTCAAGTGTAAGGAGGCATGTGGTGCCAATGTTTGACTGCTGGTACAGATGAGAGGCATTCTGCAGCAGAAAAGGTGTTTTCAGTATTGTGCAGGCTGCTCATCTAAACCCATTATTGCATGCCACGTGTACCCTAGAGCAGCAATCTGACTGACTTGTGGACAGACTCCATGCCATCTGAACAGATGGGCGTGAGTGTAAACTGACAAGGGAGCCCATATGTTCCTAAATTGTGAATGTTGAGGAGGGGATTCTTAGCCAAGACTGGGCAGATGACTTTCCAAGTCTTACGTGACTATCATTAAGAAGAGTTGGCACTGCCAAGTGAGGCTTGCAGCAGCAGTGCATGTGCAGCATTGTGGAATGAGTTTCTAGACAGCCTTTTCTGGCTGAACATTGGATATCCTCAGACTTAGATCTTGCTTAGAGACCACTGTGGATATTTCACAACACTTTGAAGTCCAGCCTTTGCTTGTGAACAGCCAGGAAAGTACAAACATCTGTTTTTCACACATCATTTTTTTTCTCCAGAGGAGAGAGGTTATGACTCTTAGGATGTGAAGCTGGGCCAAGAAATACCTCAAGGTTTCTTTTCTGTTGCATGATCCTCAAGTGGTTGTGACAAAACACGGATTAAAATAACCAGTCTAAGTACTTGATATAATTCATTAAGTCAAAAGAGATGTTCCACTACTTGAAGACATGTTCATAATCCTAGAGTCATAGAGATGTTTGAGTTGAATGGAACCTTAAAGATAATGTAGTTCCAACCCTCCTGCCATGAGCAGGGGCACCTTTCACTAGACCATGTTGTTCAAAACTGCATCCAACCTGGGCTTGAACAGTTCCAGGGATAATAAATCTGATTATGTGTGGCAAATTTTAACATGTTTGACTGTATAATCAGTTATCAAAGGAACAAGAAATAGAGAAAAATCTTTACAAATTATATCTATTTTTTTTTTTTTATTTTATTAAATAGTTCCCCTGGGAAATAGTAACTATAATCTGTAAAACATTGTAGTAAAGAGTAATTAACAAGGAATTAGATTTTTGGGGAAACACTTCTCAACTCCTATAAGAGAAATAATATGGCTTAGCTAAATAACAGCAATTATTCTTATTTTTAAAGTCACAGGAACCAAAATAATTTACATTCATCTAAAAAGAATGTTTATTTAACTGCTAGTTTTTCCTGCTGCCATAGTAACTTATGACAATAAGCTAAAACTATGTGAAAGTGAATTTCTATTTTGGTAACTCCAGTATTTTCCATCAAATTAACAATAGTGGTTCTTCTACCAATCAATGTTTCTATTGTTCAACTGAAAAAAAAAAAAAAGGACAGATGCAAATTGAGACCAATATAGCAAGATTTGTTACAGAACATTGAACTTCTTTGTGAGAAAAAATGTAGAAATGCTCTACATGACAGCAAATCTCCTGCAAGTTTCCTGTCAATAGAAAATTGGGTAGTACGGCTTTTTCACAGTACACTTGGAAAAACTCCCCACTTCGCTGTGAGAAATAAAATCCCCACTTTGGAAAAAAAGAGTGACAATTTGAGTTACAGCTGAGTGACTTGAAATGTAGTCATTAGCAGCAGAAATCTCTGATGCGTTTGCATACAAACATCATGTATGAGCACTGGAACAATGTGCCACATTTCTTTAAAAAATCACTTTTTTTTTTTGTGATGGCCAAGTACCATCTGGCATCCCGGCAGTGCCAGCAGGGTCCCACGTAAATTAACACATTCCCAAGTTCCTTGACTGGAGCTATAGTAAAGTGAATGGAAATCTCCCAGGCTCAATGCCTGCATTTGAAGAAGTATTTCTTTGCCTGATTTGTAGTTTGTCATTAATAGCATGTACTGGGAGCTGAAACTGAAGTTCTGAAGGCTCTGCAAAGACGCCCATGGCTTGCTCTGATCTAACACTGATGTTTGAGTAATTACTAGTTAGCAGCATGAGCATTTCCAGGCTACTGACATTGTGAGGTTGACAACTGACAAGTTTCACTCCCATGCCATAATAACCCACAATGAAATGCAAAGCAGAAAGCAAAGATTGCAACTTAAAAAAAAAAAAGACAAAAGAAACATTAGCAAATCTTTACTCTGTGTTGTTGGAACACCATTATCTTTAAGGGAGATGATTATGGACAAGAGGGAGATTGCTGCTAAAATAAGCACAGGCATACCTACTAAGCTTTGTTGATGATTCATTTGACAAATACTTTTGCTTTGCAAGGGGGTTGGAGGATTTCACTTAATCTCTCTTTACAATCTCTGTAGAAATACAGCACCTTTATGAAGAGTTTGTTCTAATAACTTGATAAAAATTAGTGTGGGAGTTAATACACTTCAGACAGTTCAAACCTGGCATTCTTCATTCATTTTCCAGTAGGGCTTTGGGGATGAAAAAGGGGAATAAACTGTTGCCTAAAAGCTTGTGGAGGAAAAAAAGACTCCGGGCCAAATTAGGTAGGAGGTAAGATAAGGATACACG
>JAWWLV010000121.1:64355823-64382201 GCA_035041135.1 Platyrinchus mystaceus | reverse complement strand
CCTAAAAAATCCATTGCGCAGGCTTGAAAGGTAAAAAGACCTTTCCCAGATCTTCGTTCGCAAAGACTGGCCACTTACTTTACTTTACTTAATACTGTGGGTATTTCCTAGTATGACTTAGTTGTTGCAGGGCTCGCTTATGATGAAGAGATTTGCATTTATAGTTCCATATAGTTGCATATATATTTTACCTGTTTTGTTTCTGCATTTTGCTACATGAACATCAGTGCTCCTGTTCAGGCACAGTAAGTTGTGTGATTATCTGTGACTGCCCCTTTGGGAAGAAAGGACTCCCTTTAGCTCCTCAGCTTCATCCCAGGATTGTCAAACTGCTCTAGACTGTTCTACTTTCATGGCATGGTTTTCCAATCTTTTTCTTCACCAGTGAGAATGGCTACCAAAGTTCCTTCTGCCCCTTGCTTCTCATTCCTACCTGTGTGCTGTTCCTTACTTGTGCTGGTGCTGTTGTGTTAAGGGGCATCAGCTGCACCACATTACTTACCAGTGCTGCCTCCCTTCATCAAAGCCAAGAATTATTGGAAGTGCTATGAGTGGGGAAGGGGATGCATCCTGGCAAGCACACAATTAATCTTATTGTGCAAGACGAAAGTAGGAAGATGTGCTAGCTCTCCTCTCTCCTTGTGTTCAGAGCAGCTAGATGCTGGTCTTAGGCTAATTTCTAAGGCTTGTTTCACCACTACTGCCCATAGGGCAGCCTGCCTGGTTACTCCCAGGTCCTCCCTGTCCCATTTTGAACAAACTGGAATGTTTTCCCTGTGCCACCTCCCATGTCTCTGAAACCTCTCTCAGTAGCTGCTCCAGGAGAGGAGCATCAACACCCTCCTCTTAATGGACCTGTGTAATCTCAAAGAAATGCCCTGTGTAAGGATTGTCATGGGTCAGCCCTGAGAAATGGCTGCTGCCTGGTAATGCTACTTGTAGTTTTCTATAGCCTTTCTTCTGCTGTGTAGGCTTTAGTGCAGACTGTTAATTCACTTCTTATAGCTTGGTTTTCTTCTTTTTTCTCTGACTCACTCATTTTTGTTATCTTTCAGTTTTCTTATACAGTCCATAAACATGAATTGTTAGTTCATTTCATGTATCATGTAATACTTAAAGGCCTTATTTGTTTGGATATTTTTCCCGATTTCAGAACAATTCTTTATGCTCTCATATGTAATACATAAAAGCAATTGAAGCAAAGCTCATTTGCAGCTTTAGAATGATTGCAAGGTATTGAAGGTGGCTCAGTTCACTAATTCAAAGGTCTAGGTAAACTGTTGTATTTCATAGTTAGTGCTTTTGGAACATCCCTAAGCTCTTATGGTAAGGTTTCCCTTGATTCATATCACAGCAGAGTTTTTCATAACATCTTGCTGCCTATTTATGCTAGGATCTTGAAAATTCAAAGATTTAGGGATAAGTGTTTCTACAATAACTGTTATTTCTCTCTATATAATCTCATACATTTCAGAATTGAAACGTTCCCTTTTGAGACAATCTGATGTAGCACAAAAGGTGTTATTATCAAATGAAATTAGGGCTTCTGAAATTTACAGTTATTTTAAAGGGTGAAATCAATACAACTACGTGAGTCTTTAGGTCTTGAATATGAAGGAATGCACTAACTTATTATATCCTTAAAGGAAGTTTTCAGCTTACATCAAAGTTGCCAATTATCTTTAAAGTGTGGTATTATTTCATTAAACATCCCAAACAAGAAATTTCAATAAGTACAGCTGAGTCGTGAGACTATGTGGTTCATGATAACTAAATAGGAATAGTAATACAGCTTTCAAAGTGATCTTTATTTTTCCAAGAGATATTAGGCCTAAATATAGATTACAATAGGAGAAATCTGGAAGACTGTTGCTAAAGATCATAGACTATGAAGGAAATCTACATGGACTTCTCTGTTACAATGCAGCAGAGAGGGATGGGCATGATGAAAACAACTGGTATCAGAGTTTGAATATCTGCTTGAATTGATTTAGCTGAAATTCAGCCTTCTAAAAGCAGGGTGTGCAGTTCAGATGGGTGGCCTAAATTCCTGCTGTAGTCTGTGGAGAGAAAGTTACATCCAAGTCATCATTATCTGATCATCCTTAGAGAGGTGTCTAAGAGAAAAGAATGAATTGCTTGGAGTTGCTTTCTGTCCTCTGTTGACTATTGAGGGACCTTGGAGACTTGTCAAGGCTAGATATAGACAGCTAAAATAAGATGAATTAATATTTAAAGAGCAAGCTGAAAATTTAAGAACACAGAAGAAACAGTATGAGGTCTGAGGGTAATGTCAGAATGAAAAACATAGAGAGCGCAATATGGCTTGTTTTATCTAAAAGATGATTTACATGAAATGCAATCAATATGCATTTATTTTCATGGGTAGAAGTTACTGGGTAACCACAGAGCTCTTTAATCTAGCAGGGAGCTGCATAACAAGAATCAACAGCTGGACGACAAAACTAGACACATTCCAGCTGAAAATAAAGTGCAAATCATTTAGAGTAAAGATGATTAAACTGCAAAAATGATCTTGGGAAGTGTTGGATTGTCTATTCTGTGGGTTTAAAATCAATATCAAGCACTAAAATTTTTAAACCATAACTGACATTTTACTTGCAGTATAAACAGCTAGATGTAAAATATCTGGCTTATTATACTAGTAGGTCAGATTAGGCTTTATACACTTCCAATTTAATGAATAATCTCACATCTTTCTTTGTTATATTTCTGTTTGATATAACACTTTACTGTGCTGCTTTTTTGCTACTGTGATTTATTTTTCTTTTAGCTGTTCAAATAAGTTCTGGTGAAGGATTTAATTAGTGTTCATACTATTTGTCTTTATTTCTACATAAGATATAGGAACCCATAAAATGTGTTTTCTGTATGCTGCCATACTTGCTTTATAAAAAGCTTGAATTCTTAATTTTAGGAGTAGTTCCAGTAAATTTTTAAAAGCCCAAATGACTTTGTCTTGGGCTGTGGAGCTAGAAAACTCTGGTAGTCTAAGAATGTTGTTGAAGCAATCTCGAACTACGCACAAGTGTAGCATATGGCTTTGTCTTTCCTGTTTCAATCTGGATGCTGACTCAGATCCTATGAAGGTCAAAAGGACTCTGCTGTATTTTGAGCTTGGGGTTGTGTGCTGCTCAAATAAAAACATTACTGCTCTTGTTCAGAGCTCTCTGAGTGCCTGAACTATTAAGCATTAAAAACATATAAAAATATGTCATCAACCCTAACACTACATTTGTGGTAAGGATATCTTTAGAAAGACAGCACAAAGGCCTTTTATTAGTCTCCTGCCTTCACAACCTCACCAACCTCTTTTTGTATGTTGGTTACTCTTGCTATCCTGACCATCCTGTCAGTATAACCCCAATATGGAACTCCTCCCAGTTAGGTCTAAAATGTCAGTCCATAGGGGTTCTATCATATTGTAGGTACAGACCTTTTATTAACTCGTACTTCATATAAAGATTTTATAATGTAAATGATAAAGGCTTCTAATATGTAGTTACTCTTCCTTATCTAGTGGTTTCCCTCCATGCTTCACAATCCAACGTAATAAAGTTCTACTGATGGTTTTTCCTCTATGTGACTACTGTATCAAGCTAGGTATTCCAGCACTCCCATATTGTTTCTTGCTTTTTCTATGTAGAAGCACGTGTAATTTTGTTGAAGGTTCCCCCCCCCCCCCCCCGTGATCTAACTATTTACCAAAATTTCATGTTTCATACTATCACATAATTTGGAGCATGGGGGACCACTCCCCTTCCCTCCCCCCATCTGAGCTGAATCGGGGCATGGGTGTACCCAGCATCTTGAAATCTGATGGGAAGGTGGGTCCCTGAAGTGAAGCATCCCAGGAACCTGGGAGACAGGAGATAAAAATAGGTGTGCACTGTAACTCTCTCTCGATACCTGGGTTTTTGCTCACTGGAGCATTGACTCCAAAGCTGACCTTTGGAGTTATTTTCTGCTATTGTTGTTTTGTGGGTTTTTTTTGTTTGTTTGTCTGTTTGTTTCTGTTTTTGTTCTTTCCATTTTTAGTAAAACTGTTATTTTTCCTTCTTCTTTTGGACTCTTCATAATTTCGACCTTGTCAATATTGGGGGGAGGGAAATAAGAAAGAAAAGGAGGGTTTATCTCATTAGCGGTCTCACCTGCTGAATCTGTTGTCATTAAACAAAGACATTTTTGCTCATGGAAGACATTATACATCTTCCTTGGCTGCAACAGTTGAAGTGATAGACTTGTCAATTCTTACAATGAAGTCCATAGTCACCACCTTTCCTTAGTTCTGGTGTAAGTCTTAGGCTTTCATTCCTCTGTCAGTAAAGGAGTCTGTTCTGCTTCAGGGCCTAGCAACAAGTCATCCTTATCCCTCTTTGGCTGTGATCTCTTACTGTTGTTGGCTTCCCCCTGCTCTTTTCCTTGTCACTTCTGTATTCCCTTACTGCTCTCCTATGCACCACATCTCATTTTCTCTTTCTAAGGTGTTAAAACTGAGACCTAAGGGGATACAAATGGTTTCACTTTGAACTCTGTAGTCTCAGATTTTAAAGGTCGATGAGCAAAAGCTGTCTGGACTTGCACACAAATATACTTTGTTCTTCATTTTTATCACTGACTGCTAGTGTTTTTTGACAAGGTCAGTCCTCTGTCCATGTTAAAACTTGGTTTTCAGCCTGTAGAAAGTGATCAAAACAAGGAGGTGAGCTACAGCACTTGGGAGATCTATCTCCTAGCCCCTGTCTGGTTACCATGAGCACTGTAGAGTAATAGGAAGTAAGATGCATTCATCTAAACTAAATGATCAAGTAGCTGCTTCTACCTCACCAATTTTTTATCCTCATCAAATTAAGTCTGTATAGTGTTGCTGCCTGAATCACTTATGAAGAGAACCACAGTCCCTTTAAGGATGTAGCTGACTGAGTAGCAGTTAATCTGCAAGACTGATACCATCTCCAAGAGGGAGCATGGCACAGAATCACATTGTGAGAATGTAAATATTTTGTAAAATTTCTTCTCAAGGCATATCCTTTTGGAATCAGCAATCCTAGACCAGTGTGTGCAAACTGTAATTGCAATCTCTCTCAATTTTTATATTTTCTAGTAGTTCCTTTCTACTATACTTTTTTCTACTATACTTTCTCCAACAAAAAAGAGGAAACTTGAGGTTAAAAGGCTAACCACTGAAAAATCCATGAGTGCCAGAAGTACTCATGGTGGAGAGACATCTTAGATTACCTCATGGGGAACCATAGAATCGCAGAATATCCTGAGTTGGAAGGCACCCCTGAGAATCGTTGAGGGCAAATCCTGGCCCTGCAAAGAACCACCCCAAGAATCACACTATGTGCCTGAGAGCTTTGTCCAAATGCTTCTTGAGCTCTGATAGGCTTTGTGCTCTGATCACGTCCTTGGGGAGCCTGTTCTAGTGCCCAACCACCCTGTGGGTGAAGAACCTTTCCCTAGTATCCAGCCTAAACCTCCCCTGACAGAGCTTTATGCTGTTCACTTGGGTTTTCTTCATGTGGGGAGGGGAAAGGGGAAAGGGGGAAGGGGGAAGGAGAAAGGGGGAAAGGAAAGGGGAAGGGGAAGAGGAAGGGGAAGGGAAAAAAGACCCTGCCTCTCTGCTTCCTTTTGTGAGGAAGCTGTAGACCACAATGAGGTCTTAGCTGTAATTATAAGATGAAGGCGTTACTTGGCTAGCTAAGGAGGAATTACATTGGCTAAGTATAACCCAAGAAATGTACTAGTTTTTACCTTTTGCCATTCTGTTTCCTACATTGTAATCCAATTATTGATCTTTGACTTTGATAGAATATGTTTGCAGTATTTTTCACCCTCAAGTGCCTCTGTTAAGAGTCAAGTCCAAATGAAACAATCAATTCTTTGTACAAGGTTCTTCTGAGGTAACAAAAAAACTGAGATTAGCTCAGCTGGTCAGAGCATGGTACTAATAATGCCAAGGTCATAGCTTGGATCCCCATACTTAAGAGTAATTAAGTAATTCACTTAATTACTTAATTCACTTAAGAATTGGACTTGATGATCCTTGTGCGTCCCTTTCAACTCAGAATATTCTGTGTCTCTGTAACCTGTGCCTAATTTAACTGCTGAATGCAGAGGGCCACAGGCAAACATGTATAACCATTTCCTGGGACATATTGAGAGGCTTTAAAAGCTGTGTTTTAGAGGCTGTATAGAGGATATTGTGGCCAGCTCCTTGATTGTCTCAGTTCTTTTCTTAGAGAGGGAAAAAATCTCAAGGCAGAGACATAGCTTAGAGTTCCCTGAGTCATCATGTAGACTTGAGATCATTTGGACATGATTCAATGGAGAAAGGAGGAAAAGAGGTTTTTTTTCCCCCTGTGAAGACTGTGAGAAGGGCCTTCTAATTAAAAGAAGACCTTAGGTCAAAGTCATTTGGGATAGGAAGAAGCACTGGCTACTATAGTATATATGTGAATATACCCCAGAGTCTAGTTTCATTTGTTCTTTTAAGTGAATAAATGACTAAATAAAAGTCTTTTGTTCTCAGGCATGAAATATAGCATGCTGAATATTCCTTAGCACTTCTTTTGCCACTAAGGAGCCTAGGAGATCAGAATAAAAAAGGCCAAGCCACTGGTACGTGGCGAGTCATAGGCACAGCAAACATATTTGTCCACTGATAACCAACCAACTTCTTACTCTTTGGAAAAAGCACCACTCGAAATTTAAAGTTTAGAAATACAAATACATTTTCATATACACATACCAAAACTACAGGATAGATTATTTACAGCGTAGTAACTCCTGTACAAATATATTTGGGTTCTCTATTTCCTCAGATGAGCTGTAGTTGTAAATCTCTCTGTGAATCCTGGGGATGGATAGACTCTTCACCACGCTTTTAAAAAATTAAAAATATATTTGTTCTCCATCGCCTCTCTTGCTGTTGTTAACTATGCCACATTTTACTGGGATGATGTGTTTTTGGCTGTTTTTCACGGTTTCCTCTACAGGTTTTCAAACTTCACAATCTTTACGTTTCTTTCCAAAACAGTCATCTTAGGAGATGAGACTGGAAAACACAAGGACTTTTTTCTTCCTCAAGTTACCTCCACCTCAGAGCTATACACTAAACTATATACTGTGTTGACACTGTGAAAGCTAAATGAAACTCTCTTTAATGACTGCTTTCTAGGAGGTCAAAATGTATGAAAGAAGTGAACAGACCCTTCAATGAGAGTTGAACCTAAGCGGTTAATTCTTCAGTCACCAAAACTCACAGATAGTTTTAGAGAAGTGAAAACAAGCAAATATCTTCCCCACAGCACCAAAAAAACATCTCTGTTCTTTAGGTGTTATGTACTTCTTCCTGCTTTCATGAGTAACATTAACAGGATTGAGTAGTAGTGCTGGAGACTGAGGTTTAATATATTTTTTTATACCATGAGATGTCAATACCAATATTGGTTTCAGGTAGGTGAGCTAAATTTTAGCCATGGAAATCTGGTAAATGGACACCAGTTCTCATAAAAAAAACTTGGAGAAAATAATTAAATATTTTTCAGTGATGTGAGAGATCCTCCTTATTCTGTGGGAGAAATCATCCTTTCTCTCTCCTCTTCTTGGGGAATATTTTAACACTACCTGTAGAGTAGGAAAACAGAACTGAGTTATTATGGCTATGGGATTTGTTTTACTTGAGAATTGCCCAGCGTGATAATTTTCTTGCTGCCTGGCACCGACAAATGTGATTTTTATCCTCCAGCTGCAAACAGGTTAAAGTACCTACTGTCATGGATTTGTGGACTTTATGTGAGGTGATGGTGTTTCAAGTTAGTGCAGATACATGTTACGGTTCGCTCAAGTAGGAGCTACAGCATGAGACTTCAGGAGAGCGTGAAGGAATCTCTGCTACGGTGACAGCATTCCACTTCCCCTTGGCTTCTAATTTATTTAAACTGCCTTGCTTTCCTCCTCCTCTGAGGTATGCATTACGGATATCTCAAAATAACTTCTCTTGGCCTTCCAAATTCAAGAAGATTGTTACTGTTTTGATGTCGGTTAAATATCTGCATTGACTGTGATTAGGGTAAGGTTGAGCTGGTAGATAAATGCTGTGAAGTTAGGTATGAAAAAATGTGTATGTCTGAGAAAGCTAAAGCATATCAATTTTCCAAGGCAAAATAATGAAGATTTTAGGGCAGATTTCTGGATTAATATTATTTAGAGGGGGTATGTCTTTGCATTTCCTACTGCAAGACTTTGTTGCCTTTATGCTTTGCTGTGGTATTTTCCTGGCTTTTTCCAAAGTAAATTTCTGCAAGATGGTTTACCTTTTGGGTGTGATGTAGATTTTTTTTGTTGTTGTTGTTGTTGTATTTTCACCATCTGATGATTTACTAGCTGTTTGGAAAAATACCAACATTTTCTCGGCTTTACCATAAATTGGGTTTTTTTAATGAATCACTATGGAAACAATTTCCTATATTTCTGAAGAATGTTGATGGAAAATGATAAAGATTATTTTGATAGTTCTAATTTACAGAGGGTATGCTCTATAAAGCTTAGTGCTGATCCTAAGCTTTGTCAGATAGTGCTATAATGATCCTTTTAAAGTAAGTTGTTGCATCAACCAAATCCAAATTATTTTGATCTGTTATTGCTTCAACTTTACATCTCAAGATTACCACACAAAAAGGCAATGCCTTTTTTGTCATTCTTACATGAAAGCTAAGCACTCTGATCCACTCAACTCTCAGTTAGATTGAATAATAATACATTCTCCAATTTCTGTTGATTCCTTTGTGATCTGCTTGATACTTTGGAATTTATTGTCCACTATTCTATTTCTTTTGGCAGCTCTTATCCACAATTTTTCCTAGCTGTTTTGAGCCCTCTGGGAGGCCCTGTCCCCTGAAGCAACAGCACTTTTCTGCCAAGGTGCTTTCAGATGAATGGGAAATAATTTCTGTAGTTGTTTTATATTTCTTTTACTTTACAGTTGACTCCATTGCTCTGTTGCTGAAAGCTAGCTCTGACATAGACTCAAAGGGAACAATAATGACTATATACTGTTCACTTGAAAGGAAGGCACTACAAGACTGACATCTCAGTCATATCCATGTGCTGGAGCTGAATCCTGCTGCCTCTTTTGGCCACTGTCACAGGTCTCTGTTGTAGAAAAAGCACACAGGAAATAAACCCATCTTTGTTGAGCAATTTTAAAAACTTGCTGCATGCTCTAAAACTTTCTTCTCAAAGACATCTTTCTAACAGCATGAACATGCACAGTGTTGAGATAAATCAATTGTGACACCACTTTCATCATGGGAGTCTCCCAGAGAATGCTAGTAATTGAACCTTGATAGCCTAGTGGCTTTTGATGTTGCTTTAAAAGGTTGGGCAAATAAGCCAATCAAGTGTGCCTGTCCAGTTATGAATAATCCTCTGTCAAATTTGGAATGCAATGTTGCAACTGAATGCAGAAGACTATTATTTCTGCTTCCTGTTAGCCTTCTGTATGTTCTGCCACTGTTTATACAGAAGTATACAAAGATGGGTGTGGATTTGCTGACTTATTTATTATGACTATAAACCTAGCTTATCTTTGTCTCCTTATTGTCTTTGCAGAGTACCGGGGATGTCAAGTAAAGCTAAAATTAATCACCACACATGAGTGTTATTCAGCATGATAGATTGTGGTTTTAATGCATCAACAGCCTAGTGAAACATCAAAGAAAGACTTTAGGAGCAATCTAGAGGAGAATAATGAAAGAGTATCTTGGAAGATTCAGTAAATTCTTCCTAAGAGGGCAAAGCATAATAGGAAAAAAAAATGTGTTTGAAAGTGAAAGCTATCCAATAGACTGATTGGAGTTAACTTCACAAAACTGAATGTGACATAATTGTGAGGGTTGAATGAAGTTGTGAAGATCCTGTGGAAAGAGAGTAAATACCCAGTGAACAATGCAGTAGATGGCAGAGCTGTGAGAGTGATTCAGAGAGATGTGGCAATCAGGAGAAATGATCATCAAACATGATTACTAAGTAAGTACAGGATAAAGGGCACAGAAAAAGCTTGTACTATTTAAACTTTGGTGGGAGCTCGGACATGAAAGGGTTGCTTCTTCACAGTTAAATATTTTATGGAGAGACAAGCTGCAATATGTGACAATGATATCAATTTCAGTACTATAAGAGGTTTACTTTGAAGATGATGCTCTCTATTTCTAACCAGCATAAGACAGAGAAGGATAGCAGTACCTATGGATGTTCTGTTATAGCCATGTTAAGCTTGATATGAAACCAGTTATTAGATCATAGAGTCATAGAATGGCTTGGGTTGAAAGGGACCTTAGAGATCATCTAGTTTCAACCTCCCTGACATGGGCAGGGATACCTTTCAATAGACTAGGTTGTTCAGAGCTCCATCCAACCTGTTTGGGAACACTGCCAGGGATGGGGCATTCACAGCTTCTATGGACAAGCAGCTCTAGTGCTTCACCACCCTCAGCGTAAAGAATTTCTTCCTAATATCTACTCTAAACCTACTCTCTGTCAATTTAAAGCTATTCCCATTTGTCCTGTCACTCCATGTTCTTGTAAATAGTGTCTCTTCATCTTTCTTGTAGGCTCCCTTCAGGTACTGGAAGGCTTCCATTAGGTCACCCCAAAACCTTCTCTTCTGTAGGCTGAACGATCAGAGAGACAAGATTATATTTAGAATTGCATAAAAGAGGTCTACAGAATTAAGGTAGATCTTTGAACAGTCTGCAGGAGGATGATATTTACATTTATGATTGTAGATTAAATAAGTCGTATCTAAGGTAAAAGGGAAAATGGGAGAGAAATGTCAAAATCTAGAAAAGACAGAGATGAGATATTCTAATGGAAATAAAAAACATGTGGGACCTAAAATGGTATGATTAAATGATCTTTGTCTCTGAAAAAATAAAAAAGAATATGACTTCTCATGAGTTAAAAAATAAGAGTTTTCAGTTTAGATGGTGAAATAGACT
The DNA here is from genome assembly GCA_035041135.1 of Platyrinchus mystaceus. NCBI lineage: Eukaryota > Metazoa > Chordata > Aves > Passeriformes > Tyrannidae > Platyrinchus > Platyrinchus mystaceus. The sequence continues at coordinate 64,371,174 of JAWWLV010000121.1, read as the reverse complement.
TACCTTTTACACTTTATTCTGTTTTTGTTCCATGTAATCCCAAAGAATATTTTCTTTGGATAAATTTTTGATGCTTAAAAAAAAGCAATATATTTACAAATGAAAGCAGTTCGATGTGAAAACCAACTGTTTCACGATGAAATTATTTTAGTAAATAATGTTGACACTTTCCACAAAATATCAGCCAAAAAACCCCTGACACAAGTTTAAAAATATTTCCACCTCCTCTAATTGGAGGAAAATCAAGTAAAACAGGGTCATAACAGGAGATCATACACTGAGGCTGTGGCATCAAGGAATGTAGTAGTGATACTATAAGCTGAATAGTTCCTTTTCTTTATTATTAGGTACATATACGAAATCATTCACACAAGCATCTGGTTCTCAGTGTATACATTGACCTATACATTACTCCTTTGATGCTGTGAGGATTAACTGTATTAACTGGTTAGAGGTAGGCAAGGGTTTTTAATTTTTATTGTCAGAAAGGACTGCTTAATTAAGAATGATTTTTATTTGCAAATGTCTACTATGTTTGACAAAAAAATTATATTCTGGTTGGAATTACTCCTTGAACCAATGACTAACCAGCCTCCAAATTATCACCTGCTTTATGGCCAAAGCACTGATCTGAAACACGTTTCCCAAAGTCAAATTCTTTCTCAAACTTAAAAAAAAAATAATGAGAGATGTAATGGTGGATTGGAAGCTCCCTTCCTAAAGCAGAATGTCAGTATGTCTGGATTTTTTTCTGGTCTTAATGTCTAATTTCTGTTTAAGAAAACATCTCATAAAGGTCTTTATTTCTATGGAAGATTATTTTATTCCATTTTAATTTAAAAGATGTTTCTGTCCACCTTGATACATAGTGTTAAGACTGCAAGCTGCAGAGTACTGGAAGCTAAGTATCCTCGCTATTAATAGGGCAGGATATTTTATGTACATGGTTGTGTACATTAAATATTATCTACTTTACAATTCTACTGTAAAGAACATGTGGTAAGAAAGATGCTGAAAGGAGGAAGTTTTGAAATCCAAACTAATTACTGCGTCTGAAAATTTATCATATCAGTCTCTATGTGTTGGAAGAAATCCATATTCATAAAATAATCTAAATATTACAGTACTACAATGATCCAGATTTATTATATTCTGTCAGTAACTGCTATGGTGATTGTGCCATCATGCTTTTTTGTTTCCACATACTTTGCAAAGAACATGTGGTTTCTGCTTTACAGATGAAAGAACTCAAGGGTAGAGAGGTTAAGGGACATACCTGAAAGGGTGAATCAGAGGCAGAGACTGAGAGAGAGTCTAGGTTTGATTGTTTCTTGTTTACTCTTTTATTCACTGGACCATAGCCTTACTCTTAATCCCCTTGAAAGTAACTGATGAGGTGGCTGTTTTGCTGGTTTGGACAGCTGTCTGCCATACTCAAGAGGTTAGTAATGTAACATGTCTTACTGGATGGGTGTTCAAAGTTTCTGTAACCAACAAAAGCAAGAAGAGAGCCAAGATAGCAACTAAATCTTTACACTGAAAAAAATGAAAATTCTAATTCTTAATAGCACTCCCTCAAATCCTATTTTAATTTAACTTTTATTGAAATATTTCAGTAGAAGAGATTTAAAAAATCCCAGGGGAAATAATTAATGGAAACAAAATAAGTACACATTCCCACAGAAAGAAACAGCAGTTGTGGAATTTTATGCCTAGCTTCTGTGTTCTAGCCCTCTCTTGTGAAAGTGCATCCCATAATTTTTTTTTTTTTTACCTGTTAAAAACTCCTGTTGTCTACTTGTTTCAAGCTTATTCTCTGGTCATGCAATGATTTATGAATATTTAAAATGGGTTAATTGCTTGTTTGCTAAGATATGAATAGTAAATCTCTGTTTATTCATGCTATAATTCCTTTGATTTACTAGCAGTATCCTTGCTTGTGAATTGCAAAGGGTATATGGACATCAGACTGACCTATAAAACTGATAGATGGCCCATCACAGCTTTTGGCCCTGGCAGAGCACCACTGGTCAGATCACTCCAGGGCAGAGCTCTCACTCAGCACTTTCAATGCTGTTATGTGTAGGAAAACTGCAAGTTTAATAATATTGACGGTAGCAGTCTGGGATTTAGACTGTCTGGGCCAGGCACTGAGAACTGGCACTGCTTGGTTTGCCAGTAACTATGTAGCCACACATTGCATTGCCCTGGGGACAATCAGAGTTCAATAGGGATGCAAACAAGGGAGTAGCCTGGAAAGAGCCTGTAGGAAATCATACAGAAAGACACCATCTGTGAGGATTTTCGATTTTGGTTACTTGATGAGCTATTGATAATGTCTAAGCCAAAAAAAGAAAAAAAAAAAAAAAAGGAAAAAAAAAAAAAGCCATGACTTTTGAACACTTAACTCTCAGTAGGAAGCACTGATAGCTCTAGAGAGTCAGTTGGTAACCGAAGCCTTGAAGGAAGTGAAAGACAAAACCCTGTTACCAAGGAAATGTTTATGTGGTAACTCATGACTCTTGATGGGAAATATATTATCAGTGTAATCTGTTTACATATTTTCTTTCACAAGAAGTGCAGCAGGCCAAACACCTGGAGCTGATTTTGTTGATAATACATGTAGTGACATCAACAAAAGATATGGAAAGACACTGTATTCATACTCAGCATCACAAAACGTTGCAAAACTTCTGCCTTCGCAGTGTTCACAGCAAAACAGGAAATAAATTAATTTAAAATTGCATAAGGAGCAAAAAATAAATTTGAAAATAATGTATGATGCAGAAAAATACACAGGAGCTGGAGGAGATCTGCTTTTCAGCCTAGTTGTGACATGATTTGCAGTCTGGAGAATGCCTTGAGGAAGTGATCCTTATATCATTTAGATCCTTAGAGGAGGTGGTCAGATAATATGAAAATTCACAGAGTTTTTTGGAAGTCATACTTCTTTTCAGTTTGTATTCAGAATTTCTCTTTAACAAACACCAGCATACTTGCACAAATTATGCCAAAACTGTACAGTATGAAGTTAGATACCAAATGTTGTGTATTACCATTCTTGCAGTATAAAGACATAAAGGTCCATTTAGTTTTTTGTTGTTTTTCTTTCTGAATTTCCTTCAAGCCTGAAAGAGTCAGCAGCACTGGAATTTGCAGTTAAAACACTTCCAAACAAAGTAATTATTAAAAAAGTCTTTTTACTATTTTGGGTCAAGTGGTTTGAATCAACATAAGATCACTGAAATCAGCTTTCTACACAAGTTGCTGATAACAACTATAAGGAACAGAGACTTTAGAAGGGACTTCTAGGGACACTAAGCCTCTTAATTACAGGCATTTTCAGAGTAGAATTTTGGCCCAAAAAGCTTTCTAGAATGTTTACTCTGCTCATCTCATTCACTTTCTTCTCAAACTGGAAACTTGGCATTGATAGAAAAATGCTCACTGTTGCAGAGAGGTATCAAAGGGACAAATCAAAGTCATATTCAGAATACAAAGTTGTGTTGTAGGATGCTTTGATATCAAGGGATTTGGATGGTGAGATTTCCAGCTGATCTCAGGAATTAGGTCGTACCCTTCCATCCTAAATTGGCTCTCCCTTTTTCCAGAAGGAATGTGTTTTGCTTACCATTCCAAAGAAAGACTGCCTGATAGGCAATGTATAGTTTGGACCTTTTTAATTCCTTCCATTCCCCCTCACCCTCTAAAGACCCTATCCCCCCAAAGAGAAAGCCTATTCATTCTTGAAAATTTGTAATGAGACCTGAACTTTTTTTTCAGAAGTAGCAGCCACCGTTATTCCAGTTACATCCATGTCCCTCTTGCTGCATCACTGGAGTCTTGTTTTCACTATTCCTGCTTATCCACTTTCACTATTCCCACTTTAATGAAGATGAAGCTACAGAAGTGATAACTGATCTTCTCTAAAAGCAAAGCAAATGCCCAAACAAAGCCAGTGAAATGTTTCAAACACTATTGCTGAAACCTCTGAAGGAAAATTTCATACCTTGAACTAAACACACCTGTGTTCAGATCTTGACAGATAATTTTGTAATTTTTCCCCCATCTGTGAACATTCAAAAAATCAGTGACTCTCATTTTTCTTTTCCAAATGATGAAAGAACAAATCTAAAAGCTGTCCTTTTCAGAGCAGGCTCACCCCTCTAAGTCCTTCAGAAATGATATATTTACTGTATTTTCTTGCTTTTCACTCATCTCCAAACTGAAGTTAAGGATATACCGTTCCACTGAATACTTGTTGTGTCCAGATGTTTTATTTAAATCTGTCTTTCTGATTGGATATAAAAATAGCCCCTTGTTACCTGAGGATTATCAGTGATTCACTGATGTTAGAACATGTTTTAAAAAACATCAGCAGTGCAGCATTTAAAAATAAATACATTAAATCAAATGAAAGAATGGATTATTACTGGCCAGCTGCACAGTTTTCTTGCAAGGCTTAATCAAACAGGAATCATTTGTCACTTCATTTTGAAGAATTTAGCCATATGATTTTAGACTATAGTACAAAAAAACCTTCCAGGAGCTAAAACTGCACAGTCCCTCAGAAATGTAATTCACTGCAATAATCTGGGAATTAACCTGGGGCTTAATTTGGAAATACTTGAATAACAGTAATTATCTAAACTTTGTAGTTTGCATCATGATTTCATTTGAAGGCAATGTGAATTGCTGCTTGCACAGGAGTGAAAAAAGTGTTGTACACGTTGGAGTCTTATTTTAATTCTTGTATAACTTAGGTGCAAATATCTACAAACATTCTCAGTTTCTATCCTGAGAAAAAGGGATATGGAACAGAAGGGACTGTGCCATTTAATCTGACTTGCCACTATTAAAGGACAAATCCACTGAGCTCTATCTTACACTTAATTAAGGTGTTTTCCCTTTCTACTCCTACTGGAGATTTCCAAAGCTCTGTTTCTTTGATCATTAGAAACTTTCTATCTCACCTCTGGTTGAAATTTATTCATGGCCACTTTATAACCATTTGCTTTTGCATCAACATTGTCTCTAAGTTTGAATAGTTCCTTTCCCCTCCCTTCTGTTTACCTTTTGATCTATTAATAGAGACCTTTAATATCCTCAGCCTTCTTTTCTCTGGGTGTATGAGCTAGCCTTCTTTCTGTCTTCCTTACTAACATCAGCTCTCCATTTCCTTGATCATCTTAGAAATCCTTCCCTGTATCTGTTCCAGATTGAATTAATTTTTATTGCCCCTGTGAGATGAGGGTTGTACACAGTATTCAGAATAAGTTTTACTGGGGCCTTTTAAAAAAGGCTGATGCTTATAAATTTTTCTGTTACTGCATTATCTACCCCTGTCTATTTAAGGCACTCTTTAAAAATATGATTTTTTGGGTTGATACTACTTTTCAAAAATATGAGTCCAAATACTCACAATATATCTGTGTGTCTCTGGTGGTTAAAGGGGCAGGAGAGGTTTAAATAATCTTTTATTGAAAACAGCAGTGTGTTCCTCTTCAATAATTTTCTTTCATTGCTGCAAGAATATATTAAAAAGGGGATTTTTTTCTGGATACATGGAAAATTCTATAAGTGAAATTCAGATTCTGGCTTTTTGTCATTACAGAGCCTGTTGTAATAGGAGAAGCACCCACAACCCAAGCTGCTGGGTTCTGGACTATTAGTTTTAATTTAATAAATGTCAGGAAAAGAAAGAAAGCAAGCAAAAACTCTCGAGTTCTCCAAATTTCAGTGGCATCTGTGTCAGTAAAAAGAAGTAATGCATAAATAAATGATTACTGTCAGCATATGGTGACAGCTCCTAGATCTGTTTTGGCATGGAAGTTAAGTAAAGGAGGCTGAAGAAATGTTCATGCTAATGGATAATTCTGGTTCAAACAAGCTAAGCAGGTAATCACTTTCTGAGTTTTTTTTCATGAGGTTTGTGGAAGCCATTTGGCTTATATCTAGAAGTGAGTACCATCAGGTGAGGCTTCTGTTATTATTATGCTATTTCCTTTTCACTCCTGAAAAATGTTTTCTCTGTATAGGAAAGAGTGGCCTGTGACCTACCTCTCTGGCAGGTTGCCCCTCTGCTGACATGCAGGAAGCAGATAATTATGTGTGGGAAGGTTTTAATTCATCTGCCTCTAAACCCAAGCACTCCTTGGTTAGAGCTAAGCCTTTCTCTGCAAAGAGAATTTCCTAGGCAGTTCAACAGAAATATTCAGGCTGTGGAAGGAAAAATTCAAATCCATTTTTTCCCAGCTGAATGAAATCCGTGTAAAGCTCTGGGTCGGGAGACTATTCATGAGCAGCCCATCTTTTGAAACAGGGTTATTACCTATATGCCAGATATTTCCATTCTCTTGGAGCTCTCCTGGTTCTGTGTTGATAGCATCCCTTTGAGACATAATTTTAGCCCATAGTCTGTCAGGCACTGATTTATAGTCTGATGCTAGAAAAAGTCCTGGCATCATTGCTGCTGCCTAGAGCCTTGCTGAACCTCATTTAAACAAATGCCTTGATCCCTTTTCATATTCTGTCTCTTTGGACATCCTCTTGGGTCTGACTTTTCAGAGCAGACCCTACTTCCTGCAGGCAGCACAAGCAGTAAGCAATCCTTATCTGTACCTGCTTTTCATGCTGTCACCCCATTATGTGCTCTGTTTCTTCAGCAGGCAGAAACCCAGGCACATCTTACCTTCTGCTTGCCTCTTACCTCAACAGCCTTCAGACTCCAAAGTGGAGCTGCTACTTTGTCAACGATTAACTGATTTAGCTGGTTTCTCTGGATTAACTGATTTAGCACAGTACATCTAATGAATGCTGAATGGAAGCCAAAATTTCATTAGCTTTCTTTCCTTTCTATCTTCAAGATGACTGGGCTCAAATATGTAAACACCCTGTAATTAGTTAAGTGTCTAAGGTCCACTCTGAATCTTTTCTGGGGTTCCAAAGGCAATTCAGAGATTAAGCATGTTTTCCAACTCTTATGGATATTCACATTTAAACAACTGCTGTCTACTTTCTCCTTAGTAATTGATAATTTAAAAAAAGAGTTGGAGTATTTTTAGGCTAACAGTGCTCAGGGTAGGTGCTTGTCTGGTGGGAGATTTACCAAGGTGGTTGGATATTGACAATTTTTATAGGAAACCCGTGGTCTTAGACTGGCCCATCTGCCTTGCAGTGCTCATTTGTTTGGAGGCATTTTACTCTTTCAGATATGGAAAGGCATTTCTGGGAAAGGAAAAATAAAATAAATAAAAAAAGAAATCAAAATATTCTCTGATGGGGAGAAAAGAAAGCAGATTCATGTTGCCAAACTTCAGAAATTGAAATGTGCTGGAATTAGGTTCATACACCTGGCTCCCTGTGCAGTCCACACAGAGTAGATGTGCTAGCCTGCCTGCTCTAAATGTAGTGGCACTGAGGATTAGACTCTGCAGTTCAACATCTAAAATTAGGATGGTTTCTTTGCACCTCTGTCCCTCTTACCACGCAGATAAGTTTTCCAGAGGTGTGGAGTCTTCCTTCAATGCTTCTCTTGACAGAGGGCAACCTCAAGGATGTGAGGGTTTAAGCTGTAGATGGATCCCAGTAGGAGCAGAGGTGTTGTTTTAATGAAAACTGCAATATACTGCTTAGTACACCAGTCAACTTTTAGATAAGGATTAAAAGTGCTACCATAGGTAGAGATACTGGTTTACATATGGGTGAAAAAAGCCTTAATAACAAGAGACACAACTGTAAACTGTACACATTGTACAAAAAAAAAAACCAAAAAACCAACCAAACAAATAACAAACTTACATAGCCTTTCTTGTTCTATTAATTTGCAACTTAGTTTATACATTCATTTGTGGGAACATGAGATATTCTCTCCTAGAATTTTCTCTAGGTCACTCATGATGCTTAGGGGTTAAAACATTCTTGCATGTGGAAAATGAACCCTGGAATTAGGTGTTCAGATCCCTTTCACTGCTTGAGAGACACATAGGGCATCCTCCTCCAAGACTTCAACTGTTTGTATAGCTGCTTGTGCTTGTGCAAAGTTTGTGTAGCAGATCAGACCATAAAAATTGCTTACACTTATTTCACTCTGATGAAGATGACTAATATGATGTGTGAAGCAGAAGGGAAAAATCAAAGAAACAGCAGGGTCAGGGGTTTGTGACATGGGTGGTGAGGCACGAGCATTCCTTAGTTGCTTCTATAAATGGATTTCTGTCTTCTGAAAGACTTTCAAGATTCACTATTCCCTTGTACACTGACTGACAGGTGAAAAAATCAGCTGTGCACATCAGGAGTCATTCTGAAATATTTACCTTGCTGTTTTTAAGATTACTATAACTCCTAATAGTTTGCAAGATGGGTTGAAATTTATTGCTGAGCTGGAATTAGCTAGATACATTTCTTTCTTAGGGGACAGTAGAATTTAAAGTTCTATTAACAAAGCTGAGTCAATGACAGAGCTGTACAATAGATGAAGGGAAATAATTTATTTAAGGCTCTAGGGAGACTCGTGTACAACTACTGTCACCCACAAAATATTCATTTTTCCTTGTATATTATGTGATAAAGGTGTCATGGGTTGTCACCTAAACACATGAAGACTAAGAAAAAACATGGTATTTTGCAGTTCTGTAGTTACTGAATTTACTGTCTGATGTGTAGCCAGGGTAAGGAGCTCCTCTAGAGAATTCAGTTACAGCATGCTCTTCTAAAAATTGTTTTTTTTTGTTGTCCCTTTGTACTGTAGCTTTTCAAAGGCTAGCTCTACTGCTGTTTGTCTGGATTCTGCAGATCCCGTGGTCTATGAAGCACCAGTCTGGCTTAATTTATTTGACAAAAAGAAGTGTAAAATACTTAGATTTATATGCTGGCAGCTGTCACAAGAGAAACAAACCAAATGTTATTTTTATTAGTAGTCTTGTTCTTCCAGTGCAGCGGTTTGTGCTTTCTGGTGTGGCTGCTGGCTGCTGTCAGCCCTCCCAGCAGTGATTCAGGATCTCTTAGTCACTGAACAGGGGTGGGCTGGGGATTTCTGCTGGCTGGTTCATCAGAGTGGAAGGATTATATCTGGCTAAGACCAAAACACTTTGAAATATCAGAAATGTAGGATGATGAAGGGAAGCTGAGCAGTGTTTTTGAAGTAATCCGAATTCAGAAGTAAAGATGGGAGATACAGGCATGTTTTGTGCAATGACTTGATCAAGAGCTTGCACCAGGTGTAAGCCTAGGTAAAGTTTGACCTGCTATGTTGTCAAAGCTGTATTTTCTTCTGGTCCATAAGCAAACAAACAAAATAGTTTCTTCTATAAATCCCTGCAAGTTTGTAAAATGAATCTGGATGGTGAAGACAAGTGTTAAAGAAAAAAAAAATCATATTGGTACTTAGCTATGGTTAGACAGGTATGGAGCTGGATAATGAATCTTTGAACTTGGTAAATGTCCAGTCAGAATTTACCTAGTTGCTCTTGTCTTTTCTTAGGGAAGGCAGGAGGATTGTGAGCTTTTAGAAGCTTTGGAGAAAATGGAAATAATTGTCTCCCATTTAAATACTGGCTACGTGAATGAAAGATATAATGGCTTTTGCAACTCCTAAGATGCTATGCTGCATATCATCAATAGAAAATAAATTCAGGAAAAAAAATATGGACAAAATGAAGGTCCATGGGGCCCAATCTCTTTCCAAACCCAAGCAATGCTTAAGCAAACCAAAGGTTCTGACAGTAGGAAAAATATAAAGGATACATATAAGTTTGGTTGCTTATGACTACATACCTACAAGGAATTGGAAAGACTCTCCTTCCTGAGAGTGATTTATGCATGTGAAACAATGATAAGCACAGGTGTTTCTACAGTTTCAATGGGATGAGCATAATCCAGTGTGTGTCAGGACTGAAATTCTGTTGGGCTTCATGGACCACTAGTCTGAACACTAGCAACAAGATCTAGAATCAAGAACTGCAGTATTTGATGATGGAATCACTTTTGTATTTAATACCAGACTTAAAGTTGTAGTATTTTATGTAGGATAGATTATACCTGCCTCAGATTTACAGCAAATAAAATTATGAATCAGGATTGAGTTGTGTAAGTATTTCTAGTAAGCTTTATTGACTTTAGGCATAAATGAAAATGTTTGTCTTAAACAGAATTCTGTGACTTCTCTAAACTTTTATTTTCTTAAGCTATCTAACATTTGGATGTCTACTTACCATATTTTGCCTTCCTGATCCTATTGACTGTTTTCTGTTATGCACATTACAATTAAAGATATAGTAAGATGGTCATCAAATTATTAAAACTTTGCTAGGTTAATTTCAGCTATGTCTAGAAAAAAGGTTTCCCATTCTGAAGTTTATGGGCAAGGTTAAAAAAACCCTAAAATGCCAAAAGAACCTCTGTGAACAGCATCAACCTGTATATCCTCTCTTTACTTCTGAATTCTGATCACTTAAAAAAACATCCATGTTGGATGGGGCTTTGAGCAACCTGGTCTAGTGGAAGGTGTCCCTGCCCATGACAGGGGGGTTGGAACTAGATTAACTTTGAACATATGACATTCTCTTCTCTCCTATTCTATTGTAAATTGAAGTATGTGTTAGAAATACCTGTTAGTACCATGTTCTTAAGCTCAAGATGAATCCTATGATATCCAAAACCTTGTTTTTAAGAATTTACAATGGGATATATCAAATATTTAACCAATTGTAACCCCTTCAAACCTAAAACCATTATTTATTGTAAGAGGAGTCTTATCTCTAAGAGGCATTTATCTCTAATGAATTATTTTTATAATAGTTTTATCATCTTTATTATCTATTTTTTGTTTCCTTCATTCTGCATTTGTAAATCAGCAATCAGGAATAAGTGAAATCCCAGCACACAAAGTAAATCTTTGAGATGTTTGTGTACAACTTTTATTTATATGCTCAGAGAAAGTCAATTAAAATGCTCACCATCTAAAAAAGAAGGTAAATAGGTTGGATGTTATTTTAAAGGCCATTGAGGTCTTCCAAATGAACTAATGTTTAAAGTCTTCTCCTTCTGACTTTTAGCTACTTAGCCTCCTACCAATAAATCCTAATCTAAGAATATTTTATGTTGTTTTACGTGATCAAACCAAAATATCCACCTGTCTGAATCTGGGGCAAAGAGCTTCAGGGATGTAATGAAGTAGAGAAATATGCCTTTAATTATACAGGCCTAGAAGCTTTTTACTGTCGTAATTTACAAAGTTACCTACAATGAACAATGAACTCCCATATATCTGTCTTAAGTTTGTATATGACATTTCAAAAATAAATGCAGTTATTGTGGAAGGAATAAATGACCTCTAGTGATATTAATGTGACATTTTGACTGTCTCATTGCTAATTTCTTTGCATTGTCTATAAATAATGACTGTGTTGTAGTCTTGCAATCGTTATTTCCTTTTTTTCTTTTTGTGATTTATCCTGTATCACTAAAGAACAAAGTCTGGTTAGCTATATTTTTAGTATCCTAGTCTAAGATGACTTTATGAGTTTCCATGGTGCCTGCTGGAAGTTCTTTATTGTTCGCATTCAACAGCATTATTTTAAGTCATAGCATCCTACAATATCCAGGTGAATAAATCACTATGTAAACAGCACACAAATGGCTTTCTTTTCCTCACTAGATTTTAATTTGACATTTTTCCTTTAGAGGTTGATTCAGTGAAATGGAGCTAGATAGAGCAGATGAGGGGAAAATGTGTTAAAACTCTGGAATCGCTGGTATAATATTGATTCACAGATCACTTGTACTGGAAAAGATTCCATTTCCTTTGCCTATTTCCTACAAGCTGGTCTGAAGATGTACTTGACTGAGATCTTACCATTCAGTATACACTCTTGCTAAACTTGCATTTTATACTTCAAAGCTCTGTAATTTCCTTGGTTTTATTATGAATGATTTATGGAACATTCTGTTAAAGTAAACATTGATAACATCAGGTAGTCTCTTCAGAATAAAAGAAAATAATCATATTTCTGTCAAAAGTAGATGGAAATAATAAGAAGAAAATATTTTCACCAAATGCAAACCAAATTTTTTTATTAATGCATACATTTTATTTATGCCTACAGTATATTGAAACACAAATACTGTACAGAGTAGAAGTGATAATGTGTTGAAAATTATGGGCTTTTTGCTTACACTTCTAGAAGGCAATGTATCTTACAGTTAGTATGCATCATCTAACATTTTTAATAAAACCTTTACGAGGAATCTGGAAGGGTGTTGCCATGAAATAACTACAATCTCAGAAAAGATATCATCTGAGAATTACAGAGGTATTTATTACACTCCTCAGTTACAACAAGTGGGCTTTCTGGAGTCTTCAAAGAAAATAAATTAATCACAATTAGTAACAGAATATTAAAAGAGGATAATACTGAATTTAATTTCTGACCTGCTTTAGGAGATGAAAATGGCCTCAGATATGACTGTAGGCTATGCTTGGAGCTTCTGTAATTTGCAAGTGATGCTGTTATAGGGATGACAGACAGAAAAGTTTCTTCACAGGCTGTGGAATTTACAAAAATAAATACTGAAATCATTATGTGACTATTTCTTGGGAAGAGAGGGAAATATACTCTGGATAATACACTCCTGAAAGCCTAGTGCCTCTGTGCCCCAAACCACTTCCCACGTGCAGTACTGTAAACTAGGAAGGTTTCTCTTTCCAAAATTGGTGAATATGGGACATTGCCTAGTTTACAGAGAAAATAAAACATCTCTATTTCCATGTACATTTTTATATACGGATATACTTATATACACATATTCTTGTCTGTCTGTACACATGCATGTCTGTTATTTTCTTTAAAATTTTTAAACCCACTGGCTAATGTCATTCACAGTTGCTATGGGAGAGCTAAAGACATCATTATCCTTGCAAGTTTTGAGACAGTAGGCAACTGTCACAAAGGAGACAGGGAGAAGCTGGATACTATGTGTTTCAAGAGAGGGCAAGGCTCCTTAAAAGTACATTAGATTTTTTAAAAGGTTGGTTTTGCCTCCTTTTTTTTTTTTTTTTTTTTTTTGGATATGTAGCTAGTAGGAGGGCTACCTCAGCATGGTGTTTTTATCCTCCTTATAATTTCTGTCTTTTACTTTATGAATACTATCTTAAAACATTTTAGAACTGAAAATCCATGTTCAGCAGTTATTTGTTAAGATTATACAGATCACACATGTAAGTAAATGTGAGTAACATCAATACATTCACCTCCCCTTCATCAATGGCTGTTCACTTGTATTCCTTCAGACTGACTCTGATCCTGGTATATAATAATTTAAGTTAATACTTACCAATGCTGATTAAATTAAGCATTTTTGGGCATTCCTGGCATGGCCATCAAGGAAGTATGATAATCAAGGTCTGGATTTGTAGAATAGTAGTTTAATATCTAGGATAGTAACCTAGGATTTGTAGAATAGTAGATTAGATTCACTATCTTTCCTTTAGTCTCTATAGTATGTTGACAACAGATTTTTTTTTAAGGCTTATCTTTTTACGGTTAATTTCTTAGGTATCATATCAATTTCTAGCATAGTTGTTTTAAGATACATAATTCTAATGTAAATATTGTCCTATTTTCCCATCTAATTTTCATGAACACTGTATATATAGCTTGTTGCAGACCCTTTTCAGATATTCTCCATTGTCAACTGACAGGTAATGAAATTCAATATGCTAGGTCAGAGCTTTTGCCTCTGATCCAATTTTGGATGACCCCTTTGAAAAAGTGTGTGACAAAGGATCTTTTTCAATGTATTGAAATTTGGAAACCTCTGTGAATCTGTGACATTTAAGTTACAGATGTAACTACTTTTCATTATTGTTTATTTTTTTAAAATTCAGCTTAAGAAGCATGCAGTTGATATTAAGGACCGCAGTTTGGAATAGCAGTTTGAGGGCTTCTTGGCATATCTAGTAATAAAATAGACTACTGCAAACTGCAAACTACATATCAAATCTAAGGTTGATTGCCCTTATTTTTTCATTCTCTGTCCCTTGACCTGCAAAGAACTTAGAATAAAAAGCCCATCTTTGCATTTATACAGAAGCCTTCTCCTCATGAGGCCCTTCCCTTCACTTTCATCGCCCAGTTAATTACTTATTTTTGTTGTTATGGTCCTTGGGTATATGAAGGAATCTTAAAAGTATTACACAAAACTGCATTTTTGCCAAAGTAGATCCACTCTGAAATTAATATCTTCAGAAATCCATGTGTGTAGTACTTGAATAAATCACACCAATGACAATATTTCACGGAAAACCAAAACAAGATACATTTGGACAAATTTAAGATTTTTTAGGAAAAGTCCGAGAAATCATATTTATTATTTAATTCAGGCTACTTTCGATGTATGTTGGGGATCATGCAAAGGACTAAAATCAGGAGTTGAACGTTCTCAGATCAAATATCTAAATTAGGTGGTTAAATTAGTGCAAACACCACTACTTAGATAGCAGTGTTGTGCAAAGAGAAAATCTGGAGATCGTAAGCCAAAGAGAATTTAACATCTTGCCATTACCAGACTTGGACTTACTAAGCTGATATACATATATATGTATATATATATATGTATATGGGATAATAACTTCAGAACTTTTAGCTCTGTTCTGCAGTTGTAAGGAATTATGCAGCATACAGCATGTACTTGAATACTGAAACATGTTGGCCAGGTGGAGTGAAATTGGTGGAGAGAATGAGAGAGGTCAAAGGAACGTGATTTTTGGGGAGAGAGAAAGAAACAGCATGGTTTGACTTGAAGACAAGATTAAAGGCACAAACGAAAACCTCTAGAAGGAAAAAAATAAATTCCTTCCTGTATTTATGATGAATTGTAATAATAATGACCTTATACTGTCACCTTCATTTTCCTAATATAATTGAATTACACTATCTTTGGGGCTCTGTGATCTCTATTAGTGCACATCTTTTATGATCATTCTAAAAAGCAAACAATAATGTCAGGTGTAAGTACTTTGGGCAGGGAGCTACACAGGTGACTTCTTGAGTGCCAGTCCAACCCTACGAATCTGTGAAGCCACCCCTTTGTTTAAACAAAACTAAGAAATATTGTTATACTCAAGGACCATATGTGTGACAGAATGATTTTTCTTCACTGTTTTTCTTACTCTTTTTGCTTTTAATTTATTAGATTTGTTTATTTGGCTACTTCTATTACAGTTTTTCATGGGGATCCCTGGTGGCCTAGCGGTTAAGATGCTGGTCTCTCAGCGCCAAGGCCGCAGGTTCAATTCCCGGTCCTGCTTCAGGGTCCCCCGGGCAGATGGAGCTCGTCAGCCCCTAAGGCCAT
>JAWWLV010000121.1:64324325-64337259 GCA_035041135.1 Platyrinchus mystaceus | reverse complement strand
TGAGAATCTTGGAAGACAAGCAGTTCTTGTATTGAATCTACTCTCATTTGCAGACCTCAGAGGTCTGAATCTCCATTTTTCCAACCTAACTCATAGGTAATCCCACTGAATTCAGTAGGTGTGATGCAAGGTCAAATCAGTGTTAGGTCTAAATCCACCCTTCAGAGGGTTGGATAATGTTTTGTAAAAATTATTTGAAATTCAGTCTTCCTGTCTAAACTGAAAATAAACACAAAACTTTTTGAAGTTTTCCTGTTAGCTAGAGAGCTCTGTTTGATAGAGAGAAGAAAGCTAGAGGAAGTATAAATCTCACCCACAATAATTTTAAAAATAAGTTTGGGAAATCACATGATTTTTGTGTTGACATTTCCTCCTGGAGAGGTACAAGGTTGTTAAGCCAAGTCAATCTATTGTTCTTGGTCATCTGCATAGGTAATTTTCCAGAGGTGAATATGGATTCAGACCACTGTTATGAAATACTATTTGTGTTTTCTTATTAGCAAATCACCACAAAAATTACAGCAGCTACAGGTGTCTAGGAATTTGTAAGTATTGTTACCCCCTCTGTAGGCACTGGACATAGAGTAGTTTGGACATAAAGGATGATGTATATTTCACTTAACCTTAGCTGCCTGTCAAGGCTCTAATAGTGAAAGAGTAGCACTTTCACATGGTGGTTCATCCCAGCCTATGTTCAGATGGGGCAGATCAGCTTTGGATGTATTTGTCTTCCTAAGTGGATAATAGAGGGAGCTCTCACACTTTCTATAAATAAAAGGAGCAACAAATCTCCTTCTCAGGAAATAAACCATCCTTGACCTCAAAAAGAAAGGAGAGAATTAGATGCAATGGAGGCTCTTAGGGTCTTTACAATGCTACTGAATTTCTGTTGGTGGGTCCACAGACTCATCAGAGCAGGTTAATGTAGACTATTCTATCAATTTCTCCTGAGAAAAGATGTCTGATATTTTTAGGATGGGTACACAAAAGAATCTGAAATGTAACAACTGAAATAACAGGCAATTTGGGAAACGTTAAGCTGTGTTACCTTTCAGTGTGACTTTTAATCTATAATGCCTCTAGGTATTAAACAGACCTTTCTTGGAGTAGTCTTCCTTCTTCCCTACACCAGTGTGGCTATTTGGGTTAGTAAGGAGATATTCAGTGTTACTAACAGTCACATCAATCTGACCATAGAGAACAAGACACTGGAGGTTCTAATTGTGGAAATATTCTGTCACTAACAAAATAGACTCCTGTAGGTATCTCAGTTGATGACACAAGGGCATTTTAGAAAAATATTTTTCTATACTGGTAAAGAATGACTCTTTTTGAGTTAATAGCATATTATTAACTCAACAAAGTCAACAAAGGGATCTGAACACTCTGGTCTATATGTCAAAGTATTTTATTTAAATAACTACCCTGCTTGTCAATCTCCGTTAGCAAACTTTCATGGTCCATAGAAGACTATGAGAGAGTAACAGAGATGAAAATGTAAGAGATGCATTAGGAAATTAAAAAAAAAAATAAAGTAAAAATATTCATATGTTATATTGTTATAGTATTTGCTTTTTACATATTTATTAACAAACTGAAGAGAACATACAACTATTGAAGTATAAATAAGAAATCTTACTTTTATCTAATAGAAAAGTGAAGAAAAGTTTTGCTTCAATTCTGTAAGACTTTTGATAAGCAGCCTTTTATGACCAACATTATCCTATTTCTCAATTGCCAAAATTATGTAGGAATTTCATTAAGATGCAATAATTATCAAAACTGATTTGAATTATCAAGTCTGATTTTGCATTCTCTACATTCAAGATCAGGACTGTTTGAGGTGCCCCAGAGTATATTCTGGGAATCTCGTGCAGATATAGAGGTAATTCAAGTGAATGGATCTGCCGTGGGTGGTTCTAGATTGCCTGGACTCTGCTCAGAAAGCAGGCTAGGACACTGATTTGTTCAAGTGGTGTTGCACTGGTATAAATATTCCATTGCTACCAACTGCATCTCCCTTTGATGGTTTGAATATTTCTATCTTTCAGTCTAACATACTGATATAATCTTATCTATGTGAGCACTGAGGCTGAGCCATCACAAATTGATACATTTTTGTTTTCCATTCCTATTTGTCATGGTCTTTTAGTTAATTTTAATTTGTGTGATCTTATCACTAAGTCCATATGAATAAACTTTTCAAGGTATTGAAATAGATCAAACTTTCATTTACTTCAAAACATACTGTTTCCTGTATGATTTCTCCAGTAACTGTTTTTGCACATCCTAAAGCATTCATGTTCATCTGCAAAAGCTATTATCTGAGCCTATGCTCCTTATTTTTCTAACCTAACTAAATTTAATGACTTTTTTTTCAATGAACTGTCACTACATGATTTCAGGATGGATAAAATTTTCACTTAGGTCATTTTGTAGGAAAGGATTGTAAATGAGTGTCTGAGTGCAGTAGCTGAACAGCTGTATGAATGAGTAGTGCCTCTTGTCTGTTCACTGAACCCCTTTCAGTTTGTCAGTGCTCCACATCACTTTAATGAGTTCAGATACACTATATTGCCATTTAACAATTTCTAAGTCAGTGATTATATTTCTAAATACAGTTTTAGTGTTCTGCATGTGATCCAGTTTTCTACTTCATCCAAGGTCTTTCTGGATACCTCATCTCAATACTGAATTTGATGCTAAGAGAATGTAAAAAAAAGGAAGAAAATGTTCAGCTTTTGCAAGGTTTTCATGCCTTTAACTTTATTTCACTGTTATTTTTTTTCCCTGCATTCTGCAAGTGGATCATGAGGATTTTGCAAATCCTTCATACTGAATTCATACTTTCCCAGCAGATGCTGAGAAGTATTTAATGCAGGTAAAGGTGTCCTTTGCCCTGGGTCTTTTTGTTTTGTACTTCTCAGTGTTGTTTTATTTCTGAAAGTGCAATGAAGCAGCAGTTATCTTCCAGCATTTTTGTTTCTCTTTGGTAAGCACAATAGCTGATAGTAATCTTTTGTGCTAAACTTCTGATATGTCAAAAGATGTCTTATAATGCCTTTCAGAGGGAATTATATTCACAAGCTGTGTCTTAAACCTAACTGCTGTAATTCCTTCTGCATGTTGCAAATGCACCTTTCTTAACGAGTAAAATAATTTATTTCAATAACTACTGCTATACCTCTGCTTCTGTTTCTGTCACCAATAAAGGCGTCTCTAGGTGGCAGTGGCAAAAATTGCTATAACAGCTTTAGTGTATAAGAGACTTTAATATATGAGCTTATTCTACAGCATTGATCCTATTGCTTTAGCTTTAGAGAAATATGTAAAGAAGAATTTAGGCTTTAAAGGTTTTCTTAGTCCAAATTTATCATATTGTAACTATGTTGATACAAAGATGTATTGGATCTAGCTGAGATTGTGAGAGATAGAAATAGTTAATGGCTTAAACATTCACACAAGGGCTCAAGGTACTCATCTCTGCTGATGGGCCATTATGGACTCAACTGTGCTGATATAACAGGCATCTGTAACAACTTAGCAGGTGTCAAAGACTCATGAAATGTCCTGTGATCCAGTATAACATTGCAAAACTGCCATAGGGGGGGTACTGAGGGTGTTTCTACCTAACTTAAGCATAATTAAAACCCATGGGACTTCTCTTATCACCATGTGTTTCTTCCCTCACCATCCTGGTCTTCCCTCAATGGATCCAGACTGCAACTACAACTTTGACAAGACTGGGACTCTCACCACCGAGAAGGCCACAAGAAGAGGATCACATTATGTTAGATATTAGAAAAAGGTTCTTCACTCAGGCAGTGGTTAGGTGCTGGAACAGGCTCCCCATTGAAGTGGTCACAGCACCAAGCCTGACAGAGTTCAAGAAGCATTTGGATGATACTCTCAGGCACACAATGTGACTCTTGGGGATGGTTCTGTTCAGGGCCAAGAGCTGGACTTGTTTATCCTTGTGGGTCCCTTCCTACAGACCATTCTGTGATTCTGTGTTCTGCTGAGAGATAAAAGCTAAGATAAAGAGGAGGAAGGGGGTATTTGTTACTTATGAAGTTTGTCTTCCGGTGCAACTGCTACACATGCTTGTTTTGTTAAGAGTATTTCAGTTTGGCAAAAAAGAAACTCCCTCATTTTCCAGCAAGTCCTCAGCAATCAGAGTGGCTGGGTGAGGCAAATTTCTAATTAAAACCAATTCAACACTATAAGTCTATTTAAGTGCATCTATCAATAGATGCACTAATACTATGGTTTACACTATAAATCTGGTCTTATTCATGATCACAGATTAACCAAGTGCGATTAACAGTTTCAACAATATAAGTCTAGTTGAGTTCAATTCTTGTGAACCCAGATTCACCAGTGGTGTGGTTTATTGGAACAACAGATTAGAGATTATTTTACATAGCCAGTGATAAATTCACTAGACCTACAAAATGTAGTATAATGCTATGTGCAAGTGTTCCTGGGTACACTCCAATGTAGTTGGAGACACAAATCTTACCAAAGAGGTGTCCTTGCTTTGGGGAGGAGAGAGAAGAAAGCCTGTCAACTTGTCTGTAAGGTGTTTGTATTCTCATCCTCTGCCATTGAGGATTTCAAATGCTAATTTATACTTTTGGGAGAAGTGGAGGTGAGACTGTAGTCAACTTCTACCAGTACATTCAACTTTTTGATATCTGTAAGTCCACAGTTTTCTACAATTTAATAATAATAGGGTGAGTTAATTGAATTTAATTTAATCAAAACTGAAGGATGGTAAGCAAATGATGGATGAGAAGCCTCTAAAAAAGCTGTTCCAGATTTCACTACCTGACAGGCTAGAAACTAGAATTTTTCTGATCTCTTAATACCCGTTTACATCCCATTATATTCTATACTTAAAATTAAGGCAGTCCTTTTTCCTCTCTTGTTTATCCCAGATTTACAGATAACAGGTTCTTCCTGGTCTTCATTTTACTTGATTGAAAACAAGTCAGTCTCCTCTAAATTCACCTCATATGATGGGTTGGCCATTGCTCAGAGCATACCAGTACTTAGTCTCTGCAGTTTTTCTAGTCTGAGTTTCTTGTACCTAAATATGTGTTGTGAAAGCTGTATTTTCAATTAGCCATCACATGACATTTGCATTTACCTAATTCAACTAGAATCACCTTGTCTGAAATACCTTTTAATCTTATTATTCATTGCTGCTTCTCTTTATTGGTTATTGATCTTGCTGTGGTTAGCTAAGGTAACTATGTTGCTCTTCTCCTTCAGTTCTAGCTGATGCTAAAAATTCCTATTACTTCTTCAATTCAGGATCTTGTATTTTATTTTACCATTACATTTCTCTTTCTGTTTCAAGGTCATCTGGTTTTTTCTAGGTGTAATTAAAGTTATCTCTTGAATAGATTAACCTCATGGCTTTGTATTATTGGCCAGTTTCTTAATTTGGTCACAGCTTTTGTATAAAGAAATTAATGAAATCAATGAAATAATACAAATTCTAAAATACTTAGCAAAACTAGACAAAAAGCAGATTTCTTAAAGGCTGTTTTTTCAAGGCAATGTCACATAATGTTCCCTCCATATCTTTCAAATCCTTTACCTCTATTCCCACTGGCTGTTCTGTCTGTGGTCCTAACTCCTGTATCACTATAATTTCTGAAAATGGACAAAGTAATCTGCTCTGTAGCAGAGTGACAGAACTTCTTTCTGGTTGAACTTTTAGAAAAATACAATACCTCTGACAGGATATTAATAAGACTTACGTTTGGGTTTTGTAACTTCAATCTCCATTTTAATAAAACAGAATATTTTCTGAGAGAATATAACTTAAGGAATTTCTTAACTTGATGAGCTATATTTACAACAGCAAGCAGATCTTCCATTTTCATTTAATGTGGAAAAATTTAGTTAGTTATTAGCACTTAATAACACTTACTGTCTTTTCACTTTCACCTCATGACTAAATTTTGTCCTGAAGTTGTCTTAGCTATTTCTGAAGTTTTCATGCTGAACAATTTTGTTCCTTTCTGCCTAATGTTTTGTTAAACAATATATCTCAGCAGGCAGTTCCTGAGTTGAAATAGTTTTGTTCTGCAGTCTTCTGGGTAATACAGAGCCCGTCAGTCAGAATGAAATCAGTATAAATCTCTGTGTTACCATGAAAATTCTAAATCCACTTAGCTGGGTTTTCTCTGTTCTGTTCATAAAGAGCAAACAAAATTTATTAAATGCATAATGTGTTGCAGGCCCTTCAGCGGTCAGTTCAGCTAGCAGGTATACATTTAGAAGGCAATTCTGCACTTTCCTGAAAATAAAGGTTGTAGTTTAGCTTGAAGATAAAAGATTGATATAACATCTCATCCAGGTGTTATGCTTGTATTTTATCATGTTGTTGAGATGATTTTAGGTTTTTTAGAGAATTTGTTTAATGATAATGGCAAATAATGCATATGCATTTTGAGCTATTGTAGTGGGTTGACCCTGGCTGATGCCAAGCACCCATCAAAGCTGCTCTATCACTCCCCTCTGCAACTGGACAGGGGAGGGAAAAAAAGGTTCATGGGTTGAGATAAGGTCTGTAAAGAACACTCACCAAACACCATCATGGGCACAATAGACTTCAATTGGGGGTAGTGATTGAATTTATTACTAAGAAAATCAGAGCAGGATAATGAGAATTAAAATAAATCTTTAAAACATCTTCCCCCCACCTTTCCCTCCTTTCTGAGCTCTACCTTCTCCCTGCAGTGGTGCAAAGCTCTGCTCTGATGCCACCTAAGCAGGCAACAGAACTGGCTGGTTTTAGAAGCAGTTTAAATAGGAGCTTAGTGAGTGCAATATGGTAGAAGACAGATAAATAACCCGCTTTCTTATTAGATCTTGGAGTTATTGGGCTGAATTTTTTTTGAGTGATAGCTCAAAATATATGAATAGGTACAAGCAGCCTCATGTTTTAATTATTTTAGAGCTGGAACATTACTAGTAGTTTCAATTATTTCCTTTTTTGAGTTCAAGAAAAACATATTACTTAATAACATTCATATTTAATTAACTTTGTCTTAAAAACCATTATCACTGGCTCATTTTCCCGTAAATATATCTGAGTCTTGGATATTGAAATCACACCAAGCCTTATGATGTGAGCAAGAAATATAGAAGATATGAGTAGCAACTTGCTTCCTACTTCCAGTTGATAGAAATCAGAGGCTGTTTCCATAATTTAGAAGTGAAATATTAGTTTATTTTAAAAAATTATGAATCCCATGTGAAAGAAACAGCATTAACTGTGTAGTAAAAATTTGATACATCTGGTACATTTGAATGATAACCAATAAAAATCTATACTTGGGGGTCAGTCAATCCTGTCATAACCTTATCAGTTATTTCAAATATGCAGGACAGAAACTCCTTATTTCACCTGAAAATATTATCAATACTCTTAACAATAATTCAGAGCTGTTAATTCATACAGGTTATTTTCTTCTTTCTCTCTGCCTTTTTCTGGGGGATAATTGTCTGTAGAGGAAAAAAGGCAAAATATTTTTTACATTTGCATATATTCTGCTAGGTGTTTCTTAGAAGACTGAAGGTCAAGAAAGTTGGTTTTGAAGACAGAGGATAAGATTAGCAGGGCGTACACTGGTTCTTAAGTTTTCAGAAATTTTGGACCAGGTCCAACCAATGTTTTGTCCAGCAAAGAACCTGAATTCACCTGGCAACAGGCAACATTTTGCTTGTTAACCATAGTGGTTGCTTGCTTGGTTGGTCTGTTTTTTTTTTTTGGTGGGTTTTTTTGTTTTGTTTTGTTTTCTTTTAAGGGAAGCCCAACATGAAGGGTGACTCAAGATCTTGATCATTATGGAAATTTCTGTAGGGAGACTAAAAGGCAAAGCTGAGTGAGGCTTATAGTCCTTATGTTAAGTTACAAAGTCCTCTGCTGGATTTCAGCCTTGACTGTAGTTTCTGGAGTTCTATATTGTGTCCAAGACTATGCTGTTTTAATCCTTCTAAGTATATTCAGAAGACAGAGGGTCAGGTTATTTAAGGCAAATTATAATGGGGTGTCCTAGTCTAAATCAGTTACTTCTCCCTGGATATTACTATATCCTGAAAAGTTCCTATGAGTGAAGAAAAAGGATTTTTCAGTAACTTGTGTTAAAAATCAACTAGTCATGATTACACTTTATCAAATAAATGAGAACATGCCTATTTGCAAAGTGTGTTTTCTGCTACCTCACAGTGTAATCTTAATTTTGATCTGATTAATTTTCAAACAGTTTTTCTTCATTCATAAACTCATCTCCATGAAAAAGTAGATTAGTTTAGTGAGGGTGACATATCTGTATGATGTGAAGGGCAAACAGAACTGCATATCATTTGAAAACCTATTCAAACTTGTGTCTGTACTGTCTAATCAGTTTTCTAAATAGTGGAAGATGAATGATCATTGTTAATCTTTGTGTATGAGTTGTCTAAAATTTTAATTTCTTGTTTTCTCTCATGAGGTGTGCTTGCTTTGGAAGAGATAAATGTCACCTTAAGAGAATATGCCCTCATCCAAGCACACACACACAAAATAGAAGCATACAGTAGATCTGGCTATGAAAGTAATGGAGCAGAATGCTGTACAAAATATGAAGTACCTCCTTAGATAGGACACTTTTGTCTCATGATGGAAACACTGAATGATGCAGAGAGATCCCAGCAATATAAGAATGAGCATTAGCCTTCTATTTATGGAATAGTCATAGCATGACTAATGTGGTTTTAGTTCTGGGTGCAGTGTGTACAGCATCAAAATTACTGATAGTGGGTACATGAGCTTTAAAAGCACTTCTCCGAAATTACTAAAGAGCAGAAAGTGTAGCTAGCCATCCAGGTGAATTTCAACATAATTTCAACAGAGATTCATCATACTTCCTGTTGAAAAGAGGAAACAAAGTTTTCTTCAGTGTGTGAGAAGGGTTCATGAAAAGAGCTAAATTACTAATATATTTCCATTCCTTAGAACTTTAAGACTTCAGTGTTGAATGCAACCAAGAAGGTATAGTCAGCTATTGCAATGGATAGGGTACTCGGTGGAGGAAGGGTCCCAAACTTTCATGGAACTTTTCCAACAGCTCTGAAAATCTTGCCTCTGAAGTTACAACCAATCTATAAGCCCATCTTGCTCCTGGGAAAAATCCTCAACAAACAAGATGTGTTTCTGTAAACAAAAAGTCTTAGTTCTGACAAATGCTGGTGAAAACCTATTTTATTGAAAAAATCTTACCCAGGCTGCTGTCTACAGTCTATAGACTGCACTGGTTTGCTATAGAAGGTGCAGGTTGAGGCCTGTCTGTTTTAATTAGTTGCTTCTGGGACTGACTTTTTCTACTAGGAGCTTAGGGAATATATAGTCCCTTATTTAAGGATACTTCATGGAGATATAATAAGCCAAGCACACTCATTTAATTAGCTGCCCTATAGTCTCCTAACATCGACAAAATTAAGCTGAATGCCTGTGCATGGCCTTAATTGGGATATGTGTGATCAAGACTGAACATAAATGAGCTGGACCAATGGGCAGAAGCTGATAAACTACCTTGGAGTTTTCTAATTGGAAGAATAGAAATTATTGTAGTCATGAGTGACAGGCCTCAAAGTAATCCTAGAGTGAGACTATTATTTTGCAAAGTCCACATGCAATGTGTGAATCTGATTATCATCCTGCATTTTGCCTTAAAAATAAGTAATATGAAGAAGACAAAGACAAATTTACCAGTTTCTACCTTACCTGTCTGAGTCTCCCTAAGTGTCATGGGATGGACAATGACAAACTAAAGAGCACCACTGGCTTGTGAAGAATTTATGGATGTAATAGCAGGGATGACCCAGGTTGGTGAGACTGGTTGTTTAACCCACAGTGTGATTCATAAATATTTGGGAACCAAGTAAGCAATTTGTTACATTGTTTTGGACATTTGTATGTCAAAGAAGCCAATGTAGAAAATAACCATGACTTATATGTTGTGTTGTGAAATTTTATTTTAAAAAGTGCTTTCAAAGAATGTTTAGTTACAGATGTGTCCTCTGCCATCAAAATAGAGAGGAGTTTGGACCCTTTGCTAAGGCAGTTTTTCCACCATACTCTCAGGATTTCATCTCTGATAAGAGAGGAAAAACTTGGAGAAACTCTCTGATATGTTTTGGCAATATATCTAGGAATGATTTGGGTGGGAGAGAGAAACAGCTCATCAGCACAATGTGGAAAGCTATTATGAGAAGCAGTCAGACCCACACATCATTTAAAGTTAATGAAATTAAAAAAACCCTCAAAGTAAAACTAATAGTAAAATTGTCAACAAGAAAAAACAAGTACATATTGAAAGTCATGTCTAGTAATTGTAAACAATAGCCAAAAAGAGAATAAAAGAAAGTTTTCTAAAGCAGAAAGACTCTGCTTAATTTTTTTTCAGCTACAGTATTACCAAAAACCATAAATACAGAATTTTCTTTCTTTTTCTCTCCCCACAAAAGTATAAGCAAATGAAGGCATAAGTAATTTTCAATGTGTTTTAAAAAGACCTCCACTTGATACAAAAGGTCAGCTTTGACAAAAGAGGCTTTGGAGGAAAGAACTCGGTCCAGATGTTCACAAACAAGCCTACAAACTAAAACTGAAAGATAATATAAAATAACTGCAGAAAACATTGATGCACTGTTGAGCACTGGAGAAGGAATCTTCTCCAGAACCATGGGAAACATAACTTCGATTTACTCCTGACTTGTACCTGAGTAACTAACTGGTCTGGAAAGGCTTTGGTCACAGATTTTAAGTACTAAAGAGGCCAATAAGTGAGGCTATACACAGAAAGTGGCCCTTTTCTTAAAGCACACCCATGTGAAAGAACTTTCCTCATCATTCTGTTGATGCTTGCATCTGCAGCATAAAGCAAAGGTCACTTGCTGTTAGCTGGGCCAGTTCAGAGTTAAAAAGTATTCTTTAAAAAAAATCTCCTAATCTCGTTTTGAAAAATGGATAGACTCCACAAAGCCATTGACCTCAGACTCAGATTGGCTTAATTTCATCACGCTTATTCTTGCATTGTTAAATAAGGGTGAATAAAAGAAATGAATGGCAACTGGCACTTATCCTAAGCCTGGTAGACTATGTGAAAGCCTTTTGTGGCACCGAAATATGTTTATGCCTTTATAAAATAACCTGGGTCATTTAGAAGCATTATTAACAATCAAAAGACCTGAAGGATGAATTATTTGAGTTGGTCTCACTAGAGTTATATGCATATGAATGACACTTGCTTCCTGAGTATCCTGAGATGTGAAACGCAAAAACAAACTTTCTAAGCAGAACTACTTAACAAGTGGGTCTTAAAATGTATAAATCAAACCCAAATGTTATAAAAATCAGTGTGAAAGCTCATTGTCCTAAAAGAGATCTGTTGATGAATTTTCTGACCTAGCTGGCCTCAATTGTACTCATACAATACTGCTGTCCCAAGTATGTGAGGCAAGCACTATTCTCAGAAACTTGGTTCACATTAGCATTCTAACAACAGCAAGTTCAGCTGATGGAGGTTCAGCAGTAAAAGACAAATGGGAAGCTAGAAAAGGCAGATAATTTCTGTGGGGACTCTCTGGTGTGACAATAGCTAAGGGATCATGTAAAGCTTTGGACATCAATTTCCAGGGATTAGTCTCTTTCTGGTTTGTAACGCATACACACATTATATAAATAACAGTCCTGGTAGAATCTGTGTGCTAAAGATTTTCTTTGCTTTCCACAGGCATGGTCTTGGCAACTCAAATGCACAAAAAATGCAAGTGGATGCAGGGACTTGAAAGTAGCTTTCAAGCTGAAATGTAAAGTTTGTCAGGATAGTCTTGGTCCTACTGGTCTTCTGCGGTTTCCCTATTATTTCCTTCTCTTTCCCTGGGCCAAAGGGGTGGTTTGCTGGTTTATGCTGATGGAAACTGGCATAAATCAGGGCTAGATTAACATGGTGACAGGCTGCTATGTGTGCTGCTCCTGGCTGATAGCTATTTTGGAAGTGCAAAGTGATGTGCAACGTCAGTTTGACATGATAGGCCTAAAGCTGGGAGAAAAATAAAGCTCTGAGCATGGATCCCATGACACACTAGCAGCATTTCAGTGCTCTGGCATCCATGACAGCAAGCTGACTGCCTGAAAGGCCAGACGGGGTTTTAATAGCATTATTGTCAAGTTGATTAAAACAAAAAAAGCGAGAGAGGGAGAAATAGGGAAACCTATATGGAACAAATGTGTTTAATCTGTTCTTTAGCTTATAAAGCTTTCAAATTTAAGACTTCTTACCAAGTTAGCTTTCTGCAAGACCCCAAAGAAAATAAAATATAGGGTTCTAGTCAATTAGATTTTGCATGGAATAGTAGTGTATTTGAGTGTTGTATACTGTGAGTTACTGATACGTATGTTTTCAATCATTAAATAATCTTGAACTTTACATAAAGTTTAAACTTTGTAAAAAATGCATTAATACATTGACAGTTAAACAAATACATTCCAGTTATCATCATAACCATTTGAACTGAAGACTATAGAGTATCATGCCTAAAATTATCCTTTCATAGCCTGACTTAATCAGAAGTCTCTTCAGTAAATGTTAAGAGAAGTTTATATACATATATATATATACACACACATTTTAGCTCTGCATGGCCAAGAGCAAGATTAAAATATCCAAGTTAATGTATATAGGACAACATCCTGTATTCCTTTTGTGCTGGATTTATGCACCTATTGCGTGCGTAAAGGGGCAAAATTGTGAAATGTGCTAATCTCTCAGGCTAGTAAGAGAACCAATTTTTTTTAATTATCTATCTATCTATCTATCTATCTATCTATCTATCTATCTATCTATCTATCTATCTATCTATCTATCTATCT
>JAWWLV010000121.1:64280198-64315582 GCA_035041135.1 Platyrinchus mystaceus | reverse complement strand
GGACGTAGGTTTGTTTAGAGTGACCTTCTCTTAGATGGATGGCCTTAGGGGCTGACAAGCTCCATCTGCCCGGGGGACCCTGAGCAGGACCGGGATTCGAACCTGCAGCCTTGGCACTGAGAGACCAGCATCTTAACCGCTAGGCCACCAGGGGTCAGGCTAATGTACACACTAGGCTTTAATACCTGTCTACTTTTAATTTGTATTAGATTTGGGATATTTGTAGGCTGCTTTGGAAAAAGAAGAAAGAAAAAAAAGATAGCAGTTATACAGAAAACAAGAAAATGCAGGGATTTTGTGAACAAGAAAAGCTCCCTAGTAACAAATTGTTTCAGTAAAACTATTTTTCTACAAATTTGGTCTTTTCATCATGGCTATTTCATAATTTTTCTTAATACCATGATAAAACATCACCCCATTGAGATTTCAAATGCAAACATTCAGCTCTAGTAACTAGTAATTAGCTCTAGTAACAATGGAAACTAAAAAATTACCGGTGGCATAAATTGTTTTAAACTCAACTAGCCTATTTTTTTTAAGTTTGCTCCAGTATTAAAGTTTCTCATTACAATTGAAATTATTTTAATGTGACATATTGAATTATAATTAATTTAATTAGAAATAATAAAATATTATTCAAATACTGTTTATTCAATAGGACTTGTTCCCATAGAAACAAGGAAAAAAAGATTCAATTTATTCAGGTTTCACGGCAAATAAATATTCTTCTGCTGTGCATATTTAATGCTCTTACATCTATGTTTCACAAGAATATCACCAAAAAATCAATAGGTATCTGTATATGATATTTTCTTTACTCTTTACCCGAATTTTTAGTTGCATTTACTGTAAAAAGACCAAAAGAAAATAAAGCAAACCCTGAATAAATATGTTTGTGCACCAAGAAGAGCCACAGATGTTTTCTTAGTATTGATCTTCAGTAATAATGATTTTTAAGCACTGAAGAAGTGCATATGGGGATTTTGTATGATGGCCAAGTTAAAAAAAACAAAGCAAAACACCAAAAATCAGCAAAACAAAACACAGAAGAAATAGGAGGCTAAAGAGCTGCATCAGGATTGCCAGCAGTCAGCAGAGCTTTCATCTTATGCAAGTACTGTCAGCTTGTGTTTGCAAAACCTCATGAGTTATTTAGAATTTTAATTAAAGAAAAGGAGTGATTGGAACAGCATCCTGGCAGTACCTGGCATCTGCCGACCGTGGCTAATGATTTTTACAACCTCATCTGCAAACACTCCATTAAAGAAGCTAACCATGATGTGTGACACAACTGAAGCAAATGGGTGAGAGAAAACAAATCTTGCCTGTGGCTATCACTAATAAAAAAGACAGAATAAGATTAAAAAAAAAAAAAAGACACTATTTGCAAAGTCTTGCAGCTTCAGGGCTCAGTCTCAAGTCCCTGGAAACAAGGATCGTTACATACTCATGAGCATGTGAAGCATCTTGGCCTCTGGATGCTCTCTTGACAGCTTTTTCAGATTTTGCATTATTTTTCTGCTTTCCGGAGGAAAAAAAAAACCTCAACACTTCAATTTTAAAAACAAAAGACCCTTGAAGTTTTCTTCCATCATACTTGTCATTTGGTCTCTCTTTTTGTAGCTCTTTAAAAACTAGTGTTTTGCATTTGGTTGGGATTTCACTGTACAAGGCATAACAGACAGTATAGCAACTCCTGAGTACAGAGGGATATTATGGTCAGAAGTCATAACTGATGAGGAATGCAAAGAGACAATGTGATTATAACTTCCCTGATCAATGGCTGCAGCTTTTCTTCTGTGCTTAAGCTACCTTACCCTTTTCTTCCTGGTTTCAAATAAGTTAAATATTGAGGCAAACTGGATCCAATCAAGATTCTTTCCAAAGTACACCTTTTGTGATTTAGCCTGCCAACCAGCAAATTCTAACATTTTCCTTGGGGATGAAAAAAAAAAAAAAAAGAAGAAGAAAAGGAATAAAAAACAAGTTAGTGCTACAGTATTGGCTCAGCTGTTTCAGATTTTTTGTGTTCCTCTTACATAGTTGTTGGAGGTGAGAAAGAACTATTAAAGGTTGCAGCCCTTTCCCTGCCAGTGCAAGGTTCTTTATTGCATTATGATACAATAATACAACCACCATACTAATAGAGTGCAACTATCTCTGGGTATCTGCTGGAGGAATCTTGAATCTTATGTTTGACTCCTGTCCAGACCAATTTGTTCATAGAGACAATCACCACATGTGAGTGTACGGACACACCAAAATGATGGTAAATGTCTGCAACAACTGCTGAGCTTCTTCTGAAAGTCAAGCACATAGAAAACAAAGAGAAAATCCACAAAGGTCAGATATTGTGTACTTCAGAGTTTAAGGAGTCTTGAAAATGTTAACTAGAATAATAGAGAACTTCATTTGACACAGAACATTTTAAGAGGCAGGTTCTTGCAATAACTAAATTGTTGTAAAGTTTGACATACATTTTGTGTGGTGTATCATAAGTTAAAAAACATCACCCCACTGCTACCTAAAGTAATTCTATAGCTTGGTGTATTTTATAAATATATTAAATCTGTGAGTTATAAGAGACTGGATAAAGAGTATTGATACAAAGAAAAGAAAGACATAGAGTTTTTCATCCTCTGTTCCTTTTCAGAAGTGAGAAAGTTTCTGATCACTGAAAATGACACTATAGAAAAAAACCTGCTTTCTTTTGGGAAATGAGCAGTCTCCTTAAGGAATCTGGGCACTTTTCCTGGCAGACCTGGGGTTTATTCCAGTCAAAAGAACAGTGTAACTATGATTTTTTTTATTTTTCTGGAAGAAAATATACCTGTATAATAAGTATTCTTGCAGTTAATACAATCCCTTCACACCAGGCATCTTTGTTAGTTAGCTTGCACTGGGTTTCACTCCATTGTCTGGCTGGCAGGCTTCAGCTGCTTCTTGTAATACTTCAGGCATATATCAGTACTTTTACAGCTGAAGTGAAAATCCTTAAGTTTTCTTTTGACTGCCAACTATTCTCTACACATTAAACTTCATCTAAATTCTGTAATTAAGTGTATTTTTTCATGTCCTGCATTTTCTCAGTGTGTCACCTTTAAATCATATGGGTATTATGGAATCGATTTTCTGTGAACTAGTGGGATTTCAAAAGTGTCCACTAAGGAGATGCTTCATAAAATGCTGTACACAGAAACATTCAGAAAATTCAGCTGAACTTGTAGAAGAATTTAAAATACTTAAAATATTCTGTATGGATTTACAGAAAAGCCATTGGGCTTATGTTGCAACACTACTGACAACTTTCAGACAGACAGTGGAAAAAGTAATTTGGACTCAGCTCAGAAAAAGCTGTATCTGCCCTTGTTGCCCACCTTGCAATTTACTAATATTTCAGTTGGGAACCCAACCTCAAACACATTCAGGCTAAGTAGTTTTATGAGTCACTGAAGTGTAGGAAAGAGTCAGAGATTCAAGTGCACCTGTAGGCTCAAGGCAAAAATCTCATATTTTCTTATTTTAAATTAGTCATTTTACTTCATAATTAGAAGCTGAAGATATTTGATCCGAGTTTTAAGTATCTGCACTCAGTACAAAATTGAATGGGGATTTCAATACCCCTAGATATCCCCAGTTTTAGGTGCAATATCTCTGAAAAGGGTAACTGTCAAAACATATATTTCAATATTCAACTTTAGACAGCAAAATAAAATTTTTCTGGTTCATTGGTTTATTTTTTCTCCTTATGAACCATATCCCCAATGGAAGATCTGTTGCGTTCAAATCCTGCTTTCTTACCTGTCTGGGTTTTGCACAGCCTGATCACTGTCAGCTCAAGTGTCTTGGGTGGCTGGAGTCATTCATGTCAGCCTTCTGAAAACAGTGCAGACACAGAAAACATGCCCAATTCCTTTCAATTTGTTGCATTACCTTTGTTTGATTTGTTTTCCAGGCATGGATTGATGGGCTAGAAAAAATTCATTTTTCATAGTCTTATATAAATTGAAGGGAGCAAAATATCTTTCTTTGTTACAAGATCATATTTGAAATTAAATTATTGTGAGACAATAAGAATATGTTCTCAGAACAATTTTTCCAACTATTGCATTACTCTTTAAACTTAGAAGAACCAGGGCCTTACTGGCTCTGATTAGATAGATAGATGTCTAATCTCATATTTACGGATTTCAGTGTTTATATAACTCAAGCTACACGTTGAAAGTCCATGCCAGATTCTTTTACATGTCAGATGTTTTGTAAGGGAAGATATAATCTGTTGGCCTGGAAACAATGATTTCACTGACAGAGCAGTCTTCAAACTGTGTTTCTAAAGAGATGCCTCTTGCTGTTCTGTGAAGGACTAGTAGTCATTATAGTCAGACCCCTTTCAGCTCTTGATGAGTTATCTTAGAGTATTATAGAATATGCTAAATGGTTTCCTAACGTTAAATTATTAAATACAATTTTTGATAATTGCTTATCACGTGATACACAATGGCAATATGGAGTGGAGAATGGCTCTAGGAACTACGAGTTAAAGGTAGACTAAAATCATCCAGTTTGTAGGAAAGACAATCACAGTGTTTTTTGTGGATTTTTTTAAATGAAATCTAAACCCATTGAAAATCAGGTTTGCACTTGGCCTTTTTATAGGTAGCTAGTCCCTTGCTTTTATCTAGAGACTGGAAAGAAACAAACACCCTGGTCTCCACCCTGGCACATGAGACTTTTTGGTTATTGTGGAACAGTAGGGTAGACTCAGTAGGTCCAGTTTTACTGTACGTACTGCATAGCTGTACCAGTAGTCCTGGCCCAAGTGGATTTTCTTTTGCTCTTTTCCTTTTTGAAATTCAAATTTATCTCCTGTCAACATTCTGTTATCCGTATATTGTTTGGCTTGTGGATTAAGTGCACTCAGTGTCCGAGAAAGTAGGAACTTTCATTAGATGTAGTATAGTGCTGTTAACTCTCTCCCTGTCATATGACTTGATGTGGTTGATAGGAAGCTGGACTCTTTACTTCAAATTCAAATGTAGGAGAGTATGTTTACCAAATGCACTGATAGGTTAAGCTTATGCTTTTATCCGATTTATGGCACTCCATGCATGCCCTCTGCTACCTCACTGTTTTGCCTGATATAAAGCAAACATATAGAATCCATTTGGATTTTTGCATTTCTCCTGGCAATTTGATTGTTTGACAGATACATAAGCAGTTGGTGGTTCCAAAGACATCTTCAAGAACAGATTAAACTGTTCTCTGGTGGGTTTCTTCTTGAGTTCTGAAATTTATTCTGCTGATGTGAATATCACAGGTGAATATGATGTCTAAATTTGGTGAGGGGGAAGTATTCTTGGTGTTGAAGCTGCCTATAGTGTTTTGTTCACAAGAAATTGCTATATTACCTTGTTTGTCTTTTTTTGTTCTGCTGGCATATATTTCAGGGGAGGCTGAATTGCACTGTAGAAGGTAGATTTGCAATTAATAGCCATTATTATTACTTCGAATCATCTTTCAATCTGTGTCTCTAAAGTGGCAGTCTGTTTTAAACCTTATAAAACAAAATGTGAAATTACTAGACTAGTAAGAAAGAATGTCTTGAACTTACTATTTTTCTATTTTTACTGATTCTTTATGTCTAACCTTCTTAAAGTGTAGAGTTTGACAAGTGACACTGAACAGATTACATATAATGAGCTAGTTAGGGTTTAATATTTGGAATTAATCTTGGGGTGAGTGTAAACTGCATATTACAGCTATCTGCGATATTGCTAATTTTGGCATCAAGACAGGTTGGATCAATGGGTCAAGGCCAATGGTATGAGGTTCAACAAAGCCAAGTTCCAGGTCCTGCACTTGGGTCACAACAACCTCATACAGCACTACAGGCTAGGGGTAAAGTGGTTGGAAATCTACCTGGTGGAAAAGGACCTGGGGCTGCTGGTCAACAGATGGCTAACCATGAGCCATCAGTGTGCCCGGGTGGCCAAGAAGGCCACTGGCATCCTGGCATGTATCAAGAATAGTGAGGCCAGTAGGACTAGGGCAGCGATCGTCCCCCTGTACTCAGCTCCGGTAAGGCTGCATTTCAAACAGTGTGTTGAATTTTGGGCCCCTCAGTGCAAGAAAGTAATTGAGATTCTGGAGTGTTTTCAGAGAAGGGCAATGGAGCTGGTGAAGGGTTTAGAGAGTAAGTCAGATGATGAGCAGCTGAGGGAGATGTGGTCGTTTAGCCAGGAAAAGAGGAGGCTTGGGGGAGACCTTATTGCTCTCTACAACTACCTGAAAGGAGGTTGTAGCCAAGTGGGTGTCAGCCTCTTTTCCCAGGCAACTACTGACAGGACAAGATGACATAGCACTAGGGAGGTTCTGGTTGAACATCAGGAAGAATTTCTTCACAGAAAGGATTGTTAAACAACGGAATGGATTGACCAGGGAAGTGATGGAGTTACCATCCTTGGAGGTGTTAAAGAAACAACTGGAAGTGGCTCTTAGTGCTTTGGTCTAGAGTGGTGGTTGGTCAAAGGTTGGACTCAGTAATCTTAGAGGTCTTATGCAACCTTAATGATTCAGTGATTCTGTGATTCTGTAATTGTTGTATTCATAAATTGTTTTAACAGGGGTGATAATATCCACACAAAGTAGCACTATGTCCCAGATACTTCACACAGGTTTATATCAACTCAACAGCAAATCTAAACCAGGAGTTTTATAGTTAGATGATTCCTTTACATTGTTTCTTGTATTTATTGGAGATCCCACATTGGAGATCCCTAAACAATGTAGAATTACTTTGGGGTTGCTCCTACATTTATTTCATACTATGCAAACATGCATGGTAAATTATCCTTGGATTTCAAAGATTCATATGTGGCTATGACCCAATGTTACCCAATCATACCAAACACTATAATGCATAATAATTACATATATCCGTAATCTGAGGGAATGTCTCTGCATTTTAACAGCTGAAAGATGTTTTTCCAGATTTCTTTCTTGATGCTTTCTGCTTCTAATTGCCATTTTCTTTGAAAGTCCATCTACCATAAGAAACTCCCCATATTTTCCACAAATAACTTGCTAGAAAATTTTGAGTTCTAGTACAAAATTTTTTTTTTTGTGATCCAGCATGTTTCAGCTTGTACTCTTTTTCTGCCATGACCACATTCTGCCTGTGGACACATTCAAAATTCTTTATTTGTATGGAAATATTTGTTTTAGGGCTTATTATATCAAACATTGTTTTCCTTTGTGCAAATCTTACTGCAAATTATCAGTGATAAAGACATTCAAGGCACATTAAATATTTCTGCAGCCTGTTTTTTGGAAAGATGGATGAAACATTTTAACTTCTTCAGAACAGTTGCATATGTCTATGTTTCAATTGGTGGTTGAGTTTGTATCACCTTATACTGGTGTGTCTGAAGCTCTAAAACATTCTCCACTGATGCCTGGGGCTTTCAGTTTCTGTAAAAAGTTTCTCAACAAAATGGCTTGATTTCATTGTTGCTGGCTAGGTAGTGGAAACTTGCACAGGGCTAGTAATATTTTTTTTTTTTACTCTGAGTCATGTACTAAAATTTCCAGAAGACACAAAAAAGTGACAAGTCAGACCTAAAACCCCAGCATGTTTTGTGTAATGGAAAAGGGCAAACTAGTAACCCATTAATTATGGGTAGTGCAGAGTGTGTTCTCAGATGAGGAGAAAGAGACATAGAAGCTCAAACTGTGTACCTCCTCCTCTTGTCATGTTGATCTGGGAATATATTATCTATCTTCTTGATTCAGTGACACTGAGTGGAATAAAATGACATTGCCAGTGTGCACGGCATTTTCTCTAATTTGCAGCTAATCATTTTGGTAATGTATGTGTTAAATAATCTCTGTAAATGTCTGAAAACACAGCTTAATGAATACTCTCTCATATGCTTGAACATAAATGATTACAAATATTCCATATTACTACAGGCAATTAATTTATACTTATTTAAGATTTACTTTTTCATGACCAGCAGGGAAATGAAACACAACCTCCTGGGTTGTGACCAGATGTTTAAACATGAAGATTGTAATTTTAGCTTTTATAGCAAGTATATGCCTCAGTAGTAATGGATTTGACTCTTTCCAGCAAGCTTCTCAAATCCTGCAATTTGGTGGTCAGCTTAAGGAGAAAGAAATGCTCTGCAAATGAGTGAAAACCAGTCTGCATCTCATATCAGTGAATCCTCTGGAGCCAGCTGCATTACTAATGGAATAAGCTGCCGGTCTTTTCACCCATGGGGAACACATTCTCTCTTAATAAAATAACTGCAGTCTCACAGTCTGACGTAGTTTGGGAAGAAGTAAATTTTTGACTCACTGAAGCACAAACCTTTCAAGCAGCATGTTTGGTAAGGAGTGAATGAATCCAGTGTTAGAGCTCGTAATAGAGAGATGAGGTGCCTAGAATCTATTTGCAGCTCTGTCACTGATTCCCGGTAGGAGCACAGATGCATTCAAGGACTTGAATCTCATTCTTTTTTTTTCAGGATCCACCTCCAGCAAGCTCTGTTTAATAAACACTTGTTTCTGCAATGTTCCTGTCCCTAGTTTTATGTGCTTGTGAATCTAATGCACTTAAAGGTACAGTTCCCAGTGCTGCTGCTTTTTTCCCTGCCAAAACTTAATATCACTTAACAAATAGCACATGATCTTAAGTAATTTCAACAAATCTGTTAAACAGGTTTAGCAATATGATTTTTTTTTTTAAAATCCACACAGGATTTAACATCACTGCTTGGACCTTTTCAAATATCAGTCTTACTCATTATTTCTGCAATGACTATCTGCAAAATCCGTGTCACAGCTTTGGAACCTCAAATCAAGATGGCATTTTTTACATATTTTCATGGGAAAGGAAGATCATGCATACCTAGCATTTCAGAATCACTGTCAGCTATGTCTAGAAAAGTAGAGACCTGAAGATAGGACTCTAAAGTCCTAAGTACATGCCTCAGCGAGAAAACACCTGCTCTTCAAGGGTAGAGATTTTCCTTGTCATTTCTTGACCCAGGATTTTCC
The DNA here is from genome assembly GCA_035041135.1 of Platyrinchus mystaceus. Classification (NCBI taxonomy): domain Eukaryota; kingdom Metazoa; phylum Chordata; class Aves; order Passeriformes; family Tyrannidae; genus Platyrinchus; species Platyrinchus mystaceus. The sequence continues at coordinate 64,306,519 of JAWWLV010000121.1, read as the reverse complement.
TTCTGTTAGTTTTCACCAAAATTAATATTTTGACTTATAACTATGTTTTTTCTTTTTTTTTTTTTCTTTTCAGAAAATCTTGCAGCTCACCTTTAGTAATTTCCTAGGAGTTGGTTATCTTAATTAAAACTTGCTAATGCAAAGGTGTGTCTTCAATTGAAATGTTAAATTTGATACCCTTTGTGCCTCCCTTGTAGAAGCTGAGATCTGTTTCTCTTGAAACATATCTGTTTGGGGAACAATCTGATGAGACACTGGGGCAATGCTTGCAATATGGACACTGCAGCTGGGTTCTTCTGCACACCTGTACTACCACAGGCCGAAGATAATTAAAAAAAACCCAGCTGTTCCCAGACTTGTCTCTTTGTTTCCTGGGCAAGGTGCAATATATAGCAAAAAATATACAATCCCAAATATTTGTATCTGTAAGCTGGCAGAGTCTAAAATTATTGGGTTTTTACAGCTATTTCAGCCTCTCCGTATCGATACAAATCCCTAGTCTCTCTGAATGTGTCTAACATTGGGGCACATTATTCTAGTTCTTAGCTATTTACATGATAAATCATGTTTTATTGAATTCATGTTTCGTCAGGGTCATCCTGTAATTTAAAAGACCAGGTGACAGAAATGCTTGAAAGCCTGAGGATGGAACATTTATGCTTTCTGCAAGAAAGGAAGAAACAGAAGTGATTTGTGGAGTCAGCATTTCTAGGAAAGCCATTTAGTTCCTATCAACCCAAGCCCTCTGTTAATGCCATGCATGGCTTGGACCAGGCTACTGTGCTGAACAGATACTGAGCTCTGGCAGCTCAGACTTCCATGCTGCAGACATGGACATGGAAATGTAATTTTTTAAAAAGTTATCAGTATATAGGTTGAAACCCATTTTCCTTTAACCCTCTAAAAGACATTTTTGTATGTTTTCAAGCACCAGCAAGCATTTCACAATTTCCCAGTCCAATGATATTCTTGGAAGCGTACCATTTTAGTCAACCTGTAATCATTCTTCCTCCATCTCATTCAAAGCTCTCCTCCAGCAGTAAAAATCATGCCTGGGGATGGACAGGTTTGTTGGACAGAGGTTTTGTTATGCCTTTTGTTCTGAGGGGAGGAGATATTGAGTGGTGGTGATGAGGAAGTGCCTTCTTTTGACTCAGACTTAAGCTGGCTCTCAGTTTGTTCCACCATCCTGTCAGGACATTGCATTAACACTGTCAAACTCTTCTCAGGGCTGAAAGCATTTCCTGCAGCTCCAGCTTCCTAAAAACAGAGCTGAATGTTGTATATCCAGACATCTGCCAAGTTCCTACCTGAGCTATCTGGGGAATGGTTGACACTACAAGTGGCCAGAGTAGATGAGGCTGTCCTTGTCTTTGCCAGGGACAGGCAAAGGCTTGTGGAGCAAGCCCTGGTAATACCCATGGTGTCTTGCATGACCTGACATCAGGCAAGTCCAGCCTCACAGTGTGCCCATGCAGCAAACATAGGGGTGTAGGCCAATGTGAGGCCAAGGGTTGCTTTCTAGAGGATGTGCAAAGTAAAATTCTGAATGTTAGAGTCCCCTTGGCACCTGACAGGTAGCTCAGCTGTTGTGGGACTGCAGCAACTGTGTGGATGGGAGATGAAGCCCTCAGGAGGTTCCCCAGGCAACTGCTCTTTCTGAATTGTCTGAACCTGCAATGAATGGTGCAAAATGTTGTAGTAGCAGCAGCAAGTCTTATACTCTCTCTCTGCCTCTCTTTTGAAGCAAATCAGTGTCAGATTAACAGCTGTAAAAGAAATAGCTATATCGGAAATAATAGGTGAGGCAGCTAGATAAATCATATTGTGGCCTTTAAGGGGTAATATGTTTATAGTACTTTTTCATAAGAGCAGAAAGCCCTTGTAAATGAACAAAAATCGGAAGGTATTTCGAAAGCCTAAAGTAACCTCAGGTAAAATGAGCATTAGAAGCATCAAGTCATCCAGGTCCCTGCAGAGCAGGCAGTGTTATCTGCTCTATGCACAGCAAGCTAAGCTGCTCAGAGTGGTGAGCAGAACTAAACCTACCACCTCCAGATTGGTAGTTAGCTAGCCACAGCTCCTTGCTCCTTTTACAAGGCTGATAACAGGGACAGTTGTTATATGGATAGGACTCCTTTCCTCTGGTCTCTGTTGCAGCTTTCCTCCCATGAAGCCCTTGCAGAAACACGGTCCTGTCTGCCTGCCCTGGGGCTCTGCATGGCCTGACTGGAAACAGGCCATAGGTTCTCTCAGCAAGAACCCTTCTTCTGTCCTGGGCTTTCTGCTGTCAGAAACAGCAGGATACTCCAATGTGACGTTGTTGATATACCCTATCAATGCAGCTGGTAGGTAAGGCCATTACCAGGGTTCAGAGAGTTAATTTATCTTGGAGAGCTGATTTTGTGTGCCCAGTCCTGTTCTGAAGTTTTTCTGATTGCATAGGTCAAAGGCTGAGCATTGTGTACATGTTGATATATTGATTTACATGGGATGTGATTTTAAGAGGAGGCATGTTCCCCCCTTCCTCATTTCCCAAATCTTCTCTCTCCCCAAGGAAGACAAAGATGCCTGAAGACTGAGCAAGTTCCAAAGGTATTCTCAGCACCCACAAAAAAAAGTTTCATTCAAAGAAACATATAAGCCAAATGAGACCTGGAATAAGTAAAAGTGGGAGAACAAAGCGAACCCAGTCACAGACCAGGTCATGCTCCCTTCCACTTTGTGTCTTGCAGGCTGAGGAAATGCATTTAGTTTGGCTTTCATCTCCTTGGGATTGCTGTTCCCTCCTTATGGGCAGCTAGGGATTTGGGCTATGAAAGAAAAGTTAGCAGCTTTGTGCTCTGTGCGTGGAAATGTCTACTTCTGACCTAGAATTTATCAAAGGACCAAAGCAATAATGGCAGTGAAAGAACTGTTGCAGTGCTCTTCTCAGTAATGAGGAGATGCAGTGATGCTGGATGCAATTGCTAAGGCCAATTAAAGTTGCTGAGAGGGAAAAAGTCAGTCATGTCACTTTTCTCTCTCCTCTATAGCATTAATGATTCTACAGGTCAAAAATGTAACTGTTTGCTAGAGACACTCCTAGTCATACACAGACTTAACATGCGAGATAATATGAAAAATAAGATCTGATCACTCAAAATATTTTCTGTATTGAACAATGTTTCTGGCAGAGGGCAAGTCCTGTTCTTCACTGCACCTTACTGATTGTGGATGTACTTGATTAAACATTAATAAATTAACTGTGCTAGTTTTAGTTAACTTTTTTTTCCCCCCTCTACGGCACTAGTAACCAAAACATAAAAGCATTAGATACATTTGAAAGTGACTTTGAAGCTGTTGCACAGATGAGGACTGGTATTTGACTTGTAACTTAAATCTTTGAATATGTGACTACCTCTATTTTAAAGAATGACAGATATGAGAATTTTTTTTTTAAATTTGGAGTTTTTTATGGGACTATGGCATATTCTTCTAAGGAGAGCTACTTTCTGCTGAGCTAAAACCCATGCAGAGCAACTGAATGTAGTGAATTCAGCTTGGTACAAAGAAGTATTTTCTTTATGTGACAGAGGATTAAGCAGCTACTGAAAGAAAAAAAAAATTAAATTGTTCTGTTTTGTATGTAACAAAGTGTTGTGAGCTTTAGCAGTTAGTGCTGTCCCATTTGAAAATATAATTTAGGATTTACTTTTTTTTTTGTTAATCTACAGGGTGTTTGGAAAAGACTTATCCACGGCAGACTGTATTGTACCCTCCTTAAAACAGAAGCATCTCAAACCTCTTTTGGAAGATTCTGATCACTAGGATAATGAAATAGATGGACTCAAGTCACATCTGGTCTCACTTTTACACCTTCAGTAGAAAATAAAGGAATAGAAACTGACTTAATGAGCATACACAAAAGAAGGAGCCTTTCTGAAAGAAATGGAGAGAGTGAAAAAGGCTGGGGTAAGAAGGGATAAGCAGGCAAAATCTGAAGAAACCCATTAAAGCTGAGGCATCCAGGCAGAGCAGACATTAATACAGAAGGTATCTGCATGCTAGGTTCAGTCTCAGTTGCATGTACAGAGGATACAGATGCTAAGCACATGTTGGAAAACCTTTAAATATGTGTCTTTTCAGATCCAGAACTGAGCTCTATGATCAGCCCACGACAACAATAGAACTGAACTAAAATCCAGTTGCAAACTTTAAGATCAAAGGAAATTTAGCTTTGCATTTAATCACAGTGGCTTGGTACCATTATAAATTTAGAAGTGGTCAGCATCTTATTCACACCATAAAAACCATCAGTCTGCTGGGACTTACTTGAAGATAAAATATATTCTACTTTATAAAGAAGAATATCTAAGATTACTGAGGTACTTTTGTTATGTTTTGAGTTGGTTATGAATTGGTTTTATCTGACATACAGAAGCCTCAGCTGACTAGTCAAATTAAATAGCTATGTGGTAGTTCCTTTTCATTAAATCATTGTCAACTAAACATGACATTTTTTGATCAACTTATGCTATCTCTGGTGTACGTAGTTTAGTCATCACTTATCATTGCTAGTGGTGATATTCACAAATACAATCAATATTTGTAAAGAATGTCCAGCTCTTTTTTATAGGCAATCTAGATTTTGTCTCAGTGACCATTTATACCAACAGACTGGGCTACATATGACGTGTAAAGAAACAATTCCTTTGAATGGTTCTAGATTTACTTCACTCTAGCAGCAGTCTCATGTTTTTTCTTTATATTTTAAAACAGAGGAGTTATAAGTTTCCCTGTGATATTCCTGAAAAGGTTTCTATTGGTTTCTTAAGTGATAGGTATCCTCTTAGGCCAATTATTATTTTTTTAATCTAGAGAAAGTGGCAATAAATTTGGCGACATTTAGAAATTATTTCCTTTGCATGTCTGTTTCAATTTTCAATTGGGATAAAAGCATAATTTGCTCTTTATAGTAGACCAAAGCATAATGTCATTACGATGTTTTATTTGGAGTATCTTTAATTCCCTTGAAACACTCAGGAGTGATGGCTTCATTGAACTATATCCCATCCCTCAACAGTTCAATTCAGGCCTGTCACAGCCTAGTGCTGATAATGTGTTGCCAAAATCTGTCAGACAAAAAACAGTTCCTCCTGCCTCAGTGATAGATGGAACAAAGATCTTTCTGACTATAAAATACTTTTTTTTTTTTTTTGGTCACAGATTTATATTAGGTAGCCACAGCACCATCAGTTACAGTCTTGTGACTGGCCCACCAGTCTTGGCCAGCAGGTGAGAATACAAGTTTGTGCCACTGCTTTACATGTCAGGAGTAGAAGATAAAAGCTCAGTCCAGAAACTGTGGAGACACATCATTAAGGTGCTGTATCATGATGTCCAGCTCTATTTAGACTAGACTAGCTCAGGTCCCATGCCATGCTAATGCTCTTATGGACTCTCAGACATTTTATATCGGGCTCTGGTGCTCCATGGTCTGCTCTGTTCTTTCAGTTGCAGCAACACTCTAGCCTATTCTTCTGTACCCCAAACTGCTGAGGAAATTAACTCTGGGCAAAGTTTTTTGCCTGTCTAGTTTTTCCATGTCCTGTTTAATAACCTCTGAATCCTTTTGACCTTTTCCACATGAGACACACAAAGAGTATTCTCAAAGACATGAAGATCCTTGGCATTTTCTGAAGGAAAAAAGAAAACTCATTACCACCACTGAAAGAATAGCAGTAAAAGCTTCAATCTTAATGGACATCCAAAATTTTGCATCAATGGAGAGGAAGATAGTTTAACTTTCATTATTGTTCAGTTTGTGTCAGGAAGGACTGTTTTCTTCTAAAGATATTTCTTTAAAGCAAGAAACCTTTCACCTTCTCCGGACTCCCTTTAGGATTTTAACTTCTTAGTGAGAAAATTATAAAATACATTTTCCCCTCTTAAGACATACAAAGAGTATTGCAAGGCAGTACCACGCTAAAGCAGAGCTGTCAGCTCCTTTACTCTTGTAATGCATTCAGCTAGTTCAGCAGAGCTTATTGCAGCCAGGTTTTGTTGGGAAATGGGTTAACATTATGCCATATTGTATACTATAGCCATCAGATATATGTAAATTCAGTACTCATGTTTTGTGAAGCCTTTTGTTTGCCTGAGTAGCCAAAGGAAGAAAATGCATAAATTAAATCTTTATCCACATCCAAATATTGCTTTTAAATGACACTGAGCAGTGTTAAAATATTCCAGCTTAAATAATGAACTATGAAACACAAGAAGAAATGTTGCTGGAACCTCTTAGATAAATTCTTGCGTATTTGTTCTGTTATGCTTCTATATTTCCTTAATCCTTGTTTATTTTTTTCTTTGTCCCTACTATTTTAAAATTCCATCTTGATAAACTAGTTGCTTCCAGTCAATCAGAGTAAGAATAAATCTGTTCTCTTTATAAGTATTTTTCCTGTAAACACTTGCATGATATTTTGTGTTATCCCACTGAAAGAAGACTGAAATGTACCTCAGTATTGAACTTGACTCTAGAACATTAGGTTAGCTAAAATTCCCACCCTGACAGTGACTTCTTCAGCTCTGTTTATGATGCAATGGCTGAAGAGTTGAGAAACATTTATATGTGTCTATAAAGCAGAAAACATGAAATCTACTCTGAAAATGATTTTTGAAGATAGGATACTTCAAGAGTTAATAACTATCTTCCTATTTGGTAGTCGTAGTCGAAGCCAGTCGTAAAGTTGAAATAGTAGTTGAAAAAATTTTTACAGATAAAACTGGGAAGAAAGAATTTTCAATATTTGTAAGATCTGTAGAGGAACATGAAATAGTTGATAAAAGGTCTTCTGTCTGCCTGTTTTGAGTTTCCTTAAATCTGTCCTGCCTGTGTTGTTGCAGTGCACCTAATCTAAAATTCAGATTCTTCATGTACAGACCATTCACTCACATATCTGCTTTATTGAAAGGGAAGTGTAGTTTATTACTACTTATTAATTAAGTATAAATAGAATTATAAAATTTTAATTTGTACACATTTGGATTACAAATACATGATGTAGGACTGACACAAGAAAGGATGTAGGAGAAACAACACAAAGTGAAGAAAAGAAAAAGATAGCAGGTAAAACATGGGAAGACTGAAAAAACAAGATTTATGTATTCTTTTAAAGAGTATCTCAAGGGACACAAGAATTGTAAAGCCCCTTCAAAGAAGTGCCTCTAAATGAAGTCACTAGCTACTGTTCATTGAACACAAACCAATAGATTTAGGAAAGAATTTCAAAGCGGACAATAATCACAGAATATGTCAAATTGGAAGGGATCCACAAGGATCATTGAGTTCAACTCCTGGCTCTGCACAGGACCATCCCCAGGAGTCACATCAAGTGCCTGAAGCATTGTCCAAATGCTTCTTGAGCTCTGTCAGGCTTGATGCTCAGACCATTTTTCTGGGAGCCTGTTCCAGCACCCTAACCACTCCCTGAGCACTGAGTAGTGAATAAAATCCTATTGCTGCATGGATTCCTAAAGGAACTCAAAACTGGAGTTATTCAGAAGCAGTGTAAAGCTGGTAGAAAGATTAATTAATGTAATAGATTTTTAACTGCTATTTATTTACAACCAAATAAAAGCCCAGACTTCACTAGAACAATTACTTTATATTAAATAATAATTGATTACTAACACATAGCAATTGAAAAGTAATTACCATGGTGTTGGTATGAAGTATTTTATTTCCCAATCTCAACAGATGGCTTTTTAATATTTTTGTCATTAACTAATATAGATAAAAGTGTTATTGAATAAAAATGAAATTGATATTTGAGGACTTAATTATTTACTTTCATTATTTCCAATAGAGTTCTTTTAGAGCCCTGCCTGTTTCTTTTCTCCTTTCTTCCTGTCTTTATGCCTGAGGATACTAATAACAAAGTGAGAGTAGAGAATCATAAGAATCATTTCATTCCTTGACAGGTACTAAAATCTTTTCTCCTTCCTAAACTACACAGAATGTGCCTGCAATTTGGTAACCAAGTTAATAAAAAAAAGCATATTGATTGCCAAAGGGGGGATTTTTTTCTTCCCAAACTAATGCTGCTAAGCACTGTAGGATGCTGTTCAAAGTAAAGCTACTTCTTCAGACAGCTGTCATCTGCAAGAATGATCCAGATGTTTGGAATAACATAGCTATGGAAAAAAATAGGATTATGTTACCACAGACAATGCCTGCAGGAAAACTCTGATGGGATGCAACTGTTCTAGATGCTACTGTAAGTCAAGAATTTATGAAAATACATGGATATTTGGTCAGCTTCATTGTTTTACAGCATTTTGCATCTGAGGATCTCCAAGCGCTGTATCAGTGGCAAATATTTAAATTAAGCACCTTATTTGTGGATACATCTGATGCAAAAACTAGGTGGAAAATGGCTGTCACATGTTGTGGAATTTATGTTTCAAAATTTATTTCTGCTTATTTACAGTAGAGTGTTGAAATTCTGCAGCAAATTAAAATTTTGAAAGAACTTGATGAGTATTAATACAGGGTGTTCAAAAATGTTAAAACTTTCCTCAGAAGATAGGAATTCTTAATCTAATATATATATATTGTTATATTACTATTAATACAACAGAAGTTAAAGCATTTCCACTATATCTAAACAAAACACTTCAATGTTTTCTATGTTAGTGAAACAAGCAGATAGAAATTATTTGTTTTGGCACTTCTTCCCCAAATATAATCAAATTGGACACATTCTTATGAAATTTTTTCATTCCCAAGTAACTACAGTTTTTCTGATAGGTGTTTCTCTGTCCCATCAGCTATTTTACCCAGTTTAGAACTGCTTTCTATTTTAACTGGGGCCCAAAGGACATGCTTTCTAGATCACACAAGTTAGTGACTTGCCTTGCATTAGAGGTCCTGGCTTTCAAGATTTGTTCTCATTGTGAGAAGAACAAGAGTCGCAGCATTGTTCAAAAGATGAAGATATGCCTGGCCATACCCTTTTAAAAACTGGGACTAGGCTGTGGCCTTCCAGTACCTGAAGGGAGCCTACAAGAAAGATGGAGAGAGACTTTACAAGAGCATGTAGTGATAGGACAAGAAAATGTATTCAAACTGAAAAAAGTAGGTTTAGATTAGATATTAGGAAGAAATTCTTCACTGTGAGGGTTTGTAGGGCTCTGAAATTGCCCCATCCCTGGAAGTGTTTCAGGCCAGGTTGTATGTGGGCCTGAGCAACCCAGTCTCGTGAAAGGTGTCCCTGTCCACAGCAGGGAGGCTGGAACTAGATGATCTTTCAGGTCTCTTCTAACCTAGGTCATTCTGTGATTCTATGATTCTCTGTTCAGATAATGTCTTGGCACCTAGAAATGTGTGAAACAGAATGCTGTTTCATAAAAGATTAATCTGTCCATGTATTTTCATTTGGACTTTGAAGAAATGTTTTTCCCATTGTTCTTTCTCCTCTAGGAAATATTTATTTGATCACTGCTGTTTTTCTTGGTAAGTAAAAGGAAAGTAACCCAAGACAATATGGTGTCTGGTATATCAAATGAAATAACGTGTCTAATTAAAAGATTTCTACACTGGCTTAGGAGCTTTCTATAGAAATTCCAATTCTCAGATGTAAATCATTCCAGCGTCAGAATCCAAAGATTAATCCAAATAAGATCTTCTAGTCAGTGGTTTTGTTTCAATTAGGGTTGATGCTGCTATTGATTTAAAATAGTTGCTAAAATAGTGGCTGTTCATATAGTCGTCTATATTCAAACAGCTCGGTATGCCCATCCAGTTCTCAGTACAAACAATAAAAAAGTCACAATAAAAAAAATAATGCTCACACTCTATTTTCAGTCTCACAGCCTTGTCAATGTTACATGGTGGTTTTCAGATTCTCATGGTCATTTCACCATGGTGAAAGCTCTGTATTTTGAAGACTGGTGTAGTACTTTGTACCACAAGGGAACAAGGTTTCACAAATCTGTTAGAAATTGGCCAAGGACCAGAATGCACTTGGCACGTACTTATTTTCACAAAGCTAGAAGCTGGCAAGAACTATTATTTTATAGTATTAAAGCAATGAGAAAGAAATAGGACTTGATGTAACAGGGAGGGCACATTTACAGAATATTTTGCCAGCACCTTGTCATATAACAATTAAGCGAAGGAGATGTCTCTGTCTCTTTTTAAACTCAGAACTGTCTATGTGCGCATAATTGCTTTGTGTCAAGGTTAATGAGAAAAAAAACACATTTAAGCTTTGCATTCAAACAATAAATCTGTCAGAATCCAAGAATTTTCAGCTTTCCTGGGTCTACCAGTGAAACGTAAGTGATGGAAAAGGCTTTTTGTCGGAGTCACCAATCTAATAAACCATTCTACCTTGCCATAAACTGAGGAACCTCGAACTTAAACCGTTCCCCTGACTAAAGCTGTAGTTTGACTAAGGCAGACAGTTTGATTATAAGTAAAACCTGTGATAAATATCTTTCACTAATTTCATTAATTTAATTTAATTTGCTGGAAAAACATCAAAACTTTATCTGCATATAACATAAAATTTGAGAGAAGCCCACGTGTGTTTTTGAGGTGGCTAGATGCACTCAAGATGTGAACTTGTAATCTATTGAAGTGGGTATAAATTGATGCTGCATTTGAATGAGATGATCTTGTACTCCCATTTTCTCATTCTCGTACTGTCTCTTTGTGTTTCCACAAGCATTAATGTCATCAGGTGGTAGCCTGCTTAGGCAACAGAGTCAGCTAAAAAGCAATGTGAAAAAAATATTATTAAGTTTAGGGAACATAGTTCTGTTTACAGTTCACAATGCAGTCTATAAAAGATTGGTTTCTGTGTGAGAGAGATGATTCAAGAAGAGAAAATAATATGAAGAAAAAATGGTATTTTTCCTTTCTTTCATCATTGTTGTCATAAAATTGTGCCCCTAAGTTCATTACAGGTACCTCTGTGGGTTTGATCAGTTCATGCAGGAGCACCAGGAGAATTGGTTACTTACTTTTGAATTAGGGTTTGATAGATATTTCAGTCCAGATTACAGGTGTTGTCTGCCTTCCTTAGAAATCTTAATAATATTTCTGGGAGATGTACAAATATTTTACATTCCTGTTATTGGAAATACACTTCTGAATCCCATGTTGTTGAAGAACACCATGGGTTGGACCAATAGCTCTGTCCAACTTGCATCTTCCTCTGCAAAGCCCAGCTCAGGTTTCAGAGAACAGGTTAGGGTGTGAAAGCAAACATTTCACAAGGAAGGAAAAGGCATTGTTTAGCCTCCTATGTTAGTTCTTATAGAAACGTTTTTCTAGTAAAAAAAATTTGTTTTTTCCTGGCTGGGAGGGGTTTTGTACTGATGTGAAAATGGGAGTGCAACAGCTCCTCTGTCAATCTCCCAGTCACAACTTACACTATTAGGGTTTGAAGGGACACTGAGGCACTTTAAAAGAAATTTCTAATTTGTTAAATTTATGGGGTGCTGATACCTGGCTACTAGAAATTACATTGTCACCTTAATCTATCTGGGAACGTTTGAGCCTAGGCAAAGTGATATAAATTGCAAAATATACCCACCAACCTCAGAGAATTTTTTTTTACTAACACTTTATTTTTGGTATTTTCAATCTTTGCAGTGTCAAGGTTATTCTTTCCACTTGACACTTTCTACAGCAGTTATAGCAGCTATATAGGTCATCTTCTCATGGATCTGTCAGCAGTGACAAGCAGTGTACACCTGATGACGGTTTATCTGCTGGCTGTCCTGATGTATTATGGGGGTGTTTACCTGTTCCTTGGAGATGTTTCTACTTCAGTGCAAAATTGAATTTTGTTATTTGGATTGTCCAGTGTGTTTGAGACATTTGTCTCAAGTTGACAATAGCAATAAAATATTGTCTCCCTTTAAACTAAAGCTTTGGATTATATCAGTAGTTGGTTGCTAATGGCAAAGCTGCTTTTTCTTATGCATCTTCCCAGTGTTTTCTCAGTCTAACATTATCCAGCTTTGTCTTTTTGGAGTCATGTGACTAAGGCTACTGACAACGAAAGTTTAATTTTCAATTTGTGTTTCAGCACTCTTGTGATTACAAATGCCAGCAATTTCGCATTTTTAATCCACGATAACCACACAAGCTAAAACTCTGAGTTAATTCACAGATTCAGAATTTAAATAATCTTTTATAAGTTTTAGTGTGGTTAATATGATGATTTTTTATGGCTTTGTTCAACATTTGCCTTTGTCCAACAATTCTGCTCTCCTGGTAGGGTGACTTTGAGGCAAGCTCTTGGGGGCAATGCATGGAGACAAATGAACCTATGAGAGCAGGGTGATATTTCATTCATACCTTTACTTGCATTTCACTTATCCTGAAGTTATTGGAGCATATATATTATTAAGGCTTTTTTTGTTTTTTTTTGAAAGTGGAGAAAAAAAGCCTATGACCTTGAAAAGTCCAAGTGTTGTCACAAATATGAAGAAGTGCATGCTCTTTCTCTGCTGTGCTCTGTTGAAACAATACAAACAGCAAAGAACCATCCCCATGTGCTTTCCCATGTAAATGGGAGATGGAAACACATTGCAAAGTGTCAGTCTGTGTAAAAATGGCTAGAATTGTATCACTGTTTTAAGACATTGTAGAAGAGGAGCGTACCAGAGCAATAAGTTTGAACATTAAATCATAGAATTAAGACAGAATCACAGAATTGTTCCAATTACCCCGATGTGAACAGGGACACCTTCCACTGGACAAGCCCCATCCAACAAGCCTTTGAACACTTCCAGGGATGGGCCATCCACAACTTCTCTGACAATCTGTTCCAGTGCCTCCCCACTCTCACAGGAAAAAATTTCTTCCTAATATCTAATCTACCCTCTTTCAGTTTAAAGCCAAACCTATCACAGGCTGCATCAGAAGGATGGCCAGCAGGTCTCACTCTGCCCTCGTAAGACCCCACCTGTAGTACTGTGTCCAGCTTTGGGGCCCCCAGCATAAGAAAGACTTGAGTTTGTTGGAGGGGATCCAGAGGAGGACCACAAAGATTATCAGAGGGTTGGAACACCTCTCCTATGAAGACAGGTTGAGAGAGTTGAGACTGTTCATTCTGGAGAAGAGACAGCGCCAGGGAGACCTTGTGGTGGTCTCTCAAGTATTTAAAGAGGGCTTAAGAATGAGGTGGAAAAACTTTTAAATGGGGCCTGTAGTAATAGACCAAATGGTTTTAAACTAAAAGAGGGCAGATTCATACTAGATAAAAGGAAGAAATTCTTTACAATGAGAGTGGTGAAACACTGGTACAGGTTCCCATTGCTGGAAGCATTCAAGGCTGGGTTGAACAAGGTTCTGAGCAACCTTATTTATTTGAAGATGTTCCTGCTCCATGCAGGGAAGTTGGGCTAGATGACCCTTAAAGGTCTCTTCCAACCTAAACCATTTTATAGTTCTATGATTCCACGAAAACGCACTGAATATTCCTCTTGCAGTTTTGGGTTGGTTCATACTTTTGCTATATAGCTTCTGACAGCTTTTCTTTATTCTGCAATCTGTTACATACATGGATTTTATCCCCTGGTGAATGCCATAGTTGAATGTATTACTGGAAAATCTCTGCAACATGCAACTTTTCTGCAGGGACAAGGAAATGCATGAGCAAGTGGTGTCATTGCCAAGACCACTGCCCTGCCAGCAGAGGTTGGCATTCCTTTGTTTTTTCATGTTACCTTGTGTTTTCCTAAGAATCAGCTGCACTTTGCTAAGAGTTCCCCTCTACCATCTAGCATAAATGAAGAAAGATACTTGTACATGTATTTTCCCTGAAGCAGAAGGGGCAGGTTATGCTGGTGAGTACCAAACAAATGGAGCCTTTTTATACAAAAGAGCCAAAGTCAAGTACTTATGTTGTAGGTATACTTAGGCCCCATTCACCTTTCTGCTACAGGTAATTGTGTGCAGTACAAACCTGGTCTCAGCATCTGTGTTTTGAGGGCAGATAGAAGCACACAGCCTCTGTATGTGGCTGTTATAATTCACAGATGTGCTGGTGGCAATTGCTAAAGAGATAGTGAATCTATATAATAGGATTGCAGAGAAAAATATTTACATTGAAACTGCCTCTCTCTGGAAAATTCAGTCTGGCAACAGTTGTAAAAAACTTCAGTTGCACAGTCTCCCTGCTCAGCCTTCTGTCCTCAGTGGATGCAAACAAAGTCCATGCCCAAGCCAAAGCCTGTAGTAATATTATCAACATGCTTTCCATTACATCCCAAGGAACATGGAGGAAGTTTAATAGTGCAGCAACTAGTGCAACTAGTGCAGGAATAAATACAGCAACAAAGAATTAATATCGACTCTATTTCACAGAAGAGGAGGAAGAGACCTTTGAAAATTCTGCTGCGACAGTATGACCATATCAAAGTGTATGCAACCTTCTTTCGTCATTTTAATCCTCTGAAGTTTAAGAATTTCATCTACAGATTCACATGCAAAATTAAGAGCAAGTGATAGAAATCCCCCCTCCAATCATAATGGAGTATTTCATCATGAATAAAGACTCTCACAATCAACCTCTCATTGTATTCAGGAACCTTTATGAGATAATGCAGTTAGTAAGAGAACAGTCCTACAAAAGTATGAGGAATCCCAGGTACTCTCTTGGTACATAAGGATAGTAATTCGTGACTGATTTTCATATTGCTGTTTTTATTTACAAAGTTAATATTTCACAAAATCACAGAATATTCTGAGTTGGAAGGGACCCACAGAAATCATTGAGTCCAACTCTTAAGTTGGTCCATACGGGGATCAAACCCATGACCTTGGTGTTATTATAACCATGCTTTAACCAAATGAGCTAAATTGATTACTGTTTATCTAAAGTTATTCCCAAAATTGTCGTTGCATAATTCAGATGTTGGTACACTTGGTATTTATTAGAAGCTTCTTATTATGAGATGAATGTGAAATAAGATTCTCAGGCACATCATAAAATGACTGTTAGTCTGAAACTCTTTTCAGTAGTTTTTAATACTTGGGTTCACTTTCACTCAGTTGCACTTACATTCCAAAATTTGACTCCTAGTAGTCAACTGACCTGTTAAATTCTACTTACAATCATTGAATCATAGGAAAAGAATTGAAAACAATCAAAATCAGAGAAAAATTGATTATAAAGGATTTTTGGATATTATCTAGTCCAATCTTCTTCTCAAACAAAGGCTAATTTCAAGTTTAGATAAGGTTTTTCTCAAGGCTTTGCCTATCTGAATTTTTAAAAACTGCAAGGATAGGAACTATTCTAGGGATTAATCATGCTCCTTGCAGACAAAATTTTCCTTTTGGCAAGACTGAGTTTACCTTGTGCCAACTTGTGCCATTTTCCTGTGCACCTCTGAGATGAGTCTGGTTTCATCTTCCCTGTATTTTCCCTATATATTGTAGGAAATAGCAAAAATACTTTCCCGTAGCTTCCTTTTCTCTGTCAGCTTCTCCTCATACATTGTGTTCCATGTCCCTTAAGCACTTTAGTGTCCTCAGCTTCATTTTCTCCTACTCATGAGTCATAGGTCTTGACAATGCATAAAAATACTGATCTTGAAGACTGACAACTTGCAAAAAAATCTCTTTTGATGTCAAAGTCAGCTTAAGTGACTTTCTTTGCTGCTTTTGTACTCTGCTGACATCTATTCTCTTACTTGATGTTATGTATGAGATATCTTCTTTTTCTGCTTCTGTTAATGCGTGAGAATCTGAACATAGGAAAGCTAAGAGCTATAACGTACAGTACACTGGAGAGAAACAGAGCTAAATGGCATTTTTGCACTGAGAAAAATTATTTTACTTTGATTCCTTGAAATACTTGTGAACAACTTAGGTCTTTATTTAGAGTACCTAAAGACTGTGTCACTGTTATGTTAATCTTGGACTTGTTCTTATATTCTTTACTAAATTGAATAATCCCATTTCAGTTTCATGCCTTTGCTTCTTATGATGTTTGATTGGGCAGCCATATTAGACAGACAGTGCTCAAAGGTACTTCTGTCTGATTTTATGAAAAAGGTAACTATTTTTTCTCCACAAAGAGAACCTCATGTAGCATTTTCATTACATGGGATTTATATTTTATTTGTTGTTATTCTTAGAGTATTTTTAGAACTATTCTGTACCTTTCCTTTTGTGCCCTTTTTCTCCCCAAATGTTTCTTTTTGTTTCCTTCTGAATTCCTGTTAGGTCCTGTAAAATTAATCCAGCCAAGAGTTTATTTCCTCAGGAAAAGAAGGCCACTGACAGATGACCACTGACAGTTAGTCAGTGTATTAGTTGTCCTCATGAATCTTGAAACTGGCATTTCACAGTGAGAGCTACAGTCCCATGGCATTGTAAATGTGTCTTGTCTTTCAGTGAGATATGTCAAATACAGCACAAAAGGCAGAAGTGAAAGCAGTTTAAACTGTTTTCTGGTCTTGAACACGTCTAGATCTAGCTGAGACATCTTTACTTGAGCGATCTCTTTGATTTCTCATATGAGAAAGAGTGCAAAATAATTTTTTTACAAATGTATATTAAATTTTTTCAGGGAAATGCAAAACGAAAGATTTTTACCTCCTGTTGAAAGCAAGAGTGAAGATACCTGCTTTGTTGGCTGTTCTCCTTAACCAACAATTGTCCAAGAAATGAGCTCTTCCTTTAACCTTTATTTTAGAGTACAGGAAATTATTTGCATATAAACTGTGGTGATGATCTTGCAGCTCTCTTTTTATGGTCTTTTGAGTATCCCTTCACCATAAGGAAAAAAAATGGTCTCAGATTCTTCCTTATTTTAAGCCTCACCCTTTCAATGACTGCTTTTTCTGCAGGGAGAGCAATGGCTTGATGAGCTTTCATCCCTATAATAGATAAGTTTCTCACTGGTATTATTATATGTCTTGTCATTTCCCATTTATTATTTTGCTTTCACACATTCAGTTCACACACTCCCCTATAGGGATAAGGTTACAATCATAAACCTTCAGGTCCTTCAAGTAACTTTCTATTTTCTGATTTTTTTTTTTCTCTTTGTGCTAATGCCTGTAAAAACAGTGAATACATGGCTGTATGCATTCTGTGTTTTGGGCTGAGTATTGCAAGACAATAACAAAGCAAGACCTATCCATCTGTGGAAGAATTAATCCTCTCAGTTGCAACACAAGCCATGGAATCTTTAAAGAAATCTGTTTGGCTGAACATGTAGTCATTTTATCCGATCTGTGCATACTTTGCAGGTCTTTGCATGATGATGTGAAGTAACTGTTCTCTCTATTTCTAGATGACAGTCAGGCCTCTCTTCTCCTAGTATTTTATTTTCTCTAAAATGTGCATATACTTTGTGCATGTCCAATCTGTATGCTCTAGTCAGGATCATGTAATTCCTTCTGGGTTGCACACTCTTTTAACTCTTTCCTGACTTAACTCTTGGTTGGCTTTTTTTATCCACTTAGTTATAAGAGCCTTGTAACAGACTTATTTGCCAACAAACAATACCACAATTTGCTGTTCAGTCTTAATCTTTTTTTTGGAGAGTATTTTTTTTTTAAACCAAACAAACTCATTTTTATGTGGGCTTAACAAGTGACTGCATATGACTGATGTAGCTTAGTAAAAGTTCAAATTAGCATAGAATGAAATGAAGATATGGAGGTGAAAAAACATGTATTAAATGGTTATTCACATACAGTAAATAAATCAGACATCTGTGACGCTGATTCTACATTGTGAAATGCTGAGCAACACTACTTTCTTGCCAGTGTTCCCTGATATTTCAGCCAGATGTTTTGACATGGTCTAGACAAATTTCATTTATCTATATATTGCCAAACACTGAATTCTCCCTCTGAATTCACCACTGGTTGAATAGTTGACACAAAGAACATCTAGCCTGTGAATTCTGATTGTGATTGCAATATACCACATATGATGCAGTTCTTAAAAATCTAGTTTGGTTTTAGAGGAGAACAGGACCTAGAACAGCATGGCATGTCCAAATTACAAAACTCTCATAGATTTCAAGATATGTGTTTTTAGAAGGAAGGGAGAGTTTTCTGTCCATTCATTGATATCACTAATAGTGTTAGTCAGCTTTTCTTGCTTGTGCAAAGCTGTAATTACATGAACGCGACAGTATAAATGGTGCAGGATACCCTACCAGTCATTAAGTTGTTTCAACACTTTGCCTGAAAGGTGTAAAACAGTCTTAGTGTGAAAGAGAGTCTGACCCTTGGAAAGCAACACGCATGAAAAAGCAAAATATTTGCAATCACAGCTGGCTTGCGGGTCCAGAAAGACAATTCTGTCCTGCGAGATGTACAACACGCATCAGACAAATGTTCAATAAGCACTAAGCTGCAGCACACATTTTCTTAGCAAACAAATGTTATTAACCCTCTCTGTGAGCTCGATAAATGTTTTATTTGCATAGCAAGGTGTGAGAAAGGCAGGAGCTGACACATCAACATGTTAATAAAACATTTGTCAGACATCTCCAGAAATTCTGAGTAGTACTTTGCAGCAAAGGAGCAGTCTGGGAGCAAATAAGCCAAGTTATCGATATTAGCGCCATAATCCGAACTGGACTGATGACACTGCTGTTTATATAATTCTAAATGACTTTATATTGGAGTATGAGAGCCTTGATTTTGCTTAATGACATTCATGTGTTTAAAACTTGTATTCATTTTTCCACCTGACACTGTTATACCATTGCAAATTAGATTAGTGCTACAGGAGGGTAGCTTATTCTTCTTCCCACATGCGTTTTGTCCTTACAAGATATTTCTAGAAAGAAAATTTTCTGAAGGGACTTAAGAAGTGCCTGACAGCAGCTTTCAGTGGAACAGAATGGTGTGTCTACATGCTGCAGTCACAAAATGGTAATTTCTGAACCATACCGGATATTACAATAAGCAGAAAATACACAAATAAAATCACTGCTAATTTAATTTTCCTTCTTAACCTTTCTTGTACAGGGTTACTAACAGTAATTTTGTTCTGTAAAGTTGCTCAGTCCTGTTTCAAATAACACTTCAAATCTGTGATTTATGTCTGTCTACACATACGCATATGCACACCATCTAAGCCCTTTGTCACTCTCCACTTTAATGAGTCAGTGAATGTGTAAGGCTCAAAAAGATGTATGTAGTGCTAACCTTAGATATTTGGAATACATTGAACTTCTTAAGTGGTGTGAAAAGCTCAAAGTAATTATATTTTACACAACATGACACAGGGTTCTATGAACAGAACCATCTGGGACAGAGTAGGGCCAAAGGAATTTACTGGAAAACCTGAATTTGCCTCTCTACCAGTGGTGGAGATAGAAGATGATTTAAACTTAGATTCTTACTAGGCTTCTTATATTAAAGATATATTATTCTGTGAGTGTTGTTCCTCTCTCTCTGGCCAACACATGAAAAACAAATTGAGTTGCTGTTATAAGCATTGCAATGTGAGCAGAGTCACTAAAATCCTCCAGCTAACTTCTGAAGAGAGGTGGCTCTGCCCTTGCTGTTGCATGCTGCGACAGTCAGGAAATGTGATATCTCCCTGCTGAAAGTCAGCGCAGATGGCAGTGGCTGATTATGCACTTTACAGCAGCAGAGAAAAGCAGAAGGGAGAGCATTAGCAATGGTAACTATCATGCAACTGGTAATTCAATGAACTGAACTGACTCTTGGAATTCTTCTAGATTTCCATAGTCCGATTTGTGTAGTTTTAATTGAAGATATCCATATGTGGGATTAGATTTAGATAATAAGGGTTTGTATCAGGTTTTGACATTCCTGTTTCCAGGGTGGTGTAGGTAACTAAAATAAAAACTCTACTTATCTGTCACTTACATAAAATATTACAAGGTATCTCAGACCAGTTCCTGTTATGAACAGGTTATTCTTTCTGTGCTGCATTTTATCCGCAAAGGTAAACTGATGAAAGCTCTTATGTCTTTGGCATAGCATCACGACACCATGCAGCCCTCAGACAAGTTGCCATTTTATGGTAGTTCCAGAGACATATAAATTTTGTTCTAAAGGTTTACCTGATTTCAGCCTGCTTGAGTTACTTTTGGTAGAAAGACCAGGAAAATACAGCTATTACTGTTGTGAAAAAGGCATCTTTTGAGCAAATTGCATAGCTGTGAATCTAGTCAATTTATTATATATTCTTCTACCTATGTACAGATCAAGAGGCTGACCAAATGAATGTGATGCAGTTTGTTGCATTTGCAAGGCTGGATTTTAAAAATCCTGGTGACAAATATTCATAAATACATACTATTTTGTCATAGCCTTTCCATCTTTGAAATGGCCATAGTGCTAAGATACGGCTGTCTGAGAAGATATGTTTCTCATTCTTGGATGTACTAACAATTGAAATCTTAACCCCAGGCTGAGATTCTGTGATTATGATTAACCAACTCCTATTTGTGTCTTTCTGTATTTGCATTACAATACTGCCTGTGATTATTTAATCATATGCTATATTATCCACATAAATCTTTGTCTTGTGGTCATATAATACAGACCTTTTCTGGAGGTGAATAAAAGATTATGGATAAAAAGCTTGATGATTCTAGGTCCCACCTAATTTGCTGCAGACACTAAAAAGGAGTGGATGAGTTTAAAGCTGTGAATATAGCCTTGGCAATACTATTTACTTCTCATATTGCTTCAAAAGATAAAAAGAAAAGTTTTAGAAAAACTTTATTATTATTACAGTCAGGTAAAAAGAAAAACAAACCAAGAAAAGGTATTTCATCTTACCAATATATTTAATTTTTTTCTTCCCCATATAAGAGAATTTCAAAAGCAGACACCTATTTTAAATCAAGGGTCAAAGTGCTTATATTTGAAAGTGTCTTTTCTTTCATCTGATGCAGTACACACTATTATTCTGTGATAGTGTATTCTCTTTAATTTCCTCTTATGGTCTTCTTTTTAATCCTTTCCTACTCTCTTCACTCTGTGACTGCATCTTTGGCCAAATTTTCTATTCACCAAAGAATGACTCCAGACCCTGGAAGGGAACAGTATTAAAAAAGAAGATTTTTTTTAATGAACAAAACAGTAGATTGTCACGGATTTTGTTCCTGTTGATTCTATATTATTTCTATGTAATGATAGGCCTGAAGAGTTTACAGATGGTTGCTAAAACTAAGCTCTTAATTTTTTAGTTATCCAGCAATCCACACCTGCTATCTGACTTCCAGAAGTTCTGACCAGCTGTCTCTTGCACTTCTTATGTGTAAAAATTCATATAAAATTCTAATTACTTCATTAAGTCAGTCTCAAGTCTTCTCTAACTGACCATCCTGAGTTAATGACGTCTTTGAGACTTTTAATTTTAAACTTTGAATCTCAGTACAAAACAAAAGGATTATATATATCCTGTTGTTTGGGAAGAGAAATATATTTTAGAGGAATACTGTGGAAATGATAAAGAACAGACACGCATGTCATCAAAATTCTGTATCTGAATTATTAGACCTCAAAACATTTCCCTGCTTAATGTCTGGCAACCAACTCCACTGCTTCCATAAACCTGTAGTGAGAGGAAAACTAGGCATTTGGCCTCAAAGAAAATATCTTGTGCCTCAGGAAGATGCCCAGTTTGGTTAATCAGAAAGACAGTATAGTGAGTCACAGGACACAGTCTAGGCTTAGCCACATGGAAATAAGCCTTTAAATCCTGTGATGGGCTTTGCAACCTTATCCTGGACTCTTAGGAACAGGTAAGAGTGCAAGTGTTATTTTCCTAAAATTTAGTGTGCTGGAAAGGCTTATTGCTATGCAAAAGAGTGAGAACTCCTCTAAGAATGTCTGGGAGGACTCTTGAGGACTTAAAACATCATAATGGTCTCAGGGTTCAGGAACCCAAAGGGACTGAGATGTGTGAGGGGTGTTGCCGCTCCTGCTTTGCCAGGATGGTGGCATCTCCTTCACTGAACGTTCAAGTCTTATGGAGCTGGTTGGTGGCATCAAGACTGCTCATAAAACCTCACTGTGTCAGTCAGAGTGTTTACTGACCACTTGTGTAACGACTGCCTGCATGCTGCAATAGTGTAGGGGGTGATTTATTTCAACAACCATAGGTGTCAAAGTGTTGAAATCAATATTGGATATAGCACTGTAGTCATGCTCATTATTCTGTGCATGAGAAATGGGTGCTTCTAGTTGGTCTTCCATACTGATACTCTGAAGGTGCAGTTTTCATTTCTGCATTCTGAGCTCAGTGATGGATGCCAGGTATCTAGTCAGTCGAGGCTCATGTCTCCTGTATTCTTCTTTCCCAACGTCAGCTACTCTTGCTTATCATTGTTTTGATGTGCCCAGTGTGATGAAGTCAGGAAGCAGGAAAAGCAGCACTCTAATTGTTTCAGATGTAAATATATTTTTGTCCTACTGTTTTAATTTCTTGCTTTTGTCACTCAGAATTCTCAGAGAGGAGCATAACTAAGAGCTATTAGAGGCTTTCTGTTTAAAAGTTCACATGCACAAATTTTATAACCTGTTGAATAGCTTAGTGGGTAAAGCCCAGTGCTCCAGCCTGTTGAGTAGGAGATCTCATTGTGAGGATATTACATGAACATCAATCTGCTCATATCAGTGTGACCTAAATCAACATTTTTGAGGTAGGGGAAAGGGACAGGTGATAGAAATAAAAAAGATTTTATGGAGTAATTCAATGGGTAAAGAATCAAAAGACAGTACTTGTTAGTGCTGCATTTGTTAATATACTCACGTTCTGGACTCTGAATCCTTTGCTGCAGGACAAATATGAACCATGGTAAGCCTCTGTATTTAGCCATCTCATTTTCATGCAATGCAAGTTCGAAGCAAGTAAAACAAATGGATCTTAGAAGCTTATAGCTTTTGATGGTAGTTTCTGTGCTGACAGCTCCCCTTGCTTTAGATGAGAATAGTGTCTTTAAAAAGAGGAAACTTTTTTCCTCTAAGGGAGATACTGCCTTAACTAAACAACAGATATTAGAATAGTCAGGTACTATAGTATATTAATACTATACTACTACTGAAGTCAGTATCATGAAGCTAATGTTCTGCTTCCTGTAAATTCAGGCACCTGTCATTCATTTTATATCAGGGTTAATTTACACACAGAACCTCTGAGAAATAGTTATCTTTCCATTTGTTCAGATGTGTCAGCTCCATGGCTGTTAATTCTATCCTTTACAATCTGATGTGTGTTTTTCTCACTATTCCAGACTATTTTTGTGTTGACCTTTAAGGCAATAAAATAATTAAGTACACCAGTGTAATTCTGTAGCTTTGAATTCACTACATTAACAAGCTCATGGTATTACAAGGCCACTAACCCATCCATTAGGTCTGATCATGCCCTTTCAGAATCAATAGCAAAAATCATAATAATCTGCACTGGTTGTGCTCAGACTCTGGAAATTACTTTTATTTGCAGAATTACACAATAGCAGGGGTTGAAAGGGACCTGTGGAGATCATCTAGCCCACCACGCCTGCTCAGAACACTGGATACCCAGAAGCATGCCCAAATGGGGTTTGTATATTATCCAAGGATGTAGACTTCACTGAATTCCTGGGTAACCCATTCGACTGTTTAACCACCCTCACCATCAAAAAGATTTTTCTTGTGCTCAGATGCAATTTTCTGTTGAGAGAGCTGATGTTCTTCACCCTGGAGAAGAGAAAACTCTGGGGAGACCTTATTGCAGCCTTCTGAAAGGGAGGTTATAAGAAAGATGTAGACAGACTTTTTGATAGGGCTTGTCATAGGACAAAGGGTGACAGTTTTAAACTAAAAGAGGGTAGATTCGGACTAGATATAAGGAAGAAATTCTTTACTATGAAGTTGATAAAACACTCGAAGAGGTTTTTCAGAGAAACTGTAGATTCCCCATCCCTGGAAACATTCAAAGTCACGCTGGACAAGACTCTGAGCAACCTGGTCTAGTTGAAGATGTTCCTGTTCATTGCAAGAGGGTTGTGCAAGATGACCCTTCAAGGGTTTGGAAGGTCCCTTTCAACCCAACCTATTCCATTATTCGATGACGTTATGATTAATTCTATGATTCTTTTGTCTTTTACTGTCCACCACTGAGGAAAGTCTGGCTCTGTCTTCTGTTCACCACACCATCTTGCATTTGTGCACATGGGTAAAATCCCTCTAAACTTTCTCTTCTCCAGGCTAAATAGTCCCATCCTTTAACCTCTCCCCATGTGAGAGATGCTCCAGTTTCTTAATCACCTTCTGTTCTCAATCCAGTATGTTCATGTCTTTTGTACTAGGGAGCCCAGAAATGGACCCAGCGTCCAGTCTGTGCCTCACTAGTATTGAACAGAGGAGAAGATGTGTCTTTGCCAGGGGGATGCACCACTGTCTCATGGTTGCCTTGTTAACCATCAGAACCCCAGGGTCTTTTCTGCTATAATCAACATTTGATTATGGCAACAGTTTTTAAAAACACATTTGGAAATAGGGAAATACAAAGTTCAACGCGTATGCTGGTTAACAACATATTTTTCTCTAGTTCAAAATATAAAAAGAGTGGAACTAAGAAAGAAATAAAATGTTTAAGTTTAGTGTCCAATTTAGACTGCTATTTCGATGTAAATACAAATTGCTTGGTATTTGTTTCAGAACTTGTATCTACTTATTCTGTTTCATGCATCTGTTTCCATCCTGTAATTTAGTTTGACAGAATTTTTTTAGGGAGAAATTATACAACCAAAAGCATGCTTTCATAAATAAAGGACAAGATACATAATTGGATAAAAATTATGTAGATAAAAACCATTGCCTGTCAAGCTTAGACAATATAGATTGCTGCTTGTCAAGAGAAGGAGGGTAATGCCTTTGTGGCTCCTCTGCCTGATTAAGTTTCATAACATAATCAGGAAAGCTTTTCCACTGGAAATAAAAGTTACTTTTTGAAGTTAATTACATATCAATACTAAATGACATAAATTAATTGCTAACAACCTGTTTGACTTTTAACAGAAATCTTAACCCCCCGTAATTTGCTATAAAGGTAATTTGATTCCTTAATTGAATGTTAATTGTTTTACACAGAACTCTTTGACATACAGCTAATAATTGCATTGTATACGACTTGATTTTTTTTTGCTAAAACAAATTTATTTTTAATTTCCCCAAATATGCTTATTCTTTTCCTGTAAGTATTTAAAAGATTTCTCTGTTGTCCTTGGTAGACAGCTATAGTTATTAATTCTGGCTTTTGCCTTAGTAGCATGTAAAACAGAAAGTGATGGTTTCACTTCAGTGAGCACTCAAAATTCATCACTTATGAAATTTCACTGGAGACCCTTTTGACCAGATACTAGATACCGTGATACTAGAAATCCTTGAAGCAGCTGTAAGATTCTTGTCGGCAAAGTGTGCACGTCATAGACTTTTTTTGGTAAGCTTTTTATCACTGCAATATTTTCTGTTGGCATTACTAGAGCATAGCCCCGTGTGTTGAGGCTACATAATGTTACTAAAGAAGGGAAGTAAGAACAGTGAAAAAGAGGAAGGGAAGCTATTAATCTAGTATAATCTAGTATTAATCTAGTATACTGCAGACCTTTCTACCAAAATTTTGAATGCTGGCTTTAGTATCATCATAAGTGAGTCCTTAGCAAGCCAGGACAGACCAATATGTTCTCAAAACTTGCTTAGGTTGTGGACCAAGAACTTCCTAAATAAAGTGAGGAAGAAATCCTCACAAGCCTTTCTCTGTTGACATCAGTCCAGTTAGGACTCTCTGTATAATGAGGAATGAGAATCTTTTAGGTGGAGCTGGTGCAAAAGGATTGCTGTGTTTTCAGGAAGAAAGGTCCATTTTGTTCTACATATTCTGAAAATTATAAATGTTTTTAATTAAAAATTAAATAGACTTGGATTTTCAAGCTCATTTATTAGCCAGAGACTTTACACATTTCTCCTTTATCCTCTTCAGGCTCTGATTTAATTTTCAAACCAAGTGTGACCAGACTTCTGATTATATTGCAGCGGATTCCTTATTTCCTTTTTTTGGCACAATCAATAAAACTTTTCTAATATTTAAAACCACTTCAAATTCCCAAGGACATATCTAAGCAGGGAGAGTGTTTGGAGGGTAGCTAAATTTTAAAACTCACTCTAAATTTTGCGACTTTGTATAATTTGTTGGAGATTATGTATTTTCTCTTGCAAAATCCCAACCATTACATACTTTTAACATTTTGTCCTTGAACTCTCCATTTTAGTAGCTACAGTTTTATTTTACAAAATTGCTGCTTCATAGA
>JAWWLV010000121.1:64261150-64280098 GCA_035041135.1 Platyrinchus mystaceus | reverse complement strand
ATACTTTTAACATTTTGTCCTTGAACTCTCCATTTTAGTAGCTACAGTTTTATTTTACAAAATTGCTGCTTCATAGATTGCTGTACAATGTTTCTTCATTAGTAATCCATCAAGATTTTCCTATTGCAAAAGCAGGTTCTGCTTAAACTCAGCATACAATACAAGCTTTTACATGTGAACAAAGCCCTGTGGAGCTGTAAAATTTTATGTGTAGAAGTGAAGCCATACTTTCTGTTTGTGGGATCAGTGCTTTCAAATTGTTTAGGTGAAGAGCTCTGTCTTTGAAGACAGAATATATCATGGCTGGACCATAATTTTGGGGTAGGAGAGAAGAAAGATGGTTGGTGGAACTATTTTTTTTCCTGTTTGAGAGAACTTATTGTGACTTCTCATTACAAAGTCAAATGGGAGAAAATTATTATTGAATACAAATATTTTCTGATATTTTTTAAAAAATTTTATGAAGTCTAATTAATAAAAGAATATTTTAATTACATGGCAAAACAATAAAAATGTTTACAAGGACTTCTGAGGATTTAGCAGGCTTTAACAGTTAATTTAACAGGATTTAGCAGTTAATTAATTTAACAATTAATATATTTTATATTTAAATATTTGCAAGAAGGTCTAGAGTTTTTTGGATTGTTGAATAAAAACCCTCTCCAGAAATAGTTTTAATTTTTTGAAGTATACAGACATTTGTAAAGAATGTACATAGTTAAAGCAGCAAGAAGAGCTAGAGATGTAATGAAAAGGAAATTCAGTTCTTCAGAGGACAAAATCTTTGGAGAGCAACAAAACACTAAAAATAAAAAGGCCAAGTCTTAGGTAGATTTAATATGTCAGGGAAATGACAAGCTGAAGAAATTATGCTGGAAGAGAAGGAAGAAAAATGTTTCTGCTAGTGGATTTTGTGTAATGGAATTGAGAGAAGTGAGAACACAAGGACATGTGTGTGCATCTCTTTCTTGAGTCATTTGCTAAATGTATGTTTTTAGTGGGTCCTTGAGGGTGAGTCTCTGACAGTAACTTTAACAGCTAACTTTAAAATTAATATAGGAACTGATGACAAATGTAATCTGAGTCTAAAAAATCATGGTTATTTAACATACACTAACTTGTTTGAAAACAGTTTAAGAGGAAACTTTACTCTGCAAAAGTTTTCTACAAAATAATTAAGCTAAGGATACTAATTCCAAAAGGTTAATCAGAACAGCAGGTAAATTATTAAAAATGGCTCTGTGAACACTTCTTCCAGCTCCCTCAGCACCTTTGGTTGGATCCCATCCGGCCCCATAGACTTGTGAGTGTCTAAGTGGTGCAGCTGGTTGTTGGCCATTTCCTTTTGGCTTACAGGGGCTTCAATCAGCTCCACATCCCTGTCTGTCTTCCAGCTCAGGGGTCTGGGTACCCAAAGAACAACTGGTCTTACTATTAAAAACTGAGGCAAAGAAGGCACTAAGTATCTCTATCTTATCCTCAGTCATTCTGTTTTCCCCTACGTGCAGTAAAGGATTGAGATTCTTCTTAGCTCTCCTTTTGTTGCTAATGTATTTATAAAAACAGGTTTTACTGTCTATTACAGCAGTAACCAGATTAAGTTCAAGTTGTTCTTTGGCCTTTTTCCCTGCATCAGGTTTATGTTATTTGAATTAATTTTGATTATTTTTTTCCACAGAAATTTGTATAACTCCTGACAAGTCTTGCTTGTACTGGGTAAGATTTTTTCCAGATTAACAATAGGTTTTGATTCCTTATGGTCCTTCATTTCCCCCAGGATTTCTCTAATTTATGAAATGTCAAGTCAGCTAATTTTATTTAACAATCTGAATAGACTCTTTCCCCTTGTCATTATTCCCATTCAATTCTTAAAAAGGAAAATAGTAGCAACTGCAGCACCTGAAAGGTGATGGTGTTGTATGACCTTTCTGAGATAAACTGTAATAAGTGTATTCCATTGACACAATGAGGTGTGTGGGCCTAAAACTCGAGAGAAATAAATGCTACTTTTGTCACAGTCATCCAGGCTTCTTGGAAACTATTAGCAAGCAAGCAACAGATCCAGATATAGAGAAGGCAGCATCTAGTAAGATAGTATGAAATTCTGAATTAATTTAGGAAATTAAAGAAGTCATACAGTGGTTCAGTGGTTCACAGAAATAGTTAAAAATTTTTTGACAAATGCTTTGCAAGAGATGGAAACTCTTGAAATGGAGGCTTTTCATAAAGAATATAGCCAAGTGGTAGAATAAAAGATAGGAAAGTAGATGTAAGCAGGGACAGTCTGGTAGAGAGTTCACAAAATCACAGAATATGCCAGGTTGAAAGGAACCAAAGAGTCATTGAGTCCAACTCCTGGCACTGCACAGGAGTCACACCATGTGCCTGAGGGCACTGTCCAAATGAACTCTGTGAGGCTTGGTGCTGTGACCACTTCTTTGGGGAGCCTTTTCCAGTGCCCAACCACACTCTCGGTGAAGAACCTTTTTCTAAAATTTCAACCTAAATCTTCCCTGACACGACTTCAAGCCATTCTCTCAGGTCCTGTCACTGGTCACCACAGAGAAGAGATCAGCATCTGCCCCTCCTCTTCCCCTCACAAGGAAGTTGTAGACTGCAATGAGGTCTCCCCTCAGTCTCTTCTTCTCCAGGCTGAACACACCAAGTGATCACAGCCACTCCTCATGCGGCTTCCCCTCAAGGCCCTTCACCATCTTTGTTGCCCTCTTTTGGACGTTTTCTAAGAGCGTAATATCTTTCTTATATTGTGGTGCCAAAAAGTGCACACAATATTTCAGGTGAGGCTGCAACAGTGCAGAGCAGAGGGGAACAATCCCCTTCCTCAACTGGCTGGCGATGCTTTGCCTGTGCCCCCAGGACACGGTTGGCCCTCCTGGCTGCCAGGGCACTGCTGACTCATGTTCAACCTGCCATCAATCAGGACAAATCTGATTGCCAGGATCTTTCCCCACTTACAGGCTCTTTTCTACAGCCAGGATTGTCATCTTCTGTTTTCCAGGCCTCATTTCTTTTTCGAGACTACTTCTTATTGGCAGCAGCTCTTCTTTCTTGGCCTCCAAGCTTTCCATTCTCTCAATCTAGATAACTTATGTGCAGAAACACAACACATGATTAGCCTTCCAATTGGTGGTTCTGCCTGATGTCTTCTTATTAGCAGAAGGATTCAAAATGTGCCACTTTGGTCAGTCTGACCATCATCAAAATTTGCAACTAGCCCATACCAACTGCAGCTATCAAGTAGCAGTCTTCTGCCTGAAAGTTGAAGAGTTTCAAACGTTCAGTTTCAGGCACTTACCCCAGCAAGTATACACACAAGTAGCTCCTGCCTGTTAGCATTCAAAATTCAAGCTGTTTTTTCATATACAAATGAATATTTGTAAAGTTCGTTTCCTAGTCCTGCCTTAAAACACTTCAAACACTTCTATTCCCTATCCCTGGTGGGGCTTCTCATTCTGGGCTTTTCCTTGATGATGAGAAGGCATCATTGAGCATCTCTGGCTTGTTGAATACAAAATAAAAACAAATGCACAAAACCTTGAATCCCACTACAAAATAGAATTTTGATTTTTTTTTTCCTTCAGTCTATGCAGAGATCTCTGAAAGGTGACCAGCTTTTCTGGAACAAATTGATATTGCAGCAAAATATAGAACATAAGCATCTATCAGCTAGGATGCTACAGTGTTTCCTTCTCTACTGCCAGTAAGTTTACTAAGATAGAAATGAAGAGAGCAGCAAGTGTTGATTGATGGTCAGCTAAAGCAAGATGCATAAAGCTTGAGGACACTGAAAGGATACTATACTGTATCTTGCTATGCTGTGATTGAGATGGACTGCCTGGTACATTATGGGCATGAGAAGAAATTACAAAACGGTTCTATGGATTAGACTGCTGTCAGCTTTTGACTGACAACAATCTCTCATATGACTGAAAAGTAACAAGAACAGATTCCAATGAGAAGTCAAATTATTTTTATGCAACTGGTGGTCAATGCAAGATCATGGAAGTGCCTTGGCTCAGTAATTGCTTCTACCTTGTCTAGACACTCCCTGAATACTATTAGTATTTCAGATTTGCTTTACAGACATTTCCAGAAGCACTGACTGTAGTCATAAGTAGGCAGTCTCTGTCCCAGAGAGATTCAAATATAAAAGAAAACAGAGGCAACTTTTTTTGGTTTTTAAACAAAACAAAACAAAACAAAACAAAACAAAACTAAACTAAACTAAACTAAACTAAACTAAACTAAACTAAACTAAACTAAACTAAACTAAACTAAACTAAACTAAACTTTTTTTTTGTCTTTTGGTTTTAAAACCATCTATTTTGCACTGGATCACAGATTGCTAAACCATAGCATACATGTAAGCCCTCCCTCAAGCGATCAGACACACAAATGGGAGCTGCCTCCACCAGTGGTGTTACCTGCTGCTGCCACTGTTCGTGTTCAAGGACCTGTAGTACTTTATCTCTGCTAAATTCCGTTTTGTCATGGATTTCTGTGCCAGAAGATAAGTCTTCAATCTAGGTTTTAAGGGGTATTAGAAAGTGACTTAATGTAAACTGTAGTGGAACTATGGTCAAATGTACTTTTCATGTCAGGTTTGTCTTCTCTAAGAAATAATTGATGACAGAGTGTGACCTTACTTCTTTCAGACCATCAGCCTCTCTTCACCTCCTAAACTACTTTCTCCTCTCAGAATTTCAAAAGGTCTCTTATCTGCTTTCCTCTTCTAACCTCTGACATTTGAAAAGGTCCCTGCCCTCTGTCTGTGCAACCTCACCAGCTCCTGAACTTTCAAAAAAACATTTCTTGTACAGGCAGATGTCACACTTTCAGC
Organism: Platyrinchus mystaceus; assembly: GCA_035041135.1. Taxonomy (NCBI): domain Eukaryota; kingdom Metazoa; phylum Chordata; class Aves; order Passeriformes; family Tyrannidae; genus Platyrinchus; species Platyrinchus mystaceus. The sequence continues at coordinate 64,275,237 of JAWWLV010000121.1, read as the reverse complement.
TCCATAACGAGATGTTAATTAAACTGGAAATAAGTAATTTCAAAACAAATTATTTATATGGAAACCTTGAATTATCTTTACAAGTTTATCAGCAGGGAAAGTTTTGGAGGAGCTCATGAAAAATCCACAAAACCCAGAAAACGTATGAACTAATAGTGCTGATTAAATTTGGAAATAGAATATCCAATTTTGAAATACAATCAGATATTGCTCACCTGAACTTCAAACATGTAAGTATTTGAGTGCTATGGCATGATGAAACTTTTGTCACCTTGTCATGGAGAGAGAATATTTCTCTTCAGCATGACAGCCCAAAGGAGACCACTGACTTCCTAAAAGAGAAGTCAAACAGATTAGGCAGATGCTTGATTCTTTCTAGAAGTGAATTCCTAATTTTCTGGATCCAACCCATTTCACCTATTGGAGCTGGAGTGACCCAGTGCACCTTGTGCATAGCTGGTCCCAGAAACTGGAATACAGGAAGACTGTACTTCTCTTTTGGCCCAAGAGCTCAATCTAAAAGTAAACCTAAAAAAAATGGAAAATGCAAAGCTGGAAGCAGCTGAAAGTAAGAAGGCGAAGCTACTAAAATCAGTGCATCTGGTTGCAGTCTGTGACTCATGAAATCCCTAGGTTTTTGAATATTAGAAGCCAACAGAACACACAAAGAATATCACTCCGTGCCTTTTCTGTAATATTTTTAAAATGACAAATATTTTCTACTTGTCATTGCCATGGACAAGCTATTGGGATGGCTGAATTCAACGGTTGCATTGTTTAAAAACAGTAACAAAAAGCACAGTCCAGGACAGTTCTTTGTACCAGCTGGCATGATATGACTTATTTCCATAGCATTAATGCTGTTACTCACCTGAAGAGGGTGATCTTATTCAGACAGCCTGTTGGAAATGAGCCCATACAAAACTCCAATGCATGTCCCAGGTTAGTTTGAGAGGTTTCTAATTGATCATAGTAACAGTTTAATTATTAGCATGACAATCCTCGGGCAGGAGACTATGTTCTTATTGTGCTGCTCTAGAGGTAGCCAATAATAGGCATTAACAGACAGGTCACTGTAAATAAAAAAAGAAAAAAAAAAGAAAAAAAAGATCCTCTCCTTCTCTTTTGCCTTTAATTGGTATAGCTCTCCAGTTTTCTATACCTTTTTGACAGCCCTTGAAAATCATCCAAAACCATTCTTGAAAGCATGATAGAGGGGAAACACTTCAAGAGCCTTCAGTCTCTGAAGCACAGTTTGGGATGTTTACTGAGGGAGTGGACTGTCTGTACCTGCGAACAAATCTGCTTTGAGCAGTCAGAATAGACAAACATATGGCACAGAGCAAAGAGGGATAGTCGACCTCTTCATGTTGTATTGGTACATTACAGCACCCTCTTGCATAGCTGTTTATATGCTGGCATCTGCAGGGCACTTTGCCTGACCTCACTGTCATTTTCATCTTCTAGTGTCATGTTTTCCTTCTGTTCTTCTTCTGCTAGATGTATGGTCCTTTTCCTCTCCATTCCCCTGCAGTACTTTTTGGATAAAATACATCTATTATATCTGGTTTTGCAATGGAAGTTGATTAAATCTCTAAAGACATAAGAGTATCAGCAATCCCCTCATGACTTAAAGTTAGTAGGAAAATATTGCCTATTTTGCTTTGAATTAAAAAAAAATAAAGTTATTGTACACAAGGATTAACATGACCAGGTGTCTTGTAACCTTTACAGGAGAGATTGAAATCTCCATATATTAGATATACATTCCACTTTCAGAGAAATGCAATTTCTTTTGCTAACTGATCTATTTCAGTAAAGATCAAGGAATGATTCAAAAGTCACTCACATCAAGTGCAACCTTAAAAATAATTCAGACTGGTATACTAAAACATCACTATACTCAATCCTGTTGACCTTTAAAATGGCTATAGATACTAATTTTGAGTACCTGTAAAGGTGAATTCTAAATAAACGTATCAATTGGTGCTACACATATTTCATCATACCAGAGTTGTGACTCTTACATATACCCTGACTTATTAATTTTTCATATTTTCAACTCCTGACTGATTATTTAGTCTTCAGCTTTTGCAAATGCCTGACTACCTAGTGAAAAATAATGTAGGAAATGTGGACTGAATCATTCTTTAAAGGAGGGTGTCAAGTTAATCTTCCTGTGTATGACCATGCAATCAAACAAGGCAAAGGTAAACCATAACTAAATTGTCAATCAGAAGAAATCTCTGAAGATACTTTACTGTCTAATGAAACTTTCTCTGAGAATGGGTGATTCTCAGAATTGAAATCTGTTGATTTAACTACAGAATAGAAAATAAGAGGTTTTTCGGCTTAGAGTGAAAATAACTTTTTCTTTTTCGGTTAATGTATAGAAGCCTGAAAAGCACCTGCTTCTTGATATTTTGTGCCTGTTGCTTGAATTTTGCACATTAAAATACAAATGTCTAGCTGTTAATTGCACCTTTCATTTGTGTATGTTCAATAATAAATATGTGAACTCCTTATTTTTATCCTATGTTTCCATATGACATCATCTTTGGTCACATAAATTGCATTCACCATGTCATTCATAATTGGAGTGACCTTAAGCTATATAATAGGTTTGAAATTTATTTTTTAAATCCTAACATTAGATTTTTCCACATTTCTCTGATCATTAGTTAAATTTTCACTTCCTTTCCTTCACTTAATTTTCATTAATGCAAATCAGAAACTGCTTTCTCAAAGAAAAACAAAAACTACTTTTACATGCCACAAGAATACACACTCTGTTAGACATTAGCTTATCTGATGGCAAAAGGGAGATATATTGTATGTAGGAAAAGAGGTCTCAAGTCCTAAAAGTGAAAAGTACAAAAGTACATCCTTAAAGATTAGCCACAACACTGTGTAAGAATCCCAGAATTTGGGATGCATTTCTGTGCCAGTAATTTCCCAATTATTTGTGCTTGTAAAGTTCACCTTTCCCTGTATTAAATGGCATTAAAGCAAAAGTCTGTCAAAGCTTGTATATTTGTCACTTGCCTGTTCTTAAGTGAGCGTATTTGACTTTAGGGGCATGAATCCAAGTTTTGGATAATCTTTCATAAATAATTCATGTCACCATATAATACTTTAAAATACTGATATAGCTTTTTTTTCCTCTTTTTTTTTTCCCCTTTTTGTTTATTTTTGGATGTGGTTTTTTTGTTTTGTTTTGTTTCTCATAACTAGTTTAATTTTTGCTTAGTTTTTCCTCACAGTCAATAATCTGTATAACTGTCTATTTTTTGAATGCTGCACCGGGTAGTCACTGATGTGATTGAGACAGCTGAAGAGTGTTATCTCAGCTCTTTATCTGCATTGTGTAGTTGATAGTAATGTGGTTTTCAAAAATTTAGAGAATTTTTAAGACCTACATCAGCATTTCAAGATTCTCACTTCTGAGTTACCTGTGACATGTATATATTCATGCCTGAAATACATGTAAGAGAGTTTTGTGGGATTTTTAAAATAAATGTATGTTGTTCTAGGGGTAAATACCTGGACTGTAGGTCCTAGAAATTCTAGGTGACAGTCATCCCACCTACCAGATGTCTGGGATTTAGGTATCTAAACTAATAATCTTGGTTTTTTCCATAATGAATAAAAGGTAATAGAATTATTTAAAAACCAGTTCAACTCGACTATTTATGTCATCTTTTACCATGGAAAAAATTGCCCTTTGGAAGTGTACTATGTTTCAAACAGTGTGGAGTTTATTTGCTGACTTTTTTACCAACCATTACTATTTGTTGTAAGTGGCACAGCCTGCATATTACCATTGCTTTTCTCCACAGTTTTGTATAACATATTGTTCTTCAGTGCATCATGCATTTCTTACAAATTTTATTTTGGTGGAAAACTTAGGAAAGAAATAGCATCTGGAAAGGTTTCATTTTTACAATAATTACACTGTTCAATCAAGCAAGTTTTTTCACATATGATTTATTAATGGAGATATTAAATTCCGGTCATTTGTTCCAAATTATTCGAAGTGATTACCTTGACATACTCTAACAAATGTAAAGAAAATATGTAATAGCTGTACACATTTATACGAGGTAAGTTTTTTGATATTTGTAGTTATTCATTAAAATTCTCCTGAGCTTTGAATGTTCCACACAGTGTTGAATTTTTTTTAATATTTCAAGAAAAGTTCAGACAAATTAAAAGCAAGTAAAAATATGGCACCTATATATGTGTGTCTCCTCCCTTTCTTCTCCCATAATGATAGCACCACTTTTTCTTTTTACGTGTGCAATTGCCAAATAATTTTGGCACTATATCAAACAATGCCAGTGTTAACAGACCTAAGGATTTTTAAAAGCAAAAAATTTTATCTCCAGGTTGTAACTGAATTGGACAAACTGTACACATCTGATGCAAATGGACTCAGTCTCCCTGCATCTCAGAAAGATGAATTATTTCAGGGCACTGTTCTTGGTGGTGTGTTGAATGAGGCACTGGTCATAAAGAAAGACCTTTTGGATCTTGCAAAAGAAATGTAGATGGGTGGTTTTTGCCTTGGGGATACAGAGGTCCATTCCTACCAAAACTGTAAAGGTTTTTAGTAGGACCTTTCTGAGTCTTTTCTATCCTATGTTATATACATGAATATAGAGCACCTGCCAGCAGTGAGCTCAACTTTGTGGGGTACATTGACCCTTGGTAATAACCCTCTAAGGGGATTTACTTGGCTGCCCTCAAAGCCGCAGAGAAAGGCTTTTCACATAAAAAGCATAGACTGAGCAAGGAAAGTGGTTCATAAGACAGAAGGAAAGAGTCAGAACTCCCTGATTGTCCTGCGATTTCATTCATAAGGTGATTAATAAGAAGTAATTGTTTAATTGAATACTTTATTTTTTTTCTGGGCTAAAGCAGGATGAAGCACTGTGAAATTTCTCAATAGCTGAAAAGTATCAGATGCACATATGTGGGTGTATCAGCAATGACATTCTAAGCACAAGCCTAGAATTTTGCAATTTTTCAAGACTTGATTTTGCAGCCTTAACATTTTTAATATCTTTTGTTGTCTGTGGACATTTCTTACATATTCTTAGACTAAGAAAGTAATGCTTATATATTCCCAACTGAAGAAAAAGGTGAACGTGTGTAAATTCTGTTTGTTTATTCTCTTTTGTTCTGATCTTGTGGAATAAATAGAGAGACTTCTGTTTACTTCTCTGCAAACTGATGACATCATGTTGTATTTTATTATAACTTTTTAAATGACAATTCTTTACATATTTCCAAATGTAATCTCTCTTGTATTTTGTCTCTCTCTTTTTTTCCTTTTTTTTTTCTGTGATTCTGGAAATCTTTATTGATATATCTAAGAGGGGTTACTTAAGCATTATTTGTGTTGAGATACAGCATATTTTCTATAAATAATTCAATATTATCTGCATCCTGTAGCAGGGGTGTATTCATCCTAGATATTTTCTATGAAAATAAATTTCATACCACTGTGATGTAAAAAATCAGAATGTTCTCCGATAGATATTTGACATGGTCTTGGAGGGTCAAGTTCAGAAAACTGGGTATCAGACAAACCAAACAAAAGAAGGGACACTGTGGAGTGCAGGTTGTTAAGAATAATGACAATGATTTCTATTTGAAGACAAAATCAGAATATTAGTAAGGGAGATATATTTTCAGTTTAGGGGAGGAGGAACAGAAGGAATTAAACCTCAGAACATGTTCAAGGTGAACTGAGAGGAAGCAAGGTATCCTAATTAATTGGATATTCTTGGAAAACAGAAGAGTGAGTATAAGATTGCAGTTGCCTGATTGAGTTGCTCTTTTAGGATCAGGTGAGCTGCAGTCATTGCATCACTGTTTTGTACTGTGCATGACACTGGGCTTTTGCCTATTTCTCTGTGCCTGTTTTAAACAGAATAATAGCACTTGCTAAACTCTTCAGTGTAAAACGTGTGAGCTGTTCATCCTCCAGGATAATTAGAATTTGCTGTATATTTGAGATAATGGTGATTCCAATATGTTAACTGATTTCTGTCTGCAAATTTCCCAAGTAGAAGAAGGTATTTTATTAGCCTGGCTTGTTCAGAAAGACAATGCCTGTATTTTTCTGAACCATGTTTGGAATCGGGTGTCATAATAAAAAAAATATAGTTGCACTCACTCTAACATAACAATAACACAGATGTTCCTGAAACCATAGAGAGAAATTGTATTTGTGTGTGTGTTTGCTTCTGTGTCTGATGGTACAAAATTGTTAGATAGATTTCTGATGGATGTCTAAAGCAAGTAGATTTTGGAACTGCATTTAAAACTGCATCAATAAATCCTAGAAGAGGCCATTTACTGATTCTGAAGAAGTGATGAAGGAGGTAAAATAGACTAGTACTAATAATGATAATTTCCAGTGGCCAGGAAGAGCACACATGAAAAATGTTTCTGTAATATAAGTACTTTATGATATTTACTGCATGAAGCTATCTGAGGATGCTGACTCAGATAACAACCCTTAATTTCTGATCTTTAATTTCTCAGAATAAGTTCAGATTTAAAAATTCAGTCCCTCCTCCATTTTAAGTCAAAGTTAAAAGAACATAGCTGGAAATAAGCCCATCTCTTACTAGTTTTAGTAGGATATCTTTAATAGGATATCAAAGATACCTAAAAGGGAAAAAATAAGGCCCCTGAAAGTCCACACTGCAAATTCCATGTTGTGGCAAAATCTTCAGTAGCCTGATTTCTAAAATGTCTGATGCAGTCTAGATTTGATTTGCTAGATCAAATTAGTAGATTCAGAAAAAGCACTGTATAGGGAAAAACATAGAGAAAAGAATAACAGCAATAATAATAAAGCCTCCTAGGGCTTTATGTTTAAATTAGAGTGTTTGGATATAAACTTAAAAATGAAGCAATATTTGAAGGTGAAAAGTGTTAAGAATATGCTAGGAGGTAGTATTAAGTGAATTAATGAAAGGACCTTTTTACTGATTAACTATTATTCAGTTAGAAGAAACAACTTTCAAATGCCAAATGAAGGTAATGCGATTAATAACAAAGAAGAAAATGATCACACTTCTTATCAGCCTAAAGGCAATGTAAATGTAACAGTGCACTTGGTGCTGCAGTGATGTTGTAAATTGTTTATCTTGGCTTGCAGTGAGAAGCCAGGCGCAGAGGGATTTTGTGCATAAACTCTTCAGTGAAATTGAAAAAGAAGAGTAGCTTTGGGGTTAATACAATGTTCTTTTTAGTAATCAAGTTCCTTGCTCAAGGTTTGAAGAATAGAAATATTTCAGTGACTCTCTCCCAATGCCAGGTGGCAGATGGCAAATCTAGAGGTGTAAATGAGGAAGAGCACATGCCAATCGCCTCTCGTGATACACACATCTGGCCACAACACTGTAGTATAAACTCTCTTAAAGTCTAAAATCATCCATTGTGAAATTAAAGAGAAAAAATTATAAATTAGGCAAGGGAAATGGAATAGAACTGCCTGGCTGAGAATGGCATTTAGTGTTGTGTGTGTACAGTTCTTATTTGAAAGGGCATTGTTTTCTTCTCTGCCTCAGGAGACACAGTGTGGTGATTGCCATTTTGAGATTCAGATGCAAAGTCCTACAGGCTGAGTGAAATCTGTCTTGGTAGTTTTATTCTATTCTTTCAGTGTCTCCTTCCTAAATAAAACCACCACTTTTAGGCTTGTGCAAGATCAGTTGTTTGGAACATGGGAATTAAATTTTACCTTATTTCAAAAGGGATTTAATTTCAGCAGAGATTGAAGTGAGATTCTCAGTGAAGGTATGTCATAGGCAGAAGAGCAGGTACCAAATAGTCTGTTATGACAAAAAATTAGCAGAGAGTCTGAATTCTTGCTTTAATATATTTTGAATGTGTGGGCTGGTGAGTGGGATGGTGGATGAAACTCAGCTTTCCTATCCTTAATTAAATTATTGCATATTTTAAGTCTGAGGCAAATTTCTTTAATATATTTCAGCTGTTTTCACTCTGCTGTCTTGATGGTCTTGAAACTCACCTAAAATTTTCATAGAGTTAAGGATCTCTGCTTTGTTCTGAACACACAGCTGGCACCAATCAGTACGGCTGGGAGAAAAAACTACTATAAATAATTTATTTCTTCACTAATATAGGGTGTTTTTTTTAGTGCAATTTCCAGATCACTATCTCAAGTCTTGCCAGACTGTCAGTTGGGGGTTTTTTGTTTGTTTGTTTGTTTGTTTTATACAAAGATGTCACTGCACCAAGTATACAACATCATGTAGCCTTTGGTTTCAGTCATACTCTGTTGGACCTGTTTTATCCACTTTTTTGAAATGTACAGAGGTTTGTAGTTAGGAGCACTACTAGTTTGTTGCATTTATGCACTATAGGGTTGACTGAAAATAAGTCCAATTTCCTCAATAACTGTACTTGCTGCTCTCACTGCTTGCGAGCCACAGTTTAACCCAACCTTTGGAAAAAGCCTTTATCACGCACCATATCCATACCACTTCTGCATTCAGATATCAGCTGTGGAATTAGTCTTGATCAGTCTTCTGAGCCTTGTGAAAGTGATTTGACTCTGGCCATGCCATTTTCTGAATGGCAACACCATCGTATTTTCACAAACACCTGTCAGACTGTGTTGTATGTCACCCTAATAGAGGTAATTACAGTTTCTAGCTTGTGTGTATGTACTCTCCAGGTGACTCACAAATACACAGGAGCTTCCAGCTCTTGTGTACATCAAATTTACTGCAAATGTACAGGCCACTGGTGCAGCACCTGTTTGGGATGTCCAACACATCCAGGAAATAGAAAATCTGTTTTGCCCTCTTTACATGTGCCCTAAGTCTGCTGCATCGAGATTACAAGCATGGAGATAAGGACATGTGTTATGTATATTGCATATGGGCTGCTTCAGCCACGATCATGCTTGGGGACCACAAATTACAGTGCAGAGTTTTCAGATTCTGTCTGGAAGATATTTCGCATCAGGAAAAAAAGAGAAGTCCAGAAAAATCAACATGTCTGGCAGCCTTGGCTGTATCAGGAATTGCCATTTTCTATGTTGAAAGTGGGGACAGAATGCACTGTGCAGTTTCCAGTGTGGGATGGTGCTTAATAGGCATGAATAAACCTTACTGATGTCTGTGTGTGAGTCCAAGGAAGCTTGAATTATGTAGCATGTGCCAGTGTAACTAGCGTAATGCACATGAGTTAAGCAGTGGCACACTGTGAGGGACAATCCCTAGCCACCAGCTGATGTCATTGTGAATTACTAATACTGACTCACAAGCTAGTAATGGGCATGTGGTTGGCTAGTTAGAGAAGATTCATTAATTATCCATATATGGATCCTGTAGAACTGAGTACAACTCCCTGGGATATAAAATTGTGCAGTGGCACCTTTCTGGAAAATATTTTCCATTTATCTGTATGTGATAAGAATTAGTTGACTCAAATTAGAAACTTTGTCTTGTGGTTTTTGGTATTCCTGGTACATGACATTATGAACACTACAAACACTAGAAACTAGAATTTCTGTGGCTGTTAATACCTTGGTATTATGATGTCTACATAATAGTAATACTTTATATGTAAAAATTGTGTCCCTGTCATGGTTTAGGGGTGGTATTCTCCAATTTAGTGTTCCCACTGAAACTACTCCAAACCATGTGCCACCCAATCACTCTCCTTCCCCTTCTCCCTCCCCTGCAGCAGGCTGGAGAGAAGAATTGGAGGCACAAAAGGTAAAGAGATAAGAACAATTTAATGGAACCAGCAATGAGATTAGAAAGTGACCCATAACAGCAACAATACTAATGCCTAAGTGTACAAGAGCTTTTCACAGCCTTTTCTGCCAGCTTTACACTTTCTACTGGGTTTACATGTCGGTGTGATCTGGGGCTGCACAGCTGTGCTTCATCGGAGCTGGTCTTGTAAGCAGGCAGTCAGAGACCCGATGGAGGCAGTGAGGGAGAGGCTGCAGAGCCTGTTAGTGCAAACTGGGTTTGGACAGAGGCAGCAAGTCTCTCTCAGATCTGCTCAGCAAGCAGCTTCTTGCAATTATCTTCTGGTTTCTTACTTTGGGAGCATCAGGCCTTCAGCACATGCTGTTCTCTTGTCATGTGTTCCAAACAGGATACATTTTTAAACCTTGTATATCTGAAATTGTATATGTAATGCTACGGGTTTTAACCCAATCCTTGTAGGCAACATTTTGTCCAGGGCATCCTCTAATATTGCATAGAAAATTACTTCTGTCATGGTCAAGGTTAACAGGAGAAAAACATGTTGTTGCTCGTGGTGTTTTATGAACAGCCATACCTGTGGGCCAAAGGTTTAATATTGTATAACATCTATACAAAATTAGCTTATTTTCATAGAATTAAAGGCAGAGTGGAATATCTGTGCAGTATAATTAAAAAAAATGTTATTGTAACTCTGGATCTTTTTATACAGATTTTAAGTTTTCTTATTTTGTATTAAGAAAAAAGACTTTAGCAAGGTAAAATAAATCAATAAGAAAGCACTTAGCTAAGTATGCTTTTCATGCTTTCATTGATAGTTGAATAGCGATAGTGAAAAACAAATTGGAGAAAGCATCTTCAAATAATATCGGTGTGATTAACTGTCAAGAAAGGTATACACTGGCCAAGGTTCTATAATTTACTGTGCAAGACAATGCATATAATTGTCTTCCATGAAAATATGTGAATTATGTAAAGTTATGTTGTCCTTTGCAGACTCAGAATGAAGAAGCAAATGTGGCTGACAGTGCAGTTTTGTTTCAATCACTTTTGCTTTTTACCCATTTGTTGATGACTAGTCCTGACTTCTGAAGCATAAAATCTGATTCCCAGCATTCTGATTGTGTGAAGTAAAGATGACTGTGTAGCCCCCTTAAAGCTAATCTGGCACAATAGTTTAGATGAGGATGACTATTCACTCTGGTTAAAACAACACAAATGCATCTGTCTGATATCGGGGAAGTATGCAACCTCCCAGAGAATCATACAACAGCTTGGGCTGGAAAGGACCTTAAACATCATCTAGTTCCAACACCCCTGCCTCAGACAGAGATTTGACACACTAGGCCATGTTGCTTGAAGCCCCATCCAACCCAGCCTTGAACACTGCCAGGGATGGGGCATCCACAGCTACCCTGGCCAACCTTTTCCAGTGCCTCACTACCCTCACAACTTCTCAACTCACTACCTTCCCAACTTCTAATCTAAGTCTCTCTTCTTTTAGTTTGAAACTGTTCTCCCTTGTCCTATCACTATCTGCTCATCTAAAATATCTCCTCTTTTTTGTAAGCCCTCTTTAGGCACTGGAAGGCTCAAATAAGGTCTTCTGGTAGCATTCTTTTCTCCAGGCTGAACATCCTCAGCTCTCTCAGCCTGTGATTGTAGGAGAGGTGCTCCAACCCTCAGATTATTGTAGTGGCCCTCTGGACCTGCTGCAACAGGTCCACGTTTTTCTTGTGCTGAGGACTCCAGAGCTGGATGCAGTACTCCCGGTGGGGTCTCATGAGAGTAGAGCAGATGGGCAGAATCACTTTCCTCAACATGCTGGCCACTTCTCTTTTGATGCAGCCCAAGATACATTTGGCCTTCTGGGCTGTGAGCACACACTGTTGGCTCATGTTCAGCTTTTCTTCCAAAAGAACCTCCAAATTCTTCTCTTCAGGGCTGTTCTGAAGGACTTCTTCTCCCAGCTAGCACTGGTGTCTGGAATTACCCTAACTCAGGTGCAGCACCTTGGCCTTGTACATTTTGAATTTCATGATCTTCTCATGGGGCCACTTCTCAAGTTTGTCCAGATCCCAGCGGATGGCATCCCATCCTTCAGGTGTGTAAGCTGCAATGTTCAGCTTCATGTCATATGTAAATTTGCTGAGGGTGCACTCAATCTCACTGTTTCTGTCACTGATGAAGATATTGAAGAGCACTGGTCCTAAGACAGAGCCTTGTTATCAGCCTCCACATGGACATTGAGCCATTGATCACAGCTCTCTGGCTGTGCCCATTCTGACAATTTCATATCTGCCAAAAAGTCCACCCTTTAAATCCACGTCTCCCCCATTTGGAGATAAGGATGTTGTATGGGACTGCGTTGAAGGCCTTATAAGGCTATCAGTAAATATTTGTGTCAATATAGGAAACACACAAAAGACTGGATTTTGTTTTGTTTGTTTTGTTGCAGTGAGGTTGTTTTGTTTTGCTGAAATTGCTGAATTTCCCTGTTGTTCAACTTTCACATAGATTGAGTTTTGCTGATGTCAGGGACCAATAGGTTAATCACCAGGCAGCAACCTGTCATGAAATTCCAATAGAAGACATTCAGTGTCAACATCCTGGTGTTGACTCAAACAGATGAAAGAGCAACAGAGTGATAGGGATAAGGTGATTATAACTTTCTACTGTGGGTGAAAACCAGCCAAATGTCAGCTTTTAATGGAAATCTAATGATGTAAAGCTAGAAGAGAGCTTAGAAGAGTGCTTCTTTCTTAATGCAGCTGAGTCTTGGGAATGAAGATGTTGAGATTAGGAGAAACGTCTCAAAATAGATGGGAGGACAAATTGTGGTCATTGCATGAGCCCACATATTTTTACAATTATCAGTACCAGGATAGTACAATTTTCCTCTAACATTATTACTAAAGGGCAAGTATAGTGATGTTCCTTTCCCTAGAAAACCCCACTCTCTTTAACAGAAGGGAAATTAAATGGCAGAGAGCAACCTGGGGTGACAATGTAAGCAGCAGTTAATGTCAGCAATGATATCTCAGTGATACATCAAAAACCCAAGTCAAATGTGTGTGGAGAAACCCCACAGCAGAAGCAGAAACCTGTTGGGTTGTTCAGTTCTTGGAAGATCCCATCACTGGTCATTACCTGCTCCTACTTCTTTGGTATGGGTAGCCTCCCTGCAGCTTCCAACACATTCAGTCTATAAGGAAAATCTCACAAACAGCTCACTTCCCCTAAAGTTATACATAGTGGCAAATGTTAGAATATAATTAAAGCATAACTCTGCTAAAGTACACTGTATTTAATATGTCAAAATGGCAAAACAGAGTTAATCTTTTCAAAGAATGCTTCAGTTTTACTAAAAAAAAAATCAGTCTTTATTTCCTCTTGCCTCCTGCAAAGAACATGAGTGTTTCAATGCTCATACTTGAACAAATCCTGAAATATGCTCACTGCACATGCCACTTCATGTACTTAGCCAGGAGCAGCAAAATATTATAACTCATTCATCACCCGTTACACAGTGAATTGGTTGTTACAGCAAACCATTATAGGCTTCACAACACATGTTCAAGAGCACAGTAAACAGGGCAGACTGGGGATCTGAATCCCATTTATCTTGAGATCTTTTTAGTCTGCACTGTCAATTAGAAACAATCTCACAGCAGGTGCCAATGAAAGGTACAAGACCTTTGTCATGGTCAAGTTGTATAAAATATCTTTGTGCAAACAAGAGCTTGTGCTGAGATCATGATCAATGAGACTTAAAAGATCAAGTGCATATAAAGCCAGGCAGTTGAGGTGCTATGAGCACTGCCTACATGGCTTCAGTGACATGATGTCATCTTCAGACTACGAGCATGTGAGGGACTGGAAAAAGCTGTTAAAGTTATTGCTGCCTCTGAACAAGTCCATGTGTGTGGGAGGGGACAGATCAGGCTCTGCCAAGGTGGAATGGTGTTCTGCTCCCCATAATCCCACCTCCTTGAGAGCCTATAGCGCAGCTGTCAGTCACTGGCACACCGGGAGCACTGCCCCACACTACACCCCCTGGAGCCCCTAACCCAGCCCCAGAATGGCTAGCAGACCGAAAGCTCCACCTGGTGGGAGAGGGGTGGTGGCCACTGACTTGCGGAAACTAACCCCAAAACTCTCAAAGAGTGTTGAAACAGGTATGTTTATTCATGGCACCGGCTGCATAGGGGATATCTCCGCCCAACTATGCACACCTATCGCCTTTGTTCAGCTCTTTTTATGCAGTATAATGTTACATATGCATTAGTAGTATTACATATACATTAGTGTGTTACA
>JAWWLV010000121.1:64175191-64244412 GCA_035041135.1 Platyrinchus mystaceus | reverse complement strand
CACCATCCTCAAGGGAAGAATTCTTCCTAATTCAGTGATGTTCCCCAGGGTTCTGTACTAGGACCACTCCTGTATATAAATTTTACTGACGATCTGGAGGAGGGGATCCAATGCATCCTCTATCATCTTGAAGGGGATATCACACATTGGGCGTGTGTGAACCTGCCATAGGGCAGGAAGTCTCTACAGAGGGATCTGATCAGGCCTAGGGATTGAGCTGTCCCAAGCAGTTCCTGAGCACATACTCCTCAGCTGCTCAGGAATAATGGAACTATTTTCTCTTGAAGTCCCAATACCACCATCACTGGAACTTCAAGCAGATGTGGTAGCACTTGCTGGGGCAGATGTGGCATTTCCATCAGGCATGGAGTTTCCCCAGGAACCATCCTGCCACCTGGCCTTGCTCCCTGCCTGTGGGCACCTTCTGCTGGTGTCTAGGTTCTTCCAGGGAATTCCTGCCTGAAGCAGCACAGAGGGTTCTACATTCCAGTTCCATGGAGCTGCTGCTGCTGTCTGACTCCATGGGGTCTATGGCTGTCACTTCTCTGGGGACGAATGAGGACAATACCATAGATCTACTGCTTCCCAGCTCCTTGGAGCTGTTTCTTTGCATTGTGTCCTTGTTGTTGTCCTCTTCCCTAGCCTTGTACATGTCTGCCCTCCAAGGCACTGGGGATACACTCTGGTCCCCAACAGTCTAGAGTCAATCTACACCTCTGTTAGGATCATGCTGCAGCCCCTCACTGCCCCTCACCACTGGACCAGCTCTGGGTGGGGTGGGGGGCAAGGGGTGCCTTTTTTGACCTTCTTTTCTGTCTCTTTTCTGGCTGACATACTTGTAGAAGCCCTTCTTGTTATTCTTTGTGTCCCTTGCCAAATTCTGCTTCAGCTTCATCTTGGCCTGCCTTACTTATCTCATTCCTACACATCCAGACTGTGTACCTTTACTTTTCCCAGGATTCCTGTCCTTGCTTCCATTGCCTGTGCTTCCTGCCCTTTAGTTTGACTAGCAGTTCATGACTCAGACATGAACTTGCTTTTCTTGCCTTTCTTGCCCGATTTCTTGAGCATGACAAAGATGAAGGGCATGAGAGATAAAATAAGAAATTAGGAAGGAAGTGACAAAATATGCAGAAAAGTGATCAGAAGTTGGGTTCTAGGAAGACAAAAAGAAATAATGGAGAGAAAGGGGAGAAATAAATAGAGAATCAGGGAAGGGAGCTGGAAATTATGCACAAGCCTAGACAGAAGGAGTTAAGGAAATGTAGGGAAAATAAGACAGCAAAGGAAAAAAAAGTACAAGGCAGAAAGGAAAAGAACCACTGCATCAAAATTTACCACCTTCTTAGACCTGGGAGAGGGACAAATAGTACTGTGTAGTAATATAGGGAAGAGATGAAACAAGAAGAGAAGAATATTATAAAAGAAGTGAGAGCTAAAGTAGAAATTGTGAAACTGTTCCTTTTGTAGAACAAAATTGCCAGGGGAGGCAAATAATTATATCTTTCAGTACCTTTAGTCATACACTAAAAACACTTCATTTTTCTTTTAGAGATATGACACTTTTTTAAATTGCATTCAAAGGTATCCCACTGATAAACTAATATTGTAATTCTTGGCATGATTTTAGTTCTCAAAACCCCCCACCAAACTTCCTATTCTTTTTTTTCTTTTTCTTTTCCTATTTTCTTTAATTTGCAGTAATGACATGAAAAATTGTTATTCAAGAAAGCCACCTGGCCCAGTTGATTCAGCCTTGACATGGGAAAACTCCTTTTAGGTGTAGGATGTAGACTGTAGTTTCAATTTATTTCTTTATTTAGTGTGTCTTCTGGATTGTCAATGTTGATTCCATTAACGGAAGTTGTAGCAGCATCAAAACTCTCTTTCCTCCTCTGACCTGCTTCCACTTCCTTTTATATGTCATTTCTTGCAGTGTATGAAATTGAGCTTTTAATAAATATGTGTTGAGTAAGGCTTCTTCCCCTATCCTATTCACAGAGAAGTACTTGGTCCATTTTACAACCTGTAAGTGACTGAAAAACCTGAGGCATCCCTGTTTAGGTCTGAGTTTGGAGTCCTTATGAGGACCATGCTTCCTTTTTTTTCCTTTTTTTTTTTTTCCCCTGTATCCTTTCTTACAAGGTGATCCTTCTTTCATCATTCTGTTGGGAATTTTGTAGAGTTGAGTTCCTCTTCTAACAGCTGGAAAAAAAGGCAACACCATGTCTTTGGGGGACATATTTTGCCAAACATCTTTTTTGCTAAAGTATTCAAATAGGTAGAAAGTTTGCATCTCATGTGCCTCATATTTTGTAATACATGGTCTCTATTTATACCGTATGGACTTCTCTCAGGAGGATTTCACCTCCCCTGCTTCCTCCATATGGCTGACTCCATCATAAATTTTTAATTTCTAGGAAAGATGAAGGGAAAAGAAGGCTTGAAAAGAAGGGAAGGAGGAAGGCAAAGCCCATGTAAACAAGTGTCTTCTTACAGAGAAAAATAGTTTGATAAAGATCATTAGAAAGTTATGATGTATAATTCTGGTCTCTAGTTCTCTGCATACTCATCCTAGATTAGTTCCTGTCCTGGGCAAGAAAGAGTTAAATGGCTAAGCCAACATACAGTTCTGCACTTCTAGTTGCCTAAACTTCATTTCAAGCATCTGCTCCCTAGCATTCACTTAGTTCCAGACACTGTTATACTGATAGCTGTTTGTCAAAGCACAAAGAGAGGGAGTATAAAACACAGTTAAAAAAAATAAAATAAGGAAAATAATGAATAAACATATCATACGTAAAATTGGAACATCAAGATATTCCTTGTTGAGAGGCAGGGGGAGGTTAGGGAAATGGAAGTAGTTCTAATTTTCTTTAGAGCTGCAAATTAGTTCTGCATATATATATTTATTATGTAAGTTTTTTTTCCACTTTATTTTGACACTTTAGTCCTATTCTCTCATCAGTTATTGTTTTAAAAATATTCATTGATGATGTGTAATTACACTGTAAAAATGTACATTCTGCTTTACAAAAAGGCTATTTTTGGCCCAGTTATTCAAATATTTATAAATGTCTGATTGGCACTTTGGGTCCTCTTTCTCTGAAATAGTGGCTTATTTGAGATTAATTATAGATTAAAAAAATATTACCCCACAGTTCTGACTGTTGACAAGGGACTTCTCTGAAGTGACTGTGTGAGCTATATGGATGAATTAATGGAATGATCTTATCTGATTTCCCAACACATTCCTTCAATTCAGTGTCACCATTTCTTTTCTTTCTTCCTTTTCCACAATAAATGGAGGCCTCTTGGTACAGAGGAGTACTGCCTGTTGCATTGCTAAGGGATGGGTCAAGGGAAATGTGTTTTGGTGAATCAGTGCAGAAATGTTTTTATATATTTCCTTTGAAGGCACCTTTCCTATCCTAGGATAGGAAAGAGAAGAGAGGGATTGTAGCCATTCCCGTTATCTTTTTAAAAATTGAGGTATTTAAACAAATCTCGCCTATGACTTTACACAGCATATTTTATTTTGCATAACTTCTCTGATAAGCTGTTCTTACTTTAGAGACCATCAGAAAACAGAGGAATCAAGCAGTGACAAATCTATAGGGGATTCAAATATGCTGTCTGATTCTTAAAACCAGTTTTGCTGAGCTGGATCTGGCCATGAAGAAACAGCTGATGCTACTAGGTTTGAACATCCCAACTGATCCTTACTGTTGGGTAACAGCTTGTGGCAGATGTTGATGAAATTGTTTGTGAATTGCTGGTGTGAAGCCCTTTTGAAAAACATATTCTGTTGTTTAAACATTATTATATTTTGATAGTTTCTCCTTATGTCTATTCTGAGTTTTAGATTAGATCCTCAGCTTGTTTCCTGACCCCATACCTGTAGGCAATGACACATTTCCATTCTATTTGGAATAACCTTTTGTATATCATCCCTTTCCCAGTATTCTTTCCTTCTATTTCTTTTCTTTCCATTTTTAAAATATTTTTATTATTATTATTTTTATTTTATTTACAGGTGTGGTTTGTCTGTTTGTTTGTTTGGGGGTTTTTTATATTTCCCACACAAATCTCATTTTCTAAGACTCTTACTCTTGCATCTTACTTTTTTCTCCAATTATTCTAGACATGATCTTTCATTAGAACCTTTTGCAGTGTTGAGTGAAAAGGTGTAATTCCTTACCTTTTGTTGTGTACGCAAAACTCACTCTAAAGAATGCCTCTTAAAATGTCATTTGTCTTTCAGCAACACATATTTTTGTGATGTATGCATTCCACTGCAATTGTCAGAATTTTTTCTACACTGCATTTTTCAAGATAATTGTTGCCCAGCATAAATTTTTAAAGGAGATTTTTCCTACTTAGATGTAGTTCTTTATTCTTGTAATTATGGAATTTATTGTATTTATAATTTCTTCAATTTATGCACATAATTTGGATTCTTATCCTACTTCCAAAATCTTTGGCTTGGTGTAATGCCCAGTTTTAAGATATGTACTTTTCTGTTCCTTTGTTTATATCACTGTCATAAATAGTAATTGGATAATAAATATATGATAGGTGAGACCACTATGTAAGCTCAAATGCTCTCTTTACTTTGAAAGTAAACTCAATAACTGTTCTTCAAGCTGGTTTTGGTTTTGATTTTTTTTTTCCTAATTATGCTTATAGGACTACTAGTACTATTATCAAACTAGATCATAAACATTGCTAAAGTCAAAATAGATTGCACCTATGTTTTCTCTGTGCTTTCTTGGAAATTTGTCCTATTAAGAGGAAACAAGATGTTTTGAATTAAACCTGGTAATGACTAACAAATTGGCTGTTCATTATTACTTCATTGTTCTTGAGATTCTTGCAAACTGATTGATAACATGGTTCCTATTATTTTTCCAGACATCAATGTTACATATTCTGTTGGACTTATACCTTCTTTAATCTTTTTTCTCCCTTCTGCCTCCCTTTTCCCCTAATGGATATTAGTTTGCCTTTTTTCAGTCCACTGAGTCCTCATGAGTCATCTAAGAACACTGCTTAAACTAACTGCCTTAAGTGATTCTCATCAGGGAATGATAACTTTAAAAAAAATTTGATTTATCTTAGTAT
This sequence comes from Platyrinchus mystaceus, assembly GCA_035041135.1. NCBI lineage: Eukaryota > Metazoa > Chordata > Aves > Passeriformes > Tyrannidae > Platyrinchus > Platyrinchus mystaceus. The sequence goes on along the minus strand of JAWWLV010000121.1, from coordinate 64,239,288 downwards.
CATTGACCAGGTTTTTTAACCCAAATATTGCTTGTTTTATTCATCCCTTGTTAAGTGACTAATCTGAACTAATCTCTTTACAGAGAATAAAACAACCAGACTGAAGCAAGATGACTTTGGTTTTCTTTGTCACCTGCAATAGCTATCTTTCTCCCTCTAATTAACAAGCCCTTCTTTTTCTCATCCTGTTATTACATTTAGTGCATTTCAGAGCATTTCCTGATTGCTTTATATGTTTTCTTTCAGCTGTTTATCATTTTCTGCCTGCCCCTCCATCATGTGCTATTCTTCTATGTCTTTTTTGGCAATTGTTTCCATTGTGTACAATTTCTTCTCTCCCCCCTCCCTCCACTTCAATCACTGAAGGGCTGCTGCTGGAGCTGATGTCTTACCAGGTCCATCAGACATTTTCTTCAGTAGGGTTGGTTGCCATCAGACTTTGCAGACTTATTATAATCAACTGTTCTATTGAACTATAGAAAATGTACAAAATCTATTATTAAAACAAATGCTTGCATGAACTAAGTCAGTAATTCCCCAAGCTGTACCAGAAAATTATTTTAAATGATCATTCACAGTTTTATATAAAAACATACAGTAAATCATGGTATGTTAGACATGTAAAAGCATAGATTCCATAAAACAAAGTAATGCCTTTGCCATCAGGAAACAGTGCTTGATATTTGTTTGTATGAAAGGAAGTAGCCCTGTTCATGGCTCAGGCCTTGCAATATGTATACTCAAAGTAACAAAAAGGGTGAAGAAATAGTTAAAGGGATACAGAAATGTACATTAAAATGTGTATCTGGATGTCACCTTTGCCAAAGATTGTGAGACAGGGCACTGACTCTGGTGGTCCTATGGGGCAATTTATGTTTCCCTCAAGAGTCTTTGAAATCTCAATGGGTTGTATCTCAACAAGATATCTCACCTTTGACTGGTGAACAAATCCTTTTTATGAATTTCATAGGAAATTATTGCAACTGAAGAGCAAATGGGTGCTGCACAAAGAAGCAATCAAGATTTTTCAGTACAAATTCAATGCTGAAATATGGTGGAAAAGTTTATATTTGTCTGATTTTAAATAGACAAAATAAGAAATGCCTTAGGCCTTGATGGAAAGAAACTCACATTATAAGTAAACAAACACCAAATATTTGCCATGATTTAAAGGAAGATAAAGAAGATTATACTTCCAGATCAGAAAAGAGAGACTAAATCATATATGTTTTAATTACTTGACAGTTGAAAGTGTAAAGGGAAAGTGTGTGGACAGTTTAGTTGACTGATAATTTTGCAATGCAAAATAAAAAAATAAAAAAAAAGGCATATTTAATTCTGGTTATACACACACTGTGTGCTTCAGTTCTCTATTTTGAGTTCAATAAGTAACTTATAGCTTGTGTCACTCACATACGGATTACTTCCATTATGGCATAAGTCCTTTATGGCACAGCACAATGTCTTGTGTGGGAGCAGCATTGTTGATACTAGCAGTTATGCAGTAAAAATACTGAAATATGGCTATGTGTGTAAGACGGACCATTTTCTTCCAAAGGAGGATGCAGTCATTGAAGAGGCTGAAGGACTCAAGACATAAACATTAGTGGGTTTTGATTGATTGCTTTGGTTTCTTGGCTTATCAGTTGCCAACCAAGAAGAGAACATTGAATTACAGACTATCCACTCTTATTTTTTAAAATATTAAAAAAAAATAGCTCAGGCTATTTGCCAGTCTAAAAATGTCTTACCTACCTCGTTCCACAATGCAACCCTAGGTCCTGAATAAATACAACAATTAGTGATCCTTATTCAAATGCTGAACAAGCCGAGAAAAAGATGAATGAGAAAGACTTTCAGACAGAAGGAATGAGTTGCATTCTGACCATAATGCAAAGAGTTGGTGAAAAATTTGAGTCTGTCTTCTGGTGCTGCTGTTCCTGAGCAGAACTGGATGCCATACCATGTAGGACTACCAGAGTTTTTATTTTCTATACTGGAAAATTCTCATGGTTTTGCTGATAACTCAGTTTGAATTACTATGAACTCTCAGCTGTTTCAGAGGCCCAAGGACACCACTGCAGTCTCTGTAGCTGGTCAGTGACTGCCTTCATCACCTGGTGGTTCTCATTTTGTATTGCAGCAACCCATTTCCCCCCGTTGTCTCACTTTCCTGGCTCAGTGGCCAGCCACAGCAACATTTACTGTAGTTCTGCCAAAGCAGAAGAAACAAGACTTCTTTTTAGAACTTACAGAAGAATTTCACCAAATCTGCAGCACCTGTGCTTGTAACTATTTCCAGCAGAGAGACTTATAAACATGGAGGAGCAGAACATGGATGTTGCAAGAGGGGTTAGCAGAAATTAAAAGGTGCCAAAAAGGAAATATTCAGTAAAAGAAGATTTTTCTTGAAATATGAAAACTTGACTGGTAACTGTCACTCCACAATGCTCTGTAGAAATGTTTCAACACTGATGTAGAGCAGGCTGGTACAGTATAGCACATCTTTTGTGAGAGAAGATAATATGCCCATAGCATACCAACCAGGTGTCATGTCAGATGCCAACTGTTTTTGATACTTCAGCCACTGAAAAAATTTCTGAGGATAAACATGGCTTTTTCACCTACTCCCTCTTTCCTGAATTGATTGGTGAACATTTTCAATTATGAGGAAAAAACCCTCAGAAAATATTTTTTTTAATACTTTATTTTATTTTGTTTAAAATGGTTAGTCAGCGTAAGCAGCAGTCATTCTTCAAGCAAACATACAAAGGAAAGCATTACTCAAATGCTTAAAGAGATGTAACCAGAAGTGGGGCTGTGAACATGACTGAAGAGTAGCTCCACTCTGAGTAGGAGTTTTTGGACTCTTACCTCACCCAACCATCTTTTTATACTAAGTATTTTTAACATGTGTGACAAGAATCTGGGCACTACACACAGAAAGGAGCACAGACAAATGATGGCAAGTAGGGGAATCCCAATAACCCAGCCAGAGACAGGAGTCACTGACCCAACCCACTAGGGCATCCCAGGAGGACATCACCTTGTGGGTGGAAGTGACACCTACCACTGTAAATATTTTTGGGAGAGGCTGTCCTGAGGTCACTTTCAGACTGAGGGGTCACTGCTGGGGGCTATGATCTCATTATGGGATAACAGAAAAGAGCATTTGGGTATTGCACAACACTTTATAAGATGGTTATGGGAGGAACCAAGTCTTGAGGAAGGAGACATCGAGGTAGTCTCAGCAGGAACAAGCATGGCAAAATAAATGAAACAAAAGGAACCAGTTGTGAAAGGCAGGTGGCTGGCCAGTGCCCTTGTCTGACTCCCCAGATTGCCTTTGCTTCTTGTCACATTTCCTTTCTAACTCTTCTCTTGGGTGGGAGGCTCTCTACGTGAGTTCATATGTGTGTGTATGGGAGTTGGGTTCAGGCACTGGAGAGGCAACCACAGGCCAGAGGAGGCAATGTGTGTGCAGTGTGGTGTGTGTGTCAGTATGTGGTCAGTAGTGAACACTGAACTGGTCAGTAGGACGAGTGGCTTGGGAGCCAGATGTATGTATGTGTCTGAGAGCCAGATGTATGTGTGTGTCTGGGAGCAGGACCACTGGAGGAGTTGGGTACTGGGGGTACCAGGAGGACCAGGCCAAGTGTTGGAGAGGCCGTGGAGCCCAGGGGTCATGTGAGACCCCTTTGCATATGTGTGTGTTTGTGCAAAAGGCACAGGGAGAGCAAGGATCATGGTCAGCTATAGGATAGACTGCATGTCTTTAGGCAGTTACTGCAGGGATCTGCAGTGGGCATAGGTCTGAGTACCAGCATCTGAAGTGAGACTGAGGTTTTGGGGTCTCACATGTCCCAATGCCTGCAACAGGGGATACTGGGATCAGGGGCAGCTGTTGGGTAGACTGTCTAAACCAACTATCAGAGGGATCTGCACTCTATATGTTTTTAATGAGAAAGAAAACAAAGTATGTAGCAATACTTCAGCTTATAGGCAAACAGATAAAACAGAAAATATAAGAAAAAAAATCTATTTGCACTGATAGGAAAAAAAAGTGTCTAAATGCATTCATAAAATATAAAAAAACCCACTAAAATTTGCAATTTAGGTTAACCTGAGGCAAAAATTTATTATTAATATCATAGGGTTTTTTAAATCCTTTTTTTTTGATTTTGAAGTGAAACTACTATGTTTAAAAGGAACTTAAAAAAAGTTGGTTTATTGTCTTAGAAAAAATTTTAATGAAAGGCCTTGGATATATGTTAATTTCAAAATAATAATTTAAAAAACCCTTAATTTTTGTCTTCCGGCAACCCAAATGCTTGAATTTCTTATTTTTGGAAATTATATTGCTCCCATTGAATTCTTTTGTGGTTGTGTGGTTTGGGATTTTGTTGTTGTTGTTGGTTTTCTTGTTTTGTTTTTGGGTTTTCCCAATAAATTTTGGCCATCTAAAAATTTGCTTCTGTTCTTCTGTTCCTGGATGTATTCAAAACTGACAAGTCCCAAAGATGATATTTTAAATCACAGGGATCATGTTTTCATACAGAATAAAACAGGACTAGCTGGGCTTCCAATTCCCCAAAATACTTTTTAGTGTGCAAGGAAAATGAAAATGAACACAAGGTGGCACAAAAAGAAGTGGGAAGTAATTGTGCTCCACTACCACTGTTCAATAAGTCAAAGAGAAGGTTCAATTTTTGGTTTTATTTCAGACAAATTCATAATATTTTGTCAGCCTTTAGTAGCTAAATGCACAAGACTAATTGGTTGGATCCACAACCGAAGAAATCCAGGCTAATATTTTCTGAACAGTAGTAATAGTTACAATTGATTTTATTGCCCTGTAGTAAATTTATTATTTTTCTTGTTGCTCACCTAGTGGTTTGTTTACCCCTGTTTGAAGCAAAGGCTGGTGCTTGATGATGTAGGAGGACTGCTGTGCTCCTATTTCTCTCTGTTTTTCCCTCTTCCACAAGTTCTGTTCCCTTGAGAAACCAACTCACACCATGCTATGAGGCTCAACTTACGTGTGTCTAAGAATATGTCCGGAGCAGGGGTATTTTTTGTTCTTCACTGTAAAGTGGTACAAAAGACAGCTCCCCTTTGCAGATGAAGGTAATGTCTGGTTGAGCATCTAGAAGTCTGGAAAGGATTTCTCCACACTTGCTTCCTGAAGCTGCTTTATCCTTAAGTGACACTGAAAAGGGAAAGTCATGATCCTCTTATAATTTGATGATATGATGTTTGCCGTAAGAAAGACCTTATTCTGTATAAGTAAATTGTGCCATTTTAATTAAGGTTTCATTAAATGACAGAACTTAAGCCAATGAAATCTGCTGGGGTGTGCTCTTATTTCAGCATGATAGAGGGTGTTTGGTTTAGTTGCAGATGACTTGGTTTAAAAGTACAGCTTTTGAATTATGCCTTTCACTTATGTACCCCAGGTCTTAGACACCTAGAATAGTTCAATTTTCCTAAGAAGTTGGGTAAATGGCATGAAGTAGACTTTTTTTCACCTGTTTCTTCAAGCAGTAACCAACTGTGCTTAGACTTGTCGCTTTAAGAACTTTTAACTATTCCACCAAGTATAAATATATTTCATTTGTCTAAAGTGCCACTGGGGAAAATGCTACTGGTCTCCTTTTCCTATGAGTCTAATAAATACCAGCCTTCATTCACTGTTTTCTTACTCAGAACAAGTTGAGGAACTGTTGTTGAACATTGCACAAATAGAGTCACCAGGGTGCTGAAATTTCAATATTCATTGGTTCAGAGGTGAGTGACGAAGACAACACTTAACTTACAGAAGCAGGAGAACTCCTGCAGCAGCACAATTGCCAGTGTCCCATCATGATGCAAACAGGGCACACCATACAGTCAGGTGCTAACAGGTGGAAAGAACTGGCTGCAGTTTCTAGAATTGCAATAACGTAACTGGACCAGGCTTTAACAAGCAGAGATCTTCCTCAGTCCTAATGTTATTTACTGTGTTGAATACCATAAAAATCTCAAAGTTCAATTACTCAGACTAAATATTCAGACCTTCTGACTAACGTTTTGGGTGGCATGGTGATATATAGGTATTTTTGGTTTTGCAGCTCTACTCAAAAATCTGTTGTTTTGGGGTTTGGAGGGCTCTGCATGGCTTTCTTAGTAAAGCAGGGGGCCTACACATGAAAAATGAGAAGTAATGGAGTAGGTGATGCTGTTCTTCACAAGCACTGAGTGAAGAAAATGAAACTTTTGAAATAGCTATAGAAATACTAAAAGATGAATAAAAATCTAGAAATCTTCCCTCACTATATCCAGATACTTAAAAACTATGTTAGAGGAAGAAAGTACTTTCACAGCTGTTTCTTTCTCTTGAGGTCAAGGACAGAAGTTTTTCACTGCCCATGTAATTCCTAACTAACACCAAGCATTCTGTGTCTCTGTTATCCTGAATAATGAATAAAAGCAGGGAAACAATGTAATTTAGAATTATGTTACTCCCATTAATGTGTTAGCTACACTGAAGTAATACATTTACAAAGCCAAAGGCAGCTTTGTCCTAGACCAGAGAAAAGCCTAAACAAAAAGAAACTTCAGAAGATCAGTTGTATCAAGGGATTGCAAACCAGTTTAGATAGAATTTAATTTATTCACAAAGCAAAAACTTTTCTGTCTTTGGATAAGACTGCACTAGTCACTCATCTTGGCAAGCTCCAAAGCAAAAAAACTAGAAAAATAAAATCATTTCAAAGCTCATGTTTTATAGATGTTGTTTGGAAGTAAGATCACATAGAATTAAGATGTTGGACCCTTCTTGCTGATAGTAAGGTGGACATCTCTACACATCGCAACACACTCCAGGACCCGTATTTTATAACACATTGACTGTGGATTTCCTAGCAAAACAATCTATCCTAAGCTCAACTCTGTTTACAAACAAACATTTGCAGGATATTTATTGCACCTGAAATTTTTGTTTTCATCCAGCATACCTGGTACCACTGCATTTATTTCAGCCAGCTTAGATGAACTTGAACCAGTCTCAGGACCAAGATGAAACTTGAACAGTCCCACTCATCCTATTAGGAGCTAAGGACAAGCTATGGTTTCATGGAATCGGAGCTCTTTTCATATTGCACCATAACAAAAATCACAGTTTAAAGCTATTTATGGAATTGGCCTTCTGTGGATTTCTCTCCTGAATTTTCATGTTGTGTAATGTAAGCTCTAGTTAAGTGATGTAGCTTCTGTTGCAGATCTAGATGGCAGTACTCATGTAATGTCCACTGTAACAACACGAGATAGCTACAGCGTCAGCCCTGGCAGGAAATCCATGGAAACTTATGTTCCACAACATCAGTCAGTGACAGACTGTCCCTTTCTCCACTTACCACCTATTTCTGTTGGGAACAAACTGTTCAGAAATTGCTAAAACTGTTATAAAAGTAAGTATTGCAGTTTCACCAGTGATCTACTGCATCATTATTTATAGTTTTGATTTAGTGAAAAACAAGCCTATCCAAAAGTCAAAGAATGTGTGTGAAATAAAACACAAGTCAAAAGCAGCACCATAATAAAAAAGCCTTATGAAAGTGCTGAAAAATAAGGTCTTGCTCACCATCCAACACAACCCACTCACCCTGGTTTCCCAGAAGAGCCTTGTAGAAAAAGGTGTCCTTTGTAGCATGACCTAGAGGTCAACTAATTCAAGGTTTGTGGAAGGATGGGAAAAGCAAGTTGTGGAGTTCAGAACCTTTTGGCAGAACACTCTGTCTCGGCCCCTCACAATTATATCAAGGCTCTGTTAATACCTCAGGCATTCTCCACTGCCACACTATTCACACGAAAGAAAAAAAAAATCTGTGATAAAGGGAGACTTCCAGCAAGCCTCGATTAAGTGTTTACAGGTACAAGCAAAATACATTATTTTTTCTATGGTTAATATTGGTTTAGCACCCTGCTATTGCTTGTTATAAAAATTGATGCTTATTAATTAAATATTACTAACACAAAACCTTTGTGCTTGGAAAATGTATGGACATCCCAAAATAGAGATTTTGTTTATTTTTTATATTATGGTAACACCTAGAGGCCAGAGCTCCGCTGTGCAAGGCACTGTACAAATATACACAAGGGACTGGCTCTTGCTTTGAGGAATATAGTATAAATGTAAGCAGCAAGTGAGTAACTCAGCAAAGTTCAGTAGAAGAACAAGCAAGATGTTGGTGGACAATATGAAAAATAGTGACTGTAGTGACTCATCTCTTGAACTGTAGTTGGGTTTTGTGAAGCCCTCTGTCAGAGAAGACTTCCCAGGATTGATTTGGAAGAAGCCATTGGACCATAGGCTTTGTGAGGAATTACACTGAGTATGTGATATGTCGGTTGCATGCACTAGCATCCCTCACTAGCTTCACTTTCCAAGTATTTTGATAGGATTGTCATTATCTTTTCAGCACTAACTAATAGAATATATGTTAAAAATGGGCCTAAAGTTGATAGTCCCTTATAGAATCACTCAGCAAGGGATTTGCATATGTCCTGGAGACTGAGAACTTTGGGTTTTCAGGTTTTTCTTTTGAATGTGACTTAATATGTCCAAAGAAATGTTATTGACACTGTCCAATAGCCATAAAACTGAACTGCCACTTTCCTCTGCCTCTGTCTACTGAGTCGGTGACAGAAAAAGTCAAGAACAATTATGGTTTCAAAAGAAGCCATAAACTCATGAAGAACATTAATGCTGCTGTCTATTTAACAAACTTCCCAGGAAATGCCCTCCTAGTCTCAGTTGGAGAATGTTATCTAACCTGACAGTAACTTAAGGCATGGAGTCAGGTTTGGGGGCTGAGTGTTAATAGTGGGTTAGTTCAAGTACTGAGCTGATTATGAAGGGTGCTTATTAGTGTCAGTGAATATCTCTTTCTATTTTTATAAAACAGCTGTGAGAGCCTCCCTGGAAGTGGGTGACATTTGGCTAGTGAACTAGCTGTGAAAAAGTTGCAAGTTTTGTGATATTTATCACATGCCAACATTTTGCTCTGGCAGCAAGTCTTCTGTGGAGCATTATTCTTCTCATTATAAATGTCACTGGACAGCTTTCTAACGTCTTCCCCGAAAATTTTCCAAAACTATCTGTTTGGCTGGGAAATACTCAGTGATACACAAAGCTCACGTATGCCAGCTGTTGACCCATCTGTTGTGCCTGGCACATGTTATTCTCTTTACATGGACTGGCATGGGATGGAAACTGCAGCCCATAGTTTGGGAGGATAGTCAGATCTATGTCATGAACAGCTCTGCAATAGCACTGGCTTGCCGTGTATCACCCGTAAGTCCCACCTCACTTTGCTGCTTGCAATGAAATGGTTAAAGAACAGAAAAGTTAAGCACTCGATTTTACAATGTAAAGACAAAGTCACACACACAAAATAGATGGCAGAGAGCTTTGCATTGTGTGTTCAGCTCCTCTTTTGTCCAGTAATGCTGTCTAATTTCATTATTTTTCCACTCATCCCTTATCTCCTCTAAATTAAATTTTTCTATTTATATACTGTTATATTTCCACTACAGACAGTTGGAGAAACCTTCCTCCTAAATCCCCACAAATTTTTTTCAATAGTGAAGTTCCTATGAAACATACCATCACAAATCTTGAGAAATCAGCTGATTCCTAGTGGCCATTTTCAGAGGTATCTTTCTAGCCTCACTACTTAAGACTTAGCCTATCTCTAGCAGCATGTTTTTCTGATTGTTTATTTTTAAACATTTCTTCTAGGTGTAAAGTGGGAAAAAACTGCTAGATGAACTTATAAGACTTTAATGTAATTGTGTTAATTTGATAAGAGAAAGAGTATAAATAACACAAGTTACATTTTTTTAATCACAGATAATTGAAGGTTACTGACCGAATAGGTGCTTCTGACATCAAACCTGGTGAGGTCTGGAGAAGACCAATACAACACTACCTATCAAATTTCAGGCAAATTTCAGCAAAACAGTGGTGCACACTGTGAAAACAGCTGAAGATACGATAATCTTCAAATGCATTTCGCTGCTAGTGGAAAGTTAAAATTTTTTTCTACCATTGACTTTCCTGTGAATACAAAAACGTCAGCAGATATTTGACAAAAAAAATTGGTTTCTGGATGCCATTATTCTCACTTCCCTCTTATTTCATAGCCTTTACTTCCCTTCCAGCATAACAGACAGAGGCAATGAGGAGGACAGCAAGGCTATCCCACTGACCCTTAGTGAGAGCAGCAGCCACCTTCACCCACATGCTTTTTTATATTCACTCTAGATTTGAGTCCATGTTGCTTGCAGATTAACATCCAGGCTAGCTCCGAGACTGAATGCTGTTCTTCAGGTAGATTTATGGATGCAGACAGACATCTTTCCATAGTGCAAAGCCTTTATGTTTAGCCTAGCAGAACTGCATCACAAATTCTGTAGACCTAATAGTGCCGTTTTTTGATTTCTTGGCCTGGTCTCTTTTCAATCTCATGCACTGCAAAACAGATTTCATTGTCCAAATATCACTTTTTTTTTTCCCAAATATTAGTTTGTGTCATGTTCTGTGTTCATTTAGGACACAGAGGCAGCTCCTTCAAAAGGTGTAGTGGCTTTTACTATGAGATACTGGGAAAAAAATGTCTGCTTTGAAGACAATAGGTCTGATTCCTTCTTCCTGTTACAGCACTGGTGAAACAGTGGGGAATCAGGCTCAGAAAATGTCATCTCATGGTGCTTTTTGTTTTCCCAGACTTGAGAATCAAAGGACCAGGGAATAGAATAGACTGACCTTGCTGTTTCTGTGAATAGGTCAGCACAGTGTATCATGAGGCTATCACTGAGGTGACTAAGAGAGGCAATTTAATCAAATGTGGGCAAAAAAGCCACACAATGTTTCAATTATTGCTACATAACCCAGTGTCTTGAGTATATAAAAAGTGCACAAATGATTTGGATCTAGAGACTTTCATATTCCTTCAGTGATGGTTTAAGTAGGCACCCTCATCTCACAGGCTTATTCACATTTCTGCTGTGATTTGTTCAGAAGCTTACTTGCCTAGTGCTGGTGTTTTCCTAATATTGCTGTGAGTACTGTTCAAATCCTGACTGCAAAGGGACCAATGTATTATTTGCACTGGCTAATAACTTACATGCAAAAATACACTTCTATCGTTCAAGAGGAGCCATTTCCAGTGACTACACTAACCAAAATGGTACATTTTCCTAAATGGATATAATAATTTTTTTTCATTAAGTATCTATTTCATAGTTCTCATTATTTACTATCACTCTTGTAACCTGCAAAGCTTTTCTCAGTAAATGATAACATGTCTGCAGTCACCAGTCTGTAGCCATTTAATTAGGCAGCAATTTTCAGTGTTACCAATAATCTGTAAAATTTTGTTTTGTTTTTTATTCAGCAAATATCTGACAGAAGCCATTTTCTGGTACACAAAGATCCAAGCCAATACTCCTCCCAAACACAGTCATTCAATATTTAAAAGATGTTTTGCTGTTGTTAAATCAAAAATGCTTTGCTTTTGACTTGTTCATAAATATGGAGCATTGTGAAAATTTAACAGTCCTGGAAAAAACTCTTGAGTTTTGCATTGGCAAAAGCACAAGTTTTCATTCCCGTGGTGATAAACCCAGGCAGTCAGGAAACTGATGAAACACACGAACTCCTCATTTCCCATGGAGAGGAGACACAGAGACACAGCAAGATCCTCTGTGCCAGGGCCTCTGAGGTTTTGCTGCTTGTTGAGACTTCAGATTGTGGGTTAATATTTGTCATGACACAACAAGTAAATAAATACCTTGGCACAAATCCTAGAGCCTGTCAGCACTGCCCCTGCTGCAACCTCCTGTTGAAAATACAGAGCTCTATTTATCATCTTGCACATGAAGCCTGTTCAGAGGAAATGACCTAGGATATGTTTAATTTCCTCTTTGGCTTCTTGATGATGTCACCTAGATAAACCCCATGTTCAGAGACCCTCACTGAGAGTATTAGTGCAAAGTAGCTGTGAGGATTGTTACTTATCAAAGCAATTTAATTTATAATGATGTGTTTCATAGTTGGTCTGTGCAAAGTCATCTTAAGCAAAAGGCTTCTATCTGTGTTATTTCCCCTAAATTCCAAAGTATGGAACAGCTACAGCAGCTGTTTAATGAAACATTTCACAGTCATGAGGATTTTCACTCTAGATAGGAGCACCAGTGCTGAGTCTTTTTATCCCTTCAGTGCTGTACAAATACATAAACATTTTTGCTGAAAAGTGGTAAAATGTTACTGTGTTGCCAGTCTGTCTTTTCCCGGGAACAGGGATGATTGAAGGAACACAGACACCAACTTTAAAGAACAACTGTATAAGTTTACTATAGCGCAAAACAGTAGAGAATTACAAAAGATGCAGTGACTTATGAAAGGATACACTTGGAAATACGTCTAATCATTATTACAAAAGTGTCTATAGTGATTAAGAGAGAGATACATCACCAGTAACCCTGGTTATATACATTACCATCATATATAATACATTACCATCATCTAGACATGCATCAGCTGGGGAGGCCCCGATCACAGCAAAGGTCTGGAGAACCTCTTCTGGTAATTGGGAAATCCTACGCAGTGCATCCACTTGTAGGGTGAAGCCTCCATCTTTGCTGTGAGAGGGTCCAGCTTAAATAGTGTTAAACAAACCAGCTTACATCACTTGATTGGTGCAGAAAAAAAATTGCCTTTCTTCTCTCCTTGGTTTTCCCCTGAAGCCTGGCCAGGGCCCAGGGGAAAATCAGGGAGTCAATTTGGAGTAACTACTGTCAAATATCCCCATGGCCTTGACTAGTCTCTAAATACAGCACTGTGGATACATTAATATCTCAAATATGAACCAGCTGTGGTTATGTGAAGCATACTGCTCTGATGGCCTTGGCTAAAGAGACACTTGTAACACATATAAGCCTTATTAATTATTAATAATATGCTGTGCTAAGAAGTATAAATGTGTACTCTTAAAGCATTACTAAGGATTACATAGCATCTTGGTTAATAAGCAGATAGATGACTAAATATAAATCTAGGCTAAATATAATATTAGGTTGGAAGATTCATCTGTAGGTCAACTTTGGCTCAGGGCCTGTTTTTCAGACCCCAGCATTACAGCTACAAAAAATGTACTGGGGATAGGAAAGTAGTTTTTATCATTAGTTTCTGTCCAGAAATAATTATTTAGTTCAGGTATTGCAGTTGTGAAACTGGATGTATTTCTGGTGAGGGGGAATACATATGAAAGAAGGGTGGAGGTGACACCAAAATATTCTGGATGATATATTGAAATCAAGGAATAGAAGAGTGGTATCCATAGAAAGGTACTGATGAGAGTTACCAAAACAAGTGGGATGTATGGATGGAGGAAAACAAACAAACAAACAAAAAAAACACAAAAAACACACACAAAAAAGAAAACAAACAAACAAACAAAAAAAAAACAAAACCAAAAACCAAAAAACCCCAATTGAATTTGGTAATTACCTGAAGTCATGTCCTGGAAAAGCAATACATACCCTTGGAAATCTATAGTTCTAGAGGTCCTTCCCTCTCGACACCTTGGATTTGACTAATTTGAGAGAAGGCTTTCAGGACACAGAAATTTTGTATAGCCTTAGCATCCTATAGATGATGAGGACCCCAGGGTACACACCAGCAACCATCTGCTTCTCAGTCTCTACAGTGTATTTCTTTGGGGTGTGAAATGTATATTGAGACACCTGACGTGGAAGATAAAAAGCAACAGTACATGAATAGAAATGTATCCTTGGACTATCCTTCTGGCCCTAAATCTCTGAGTCTGTGAATAACTCTCTTGGGTAAAAAAAGTGCTCTGGTATCACATTTTTGTCATTTTTTTAAAGAGATGAAATAGGGGTTTTTCTTCTTTTGTTCAGAATGTTAACCTTTCAAAATCAACAGGAAACACAACATAACCCGGTATGCCAATTCTATTTCACCTCTGATGACTATTTATAATTGCTACTCAAATAGGAAATTTGCTTCTGACCTTTGAGCTGGAATATACTTGAAATTCATGCCTCACTGTGCTGCCAGCTCCTTTTCATGCAAACATTTATATGTGGGCTAATAAATGAGTTTGGGAACAAAAGTTCTAGCAGTGAAATCCAGCTTGTGATTTTGCTGTGAGACATGCTTGCAAAAAGCTTACCCAGAAACTGAAGGAAAACGATTTACCACTTAGAGCAGTTTTGAATATGGCATCACTGTTTATAACTGATATTAGCAAGAAATTTTAATGTCAGAGTAATGCACATGATAGGATCACTAAAGTTTAAGTAACCCAGAGACGCACATTTTAATTAGTGCTCATTGTTGAAAGTCATTTTGCCTGAATCTGTGATATAACAGTTTATTTTGGTATTATCCAGACTACACTTTTGTTCTTATAATACATTGTATTTCAACCCGTCTGCATCAAAAGAAACCAATGGCCTGTATATTCCAAAGTATAAAATACTATGAAATGAATTCAGCTATCTCAGGCTACATGTTTTTTTTCTGCATCTCCAAAATATTTTACCAGTCAAAGAGAAATTATTTATACAGGTGGTGCTTGGAAGACACTGAGGAATAATGGGATGCATCAAATCCTATCATCCTCACAGCTAAGGCTAGGGATGAACCAAAGTCAGTAACTATTCCTTAGAATCTTTGGCAGTCTAAAGTGGATAGGAACAGTAATTTCTGCTGAGGCACAACCTAAGCAGTATTTGCTAACAATATATCTCAACCTTATATCTTCTACATACCATAGATAAAAATCTTCTGTATCTCAATCATGCTATAGTATGCTAACTGAATATTATGGCTGAAATAAATTCAGAAAAGAATGTCAATTAAAATAAGGTAATAAAGTAACTGTTGATTTGCAACATAGTGTTGTGCTCCTAGACTTTTGAGAAACAGAGGAGGTTATTTAATGATGAAAGTTGTGTCTGAATAGGCGAGGGTTTGAGAAGAGAATTTCTCTCTCTTACCTGGAAGCTGTCAGCGTAATTGATGCAAGAGTCTATCCATTAAGACAGAACAATATTTGAGTATTGACAACACCTTAGACACATAAGAACAAAATTATCTATGATTCTTGTCTGAATGTAAAACTGCAGGAAGAGGATGTTTTTATTTTCATTGTTTTGTGGATTCTTCATGCCAGATTCAAATGAAATTCAGCTTTATCTTTCAGGACCAAGTCATATTTTAAAAACTGTCCCTTTTGTAAACTTGCGCAAAAATGCTTCAGGAGAACATAGCAATAAGCATCTCTAAAATTACTGCTGTGATAAAGAATTAATTTTTAAACATGTTTATGTTTATATTTCCTGTAACAACTCGGAGTTGGAATAGCTGTAATACAAATACCATTAAAATTAGTGCCTTTTAGAGAAGTATCTAAAAGCTAATATATATTTTTTGGCATAAGGATGATGGTGACTGAATTGTTCCTGCAACTTTAACGGGCGAAGGACTCTGAGCATTGCACTTAAGAGAAAAACTTGCCATTTGGGATGGTTTCTGCCTGATTTGGTTCAGTATAATGTCAAAATCACTATTTTTCACTCTGAAGAATTTGTATTTTAGTTATCTGCTTTTGGAAAATGAAACCTTGAAATTGAACATTATTTCCCTAAACATTCTCTTATTTGGATCTAAATGACAGCTCTCTTTGTACTGAGTTCAGTAGACTTTGGATCAAGTGCTGTTTTCTGCAGGGAAATAGCAACTGACTGGGGCTGGTTGTGGTTTGTACTAAATGTTGCCTGGTTCTTCTCATCTCAGTTGCAATCAGACAAGGGTGCAAGACAGGCACTTTGGGGTCAGTGGTGTCACCAAGAACTAAGCCTGAAGCCTGAACTCTTACCCCTAGAGATGGGTGCACAGGACACAGCTAGGGAAGAAATTATCTGGTAGTTTGAGAAACACAGAATCTTTTTGGTTTATTTTCAGTGCAAACCCACAGTGTTGCTGGTTCTATCAGCCCAGACTCTTCTATACACCCTCTGATTTACTTTCTGTGCCTCATGGGAGCACTGGTCTGATTGAAGTGCCCTCACCGTTCCCTTGAACTTATTCCACTGCGTATAAAGTACTGACATTCCTGTGCAAAAGTGGCTGAAATGAATATCAATGACTCCACAAACTGGTAGGTAGGACATCTGTGAAAGAGACACCGTCTTAGATTGGCTCATGGCTCATTGTGAGCAGGGAATGTAAAGAGATCCCAAGCCCCTAAGAGAGGAACACAGTAATGTATTCCTAGGGTCATATGAGCAGGTATTCCTTGATCTCACTTATTGGAGCTATTTGATTTTGAATAAAATATTTTAAATATTAATCAGGTCAGAGAGTGCCTGGGAATGATGCTTCATCCTGGCAGGTAGAGTACTGGCAAGGGAGGTGAAATATCTGTGTTCAATGAATTTTTAATAATTTTATGTGCAGTTTAAGAGCCACAGTTAGAGAGTTTGAGAAGCCATCATCATTCTGCCCTAGAGTGCCAGCAGTCAGGTCACTGGGACAGTTTTTCCCAGGCAGGTGGCAACAATACTGACCCTTGTCCTAGCTGCTGTGCATGATCTGCTGGTTAATTAAATTAAACAGGCTGACAAATTTCTTCTCTTGTTATCCTGAGAGAATCAGCATAAAGCATTATACATCTGGTGAATTGGAATCAACCATTTCATCTGTTTTTTCTAGTTTTTATGAAATTTTGTTTTTAAAAAATAAAATTAGCGAAGCATGGAAAAAGATGGAAGATGGACAGTTGAGGCTAAGCCACCCTTGTGGATTGATAAACCTGTGTTCAGAATATTTTTCACCTGATCTTTTATTTTCTACTGAAAGAGTAAAACATACATCCATGATAAGAGTGACAATGCCATATGTTTTATATTTTGGTGCTTGTTTTGAGATTTTGACAGAAAACACTTCATCTTGAAGGTCAAGTATGTATGGCTAAATGTGAAAAAGAATTTATTCATTTTAAATTGGAATGTATTTTTGAGTGCTGTAGGACCATTTGATTCTTTTTAATAATCCCTTGTCCTTCATATCCTCTGTCTGAAAACAATCATACCTGATACAATTTTTCATTCATTTCTTGTGCCTTGTTTTATCCATCTTATTACAAGTTTAACTATCCTATTCTTATTTGCCTTTTTATAGTCTTTTATTATATTGAGCATATGATTTCTCCTTTCTCCTTAATTCTTCAGCTTCCTTCATCCAGGCCCAATGACCTGAATCCTGTATTCTAAATGAGACATCGTTGGTTTCAAACAGCATCCTATAATTTCATCTGATTTTTACCTAATTTCTGTGTACATTCTATCACCTTAGCTTTTGTGACAAGTGTATATTGGGCCAAGATTTTTGCTGAGAAGCCTGTAAGTGTGCTTCTATGTTGGATTCAAGAGGGTAATTTGAGTTCCTCTGTTGTTTCCAAATAGTATTGTGTGATATACCATGAGTATGTTTGTGTAGTTTTGTATAAGTAAAAAATGTTTACAAAACCCAGCATCTGAGGCTATAGAAATTCCATTGTGTAAGATCCTAATCAGACTTGGTAACTTTTTTGGACTTATTTACAACTAACAAGCCTGTGATGACTGATGAGAAAATAACATAAATAAGGAGGAAAAGGTAGGTTAAATGTCAGTGCACTTGTCTGCTCGTAAGTACCGAGACATTTGCATAAGCTTCTTTTCATATTATGTCTGTCCCCCCTGTCTGCTTAGCACTTTGTATTTGCCAAGTCACTTGTCTGAAGAGACTGCAAACTGGCAAGGTAGAAATAACAGTTTATGAAGCATTTGTATGTAAAGCATGGTTCAAGGACACCTCAGTCCTGATGTGAGTTTCAAGAGACAATAATAATGTAACTAAGAGTAATGTGGAGGCCAAGGAGGAGCGGGATTTCTGTAATGTAGCCTATGAAGTAATATTGAGATGAAACTGGACAAAAGCTATTTGAGCCTGGCTGCTGCTACACTTTCTAACAGTGGCATCTATCAGAGTGATACAGTCTCTAGAGGGAAACAGTAGAAACTGCAGCAGTGAATCATTTGAAAATTAGTCTGCTAAACTGCTTGAGAATGTAGTAAATTGAAGAGGTCTGTGTTGGCAGAGGACAGCTAAAAAAAAAAAAGGAATATGTTATTTCCAGTTCTCAGTACTGTGAGGCTGGGACAGCTACAGCACACTTGTCTTTCACTTATCTGATACATCTAACCAAACTGGCTAATTTTGTAACACTTAGGAGAGGGAACGGTGTACTGTATTAAATGCTTCCACTTATTAGCTGAATATATGTCATGAAATTTATGGCAGGTCCTTTTTTCATGGTGTAGGATTTTCTTCTTACAGCCTTTTGCATCAAAAAAAATAATTCACTCAGATTTAGGTGCCAAAATAAAATGTGAAAAAGTACTATTTCTCAAAACATTCAAAGTCAACTGTACATGGTGATATACTCCAATGCCTGTAAACTGTATTTTTCCAAAATCAAGATTGGAATACACAATGTAGTGGAAACAAATCTTAATTTCATTTTCTAGCAACAGCATGTAGGCTACAATGAGGAAAAAAAACCCCAAAACCCAAAAAAAAAACAAAACAAAAGCAAAAAACCTCCCCACAAACCTCAAATTAATTTTCACACAGTGTATTAAGTTCCAGAATATGCTATTCCTTTATATCAGAGAAGTATTTTCATTTTATTCAGATTGGACTATTCTCCAAATAAAATGGAAAGTAAAATTATGGGAGGTGGTTTAGGGATTTTGCAAATAGCTTAAGACTTTTAAATGAAGAAAGAAGCAGAAAAAAAAGTCAGTCAGATAGATATAATGTTTGTGTTGTCACCAATGAAGCATTATCGAAACACTCAACCATAGATATGATCCATTCTGACAACAGCGTGAGGATAAGCTCTTGCCGTCTGTACCATGAAAATTGGTGGTAAATTTTTAACACTATGGGTTTAACTGTAGCACAAGCCATTAAGGGTAAATAACACCTCTCCTCAAGACAGAACCATCACGAGCATCAATTCTTTTATTTTTCCTACTGTAGCTATATACAACTGAGTTTAGAAGGTGTAACTATTGTAGAGGACTTACTTTCCAATCCTGCATACAGGTTGAAAAAACCTGTTCATTGAACCCAGCTAGGACTTTTTTGCAAGCGCCCACAGAGGTGCTACTCTCCTGCCTCTGCAATGAGTATTCATCATACAAGATACCAGCCCCCAAAGATCTTACTGATGTTAGACAAACTGCAGACACACACATTGCTCTAATCTATTCTTTAAGAGCTTGCAGCCTACTTAAAAGTTGATGTGCAGGTATAACGAAAAGTTGGACATTATCAAAAAGAAGTGATGGGGAAACTACAACAGCACTATGGCTTATCTCACCTGTGCAGAACTGGATAGGTCTGACACACTATAACCTGTTAAAAAGGTTTAATGAAAGACTCCAAACCTGCTTCCTCTGTGCTTTAGCTCTTGACATCCTTACATGCTGCCTCTAAGCTTGCCTTTACTTTTAACCATCATTTCCTTTGCTTAAATAGCTTATTTTTGTATTTTTCTTATGAGACAAATCTTTTGGCATCTCTTCAGGGCACTGGATGCTACAGAGAAGGCAAATGTTTCATAGCAGAGCTACAGAGAAGACGGTTGCTTTCTACAGGACTGATGACAGTCAAGTATTCCCCCATGGAGGCTTCAAAAATGACACCAGAGTCTTCTCTGGGCTGTACACTAGTCCACAAGACCTCAGGTCTTAACTCAGAATCAGCAGCCCTCCAATGTTGAAGTAGATGGAAGAGGTGAAAAGCTTTTCTATTCCTTAGGTTCATTGGTGAAATCTGAACTAAATGTTCTCGTTGTGCTGTGCTGGAGGGTTGGAGTCACAGGCAGTGTGTCTTGATCAGAAAAGAGCCCAGTGACTGGGCTACATGGACAGACCTTACCTGCTTTTAATCACATTTTCTGGTTACATTCTTGAGCTATTACCTATGGCCTACAAAGGTCTTTGCTGGGCTGGAATCACTGTAGCATGTATGCAATCCACACAAAAATGTAGTTTGTGTCTTCTAGAAGTGTGTATTCCCCAAACCGAGGGGAATTTAATTAGGCAATCACATTGCTTAATTAAAAAGTATATCCTGATAAACACTTAGTTGGCCTTATGCTATAGGTTTTCAAAGGCACCTCCACTGAAAATAACTCCTGAGAAATCAACAATACTACACGACAATGAGTTAGTGAGGTCTTTGGTATTATTTGTTCTTGGAAGAAAGAAATAGGGAAGAAAAACTTATGGACAAAAATAGCAAGAGATTTGGAGTAAAACGTTTTAGAAAACATAGTGGGTCTGTTGGTAATGTAGCTTTGCAGAAACTGGAAATTGAATATGGTGGGTAATTGTGCATACATCCTTTGTTCAGAGAGAAAAAAAGATTCCTGAAACAAATCTTCCCTTTGCCACAATAGCAAAGAAGGGAGCCCTGGATCATTTTGAAATATTTCTGCAAAAAAGCACATTAGACCTAATGACTGCATGCTGGGTGATAGAAGGCACATCACTTATCTGGGAAAAAATGCTTTTTAATGACTTCATTTTTTCATTTTTAAAAAACAGTAAAGTTGTCATGTTATAATCTCCCAGAAATACTCCCAGGTGAGCTATTGAATAATAATTTCAGCAAACCTAGGGCTTCACACTGTAATATAACCTGTTGTGCCTTACAGCTTAATCACACTGTGGCATTTAGAAATCATTCATTGTGGCTGGCAAAATGTCTTGCAATAACACCATTACCGCAACTTACATTTTTATAGTAATTTTCACTTCTTAGGCAAACACACTGAAGTAGTCTACAAAACATTTTAAGTACATAGCAGGCATTGAATCACTGAGCATTATGAGTCACTTATGAGCTATCAGCGTCCCCTATACAATAAAAATATATCACTTTTTCATAAGAAGTTATCATAGTCATAAATCATGCATGTTTCTAACTTAGATAAGACTTCCTTTTCCAAGAGATCTTACTGAGTCATGGATTCGGATACCAAAGTTTAAAATACAGGAGAATTCCTTATATCCACTTGGAGACTTGCAGTCCAATATCCATAAAATATTTTAAAGAAATCCATAACACCAACTGTGGTAAAAATTGCTTCTAGCAAACTGGTAAGTTTAGTTGGGGTTTACTAAACTCAGTAGTATACAACACACACAATTCAGCATTTATATTCATGTGGCTCATGGAACAGGCTGTCAGCCACATCTTGGAAGAATTCAGCTACTGGTATGTCATGGTGGAATATCAAAATGTCCCTTTACTGCTGTAAAACATATTCAATTTTCTAAGATTTTTGGTGTCATTTACAGAAGTTTTCATGTTCTGGATACTGCAACCAAAGAAAGAGTTTACTACTGTCCCTGTTCCTCTGCAGCAATAGCATCAGACTTATTCACTGTCAGATGGCCCTGTCCAAACTGGCTGCCTTCTCCATGGTTTCTTGGATTTTATTTCCCCACATGGTTGAGAGAGTCACTAGGGCAAACTGAGATACAGCAGTCTTTTCCCAGGGCTTTGAGACAGAGTGAAGTGATCTCAGTTAAAAAACAGTCTCAGAGGTCACCCAAATACACAGCATGACTTAAAGCTGGCACCTTCATCATTGCTATATTGCCTTGCTAGGTTCTGAATTGGGTCAGTTCTTAAATAAATTTTGCATTGGAAAAAGCAAAATAATCTTCAAAGTTAAAACTTTCCACATGTACTCTGATCACGACAGAGAAAATCAGTGATCTGACAACCAAATGGAACTATATTATGGTAAACATGAGGAGGCTGCAGCAAGGACAGTGAGACAGATAAATAAGTATTTCTGATCAGCTCACCCAAGGCAGAGGTGTATGTTTTGGAATTTTATATGTGATAGGATATAATTAGAGTGGTCTGAAGTCAAACTGATTTTAAAATAAACACTCTTGGCTATTCACCTACAGCAAAACAAAATCTGTCCCATACTTTGGGCTAATGCCATCCTTGCAGTCTTCAGCTACTGTTTTTCTACTCTTGTGCCATTGTTTCCTTTTTAAGCATTTTTCTTTATTGTAAGAAAACAAGGAGAAATTTGTAATCAGCAGAGGAATGAAGGGAAAAATGTGTGCCTTCTTGTGACTCAGGCAGAAGCCATGGACTGTATTAATGAGGGAGATAAGTTTGGGGTTGCTGTATCTTGAATGCCCAAATAGAGCCTCTGTACTTTACAGCCTGGAGGTGGGCCAGGAAGGGAGTGTTAGGTTAATGATTTTAATTTCATGTCTCACCTGATTGCTATTAAACTTGCACATTTCTGTCTGTATGAAATATATCCTTCCTTAGTATGGATATGAACATCATATATTTTAGAATTTTTAATATTCAAATGCTTATTTATCTACAGTTATTGTGTATTTGGAGCAAAAACTCTTCTAGGCCTGAGAGTGTGTCCAAAAGCTTCAATTTTGAGCTCAAGATATATGAAAACAGTACTGAAGTCCACATGAGACCACAAGAATATTTGAATATTTGGATCTAATTGCTGCAATTGCCTCAACACATATATGAGCAAAAAGCTCAGTTGCAGAGACATTTTGACCAAGTTATGCTCAAAAACAGCTCTGGGCCTGGGGTTTGGGATGAACACATACCTAAAATTCATCTCACTATGTACCAGTTCTTCCGGCTCTTAGAAGTTTGGAAAAGAAAGGTGTGTGTTAATAAAGTGCTAAGTACTTTAATAATTTTAAATATTTTAGCAATCACCAAAAGCAAGTTTAATGCCACAATGAGAAAGAGGAAAGAGTGGACTAACTCTTTAATTGTGGTTTCATTAATGCTGTACTTTAAAAGAACAGGAGGGAAAACTTAAATACTACACAGCTAGACTTTCATATAAATTAAGACATAGAAGTAGGTTATGTTTCACAATATAGTAACTTTGGCTGATTCCTACTAAACTGTTTTGGCCAAACATTTTGTGAATACTTTTGCAGCTAGTGAAACCAGATGACTTTTTGTAAGAGGTAAGTCCTAGGGGAGAGCCAGAATTTGCAGCATTTCTGCAATACATCCTCTAAATGCCTTCTGGGCACTGCCCAGCAGAAACAGAAGAACAAGGCTGGATCCAAAAGAGATGCAGTTGCCTTAAGAACAGTTTAGGCACCTATGAGTCAGAAACTCCTTGCATGTCCAACAGATATTTAAATACTGAAGATGTCTCAGTTTTAGTTGGTTTGTTTACTGGGAGGTTGCCACTGTGTATGTAAACGCATATTAGAAAAGCCTGAGCCTTTAGTATTCCTGCAGTTTAGGTCCCTAGCTTTCAAAAAAACCACTTTCCCTCCAAAGTGGTCCAAACTGAAAGGTAAGCACTGAGGATCCATACCAAATGTAATAATAACAGGTATTTTCCTACAGGCTGGCTATAAAGGAAGAGACAAGTCACTTTTGTGCTTTTTCTGTCCACATCTCTCACCTTACAGAAGAAAGCATTAAGTAGGAGAGTTACAAGTATTTTCCAAGCAGAGAATACCTGTAAAAGCTGTTTCACTTTCCATCAGCTGTCTGAGATTCCTTGCATCAAAGAGAAGAACTGTTATCTCTTACTCTACACAGAACCCTGATGATTTGCCCAAACATGAAACATATAACACATGGGACACAAGCCATTTTGGGGCAGGTCACAGTCACAGTGGAAATTCACATAATATGAATGAAGTCTAAATGGATCTCTAAACCACAAACATTTACTCATGTAAACTTATGGGATTACTCATGCAATTAAGTATCTTTCAGAACTGAGCATTAAATATGCCACATATCCAATCTGAATGTGGGTGTGAATATAAAGCAATACAAAAATATAAACACATAAATATGCCACCTTCCATGTAGCTGTCAGTGACTGATAGAATCACCTGCTTATCCAAAGTGAATTAGTTTTTTCTTTTTTTTCTGAATGGTTGGAAAATAATTAGAGCTCTAATTAAGTAATTTCATCTGACATAGTTATCTGAATATTAATTCATCAGCAGCTCAGTGAGGGATTTTACATACTCAGGGAAATCTGCTCAGATTCCTCCAAATCTCTTGAGCTTTGTGCCATCAATTTTATGTGGCCTCCACAGACTTTTTACCAGGGATTGCACAGAATTTGTTCTGCTTTATTTTTCTGGTGTACATTATTATAAGATCTCAATGGACTTTATTTGCTTATGGATGGTTACCATTTTGGGGCTTTTTTTTTTTTTTTCTTTTGGTGGCAATTTCTTATGTGAGGAAGGCACGAATAATCTGTGATAGCAAGAGACAGGATTCAACAAATCAGATGATCTTGGCTCAGGTCTTTACTTCAATTTACACTTTCCTTGGTGCTACCACTGAACATGAGCTTCTATTGATGCCTTAGAATTCTTAAGATTTGTAGCAAATGTGGATTTTTAGTATGGCTGTACAGTTTCTAACACTTAAGATAGCAGTTTACAGTTATTAAACCTTGTTCTCATGCTTCATAACAAATTTTCCAAATTCTTCAGGTTTGCTTAATGTTCTTCTCAAGGGAAAAGACTAGCAAGCACATACTGTTTGGGACATATGCACCTAGACTGGATTACTAAGATATCATTGTAGCCAGAGCAGCCTTGAAGGCCCAGGAACCTTGGAAGAGCTCCAAAGATATTGTTTGCTGTGAGGAGAAGGAAGATGAGGAAAAAAGAGGTCCTGAGACCTCCAACTCAGTTCCAGGGAGGTGTGCCAGGAGGACAGATCTGGGGAGGATCTGAGGGTGATTAGTTTTCAGATTGGATGCATCAATACTATAAAATTGTAGGACCCCTGGGCACTCACATGTGCCTAGGTACTGTGTGCACCTGAAACCTTTCATTAATGAACTGCTCTCTACTTTACTAATATTGTTTGGAGATTTTTTTTTCCATTTTAGGCATCATTATAAACCAGGCCTTTCCACTGCATTCTATAATTATGTGTGTTTTCTACATTAGCTGCACAATAAAAACCTCACACAAATCTGCCTTCTGCCCATATTTGTTTCTTAGGATGTTGCTCAGGACAAACGTTCAGCATTACTCTGACATACTCAGCTGGCTGTGCAATAGTGAGATAAACCACAGACCTGCACCACAGTGTCCTTTTAACTTTAAAATGTACACATGAAAAATGTTCTGCCTCCTTCTATAGAAAGAAAAATGAATACCTGGGCACTTGGGAACCTTTCTATTTAAATGCAGATTACAGCTTTCCCCACAGCCATTTAGAACCATTAATCCTTTTAGGAGATTTCTCTTCCTTAGGGTGCAGGGAGATGGACAAGGTTGCCTTTTCAACTTGTTTTTTTTGTTCTGTGCAAATATTTTAAGTTTTAG
Organism: Platyrinchus mystaceus; assembly: GCA_035041135.1. Lineage (NCBI taxonomy): Eukaryota > Metazoa > Chordata > Aves > Passeriformes > Tyrannidae > Platyrinchus > Platyrinchus mystaceus. The sequence goes on along the minus strand of JAWWLV010000121.1, from coordinate 64,213,752 downwards.
AAACTGGTGAATCACTGGTGGCCCAGTTTTATTGAAAGAAAAAGAAAGAGACCTTAAGTATATTACCTCTAGCACCGGAAAAGATTCACTATTTCCAAGGTGTGCCTCTGCACTGAACAAGATTTTGAACCTATATAAATTTATCCTGGGAAACACTCAAGCTCCTCTAGTAACTTGTAGTTACCATAAGGTCAGTAGTTACTGAGTAGTTTACAGTTACAGAGGCTTTTAAGCAAATCCCTCATTTACTGTTCCCAGGGTTACGGCTACCTGCAGACTGCTCTAAGCAAGAATAAACCTAACAGAATAATTTGGGTTAAGTACAGTTGTGCCTGTTTCCAGTTATGCTCAAAGGAGTAAAAAGATTAGCATTTAAGTCTCCTGCCTGATATTTATTTGGAGCCAGTTTAAATGGGAGCAGGTCTTTCTGACAGTCCCCAATGAGTCTTGAATTCCGGCAGTAGGATATGAAGAAAAACACTTGAACTGTTTTGCTGCCTTGCCCTTGTGTTAATTAACAAAGTTATGGTGCACCTGACAGTCGAGTTTAGGGTTTTCTCTAATCCAAAAGATTCATTTACAGTCTAGTCATTTAACACCAAAATAACTGCTGCTGAACTCTGTCTTTTCTTGAAGTGATCCAGTTCATAACAATTTATGATGTAGCTTCAGGATAGCACGTTTCTGACAAAATCCAGTTGTATTTCTGGATAGAAATGTCTCTTCTTCAGGAATTTAATTTTTTGAGGGAGGGGAGGCTCTGCACTTTATGCATTAAATCAGATTTGTAGGATGTCCAAGGCAGGCTAAAAGTCATCCCAGCAGAGGAGCCTTGGAAGCTCACTGAAATCCATTTGATCTTACTCTTTTCCCAAGGATCTTCACTTCTTCAGATAAAGCTGATGATTTTTATGTCCCTTATGGAGGAAGCAGTTTGACTTGAGGTACTCTGATGGGGCAAGTAAAGCAATGCGATATCTCAACAGAGGTACTGAACACTACCCTAAAGGCATTTTAAACTAGTCTACTTTGTCTTTCCTTCAGGTATGTGTGCTGCATGGTTGATCATAACAGATAAAAACTCTATTCCACAATTTAACCAGTAGTAAATGCAACTGGGAAAGTATGTAGTGCGAGGCAGAATAAAAAATACTGATGGCTGTTAATGATTTTTTTGCCTTTTTTCCCTATCATATAAAATTAAACTAATAAATTTAGTTGAGTCAGGAGAGTGAGACACTGGAAACGAAAAGTGAAGCCTCAGTGTGAGCAGATTAGAAATCAAGGACATCTCTTGAAATATTTTATTCTAAAAGCCCAGGAATCTAGAAAGAGCTGTGAATCCTTTACCTCAGTTTACATAGGAGAGGAGATTATCCCTGGAGTTCCTGCTCTAATAATACCTTACCTGTGGCCAGTTTGGACCACAGTAATTATCTAATCTAACCTTTTGCATAAACCAAATTGGAATGTACTTTCCTTTCTGAGATTTTTTGTGGGGGTGGTGGGACACGAGCAGGCTGGAGGAGGCCCCGAGCAACACAGTCTAGTGGCAGGTCCCCATGGCAGGGGGACTGGAACCAGATGATCTTTAAGGTCCCATCTTATACAAACTATTCTATTATTCTATGATTTTAGACTTTTGGATGGTTACATCAGTGGTGGGATGATAACAAAAAAAATGTTGTAATGAATCTTTCCCCCTACTCTTTCCTCTGTTGCAAAGAAGCAAAAGGTGCAACCAAGTAACAGTAATATTATGATATTTTTCCCAGTTGCCTAATAGTATGAAGACCTGTTAGTAGTGGTTCTAGTCAATAGCTGTTGAAATGTAACCCTATAGCAACATAAAGAAGAACATAAAAATGGTCTTCCTGAATGAGAGACCTGACAATGAGTGGAACACTTGAAAACTAACATTGCCTTTTATGAGATGAAGGTTTCTCATTTCCTGCTTCTTGTAACTTCTTACAATAGTACTTGGTGCTTATACCATGCTTTTGTTCTCTAAAGCATTGTATAAACATTAACTAATTAATCCTCTGAACACCCCATGAATTAGGTAAGAAAGCAATATTTCCATTCACATTCCCTTAGCACAGCAGGGGAAATATTAGAACAGACTTTAAAAGGAGCCCTTTGCTCATTTATATGTGTTAACCTTTGTGTTACATATGTCCGAACAACAGGGTTTCTTTTAAGGGCACACAGCAAAGCAGTAATATTTATCAGTATTTATTCAATTTTTTTCATTAAGTGACCGAGAATTAAGTACATATTTCCTTCCTGCAACTTGAATTGCTCTCTAACTCTATCTAGGTGTTTTATGCATCACTCATCTCTGAGGTAAAACTTAGCATGTGCTTAATCTGATTTTAGACAGGGTCTTGAATCTCCTACTTGTATGATTTAATTTCTCTTCTCCCATCCTTAGCTTTTGTGTGATATCTGTTTGTGGTATTCTATCTACTCTTTTTTTTTCTGTCTATAGGCACAGGTCGTGTTATAAAATTAGATCCCAAGCACTGCAGTGCTTGGAATTACATCGAGACTCGGATACTAAGTTCATTTTTTCTGACATTATAATGTCTTGGGACCTACCTCTCTATCTGCAACTTCTATCTCTGTGCAACAAATTTGAGCACACTTTTCTTTTAACTTCCACTTGCTGGTGAACGTGCAGTTGTCCCTTCCTCCTCAGGATATATCCAGGAGGGATAACAACCTTACAAGGCTGTGAGCAAGCCGTTGGGCAACTGTTACTGCCTGCAGCTACAGTGCTTGCTAGAAATTCATATTTCATCATTTCCCTGAAGCCATCACTGCTTCCAGGACCCCATATTATGCTAGCTCTTGTTGCTGTGTTTGACTGTTCCTTACATTTCTGCACATTCTGAATTCTTCTCTCCTGAATACTTCATGTCAAAGATCTCCTTTTTCCCTGTGTCATGTTAGATGAGTGTCAGAAGGTGGCAACTAGTATTTCACTGTAGCTGTTGTGCACCCTGTCCCTCAAAAATTATATACACATTTGAGATCTCACCCTGTAACCTTTTTTTACTCCTTAGTTTACCAATCTGTCACATCAGAGTTTCTGAGACAAATGAAAATTCAGAAATTCACTTTCAATGAAAGAACTACATAAGTGCTACTGAAGTCTGTTTAAATTAGTATTCACTAAATCTGCAGAACTTTACTGTTACATCAGGTATACTGCACCTAACATTAAACCATCTTTGACATGCACAGTCAGTCTTTCTTTCAGAAGAAACTATTTGATGGAAACTATTTATTTGATAAACATTATCTATTTGATAGAATGGCGATGTGAGAAAATTCCACATACTCAGTATGTGTAGACTTAATTTGGGTCATTTTTTCCTGCAGCACCAACACACATTCTCTTGCTTGTCCTGGCCTCTCTTTTAGTATGTATAATGTGTCTTCATAGCCTTCAGGTACTGCTTTTCAGTAGAGACCAGAGTAAAACATTACTCTGTGATTTTTAGGTTTTGATTTTATTGTTAGATTTTTAATTTTTTAGAAACTTCTTTTACATTTCTAAACAACCTTTGTATACTCTGTTGAACATACTGTTTCTCCACTGTCTTTAATCAGAATTCCTTTTGGATTTCAGAGATTCTCCTTGCTTGACAGTAGTGTCTATGAGCTTCCAAGCTCCCTGTGCTAACAGACTAACTGTTTCCTCTGTCCTAAAATGTGGTTCCACCTACAGTTTATGTAACAATTTATTGTTTTTTATCAGACTTAATTCTGTTTTTATCATAGAGAATGTGCTTGCAGCTATTAATGTTCTTCTAAACTTGATTTTGACTTACAAGCCATAGATGTTTAACTGAAAGCATAAGATTGTGTTCTTAGGACAACTTGTCTGTGTAATTCCTTAATACTGGCAAGATTTTTGTTGTGTTTTAGACAGCCACAGTCACTCAAAGGAACAGACAGGGCAGTTTTTAAAGCAATTTGCTCAGGTTGATTTGGTTCCTTTTTTTTTTTTTAATTGTTTTTGTTTTGTTTTGTTTTATTTTTGGTTTTTTGGGGGGTTTTTTTTGTGTGCTTTGTTTTAGTTTTGGTTTTATTTGGGTTTTTTTTGTTGTGTTTTGAAGTGGTTTTTTGTTGTTTGTTTGTTGATTGGTTTTTGGTGGGTTTTTTAGGGGAGGAGGGAGAGGGACAGCATTTTAATTTTAATGCTGAAAGTATGTGCAACACCCTGCTGGGAGGATGTCTGTAGTCTACAGGATTTTCACTTTTCTCTCCCAGGTCCTCAGGACTTGGGTCAGTTTAGAGTCATCTTATTTAGTTTCCTAAACTCTTGCCTTCTTCATAGCTGCCTTAAGTTATCATTTGTACAACACAAAATGTTCAAGGCACTGGCATAATTTCAACGTAGGAAAAATACTTTTTATAAAGATATAACTATAAATTTTATCAAATCTAAAATAAATTATTAGATATTATGTTGTACTGTCCCGAACACAATTTCAGAATAGCTAAAAATCCTGTGGCAACACAGGGATTTCTATAACGACACCCAGCCTGAGTGAAGTGCTGCTTCACTTGCTTCCTTGTGGGCTGTCAACTCAGCTTTTATGAGGGCACTGTCTGTAGCTCTGTGAGGAGCTCCTATGAGCTAACATGGTTGTCATAATTTTTCTTGCCTCTGTGTTAGCAGCACTCAGAAACTGTAAGAAATAATGTGGTTCCTTTTATTCTACTCCATGTTTCCTATTTTCTAGGCATTGCCCCTAAACCATTGCTGTGTCAGAGAAAGCACTGCACTGCATACTATTTTGTTCATCTTGAACACTTGAGTTTTGTGGCTCTTCTGCCATAGCTTCTCTTTTTTATGTACTTTTAGAGATTCACTTATGGTTGGAAGGTTAGAGTCTGCCCAGAAATGTGTAACTTGCATTATACAATAAAAGGCAGAAGATGAAATCTTGTTCTCTACATAGTCTTAATCTTAGTTATTATATTCTAAAGCCGATTAGGAACTTGGTTTTTAGAAGTTTCAAAGTGGACTTTTCAACTTCAGATCAGTCAAAAGGTCCTCTCTTTTTTCACTTTGCTTTAGTTTCCTCTAATAAAAATTAGATGCATGTGAAATGTATTTATAGAGTGGGGAATATACTACCAAAGTTTCTTTGCAAGCTATTAGGCAAATCAGCTGCTGTGGAATCAGGCAACCATGAAAAATACCTGATGTCTTACATTTACTGCTCCTCATTACATGCAGAGGAAAATGTCATTTGAGTTTTATTCCAGGTTTTTTTGACATTTCTAAAGAGATTCAGCTACTCTGATGGAGCTTTCACCAGCTCTATCCTTTCATTCAGAGTATTTTAGTACATTTCCTTTCACTCTTTATCCATATGGGTAATCTCTCTTATCTGTTGTTTGTCTCAGACCTGTTTAATTTATTGTTTCAGTTTCCAGTGCCTCTGAATTATGAAACAAAAGCTGCTTAAAAGTGCAATTTCCTTTCAGCATCAACAGCAGTCAAGAGAGCAAATAGATTCAACAGACTCCCAAAGTACAGCAGCTTAAAACCACCTTAGTTTCTTGGCAAGGGATTGCTAAATTGTCAGAGAAGTGGAGGGTTTGAAGGCTGTGGGATTTGGTTGAAATAGGGGAGGAAAAGGAACAAGCCTAAAGACAGAGAAAAATAAGGACTGTTTTGTCTCTTTTGTCTTCCATAAATCCAAACCTTCACTTTAAGGACACGGCAGTTTTTCCTAATTTTATGCTCCTTTTCAGTCAGTCCTTTCACAAATAAAAGGCTTTTATGCAAAGTCATTAAAAAACTCACAAACCTGTCTATATAGTATATATAATTCATGAAGGAAGTGCATAGGGATTTATGAAAAACATATTGTGCCAAGGAATTTACCACTCCAAAGTAAAACAGATAAAAATGGATATAATATACAGATGTCAAGTGGCTCAAAGATACATGATTTGTCATTAATGTAATGGAATTTTGCTAATATAAACAAGGAGGCCATTAAATTTCAGACAGAAAAAAACATTCAGAAGGGTACTAATGATATTCAGAGAACAAGTTTTATTCTATAAGAAGGGAATAATTGGGCTGCAGTATAAGGTTTCTGTGAAAACTATCCACTTAGAAATGTGTGCCTTTCTCTGCTGTTAGTGGAAGTGCTGTGACAGGTTTGTCAGTCGCTCAAGCTGTGGTGCTGCAAAAGCAGTACTGCACTTCTATTTCAAGTGAGTGTGTCGAAGTACTGCTATAACAAATCAGCCTCCACTTCTCTTCCAGTAAAAACATCAATCTTCAACGTTTCAATCACAGCAGACTCATTTTGGGGGGAGAAAATTTCAGGGCTACTGTATGCAAAACATGCAAAAACTTTTCCAGTTTCTCTTCTTTTACCATTCAAAAAACGTACCAAAAAATCTGGCAAGAAGAAAAATTTCATTAAAAATTAATCTTTTCTAAGAATTTAAGAAATCATAGCAAAAATGCAAAAGCATCAGTGCTAATGGATGGTTGGAAAGTTTTTAAAGACAATTAAAGAGATATCTACATGGGCTGCAGACCTCAAGTGTAGAAGTAGCTGATCCGAAGGGCTGTGTTTTTTAATGGACTTTTCTGGTTAAGCTGTCAAGACACTTTTCCCAATGAATTTTCAATCATTTCACTGACTCTCTCCATCTCGTTTGCTGTTTATTCTATTATGGTGGTTACTAAAAAATGTTCCTGTTTCATCTAGATCAGTAATTCCCAAACTGCTCACCAAATGCTGATAGCTACAAGGCTGTAATAAGGGAGATCCATTCTCAATAAAAAAATATAGGTTTTCTAAACCATCTCACATGTCACATTTTGACCACAACTGCAAATGTTCTTGGGTTTTAAGTGGAACATATAAGAGAGAATTTCTATTTTATCAAGAGATAGAAATAGTGTTAGTGTTAGACAGTAACAACAATGCCAACATCAAGAAAGGAGACAGTGAAATAGTTTGCACTCCTGGCTACTATATTGGCTATTTACAAATGTGAAGCTGGTAAAATAGAAGCTCACAGACTTCATCTGGACTGAGCTGGTGCATCCTGCAATTCTGTCCTGACTCCTGGTCACTTGAGCATCCAGCTGGGGCCAGGGCACTGATTCTGCTAGCTGGGTCATGGGGATAAAATCCATAATCTATGTGCTTGGCTTCTAAAGAGAGATTGAGCTGTAGGGGCAAGTTGTGAATCTCAGAGTCAATTTAAAACTCCCTTGGTACTGTGATTTAGAGTGGGGTGTGACAGGGATTGGATCTGGTCGCTGCAGCAGAAGTTTTGGATGAGGAAAGAACTGAGTCAAAACCAATAAGCTGAGCAAACAAAACAGTTAATGTCTTACTTTTGCCTTTCCCAGCTGCATCTCTTCCAAACAGCATCAGCAGACTTTGGCCAGCTGTGCTATACACAATTTCTTTACTAAAACAGAATTCCTTTTCTTATCTTGCATATTGTTTTGCTATGTTACATATGGGTTTATGCTGCGGTAAATTTCATGTTAACTGGAATGAAACAATAACCAGCCCCAGAGAAGGCAGAAAGAGGGAAATATTTTTATAACTTTCCTATCCTCAGAACTGAATTCAGAAATGGTCAAATTATATAATTCTCTATTGTGTTCATTGAGGTTAAGTTTCTAGATGCAAGAGGTATATGCAATGAGTATTTTTCAGGGGGGAGAGGAATTTTGGGGAGAATTTTTATTTGTCAGTGCTTCCTGTGCCACTTGGCAGAGTGAGTTCAAAAGCTCTGGGAGATCATGGAGATGGGAACTGTGGCTTCCCCCTGGAGCTCTGCAGTGTTTTTTTTCAACTTGCTGCCTATTTCCCCAAACTTAAATATCTGTCATCTTTGTTTTCTCTCTGCTGAGTTCCGATTCCCACTGTCATCTTTGCCTGCAGTGTCTTAACTCATACTCTTCAGGTATGTCCTATAGTCCCACTAGCCCATCCATGTCCAGTGCTGCTTTCTCAGCTCTCTTGATACCCACCTTCCTTTCCCTTGGGTCGCAGTCATAGTCTCTCTACAATCTTTTCATCAGTCTCAGATCAGCTCCATGCTCCTTCCTTTGCCCTTTCAGTAGTCTCACTTCTTCTCTGGCCATTTCCCATCCTTTTGCATCCCAAGCATGTCTCACACAATTCTTTATCTAATTTCTCCATTTCTCCTATTCATCTGTTTCAAATTGCTTAGGTTCTAGCAACAAGCTTCTCCAAGTTTTTCAACCATATGTCTGAGCCAGCCAAACAAGTATCTGTGTGTTTTACTAGCTCCAGTCCCCTTCTCTTTCAACTTTTTTACACTTGCTTAGCAAAGTCCTGTTTGCCTTGATCCATCTCGGGTTTGGGTCACTACTCCCTCTTAACATTTCAGCCTAAACAGTTTCCAGAAATCACAAAGGACCTAAGAATATGAAGCATTGGGAAATTTTAATAAGGGATAGTATTAGCCAACATATAACATAGATTGCAATCTCATTAGAGTAACACTCTAGTATTTGTTTTGCTGGGTATTTGTAAAGTTCCAAGGAAGCCATTAGAACCATTTATTTTTATTTTACTGTCTGCCAATAGTGTAAGAAACCGTCTATTAAAACTTGGATTTCTCTGGCTTTGAAGAAAATTGAAGGCACATCATGTAACAGAAGACTGGGAGTTGGAGCAATAAGCCAGGCGCTAAGATGATGTAAATCAGTGTGAATGTAAGGAAGAAAGTACAACAATTCTAGTTTGTACTAGGTGAAGATCTCTCTTTTGAATATATATTTGTTAGTAAGAGAAATGCTAATAGAAAAATTGTTAAAATGAGGTAAAAAAATCTGTCTCACTATAACACCAGCTTGATCAACCTTGCTTCTCTTGAGCCTAATTTGTATGCAAAAACCGTAGAGTTTTTTTTATTATCTAAGTAAACTTTCTAATTAAAAAAATCCCAAAATTTTATAAGACAAGCATATAACGTAAAGAGCTCAGTTCAGCTACACTAATTACAAACTGAAGTTGCATCCTATAATATAAAATATAGATTTACTATTTTTCTATTGACATAAATTGTCTTTTTAATTTAATTTTTATTTATTTATTCCTTTTTGCTTTGTTTGGGTTTTTTAGTTTTTTTTGCAATATAGTCTGAATTGATGTAGTACTAAGCCAAAGACATTTCTTCTGATCCTTCAGAGCCTTTAACTTCTTTTCCTGTTTGGATATTCTGATTTCATTTTTCTCTTCTCTCTTACATGATTCTTAATTTCTATTTGTTTTATAGTCCTCAGGATTATTGAATAACAATAGGTAATTGACCTATTTCCATTTATGGAGACTAGTTTATTTAAACTAGTTTCAAAGGAACCAATTTCTTTCTTTATTTTTTATTTGAGCCTCATCTGTGTAAAATTATTTTATAGTGTTTATTATCATTTTACTTTTAAATTTTCACCTCTTGTAGTAACTTTCTCAAGTATATCTCATTCAAGACCCAAACATTTTATCTGTGACACTGAGCCTAAGTCACAATATGACTGGTGCTGTATAACTACTGATTGCAATGGTAAATCTTGTCCTCATTTACAAAGATGTGAGATTTTCCTGCTTTCATACTTTCCTCAGTGATTTCAGAAAGGCTTTTTGCAGCCATCTAAGACCACCCAGCTGCTGTAGCAAGGGTTGGCAGAGGCACTGTACTTAAGATATAATAAGCTATGCTGTAATTAGACACCAAATGTCCATAACTAAAGTAATTTGCTCTATTGTATCTGTTGGTATTTCCCAGCTTGAATATGCTTAAATTATTTATTTGGTAGTTTGTTTATTTCAGTTCTAGAGGACCACAAAAAAACTCAATCCCCATATGCAACAGTTGGACTCTACAGAAAAAATGACAGTCCCAATCCTACAATCAGACAAGAAAGGTATGTAATATAAAAATGAATGAAGAATCAAAAAATTAGTGTGCTGACACATCTGACTTAGTTTTTCCAGTGTTATTTAAAAAAGTATGATAAATTTTTTATAACTATTCGATTTTTTTTTCACACAAGTTTTCATATTTGCTACATGTCATTCTCTTCTCCTTTGCAAATGACTTGTTTGCCTTTACTTGTTCTTGAATATAAAGAAAGAGAAGCCTGGAAAACTTATAGCAAATACTGAAAAGCTTAAGGAAGTTACAGTATGAGAAAATAAAGGTGTGATGGTATGCTCCCCTCTCTTCCCCTCAACCTGACATTTGTTTTCAATAACCCTGCTCAAGTGATAACCACCAGTGGTGATCATACTGGATATATCTGTTTGCAATGACTGCATCTAACTCCAAGTGGATTCAGGGGAGACAGTAGCAATGCCATAACCAAGGGCTAATTTAAACAATGCACCCACCTAAGCACCAGGCTGGCCAAGGTGTGACTCAAGACAAGATGGAAGAAACTAACAACTGTAGGTGACATGCAAATATGACTCAGTTATCTTATTCGATAAATAGTGAATAGCCCAGGATCCTCTGAGCTTTCCTGCACGGCAGCAAGTTACATGACAGGATCTCTCCTTGAGTAGGGACATCTCTCAAGCTTATTCCTTGAGGCTGAGAGATCCCTTGCTGCAAGAGATTCTTGGTGATTAATGGCATGATAAATTTTTAAATCTTAGCTAGATGAAATAAAGGAGTGATGTGCACATCTAATCCTTTAGATATAAACCGATGACCAAGTCTGGGACTAAGTCTGGATCTAGCCACACTTAAATGTCCTCTGAGAAGGAGTTTACAACACAAGGGGGTTCTTTATGAACCTCATGACTCAACAGGAGGGTCTCCTTGGCAATTTTGTCTGACCATGTCCTCTATGCAGTAAATAATCAATTGTACCTTATCATTTAAACTTGTTAAACCACTGTCACATTTAAGGTTGAACTTTGTAATATCAATAAAGTATATTGTTGTTTCTCTCTTGTGAGTGAAGGGCACAACTCCATCTGCAACAAAAGGTGGTACTGGAATGTAGACAAATATGAGACTACAGTGGTATTGCACAGCTGCTACCCACCAAATGTCTAATACAGCACAAGCTGCAAAAAACCGTGGAACACTTCTAGTCTTTTACAGAATAATGCAACAATACTTCTTCCAGATGTCATTCCTGCTCTGTAAGTGACTAATATTTTTGCACCTCTCCTGTTTTCCTTGGTAACCCCTACTCTTCCTATGATGGGCAGGAGAAAGTCCCCAGTGGGTAAATCTAGAGTTCAATTCTATTTCTTTGGCATATTTTCCACATACTATGAGAACCTTGTTCATGAGAGAATTCGTGTTTACAGAACTAATGGCATCCCAAGAGAGAAGGAGTGCTCTGTTAACTGCTGCCTTGCAAGCACTCCATGTTTCACAATTTACCATAGGTAATAAGTAAATGTTTGCAAAATTAGAGCTGATTTAAGTGCAACAAAGTAAGAAAAAAAAAAAAAAGAAAATTACATGCAAACACAAGGGTTTATAGTGCATCAGATTATTGATGAACATTAAACTGTATACAGAATTAACCTTAAGGTGTTCTGTATTCTTATTTGACAGCACTGAATGGTTTTCTTTTAGCTTTTTTTTTCATAACTTGTACTTGTTTTCTAATGTTCCCTCTGCACAACCTGAGACTCTTAAAAATTAATTCATTCACTGCATTTAGTGCCCACATGCAGTCACAGAAAGATTTTATACCTTTTTTACAGGACACTCTGGTGCATAGGTCTGTTGGCCAGGCAGTGTCATAAGACAGGAATGTTCTATGGGTGTTTGTACTGCAACCATTCCACATGAATGCCTACGTTCATGTCTCAACATGACACTATAGACACTTCATTATCATTATTTTTTTATTTTAATTGTCTTTCCTCACATTTTGGAGTCTTTTGAAACTTGTCAATGCTGAATTACTATGTTAGGGAGGCTGGTCTAGAGCAAATCCCATCCCAAAGAAACCAAGTAACTTTCAGTTTGATTAGCAATTATTAGAGTTTCAGAAGTTGGAGAAAAATGATATAAAAGACATATAAAGTATAGGGAATCGGCCGGCCCATTATCAGTTCCTCTGGAGAACAAAGTTGCCATATATCTAAAGTGTAACACTTGGACCTAGGCCACTCCAAGACTGTCCAGTCTGGTATTGTTCCTCATGTCATGGTGCTTGTCCTTCCTTAGAAGGAGGCCTTTGTTTTTTGCTTCTTTTGATTTTTCTGCCCTACCAGTCTTGTTTATAAGCTCGTAAATGCTTCCCAGAATTTGTTTTCTCTGTTCAGCAAGGAGCTTCATCACATCCACCACAGTCAATCAGCCCTTCCCTCACCCTCGTACTGCTGTGCTCTTTGAAATTGCCTCTGTCTAGCTTGTCTTGTCAGTAAATGAGATTTAATATGAATAAAGCGCTCTTCATTATAAGGTCAGCTCTTTATCAGTTCCTCCACTGCCAGCTTATTTGCTCAAATGGTTTTGGGGTCTACAACACTATCTGAATATCTATGTCTCTTCCTCATTCTGTAGAAGAGTGCTTGTAGCCTATGTACTTCAAAAAATCAAGGCATATCCATCCACACACAATGACAGGTATGATGTTCAGCCTTGTTCTGTGGTCTCTTTTGTTTAGCAGTGTAGACATATTCCTCATGTCTGACATTAATGTTTGCTTAAGTTTATATCATGCCTAACACAATAGTATCTTGACTGCTAGAGACCTCTCCATACTCTTAAGAATTATTAATAAATCATTATAATCTTTACTAATGAAGATGATAATTATAATAACAAATACACTTCATCTTAAAGAGCTTTCCTTGTGTTAGTCTGAAAAACTGTTTTGCTAATCTCAGGGCTCACTGATTCCTCTTACCTTCAGTGGATGAATTGTTGTTATGATTATTTTCTGTACTCATGAATCTTTCTGCTGCTTCTACATATCTTTCCTACTTTAAATGTGGACTTCAGATTCCAAAAATCCAACTAGGAAATGTCAGAATACAGAGAGAACAAAGAAAGGTATTTTCCTTGGACATGGCCTGATAGGGTATGGCTGTTGTTTCGAGATCTACTTTAAATATGCACTGACTGAAAATAATAATGTAAGATAGGATAAGGCATTTTAAGAAGCTTATGAAGTTGTATAAAATATCCTCAACTCAAGGTTCTTATATTTTCTTGCCACTAAATAAAATTATGGGAATATCTTGTCTGTCATAAAAAGTTTGCTATGTCTGAGTTCTGATTTCTTGAAGCGAAATGCCTGTTCTGCATACACACAACAGAGATCAGTAATGTTTCCAAATAAGTCAGATCCTTCTTGGAATCTGAAGTATGAAAAAACAGTCTTTTTTTCTTTTTTTACTTCGTCAAAAGGAAATATAATTTTTATGGCCATAGAATGTTTTTTCTGATGTAGTATTTAAGACCTGTAAGGCTTAGTTTAAAGGGTTTGGCAAGAAGCTAGACTTGTAAGATCCTTACACAAACCAGCAGTATTTTGAGAAACCTATACCCTTCACAGTTGTACTCAAGGGAGGTCCTAAGTTCTGGACTGAAAACTTTTCTTTTAAATTTAGTGCTATTGAAGAGTTGCAATTTCATATTAAATACTATACTTCTCTCAATTATTCTTGGACAATAGGACAATGAGTCCTATTGCTCAACTGAGGCAATAGCCAGTTCACAGAAAAGTCAAAACTTTTACAAACAAAATTTCTGGAAGACTCACACTGTGTAAGAAAAATAACGTGATAACAATTATGTCTGCTTCTGTTCTCACTGAATCTCCAAGGAGATATCTCTGGATCACTGCCACTTTTGTGCACTTGTAATCCCACTGCTGCATTTTTAAAACATTTTGAAAAGTGCCTGTATTACTTTGTATTGGTAAATAAATAATGGCTACATATGATTTTTCTTCTTTAAAAATTGAATGCTCTTTGGGCCTTGTTATTACCTCTTTGTAGTACTAAATATCAAGTCAGTGAGACTGTTTTCATCTCTACAAAATCACTCCCAGTTCTTATATTAAAGAGGTAGAGTTGGCAAGAAATATTCTATTAATATTTTAGTAATAGTAATAGTCCAGTAATTGTATCAGCATTTCAGTTTTAACCTGCATATATTGGAGGGGAGCAGGTGATTTTAGGAAAAATGCTATTAAAGAGACTCTATATGAACAGCACTTTGCGTAAAGTGCATGTGATTGATTGCTGGTTAAACTTGTGGAAGAGCAAATATAGTTTTTGGTATCCATATAGAATAGACTTGGGAGATAGCCTTAAAACCCTGGGTAAATCCTCATAACTAAGGATTTGTGATGAACTTCCAGCAGCTGTCACTGGCTCCCTTCTCACAGTGCCAGAATGGCCTGGAGCAGTGGATGATTGTCCCTTCAGTGGTCCTCCTCATGTAAAAACGAGGTGCTGAGGACCACTGGGAAGAATGCCAGGAAGTAACTGGGAAATTGGTAACATCATTTCCTGCAGAAGTGTCTCCAGTCAGGACTGGGCTTTAACTGTGCTTCCTGTGGCAGAGTCTAATGCTTCTTGGATGTCCAGGAATTTGAAAAAGACCTTGCTCTCTAAAGAGTGTCCTGACACAGACATTATGAGCTGAGTCCTGCCATTTGCTAAAAACCCTGTCCCAGTACTTAAGATTAAAGCTGTGAATACTTCTGTTATACACAAAACTAAAATACTTTTTCACACCATGCCAGAGGGCTAACGTTGTAACTAATACTTTGAATTAGTTCATCTGATTCAGCAGAAACTATCATTAGTGGCAATAGCTGGTTTTAAGGCACCCATCTCCATGATTACAGAAGGACTGAATGAATATGTGATTTGTTTCATTAGACGATCATTGCTGTTAAGAAGCTTAATTTTCTTGTTCACATGACTGGAGGCATAATACCAATTTAATTATGAGCAAATCTGCAGCACAGTGTATCCTCTTTTCCCCTCCGGTATGTGAGTTACAATAGACTTCACAGGTGCTCTCCTCTGAAGCTCTATGATTCATACATGGTGCTGTAACCATGACTCCCAACATCAAGTTCCAAAGCAGTAATTTAAAATCAGTGACTGTCTGCAGCAGTCAGATCTGCAAGTGTCTATATTCCAATTAGCAGGAGTGATCTTTGACTTGCTCATTTATTAAAGACGTGGGAATATAAAAGGGAACCAGTGAAGAAAATATAGGGTGTCTCGGTATACTGTCTTAACCACCAAACTGCAAACTTGAATTTCTCTCATCATTATTCCCATCTGACAAGGTGTTAATATCCAGAGACCAGCTTGCAGTCCCTCTTGCTGACTCGATAAAAATTGCTCTGGGGATTGCTTTTGATTTACATTCTCCTAAAAATGCGACCATTAGCCTTGATAGCTTTGTTGGGCAGGTTGCAGAAAATAATAAGTATATCCATCTGGGATCTAATGCTTTCTTGTTTGGCTTATTTTGAACAGATTTTTCACTGCTGAGAAGAATTAATTGAAATACAGCCTCAGCCTTTATTTGGAAAGCAATGTTTACTCTCCTGCTGAAAAAGCTCAGTGTCCTCCTGCCATCTTTACCCTGTTACTAATTATCTCTTAGCATTTTTAAGTCATCCTCCCCCTGGTTTAGATTGAAAAAAACAGTGCTTGAAAAAGACACAATACAAATGTTCTATTATGTCAAATCATTAATTAGTTAATGATTAGTGAATCCATTAATTAGTCAACATGGTGGTGTTAGGTCAGAGGTTGGACTTTATGATCTCACAGGCCTTTTCCAACCTAATTGCTTCTGTGATTCTGTGTGATTCTGTGATCTGACCTTTGGTGATTCTGTAATAGCCTTTAACTGGCTTGGTTAAGGAAAAAATTTGGAATGGGCAGTTAGAAGCAGTGCATACCAAATACTGGAAAAGTGTTAGGTGCGTTAAGGTGGATGATCCCTCACTTTAGGATTATTGTAGTAATTATCACTATTATTTCTGAACAAATAATGAGAAAGTTGCTCAAAGATGTAGAAACTGTGTTACAAGCACTAGCTACAGATCCCTGTGAGAAGCCACAGAGCTAAAACTAAATACTTTGAGTAAATAATGGCTTTAAGAAAATTGATCTCTCAGTAGTGTGGGTACAGAGACTATACAGAAACTACAGAGTAGGAATGAGAATGGTGAGGTTTTTTCTGCCTTCTATGGCAATGTTGGCATGGAAAGGATGAAAATGTGCATTGAAAAAGGAATGAAGAAAGAACATCTAGGAGAAAGGTGAGAAAACAATTAAGTCACTGAGTTTTTTCTTTCCAAAGAGACTGCCCACAGAGGATGATGAAACTTTACCAATAGGGACTGTAAAGCAGACGAGAGCAGAGGGAGATAGGTAGTGTCATTCAAGTTAAACCAATGCTCCCCATGAGTCAGGTGTTTCCATGTTAGAAGGAGCAGAGTACACAATATAGTGTTGCACATGAACAGAAAGGAAATTGGAAAATGACCCCCACAAAAAAAAAATATGACAAAAGTCTGTTTGAAAAACTCCAAAAAGGCTGTCCTTAATTCCAAGTTTTAGGTAGGTGCTGGCAAGCCACTATATTTGTTTATGCTTTTAGTCTTCTGTAAAATGACTCTGCTTCATCTGTAACCTATCTTGCTCATGAAAGGAATTCATAATTGTTTAAGGAAAGACATTCCTCAGTGCGTGATGGGTTTCTGCATAGAGGATTCCTGCACTGTGGCCTTAGTCCATCCCAAATCAGGGTCTGTCTTTTAGTATAACCCATATGTTCTCTCTGTAAATACATGCAGTATGTAGCTTATCACAAAGTAGTCTGTTGGCTCTGAAGGGAATGAAAATAATAATAGAGATAAGGCTGACAATTATAATAATAGCCAATGATTTACAGATAGATCTCTACGTTAGATATAATTGATTCTGAAAGTGAATGAGACCTATATTTACCCAGTAAATACATGGTTTTAATGCAGTTGCTGGAACAAGCTATTTGCATCAGAGGGATCATGAGCACTTTAGGATTTACAATAATGGTTTCTTCGCCAGCTCACAACACAGAGGGCATATTTAGCCGAGCAAGGCTGCACAGTTTCTGCCTTTGCTCTGCTGATTTTAGGAATGAGCATATTGGACTTAATTTTCCAACCCTGTCAGCCCAACTCTCACAAGCGTTACATTCAATTAGGAAGAACACCAAAACCAATTTAAAACAAGTGACAAAAAGAAGAATCCGCAATGAATGAAGTTCCTTGCTTGCTACTATAATGACCATCCCACTTTCCCAGTTACTGGGATTATCTCAGGAGAATAATGGTAACTACTACTTTTACAGTTTATCTCAGGTTTCCACAGTGAGTCCTGACTTTCTAAGTGTGTGTGTGCTTTCAAACAGGTTTCCTTGTAAATGCAAATGATATAGGCCTCTTAATGGTTTATTTTTAGGTCCAGCATTAACTTAAGTGTGACCCATTTACTCAGCCTTCTGTTGCATGCAGCAGAAGACTCAAATAGTTATTATTATAATTTTGCCCTGTGTAAGTGCCAGGTTATTCAGTATGTCTCACTGTCATGCTGACTCCCCCAGCTTGTGCAAGTTTTTTTATTCCTTCAGTGTGCCAAGTTAGCTGTGGATTTTCTGTTACCACTGATTTCACAAGTGCATTTCAGCATAAATGTTATAAATTAGACCTGGTTTTATAACAGCTATGCTTAGATATCTAAAAGGGACCTCAGTATGTACTTTTTGAAAATTGCATTGGAAATGAGGTCACCCTGGGAGGATATTTGGGGCAGGTGTGTCCTACTAGCCAGTTGAGTTCTTTCTGAAGTTAGTTTAAAATAAATCTTTTCTTTTTAATGCTAAATTATTTAGAATCTGTCACTGGACTTGTACCTTTGTTTTCTGCTGTGTAGTTAAAGTACTCTATTTATTATTTCCAGCCACAGCTGATCCCATATACTCTCCATCTATGTGTTGTCAGCACTTCACATCTTCTAGCAGGTGCTGAAATTCGTTCTGTAAATGTTAATAGAAACAGCAGAAGAAATTTGAACATTCACTAGCAAGTGTCCTCAGAAAACCAGCAGTTGAAAGAACCCAACAAAAAGTGGCTGCCAGAAACTATTTGATCATAAACCTCTCAAGCAGAAAATTGGCAATCACTGCAGAAACAATTCCTCAGGAAAGTATTCAACTTTCAAATAACCCTGAGATACAACTCAGTATCATTTGATTTCCACTGAGCACATCTAGCAGAATATCCCTCCACTAGAAACCAGTGCAAGCTAAAGACCTGACTTCTGTCCCAACAGTCCCTGGAAATTACATCTTTTAGGAAGAAAGAATGCAAAAAGTTCTTTTTACTATAATTATTCTGTTTTGCTACCTTTGCTGACTCACATAGAAGCGAGGAAAACCCAGAAATTCTTGGCTGATTTCTGTAAAAGCCCCAAGGTTTTTGTTTATTTCTGGATGGATCTACAGTAAGTAAAACGTATATATGAAATGTATAAATTCACATTCTCCCTTGGGTGCTCCCCAGGTGTGTGTGGGAGATGGGAAACACCAGAAGTAGCTCTCTATATATGTTTACACTGGATTTAAATTACAAGATAGATGTGACATCAGCTGGCACATCCGCGCAGCAGCAGATGAAAGGGGAAAATGGTTTGGGACCAGGTTCTTCCAACTGCAGTCCTAGCTGAAGTAAGTTAGGAATGAAACAGGTAGCTTTGCAGAATCCTGCAGGTTGTTAATTGTTCCACATCTCCCAGGTGGCATGTACAAATAAACAGAAATAGAGGTTTCCTGCACTCTGCTATGTCTTCATCCCTCAAAAGATCATATTGCAATATGAAGCAATAAAAACTTCTTTTCACACAAATACAACAGTTTCAATGGGAAGCTCTACAAACAAAGAGACTGAACTGTGAGTACATAATTTACACAGGAAACACCTCTTGCTGCTCAGGAGAGAATATCTTTACAGAGGTGAAAATGCAACAATCAGAAGTTTTTGATTTGTGAACGTAAATGAAGAATGTAGGGATGTGGTATGTATGTACGATAGTCTGAGTTTTATAAATGGAAAATATCAATCATAAGACAGCACTAAATAGACTTAAATGTAAGATTATGGTACGAATAAAGAAAGCAGTGTATAATTTTTACAAAGTCCAGTGTATTAATTTTTTTGCTCTACCACTTTATCTCCTTCAACTTTTATTTCTCTTTCTTCACCTCATTAATATCTGTTTTCCAAAAGGTGGCTTTGGGGAATAAATTAAGTTGTAGACTGTGATTACTACTGTTATACATGCCCAAGTCATAGGAATGACTTGCTATAAGAGAATGCTTTAAAAAGACTTAGTTTACAGTCTGGAATGATCAAGACTAACAGAGTCATGAATAAAAAAAAATCATTTTTCATCTACCACATCGGGTTTTTTTATGACATTGGCCCCTGGTTTTGACCAACAAGGGAATCTGGGAAGATGCATTCAACTGTTTTCAACAATGGTCATAAGCTCATCTCCCAGATACGCAAATTTTCTTCTGTAGAAGAAAAAAAGTCATCAATCCATGGGTTGCCTCAAGTTTTGCCTGTTGTGCAAATGAAATTCTGCAAAGCTGATTTTTCTGGATGTGTGTTGATACGTGTCTGTGTATTAGATGTCAGTGATTAAGCCCTCAAAGGTATGTGTGTTTACATATTTGTATGGAAGAGGAATAAAATGTGGCAACTGCTGGTGACAACACTAAGATAGTCTTTCACATGTATACCTCTCTGTCTCAGGTAATAACAGTAACAGAAATGAAAAAATAATCATGTAGGAATAGGGTGAAGTGTTTTAATTTCATACTGCGTAATATACAGCCACAAGTAGTAATAAAGGAAATACCAAAGGTATTAAATACTTTTTTTAATATCTGAAAACCAGACCATAATGTAAAAGATTTAAAAATTAGTATTCCACATCTAATGCACATCAGTGTAGAGGATTCCAACAAACTTTCAAGCTTCCAGCTTCCTTAAGCATAGAATTGCTATGTTGTGTATAAGTAGGTTTATATTTGGGTATTGAAATGATGCACTGACTATAGCATACAGTTAGACTGAAAAAGCACTAGGAACTTTCAAATCCTTCAGTAATTTTTTAAAATCACAGGGAAAGTAAATACTGCTTTTGTCTACTGAAATATAAGAAAGCAGGAGTCTATAATTTATTCTTGCCCAACCCAAGGTCTGAACTACATATCATAGATATGTAGATATGTATATGCCAGTAGATATGTATTTTTCTTTCACTCTTGGTGGGAAAACATTCTGCTATAGGATTTGTAGCACCCTTTATATTTATCATATGAGGTAAATACTTAAATTTACCAGTATTTAATAAAAAATCATGCGACTACAGAAACTGAGGCAGGAATTCTAACAAGCTAATTTTAAGAAACATTTTATTTCTTCTCTCATTTAGCTGTCAGTCTAATTTAATATTAATAAATATTGTACAGCACAGTCAAGCGTATTTCCAATTTCTCTCTTCCAAAATACTCTTATGCTTTTTATGAGTTGTCTTGGGGTCACTGTGGTATTACTTTAATTTTTCAAAAGTACTGTATTTATTTTGTGTTACTTTCACAGTAAGTATTGTAAGAGAGGGGGAGGCACTCTGACAGATCTTGGAGACAAGCTTTCCCTTATTCTTCCTTTATCATGAGCTTTGAAACCCATAAATGTCAAGTAAACATTTGTTAAAAAAACCCAAGAAATTACAGCAGACTATCAGGAAAATTGAGATTAGTATTAGATTAGTTATAGTGAAACAGTCCTGAATTTTCTGTCATGTAGATGCAGGATGAAAGGATCTCATTCTTTGAGTGACCTAAAACATTCATTCATGACAATGCCTGAGACAGATATGTAAGACAGTTTAGATGAATTTTACTCTGACAGTGCTTGTATTTTTACGCCATTAATTATAACACAAGTTGAAGGTGCTTAGTTTAGATTCAGAGACCTAATTTCTTGACATCTTAAGCTATGAAAGATGAATCCTGGCATCTGCTGGTGTTACCAGTGGTGACATTTTGTATCATTCGTTTTAACTGCCCTGCATAAAATCACTTCACAGAACACCTCCTTTTCTTTCATATTTTATTAGGTAGGTTGGCAGTGTTAACTTCTATTACAACCAAGGAACTTTGCAATGCTGAGAACAGTAACTAATAGCTGTTACTCCAAAGACAGTGTCCGAAAACCATCAACTATTATTTTGTTCAAAGTCTTATAATGGAGCAATTTTCTAATTTTTAATCACTTAATAGAGGATTTTAAAAAAAGATTTAGGTCACTTTCTTCTGGCATACTGTATTACTCATGCTGGCACTGGATCATTTGGCAGCATCTTTTTGTTGCTCAGTCACATATGCTGTTCACCATTATTACAGGTGGTTTCAGGTCAGGGCTTTTCTCTGGTTACTTATTGCACAGTGAATATGAGCTTAACTGTCCATGAGAACACTTTCTTAAACTGGTGATGTATTCAGTGCAAGGGCTGTCAATCTAGTTTTCTTTCCTGAAGTATAAACCTTTTATAGCTGCTCTGGCTTGGAGGAAGCCACTGCCTAGATTTGATCTTTCAATCCTGCCAACTAACTTTGCTTTCCCTGGAAAGCCAAGCACCCCTTACTAACCAATGGCTGATATTTTCTTTTGTATTATTTCTTTAAATTCTCCTGGCTTCCATGAACCATTGTATACTCCTGACCTCAAATTTGAATTCTGATTGAGTATGTCCACTGGTGTAGCATCGGCTCAAAATGCTGATATTCATTCTTGTTCTCTGTTTTTGTCTGTGGCTGAAGATTTAGTTTACAGGGACTAACAGGAAGGTCAAGAACTATATTTGCCTAATCATTATTTCAGGAAATCCAAGAATAAAATCTGTTTGCCATCAATGACAAAAGTAGAGAACAATAAAGTTATCCCAACTAAACTAAAGGTCACTCAAGGTTTCATTTTTCATACTGTTTTTATGTCCATGCACATCCTAACATGTTTGCTCCATATAAGCCTGCAAACAAAACTGCTGCAGGAGGTAAAGATGAACCTTGATGAAAGAGGAGCTGGTAGTCTGTGCTTCACATCTGAGAGCCTGAACGTCAAGAGAAAGAAGCATGAAGTGACATTGGACTGCCTCTGCCCTTCCATTGCTGGTGTGTCTCATGGCAGTTTCTCTTAGAAACATTTAGTGACATCACCCATAACATTCGGAATATCTGAAACAGTGCCTGTTGCACTCTAACTCTGACCTATAACTCTTTTAAAACTCTTTAATGCTTGTTCAACATTATTTCCCTCATAGAAATAAGACTGTCCAATGCAAGGGTGTGGGAATTTGAACAGAGACACTGTTGCAATGCAGTTCTCAAACAGGCATGCTCAATGCTTTGTAGTTGCTTTCTGCACTTTCCACAGTATGAATGCAGCCTGTTTGCTGTCTAGGGCTCTTCACAGTCTATATGTGGTGTGTAGCACATTTGTATTATATATTGTGCATTTTTTTGCAAGTTCAGTAATTAAAAATATTTTCATTGTTGCTTTTCCTTTTTAGTTCAACCTTAGGAGGACCAGTCATTACATGGATTTCACTTGATATCTGTCAACTGAAAGTGGAAAAGTCAAATCAAGAGATGATTTACACACGTGAGGGGAAACTACAATTGTGTTTCTTTTTTGTCCAGGTTCTTGTGTTTATATCTTTTTCTGTCTGTTCATATGAAATCCACTAATACGTTCATATGCATAGTTGATAGTTCAAGTACTGTAAACCTTTTTCTGCTTGTCTCTGGTCTGTTCTGAAAACCAAATAAATCTATTTTCAGAATGTTCTGATTTCATCAAAATAAAATCAGTTTTGGTGCTCTCAGAAAACATTTCTTGTCGTGTCTTCCTAAGCATCTGTTTTATGGCAAAATCAGGTGAAAGAGCACTGGCTTGTTTTTTGAGAGAAATTTCTTGTGGGCTGGTGTTTTTTAATGATGGTATCCTGCTGCGAGGGGAGTTGTAGGAAACAAACAGGTAACCTGTTCAGGCAAACAAACCATTGATATCTGTCCTGAAATCTTTAGCAAAGCAGAATATTCTGGCAAGTGTGAAGAGAAGTAATTTAGAAGTATTAGTTTACAGAAAACTGCTGTTTAATTTGTGGAATCTTTGAAGAGGGTGAGAATGAATGGCCTCATGAAACCTAATATAGTAAGGCAGGCTTAGTACAAGGAGCCAAAAACACATCCAGAAAGATGAATGAAAAGCATCCTGTAGAGCCCCCTGTCAAAGAACTCTTGAGGAGTGTGAGATGAAAAAGGTGAAAGAAAGAACAATGTTTAGGGAGCATAGGGAGTAGGTGTTATGTGACATTTGCAGCAACTGGAAGCAATGATGAAAGACAAGGCAAATATGACCCTGTGTATAATATTTCAGAAAGAGATGTATCTGCAGCACCAGAATGATTCAAAATACCTACAAGTTAATTGCAGATGATACCTGGTACTTAAAAACCTTTTTCTTTTTTACTGCTTTTGATAGTTCATTTTAGGGAGAAAATTGCAAGTATGACTAGGTGCTCCAGTACATACTTTCATGAAGAAAATCAGCTTTCTGAGTGCTGTTACAAAGCAGATAAGGACTTGTCTGCAGATCTTAATCTGGAAGGCCAAGCAGCAAAATGTGCTGTGCAGTAGAGTGATGTTCTCTCATTTCCTTAAAATACCTTGGAGATAGGCTGATCCATTCAGGGAATGCAAGACTGGTTTTTTAAAAGATACAGGGAAATTAGTTTTACATGAAGATGTGTGAAGACAAGGGAAGTCCCATATTTAATGTACATTTTCTGTATAAAGGGATATTTTACTGGTTTCTAAATTTAACTTTCTAACTCTCTCTTGGAAGTCTCAGTGCTTTCTGATGTTCCTGTACAAACTCACATGGGTGATTAATACTGAAATATTATGTTTAATGCAGGAATATTTAGGAATGCAGTAGCATCTTGCTCTTCTGCAGTAAAGCTGCTTTACATCAAGACATTACTGTGTACACAGACATGGAGGAAGCACTTCAAAGAGGGTAGTGAGGCTGTGCGCAAGCTGCAGCTATGCTACGAGCCAGTCTGCCTAGTTTAATACAATTGGCTTTGCTCCTTGCTTGCAGGAACTCTAAACTCTTCTGTTTGTCTTAGCAGAGCTCCTTCCTTCCTTCCTGCCTTCTTGCCTTCCTTGACAAACCCTCTTAGGGAGTGCAGCTGAGTACTGTTGTAATCTGTTGAAACCTACTTGTCCTTCAGAGTCAGACTGAGTCAGTTCTGGACTGAGCATGGCCACAGAAATCAAGAATGTTCCTGGAAACATTGCTGGACTTTAGGATGTGCCAGTTCTCACTGCCAGGACTAAACTTGTCTCTTCATATAGTGTCAGGGGAGTCACTGCTCCCAAGAGTGACAGATGTCATTTAGGTTGCCAAGGGTAGCTAGAGGGACCATTGAGGACTGCATGGTGGTCTGCACTCTATAGCATGTAGTGTTCTTACAAGTACGCCAAGATAACAAAGGTCCCTTACTCCTGGTTTCAGCATGATTTTCTGTCTCTGCTCCCAGATTAAATTAAGTTCCCTGATTCTAATTTAGTACTCTAAGAACAGAAGAACAAGACCTCTTTAAAGGCATGTAACATCATCAGTGACATTCATCCAGGGTTCAGGACTCAAGGGGAAATGAACCACCGTTTGCCTGATGTCACTATGACTCCACGTTTCCTGATGTTCAATACAACCAAAGTACCACCTCTTTGCAGATGTCTTCCTGTAACAACAAGCAGCATGTCAATCCCTTCAAAAATATATTTTAAAAAGCATTTTTAGCTGTATTATATAGTTACTCTTTCTGATACAATCAAAACAGGCAGATCTCTTAAGACAACCTTCTGGTTCCACCTTACACTGACAATAAACTGAAATAAACAAACTCAGAATTAAATTAGTGCTCCATTTTCCCCTGCTGTTCCTGTGGTGATTTTTTTTCTATGTGCTCTTCATTCTTTGCAGTACCCAGGCAACCACATTCAGAGTGACTGAGGGCAATGGGGCTTTTTTTTTTTCAGCTCATACTCTACAGGGATGAGTTTTTTGATTTGTGAGTATAAGGGAAGATGAATTACGTCATTTTCTCTGAGCTTTCACCCTTTTGTAAGAAATTGCGAGCATGTATAAGTGCTTACAACACTGTTACTTCCTGAAAATTTTCTAAAGCAATAAAACATAATGAAAGAATTTGCATATACTGAGACACTCATCAACAAGGTGAAAGAAAAGTCCATGATATTAATGAATATTTTGGTGAGCTGGATCTTTTCAACAAGCATTCACTAAATTAGAGTGGTTCCATTTGACACTTGAATATATTTAATTTTCCTTTTGGATTAGGTTTGTTCATCTCACTGAAATCTCCCTAAAAATTCACTTTTTTTATTTTTTTATTTTTTTTTTATTCAGAGATTGTTTAATGTTGAGAACTTAGGTTATTGAATTTCTCTGATACACTGTCCAGATTTTTAGGTCAGTTAAGAATTTGAGTTATGTCTGTAACAAGAAGACACTATCTGTTTTCAGCTCATTCATAATGAAGAGTTTCACCTATTGTGCTGCTACTATGGTCAAAAAGTATATTAAAATAAATTATTACTTTTTGAGGCTCAGTGAGGAATACCTCCAGTATACTGAGGCTTTTGATAGTGGCTTTATGTTTCTCAGAAGCATGTGCAACAATGTTCTGAGAATATAATGAAAAGAAAGGTAAAAACCAAGAAACTTAAAAAATAAATTTGTGTTGAAAATTAAGTTATTGATAAATGCATAGATACAGTTCTATATGTAAACCTCTGGAATATTAGCTCCATTTAACTGGAGAGGACATTTCAAAAGCAAAATTTTCCTAAGACAGGGGAACAACTCCATCCAAACTATGCTCGTCTCATGCATGAAAACCTGCTGCAAGTAAGAAGATCAGTAGTTTGAGAGTTTTCATTCCCTGCTTCATTTCAAGCCTTATTAAAAAAACCAAACTAACTATGTTGGTTTATTCTTTATCTAATACATCTCATGAATTACTAATAACATGCATAAGTGATGGAATATCTTATTAGACCAATGGGAAAACTCAGTGTATAAAATCAACAGACACTACAATATATGCTCTTATGGGGGGGAATTATGATTTCATAGAATCATAAAATTATAGAATGGTTTGGGTTGGAAGGGACCTTAAAGATTATCTAGTTCCAGGTTGCTCAGACCCTCATCCAATCTGGCCTTGAACACTTCCAGAGATGGGGAATCCACAACTTCTGGCAACCTGTTCCAGTGTCTCAACCTCTTGCAGTAAAGAATTTCTTTCTAATATCTAATCTAAATCTACTCTCAGTTTGAAGCCATGCCCCCTTGTCCTGTTAATACACGACTTTGTAAAAAAATTCTCCCCATCTTTCTTGTAGGCTCCCAGTTCTCTCAGTCTTTCCTCATAGAAGAGGTTCTCCATCCCTCTGATCATCTTCATGGTTTATTCTGCTGGATAGAGAAGGTCTTAGGTTTCATTTGTTTATTGTTTCTGGTGGCAATACTTAACCTAAAAAGTGCCAGTTGTTTGTGGTCAAAGCACATTTTTATTTGCAGGTGTGCGCATCTTTGAAAAAGAGTGTGTGAACAGAATAAGTATTAATAATAAGGCATTAATAAGAGATGAACCACAACACTTAATTATTAGACAATTTTAATTGGTTTAAATTAATACCAGAAAATAAAAAACTGCTTTTAACTAGGATCAGAAAAAAATAACAGTGTTGAAAATGAAGAATTTGCAAAGTGAAGCAACATTTTTTGTCTTGTTTTTTTTTTTTTTTTTTTTTTTAACGGCAGGAATAAAAAGTTCTTGAGGTATTACCAATTCAAATTTGATGCATTTTTACAATTTATTTAAGTGCTTTTTCTGTCATTAGTGGAGCTTTGTTAATCTTGTAAAATTGGAGCGGCTTACTTTGTTTTTCTGCATACTTCTGACCTATGTCTGGGCATAGAAGATATTTATGATAGATTTGTTTAACTTTTTGGTCTGTTAAAATTGTAATGCTCCTGAAGTTTGTGAACAAGGCAATAACAGTTTACATTGTCAAGAAATTACCACATCTATTGTAGTTCCTTTCAAGGATAATGACACTTTCAATTATTTCTGTCAAAGTACTACTGTGAATTATCTGAATGAATGTAGCCCTTTTCTTTACTATTTATAAGCAGATCCAGATTTATATGGAAACAACCATTACTTGCAAGCATTTGCCAAACAGCAAACCCATTTAATATTATGGATTTTTTACAAATTTTTTTGTTTGAATTCTCTGATATGTGACTGGTCACCTCGCTTGCACTACTTCTTTTTCTTTCTTGCATGGAAATATCTTTTAAAACCAGTGGCTTATCAATAGTGGGGGGAAAAAAAAAAAAAAAACAACAGTCCATGCAGAACCCTCTGTTGCATATGCAAATATACTTCTTCTGTATATGAAAAGAGACTGGGAAAACAGCAATGGGAAAAAAGCTCCATTAATACAAACAAAAACAAAAAATCCTGGACCAAACAGCTTTTCATATTCAAATGGATGTTTGCAGGAACATCTTCTTGGCTGAATGAGTTATGGGTTCAAGTTATACATCCTGTTTACATTACTCCTTTGGTATAAGGTAACATGTTGATTTGCATTAAGCTGGTCTTGGAAGTCTTTCTATTGAGCTTATCATGTGAGTCAGCTGTCTCTGATCGTTGTGTTCATTCTGGGCATGTTGAAGTTGTTTTTTTTTATTGCCTTACTAAAATAGCGGCAAAATCTGAAATAAAATATGCATTAGTTGCTCTCTTATACAAGCTGTTTTGGACACTAGATGACAATGGCATGTGCCCAACTGAGATAACAAACACCCCCAGATTTTCAACTGCACTAAAAAACAAGTAGAAAATAATGTTTAAGGGATTTTTAACCTAATTTCTTGTGACCCAAAATGAATATTCTATTAGATTTTCTACATGCAAAATTATTTCTTCCTTTTTTGCAATAGTTATGCATAAAGGTTCTTGGCACTGAAAGAACCAAAAAACCTGCTTAGAAAAACTGTTGGCTTTTGAAATCTAGTTTTAGGCTCCATAGTCTCTTACAGTCCTCCTGATTCTTTGTCTCCTATACATCTATCAGTCTAACTAGAATCTGTGTCAGCCTGATGCAAGAGGATAAATGAGGGAGCGTTCTGACAAGACTGTGTTTATCACTACGTCTTTTAGAGCCTAACTGAGACTAATGGGATTCTAAGGAAATTAAGAAAATAAGCCATTTCTCAAAAAAAAAAAGCCTTCCTATAATATTTTTTAAATATTTTATAGAAGAATATGTCAGCTGTCAATTTCATTATTATGTCCACAAGGTCTTCAGATAATGGAGAAAAACCAAAAGGCAGCTGACTTGAGGGACTATAATGGGTACAGTAAAGGGAGGAAGGCAAAGCTGATTAAAGATTTCACTGCCTGCATTAGCTACATTGAAATCTCACCAAAAGGCTAGGCTTGTAATGCCACTCAATAAAAAACTTTTTATGGATTTTAATTACTTGAAATATTCTTAAGTAGTGCATATTGGCCAAAAAGATTGGATTTGATGGAATCTTAGAATTTTAAATGAACAATTTAATGCACAATTCAGGAATAGAATGGATGTTTGGATCACCAGATCTGTTTCAGAATGAATAAGTTCTAGAGTTTTTTCTTACAAAGATCTACAATAAAACTCTAAAATAACTTCAGAGTAAACAAGTTTAATCTTGGGTATAGCTTCTTAAAAAATGTGGGGTTTTTTTCTAAAATTCAAAGTGATTCTATCTTTATATATATTCCTTCTGTACTACTGATACCAGTGCGAATATTAAATCTCCTATAGTATTTGATCTCTGGGGGGATTATTTTTCTCAGATGAGAAAGGCTTGGGCTTTATGATTATCAGTGCTGCTCTTTACCCATGCAGGTGTGAATACATGTACAACATAGAAAAGACCATGATCTGCTATGAATATTTATCAACACACTTGCTGGAACTGCAGGAGTCATGAGTAAAGTCACACAGAAGAAAAGAGGGTGTTGTACTATTACCCTGCCATATATAACTCTCACGTATTTGTCCCATGTTGAAAAAAACACTATATAAATATCTAGAAAGATTAAAAAGACAGCTTGAACAATTTATTCTATCTTCTAAAATCCATCAGCTACTTAATCTTATCTCCTTGGAAAGGATCTGATTGCTTTAAAATCCCTTTGGAGCAAGGCTTGTATTGAGTACATAATGACATATCACTAATGAAAGCTTGATGGCAGCTTGCCCCCTTACAAATGCCCAGTTTCAGCCTCCTCATAACAACCACTGGGGCTAGAATGATGCCTGAAAGCTGACCATGAGTCTTACCTCTGCTGTGAAGCCATGTGCTAGAGTTTCAGTAATAGAGAAAACGAAAGAAAGAAAAAAACCCAAACAAACCTGATTTTAGAGCATAACACACATTCCTCTTGCATATAATTAATCACTTTAAGTCACAGAACTTACTCAAGTTCTAGTAGTGTGGAATCTCCTGTGCTCAGTGTTGTAAACTGTCCATCTCCTCTGACAGATGGAGAAAGCAGTGCATTTTGAAATTTTATGTGTGGCAAGACTATCAATGTATACTCCAGAACAGAATTTCTCTGTCCTGGTCCCCACGCTGACAAAATTCCAAGTAACTGGAAGCACTAAATGCAGTGGGGACTCAATAACACTAAATCTACATTTCAAATTCAGAAATCGAAACTTTATTTTTGGCAGATGAGGATTTTTAAGGCTTCTCAGATGAAAGTGGTCAGACCTGGAATATTGAAGTGAACTCCATGGAGTTGAGTCTTATTGTAAGAAGGCAAATGACAGGATTAGTAAAGCAATAAATAACAAATGGGGTATTTTTCTGTGGTTACAACACATACAGGACCAAAGAAAAAAGTACCCGTTGTAAGGTACCAGTATCAGAATCTGATTGACTGTAGAAAACAGAGCACCATCAAATACTTTGTCTAATACAGGGAGTTAATTGCATGAGTTCTTACTGTCAAGTTGCATAAATAGGTACATACACACTGTTTTATACTTTTATTTTTATTTATTCTGCCGAGTACAGAACAGAAGAAAAGCCATTTTATGTACCCAGAGTCTACAAAAGGCAGGAATTTTGTAAACAGGAAAATCTGAATGACAGCTCAAACTACCCTATTAGCTTTGTGTGTGGGTCACAAAAATAGGACTACTCTTAATTTGTGTGAGGACTCCAGCCGGGGTCAACCTAATTGAGTTAGTCTTAAAAAAACATTTAAGATAGTGTTTGCAAGCTCAGCTTTATTCTATGTACAGCTCACACTGGGGAAATTTCATCACTGAGCATGAGGTAGGGATCCTTACAGTCTCTTTCCCTCTGTTCTCAATATTCATGCTTCGTAGTTTATGTTAATGCTGTATACTGAAATTCCTACCATAAGTTGCCAAACAACAATTTATTCTCCGCCCTCCCACAAGAGGATTGCTAAAAATACTCAGAATCACACAGCAGATAACAGAGCATGGGTGCCAGAATACTCTCAGTTTGTACCACTTCTCCATGGAAGGTCCAGCAGTATGCTGCTCCTACCACTTCATGTGCAAATCCTCTGCTTTTCATTTGCATTGCTGAGATGGCAAGGCCAATCTTTCTGATAATTTCATGCCATTCTGCAAAATCTGCACTTAGAAGAAAGGCTCCTACACTCAGTCCAGCAAGAGACTTGAATAATAACAAAACACGATAAATTCCTTCCCCACCTTGCTTTTTACTGGTAGAACTTAAAGCCTTTACACCAACTGTGCTGTACCCTGCACAAAAGCATAAAAGGGAACAAATTGTACCTTATAAGAAACAATTCATTTTAACAGTCTAACTAGGCATGACTAGGCAATAGGGAGGGCTACTGTTATGCCTGCCTGTTCTGTGATACAAGGCTGTGCCAGAAGTCTGTGGAAGAGGTGGGAACTCAACTTGGCTCATTTGAGATCTGTACTGTAATTACAAGGTCATGTTTCCAGGAGGATGAATACCAAACATGTTATTAGGAACTTTTTCCTCTCCAGTTCTTTCTCCAAGCCATTTCCTCCCTCTCTCCCCATACAAAACTCACTTATTACAACATTTATTGGTCCTGGGTCCATTTTGAAGCTTTGCAAAGTTTTGTTTCAATACAAAGGAATTACTTATTTATAGATTACAGGATTGTTTTAGAGTTCATTGTCATTTTGGGGCACCAACTGAAGAAATCTCTAGCATATAGACTAGGGAATACATTAAACACAATAAACTATTAGGATATATGCTAGACAATATAGAAACTATTTTACAACTCATTTACAGTCCCTGTGTTTCTAACCACCAGTAAGTATTATTTAATTTATCCTCTTTGGAGACCTTACTAATCTGATGAAGAATTCTCACACTTGTGAGCATGTTTTGACCTTTCCAGTAATAGATCCCTTGGTTTTATATGTGGAAACACTCTTCCCATCAGTAGTGCTGGCCATAGTGATGTTCAGATGTGTCAAATCATGCAGTTTCTTTATTTCCCAGAATAACTTATCCCTTAGTGTGATAGTCCTAACGAGTTTCTAGTAGCTCCAGCGCACTGGCTTTGCATGGTCAGGTTTTGGTAGCTGTGAGGCTACAGGGGTGGTTTCTGTGAGGAGCTGCTGGAAGCTCCGCCCTGGTCCACAGAGCCAGTGCCAGAGGCTCCAAGACAGACCCACAGTTGGCCAAGACTAAGCCATTCAGGAATGATAGTAACACCTCTGGGATAACATATTTAAGAAGGAAAAAAAGTTATTGTGCAGATGTAGTTGAGGCCAGAGAAGAGCGGAATGAGACTACTGTGAAAGGAACAACTCTGCAGACACCAAGGTCTGTGGAGCAGGAGGGAGAGGAGGTCCTCCAGGCACTGGAGCTGAGATTCCACTTCAGTGATGACCACGGTGAGCAGCTGTCCCCCTGTATCCCATGGAAGTCCATGTAGGTGCAGAGATCCATCTGCAGCCCCTGAAGGACACCCATGCCAGAGTAGGTGGAAGCCTGAAAGTGGGCTGTGAAACTGTGGGGAAACCTGAGCTGGAGCAGAGTCCTTGAAGGGACCTGCAGACCCATGGAGAGAGGGGGCCACACTGAAGCCGGTTTCCTGTTTCAGGACCCTCTGAGGGGACACACATTGGAGCAGCCTGTGCCTGAAGGACTGCATCCTGTGGAAAATGACCCATGTTGCAGATGTTCGTGGAGAACTGTTGCCCATGGGATGAATGCACTTTGGAAAAGTTCGCAGAGGATTGTCTGCTTATGGGAGGGACCCATACTGGAGCAGCATCTCCCTGAGCAGTGGCAAGAACAATAAACTGACTGTAATCCCCATTCCCCATCTCCCTGCATTGTTGGGGGGGGACAGGAAATAGAACTGGCAAGCCAGGAGAGGTGAGCAGAATGTATTTTTTAAGACTTATTTTACCTCTCGTTATCCTGCTCTGCATTTGTTAGCAATAAATTCAATTAGTATCCCCATGCTGAGTTTGTTTTGCCTGTGACAGTATTTAGTGAGTGATCTCTCCTGGTCCTTATCTCAACTCATGAACCTTTCATTGTATTTTCTGTCTCCTGTCCAGTTGTGGAGGGGAGTGATAGAGTGGCTTTGGTGGGTGCCTGGCATCCAGCCAGGGCCAACACACCACATCCAGTTAGCCTGTTCTCGTTTAAGAAATATAACATCTGTCTGCTCTGAAAGGAGAACAGTGACAATTAGAAAGACAATACCGAAAGGGAAGAGCTGATATTCAAATGTCTTGTATATTTTCTTCCACCTCTGAGAAAATCCATCAAAAGCTCTCTTGGGGTTCCTCAGATAAGACAACTGCCAGAGAGGATTGTGAGAAAATCAACTTAACATACCATGCTTCTGCTGAAATCCCGTCCTAGGCTCTTAATTTATTCACAGATAAACAAAATGCATTTTATTGCCTCACATGCATTTTTGACAGATGGCTCTTAGCATTCAGCCCAGTTGTAAAGAGACAGAAATGAATGAATCTGTTCTTTTTATTTCACACACATACTTGTGACTTTCATCTCTACCTGAAAAGCTCCTCAGGCTCTCTATCTATTTCTTGTTCCATCTAACAGACAGATCTATTCAGATATTCTCCTGTGCCTTTTAACAGAAGTCCTTCCCACTGGAATATTCAATTTGCAGAGCATGAATCATAAATATCGTTATTATCTGATTTAAAAGTAACATTTACTTATGAATGTACATGAGTTCTTGGCTTAGCAGAAAGCTTTATGATAAGGAAAAAATACCTGTCCCCTACCTCACATGTGTAAAAAGGGGTTGTTTCATTTAGTACTCCAAGAAGTAATGATTAGATAAGTTACATGAAGTTAAACAGTGAAAGTAGAGAGCAGGATTGAGATGCCAGTGTTTCTTTTAATACAGAACAATCCCTATCTTAATAAGCATCTTTATTGACTTCCCTGCTCAAGTGTGTAGATAATGTGCAGTACAGAACCTGGGAGAAGTTTCATGTCATAGTTTTCAGAACTTTTTAAGCCATAAGGAGTGCTGTATTCCTCAGTACCTTAAGCTGTGTCATATTGTTGGAAACTGCAGAGGACGAAAAGCAAAGAAAAAGACAGAAGTAGTTGAGATGTCTGTTACTTTGCCCTTAACTTATATCTTAGGGTGTACAGAACTTGGAAGTTCAAAGTACCCATTGCAATTAAGGAAGGATCCAGAAACAGAAAAGCGAACAGGGCCCATAGGATCTTTGAAATCAAGGTAATAATGTGCTTGAGAGACCTCAAAGCTTGAAAAAATCAACCCATATATGTGAGGGCAAGGTCTTATGGTGAGTACAACAGTACTCTATACCTGTTAGCTTTAGAATGTTATTTAACTTTGTGCGATAAGGCAAACCAGCGTTGAGTTTATGTCAGGTTTCCCTTGACCACTATTAGCATCAGAGAATGTTTTAGTCAGGGGTGCTGGACTTGAACTTCCCCAGGTTTCAAATCAGAAATCATATTGGCTGAGTAGAAGTTATTTTGCTGTCTGTCTGGTTTGAGCTATTTTCTATTATGTAACATTTCTCTCTTTGCTGAAGAGTTGAAAGTATTTCCTTGTCTTCCTCAAATTCTACACTCGTGGTTTGGACAGTAGAAGTTGCAAATCTGTCTGTGTCTCAGATGTGGAGATGGTAGTGTCCACTCCACTTGTCCCTCTTTACTAATCTGATTTAAATGTGTTGCAAAACTGAATTCAGTCAATTATCATCACTGGAGTGATGTGTGATACAAAATAATTTCTCTCCTGTGCTTTCAGAATGCTTGCTAATTCAACACATTCCGGGGTTTTATGCAGGATTTTGTAACACTACCAAATGCAGTTACACGGGATTTGCTGGACTCTTGTGCCTCCACAAGCTGCTGTCACTGTAACAAGCCATAGGACACCATAGTCCTTGTCTCAATAAATAGGGTAAGTTTGCTAAGATTGTGGGAGGTCAGCGAACCCATGCAATACTAAGTGGAGGTTCACTAAGGCTGTGCTGATTGTGATGTTTCCTCCTCTCCCTCCTTGCTCAGAATATCTGTCAGCAACCGATACCAATTCTGCTTCTGAGGCTGGTGATAAACAAAAAAATTCACCAGCTCTATCTGCTGCCTTTGGCTAACACATAAGGCAGGAAAGAGGGCAAATTGATTGTGACTGAATAAAATCAGTCGTTGGAGTAAGAAATCTCTGCATGCTTTTTAGCCTTCCTGAGCCCCGATGATGTTTGAACTAACTGCATTTCAAAGAATTTCTGATGACATTTTTAAATCATACACTATCACTAGAGTTTGGAATAAGACAGACTTTTTTTTCTTTCAGGATAATGTATTCAGTGAATTTTTCTTTTTTTTTCTGCCAGAATGCCAGTGTTCATAAAAAGCACAAATTAAAATTTAAAATCTTCACACCTAAACTGGAGTTTGCATTTTTTTGTTCTAGCTTGTCCAGAACAAGTGAGAAGTTCAAAGGAAATAGCTCCCACAGGTGAAAATGAAACCTTTGAAATAACCACTGATTCTGTTAGCTTGGATGGAGAAGAGATCTTACAGCCTCTACTCCTTCCACCTTCATGTGCACAGCGTTCTCCCTGCAGGAAGAAGATGAGAAGAGTTAGAGGCAAACAGAATCTGACAGAGGAGGATGAAAAAGCCAATCTATAAAGTTGCTGCTTGGTGTGAGGCTGCTTTAATGCTGCAGTTGGCTCAAGGAACGCCAGGTTCTTTGAGGTAGAGAAGTCTTGCTATTAAATATAAAATATAGTAAGGGGTAACCTTCTGTTTAAAATTTCCTCTATGGGTTTGTGATTCTCTGTCTTATGCGTCCTGTCTTTTAATCAGCCTATGTACAAGACTAGAGAGTTCATCTCTGCTCTGGTGTAAATATAAAGCTCAGAAGTAAGTCATCATTCCTTATTTTGGTAAAATCTGTGAAAAAGCACTGAAATCTGGCATACCGTAAACAAAGGGAACATTTTAGTGTGCTTTCTGATATTAATGTTTGGAAAATGGTAACATTATCCTTGCAAATATCCTACCTGGAATTGTTATTTTATAGAAATGTTGCAAAGCTTTTCCTCCTAGGCTTTCTCTCTCTCTGTACCCCATACTTGTCTATTACATGGAGTGAGAGTTCAAATGTCTTTTTCATGCTTTGAAATACTCTACTGCACCGAGATGCAAAAGCAAAGAGAAGGAAAGTTTTGATATTCTATGAACCGGTCCAGTGATGGCTGGAGTTATCTGGTGCCTTGCTGAAGAGTCTGTATTATTAATGGAGTAGCTGGAAATCTTTCTGTGAAGGGGAGGAAGGTGACAAAAGAGATTCTGATTATGCTTCCACCCTCTCTTTTTAAAGGCATTTCCTGGGGATGACATTTCATAAGGTTGCACTGCCTGAGACTAATATTTCATCTAGATAGAGAGTGCAGTGAAATGTTTCACTTCTGTGTGTTGTGTATGTGCCTCAGAGGAACATGTTAGCCCAAACACAGGGCCATACTGCTGTGCAAGTCTGTCTATACAGTTTTCAGAGCATAGCTGGCACCTAAAAGCATGGGCAGAACAAGTTTTTGTCTGCTTCCAAACCACAGTGTAGGCATAGCAATTCTTCTGGATTTATGCTTATTGTCTTTGGCATAGGAAGGTGTTTTCAAGCCTGCATGCAAGCTGTGAAAGGCACTGAATGTATTGTAAGTGACCTTTTCAAAGCTCTTCCACAGCTCAATTGATTTCTTAAAACTTGTGGTTTCAGCTTCTGGGCTGTGAGGTAGGGACAGGATTCCTGCTACCAAAAATTATAGAATGGATATTGAAAAGGTTAAATCAGTTCAGTGTCTTCATAACTATCTTTAATAAATGTTGGTAGGCAAAATAATTCCGATTTCTTGTACTACTACTGTAGATGGATGAAAAAAAAAAAAAAGAAGAATCCTTTGATGAATATGCATGATTGTAATAAGAACATAAAATAGTACATACACTTAAACTTTTTTTAATATAAGTTAAAGACTGCATTCTTGTGGTCCTCCTGATGTGATATACCTGAGCTGCAAAGCAGTGTTTGCATAGCTTTTGATCTAACAAAAGTCTTCTACTTTTCAAGTCTGATATAATTTGATGCTTCAGTGCTTTTGCCTTATAAATGGTATTTCCAAATCCTTTTCATTCTTTTGGAGCTGAATTTTACGGAGAAATAATAAGCAGATGACATTTTTGTAAGTGGAAAGAATTGGCCTATCTCTGCTGGGTAGAGAGCATTTTCCTATGGAGTGGAAGGTAGTCCTGGTACATTCTTCCTTTGAACTAAACTGGTTTGTTTTTTAAAGGAAAAGGTAAACACACTTTTAAGCTGAAGAATATAAAATTTTGGCCTATCTAAGCTAAAGTAGTTTCCCCCAGAAAGACAGGATTTTTTTTCTACCCTAGAGAGTCATCACAGTGTAACCACTCTTTGCAAATATTTGAGGTGACTTAGTTGACTTTAAAGTTTTGATCATCTATAGGGAGTATGGTTTGATACCAGCTAGATTAAATATATAATGGTAGAACCTTTTCTAAGAAAACAACTTTCAGCATCAAAGCTATACATAATATAATAGAGTACTGCTAGAGTGACAAACTCCTTCCAACATGCTGACATTTAAAAAGCAGATATACTATTCAGTATGATTTTCAATTTCTGGCTGCAGCCAACACTACATCCTGTGAGGATTTTGTTGCAAAATGCTCTTAAGAAGCAATTTGTAAGAATATCTTCACAAGATTTAGCCAAGATCCGTAGCAGGGTAAGGCACTCTTGCACTGCTTACTTCTAATGAGGAACAGTAGCTATAGTAAAAAACAGAGGTAAGCAAGGAGCAAGTATATAGAGTCTAAGGCTCACAATGTGCAAACCAAGACAGCTGATCCAGAAGAGATACTTAATCAAGCACTATAAATTACTGGTTTACTTTTACTGTGAATTAGTTTCAATAGCTTTGATTAAAAAAATTGCATACATTCGATAAAAGCAAAAAACAGGAATTAAAAGGTGACTTCAGATAATTTTACTGTTTAGGAGTAAATTTACTTTATCTGAAGCTAGTAGGAGCTTTATGATAACCTAAATACAGATCTGGGACAAACATCAGACATCTAAGTTTTAAAATCTGGCCTGTGTATTATAGAAAGGCTAGCCTTGAGTATAATAGAGCATTTGTTGCGAGCCAGGTGGAGGCAATGATGAAATTGGCAAGTGAAATTATACACACACAAAAAAATTGAAATACAAACCTGCCAAACCTGGGAGTTTCTGTGTTGCAGCTCAGTTCTAGCTTGAGGGTGTGTTGTGGTTTAACCCCAGCCAGCAACCAAGCCCCACACAGCCACTCACTCACTCCCCCACCAGCAGGGTCGGGGAACAGAATTGGAAAGGTAAAAGCCAGAAAACTTGTGCGTTGAGATAACGACAGTTTGTGAGGCAAAGTAAAAACTGTGCATGCAATTAAAGCAAAACAAGTCTGTATCTCAGCCCCCACGGTTTAGGGGCGCACCAGTAGTTCTGGATCTGATCCCATGATTGGAGCCATTTCTGACGGCTGAAGGGATGGGGAAGGGGGAAAACTCCATGCAGCGGGATGTTCCGTCCCGGCCAGGGTGACTGGAATTCAGTCCCTGCCACGCGGAGGGGAGAGTTGCTCCCCCTCCCCCCACCCACGTGGTCCCATGGCCGCCCCAGAGACAGAGACGGCAC
>JAWWLV010000121.1:64161227-64175091 GCA_035041135.1 Platyrinchus mystaceus | reverse complement strand
TATCTTCCCGGGACATTCCTGCAATCGAGATAACACCTTTCGAAGGGGGTTTTGGGAAGAAGAAAGCAGGGACTTTTTCAGACAATGCAAAAAGCCATTTTAACCACATGTTTCACTTTAACCTTAAATTCCTCACTGCTACAAACAAGGAATTAATTCACTGCTTCCCATGGCCAGGCAGGTGTTTGGCCACCTCCAGGACAGCAGTTACTCAAG
Organism: Platyrinchus mystaceus; assembly: GCA_035041135.1. Taxonomy (NCBI): domain Eukaryota; kingdom Metazoa; phylum Chordata; class Aves; order Passeriformes; family Tyrannidae; genus Platyrinchus; species Platyrinchus mystaceus. The sequence goes on along the minus strand of JAWWLV010000121.1, from coordinate 64,174,875 downwards.
AAGACAAATGCCATTTCTCCAAATATCCCCCCATTCCCCACTTTATATACTGAGCATGATGTCATATGAAATATCCCTTTAGTCAGTTTGGGTCACCTGTCCTGGCTGTGTCTCCTCCCAACCTTCCATGCGCCCCCAACTTCCTTGCTGTCATGGCACTACGAAAAGCAGAAAAGGCCTTGGCTCTGTGCAAGCACTACTCAGCAATAACAAAAGCATCTCTAGACTATCAACCCTGTGTTCAGCAAAAGTCCAAAACATAGCCCCATACTACCCACTGTAAAGAAAATTAACTCTACCCAGCCAAAACCATAACAGAATGGTTTCAGCAACAAAACAATATTGACAGTACAGTGCTTGAGAGCACAGAGCAGTGAGGCCACTCTGCCTCTCTCTGTAATTACAGCATCATTGCTAACTAGAAGATGGATTTCTTAATATGCCTATCTTGTGTACAATTCAGTGACCAGGAAGCTGTAATTCAGCTTCAGTTCACTTAGGATTTTTTCTATATTAATGAGAAGGAAATAATTTGTGCCAGAATTTTGTAAGAATATCAGAAAAGGTGTCATTAGAGGAGAGGTTAGAGCAGAAATAAGGCCAGGATGAGGATTCTGCCTAAGGAAAAAATCTATTGTGTGTAACTTCAGTATTCTGAATGTAGAGATACTTGGTATATAGAGCCTGCTAGCAATGACCCATGCTTGCTGAAAAGCCTGCAGTAGGGCAGTCAGGACTCTGGGGTATGGACTCAGGAATTAAGATTTGCTAAGAAAGTCAGCACCTTATAAGTTTGAACTCTAAATGAAAAATAAATGTTATGTTAAAGGCTAAGAAATCAGGAAAATCCTTTTCTTACCTTTTAAAGAGGCTGCACCCAGAATGGGAGGGCTAAGTGCCTGAGGCTGGCTGGAGCTGTGTTTGACTGATGGCTCAAGACAGAGGACCTGCAGCTGAGAGAATTCTACTACAGAGACAAGTTGTGAGAAGCAGGGCTGGGAGAGACAGAAAGTTTTCCTTTCCCCTCTGTCCCCATTCTAAGAGTGCTTGGGAGCACACTGAAGTGTGACTCAGGCATCCTGGGTAAGTTGCTGCTTACAGCAGAAAGCCATGAAGAGCCAGCTAGTTGGAAATGCTAAATACGGAGACTTTGGTGGATTTTAAACTGCTATTACTGAACATGGCCTAATGGGGCAGCTTTCAAGTCACTCAGATATTGCATATTTGTACGGAAGGAGAAGTACATTTTGTTGTGATAAGGGAGTGAGGGAAATGGGAGAAAACCAGGTTTAGTGAAAAGTTTTTAAGTCTGCAGTTATACCAGATATGAACAAGACTGAAATGATATTTTAAAAATATATTTTCAGTTGCTCACTGTGTCAGATTCCCAGACCAGCAATGAATACTGTAACCAGGGCAATTCAGGTTGAGGGTTTCATTTACTAAAAATAAAAAAAAACCAGCCCTGGCTCAATAATACATCTCACTTTCCCCCATCTGAAGCTTTGTAACTGAACTGAGATTCACATATTATAGACAAAGAAAGAAGACAAGAGGAATAGAGTATCCTTAGCCATGTTTATTTTTCCTGGTATCATATCTTGTGTGTTTCTCCAAAGGATACAGTTTAAACTGCTTATCATCATGCAGTGAGGATAAGCTGTAAATAACCATTACAGAAGCAATTTTTAAGACAAACTAGCCAGCTATACGCTGTGTATTTTACTTGCTCTTACAAAGAACAGCAAGTACTGACTGTAGCAAATACTTCCACCATTCAAACATCTTTAAATTACTTTCACTCATCAAACTGGGGCACACATGTATATCTAGAAATGGCACTCTTCTGGCTCCTAATGATCTGGAAGCATAAAATGGGTATCCGAGTGTCACATACCTCCATTTACAGCAGCTATCAGTGCAGTTAGAGCTGTAGAATAGTTTATGTAAAGAGCAAATACATTAAATCACAAGCATTTCTTTTCCTAGATGGAAAGTATTTCATATAATCCACAATAGTGTTTACAAATGAATAGGAAATTAATTTATGTGTAGTGTTGAGCAGATCTCTGAGGTTAACAGGGGTGAGGGCAGGAATCTTAATCACTTAATGCCTCCCTTTTGCTGGTAGTAGTGGTTGCCTCCTTTATTTTAAATAAATAATTTAAAATGTGATAATCTGATGCTAAAGCAAATATTCATTTTTAATTGCAATGCTGTTCTTAACAGAGATACAAAATATTCTGTGCCTAAAGTCATACAGTTTTTGCTCAAGAAATTCTTCACTTGTACCTGTAGCAGCTGTTTTCAGATACATAACTTTTGATGCCAAATAAGAGGCTTTGAGGTGGAATTTTCATGTATCTTCGTCTTTCATATTCTACTGGTGTTCAAAAGCACCAAAATAATATTCAAATAAACCCCACATTGTACCAAATCCCTAATGGATCCAAAAGATGTCACAATATATTAAAAGGATACTTTGGAGCAAATGGAGGATTGTATAAAAATTTACTTAGGTTTGGAAGCAACCTACAGCAGACCAAAGGGAGCTGTTGAGACAGTCACAGAACCACATATGGCAAAGGCAATTAAAAGATAAAGGAAGAAGTCAGGTAAGCAAATTAAGAATAACGGAAAAATGAGCTGTATGTTCCTAGAATCCTCAGGTAGAAGAGTTGGTCTCCAGGATATTATATGCCCATCTGTGCACCTACGAGGAAGAACAGTGGAGAAACATTGCCTTCCAGTCCTTTCTTGTAGGATATAGTTTCTCAATGTGTATTTCACCACACTGCACACTATTGCATTTTAGTTTTGCTGTCCTTCAGCAGCTCAGTCTTTTTACTAACATGAGGAGACAACTTTTGCCCAAATGCCATTTAGCTTTCAAGTCACAGATATTTGTCATGCTTTGTTTGTTTTTTTTTTTGGATAGGTAATAGACAAATCTATACTGATATTTACTGGTGTTCGAGTACCTCTCCAACATCTCTTTTCCCACAGTGCTTTTTCTTTTCTTGCATCTTACGGCCAGCTCCATTGGACCTACAGCTCTTGTCCTGTATGACAGCAACAGTATCAATGATAATAGTGACCACCAACATTCATGTGAGTTTAGAGCTGCCCATTTGTCTTGATCTACTGATGACAGGATCTGTTCATTCATCTCTTGTGAATGAGATGCAGAGTCCTTTTTTTCAAGTAAGTTTTCTTCTTGAAGGCAGGGTTTATGAGTAAAATCTCTCATAGCTTACTGAGGTGGTGGGAAATGAAGCTGAATTGAAACTTTTTATTGTTCCCCTTCTGCCTTTCTGTTCACTACAAGCACTGTGCCCTCTTAAGATTTAGGACACAGCTCTTTGGTCTTGAGAAGGACAATCACCAAGGCCACCTTTCCAACTCCTTCCTCCTGGAAGAAGTGGTAGGAAAGCTACGGGAGTGCACAGTACAGTGGAAAGCACAGCAGCACTTCATAAAATCAACATTGAAAAATTCCCTAGCATCCTTGTGGTCTCGGTACTCCTTGTACAGATAAGCCAGCTGTATTGAGATGCTGGGGTGAACTTTGGTCTGCAGATAAAGACCACAAGCTCAGTTAGGAAGTAAAGACTGACATGTGTTTATTGTCAGCAAGGAGTTCATCCTGGTAATGTGACAGAATATTAACAGCAAATCACACCCTGTGATCCAGTAAATAGTTGTACAGTTTCCAACTTTTGTTTCCTTTGTTGATCAGAAAAAGCTAGAGATCAAAATAGATTGGATGTTTCCTTCCACCCTCACACTGAAAGTTGTAACTGAGATCCATCCTGTTTGTATGCTCCTGTTATACCCATGCAGTATCTGACCATCCTCTGCTTCTTGTATCCCTTACTTGTACTGGGCTCTGCATATACCACTATTCTCCTTTTACATTTGAGCTCATTGGCATTGATGGATATTGCGTGGTAAATATCTCCTTTCAGGTCCACATTGCTCAGCAACTCAGCAAAATCTTTATACGAACTGAGCAATACTTCAGCAAGACCTGCAATGAATGCGAAGATGATTTATTTTCATTCATGAATATTGCTTCAATGGATAACATAGTAAATTTTGTTTTGTCATACATGCTTCTGTTACCCTTTCCCCTAAGTGAGATAGCTCAGATGAAATCACTTCATGTACAATAGGAAACAAAAAGGTTATGTTTGCTCCTTTAGCAGGAATTAATTTCTGTTGATTGAGTAAAGTGTATGCAATGTTTAACTTATTGTCTGTTGTGTCTGTTTCAGGTCCTGTTTTTGCCTGGGCAATTTTTAATTCTTCCCTGTCTCTTCTGACAGAGCCTAATCTCTATGTTGTATACACAATTAGAAATCCAGAGTATAATTATAGAAGTTTTCAATGCATACTATGCTAATGGCATATTTAGAGCAAGAAGAGGGTGTTTTCAACATTTCAGCAAATGAAACCTCTACAACTATACAGGAAGTTAGAGGCCACTTTTGCGAGGTGGGTGCATGCATGCTTTTGGAAAACACTCTTAGCTTTCCCTTTTAACAAGTTGACATTTACCATGGGTACAAAAGATTTGAATACTCCAGTCAGGAAAATCAAACCATTCTTAGGACAGACTATTTCTTGGTAACAGGATCAAATGTCCTACAGATGTGGTATACTATTGTGTGGCTTTCTATCATGTGCAGAGTGGCTAGTGTAATTGTGAACGGTTGTATAAAGGCCTCCATGGTTAGTGGTGACATCTTTCCTGCATGAGGTTTAGAAATTGGCCCCAAAGATAGGATCTACCTAGACTGTGAGGAAGCAAGGCTTAAAGCCTTTGTTTTTGATTCAAAGAGACTAATGCTTGAACTCAGGTTTCATACTCTCTGAGTTTTATATGATTTTTTGAATTTTCTAAGTACTCCAGCTGAGCCCAAATGAAGACTTTTGCTTTTTTTTTGTACCCGTTTTGTTTGTGTTTTTTTGTTTTTTTTTTTTTTTTTTCATTCTTTCTCTTTCCTCTGTTCCCACATAGTCCTGATACGTTCATAATTCAGCAATGCTGTTTTCTGGCTGTGTGGATTCCTATTTCATGCCAATGGCACTTGGTGGAGCCTGGCTGCCAGGCCAGGTGGTTTGTAGCTGCCCCACTGCCAGCACAGCCAGCATTGATGCCTGTAGGCACGCACTCCCAGAACAGTGTCTCCATGCCCTGCTGTGCAGGCAAATGCATATCTCGGCATTCTGTGTAGCAGAAGTAGAAACTGAGTGGACTGAAGTAGCAAGTGCTTGCATACAGCTCTGGCAATCAATGATTCCATTCAGTCAAGTTTATTGCACTGACACCCTTTTACATCCAGGCAGAGTTTTCATTCTCCTCTCCCTACCTTTTTAGCAAGCAACAGTTTGAGAGGGCTAGAACTGTGCTTGTAACATCAACTCTGTGGTATTTTCTAGCATGTGGGCAGAAATCACAAAAATTGAGGTTAATATACTGAGCATACAGATAAACTGACTGCTCTGGAGCTCCTGGAAAGGCAATCTGACTAAGTTTTCCTCTAAGGTTATGAATGGCTGTGAAACGGAGTATTGGGAATGGCTGATTCCATTGCCACTGCTTGGAGCACAGTGCAAGAGGAGCAAGGAACAAACTGATATGAACCTGTTGGTCTTGTGTCCAAATATCCTTGCCTTGTTCCTCTCGTCAAGGGTCTATAGGGACTGTATTATTTTATAAATATATTAATATGGCAAGTGGTGAATATAGGTCCCAATGTTTACTTAGTCAGTCTCCTCCGTCTGCTTTACCATTCCCTTAATGACAGTGTTGGGTGTTCAGGACACATAGGTATCTAAAGAGTGTACATCTAAAGAGTCTACCAGTGAAGAAAAGCCAGACTTCTAGATTCCAGGAGTCTGAAACAGGAAAGGATATGGGATAACTGATGTTTCTACTCTGCAGAGGTAATGAGGCAACTGTTTCTTTGTGAAGCTACATGCAAGATTTGTTTTTCTACATTATAGCCCTGTTCTTGATAATATTCTGACGTGAACTTCCATGCAGACCAGGTTTTTCAGCTTCTCTAAGAGCATTCATGCACTTGGGTGCATAAGTAACTTGGAATGAGGCAAAGATAGTAGCAGCAGAAGCAGGCACCACTCATAGTCTCTACTTTTAACTTCCTTTTCTGTGTTCTTACTTTTTTTCTTGTTCAAAAGCTTGCGGAAATGGCAGAGACAGCAGCTCCTGCTCACAGCAGGTAGCCTCTCAGACTTGGAACAGAATTCTTAACCCAGTTCTGTTTTCTAAGTATGGCCTATTTCAGGGCTCCTTTCACAGCAAGGCTATGCTGAAATCAGAGCTCTTACTTTTTCATTCATTGATGACTGCACTTGTTTCATGTTTCTTCAGACCCTTTTGTGCCATCCTGCTTCCACTATTTTGCTCTTACGAATTCTTCTGTGTTTTTCCCCTCTCTAATCCCAGATGCTTTGACAAGATAGGATCAGAGCTGCTCCAGTAGATCATGGGACAATTATTGCAAAAAGAAGTGCTGATCAGCTTGGGGTTTCACCTTGTGCCCTCTGATCTGTCACAGGTCCTTCACCATGCCTGTACCATCTGTAACCCACTGAAACTGAGTGTTTGGGAGACACAATGAAGAAACTCTGTTCTATATGTGCCAAGGACTTCTGGGTGTTGTAAGGTCCAGCAATGTTAAAGAGTAGGTGCTGTTCTGGGGGCAGAACTCATGAGTCTGGTTTAGGAACAAAAAGATGGCATTATGCTATTATGGGAAAAATAAAAAAACAGGATTAGGCATTGCAATGACATGCTGAATGCAATGACCCCTTCACTGAAACACTAAGGGGAAGTGTATGTTTGTAGCTTTTCCTTCTATGTGTCTTTACAAAATGGAAGAATATGTTAATGAAAGAAATTCTTGTCCTTAGAATTTCTATACAGCCCAGGGTTTAATGAACTCACAGAAAAAGTAGGAAGCTGATTTCTAGGCTTTCCAAGGAAAAAAACTATGGCAAGAAAACCTCCCCAGCTAATCCTAACATGTAAAAGAGCTATAATGTCACCTAGCTTCAGGGAGATTTCTAAAACCATGAGTAGCAGCAAGTGCCTGGGCCAGACAGCAAGCTCAGAGCAAGGGATCTCTGATTCTCCTCACTCACGTTTTGCAACTCTTGGTAGTATTTTCTATTTCATAGCCCTTAGCTTTTCTTCTCTAGATATAATTACATTTTTTTCTTCTCTAGATATAATTACATTTTGATCCTATTTAGAATTCTGGTCTCCACAGCCTCTTACAACACATCGTTCTGTAGTTTAAGCATGCTCAGCTTAAAGCCTGTAATTACAGAGTCACGGAATGGTTTGAGTTGAACAGGACCTTAAACATCATCTTGTTCCAACCCTCCTGCCATGGGCAGTTTGATAATTTAATTTGATATCCCTTTGTTCTGACATTATGATGATCTGAATAAAATTTCTTCTTCATCTACTCATTATGTTATAATACCTCCACTGTATTACCACCTGTGGATCTTTCTTTTACTGCCTAAAAAATTCTAGCTAATTTAATCTCTCATCATGCATCATGCCATACCTTTGATCAAATCTTTTGTTCTTTTTCTATACCTTTCTTACTTGTATTGCATCCCTTTTGAAAGAGGTGATCAGAACTCTGCATAGGAATCAAGACACAGATATTTCATTAACAGCACAGTAACACTTAATATTTACTTTGTCCTCTCTTTCTGTCCTGGTAATTTCTATAGTTCCATTTATTCTTTGTCACCACAGATAAAAAAATTATATTTTCCGAGAACTATCTTCAGTGGCTTCAAAATATTTTCCTTAGTAATGAGAGGTAATTTCAAGACTACAATCATGTTCAGATAGTTAGATCAGTTTATTCCTCATTCAAGTTCCTTTGTATTTCTCAACACTGAATGGCATTTTATCTATACTGATTTGAATGGAATTTCATCAGTATTGCTTAATACCAGGAGATCCTCTGAAATCTGCCTTCCAAGTAAGTCTGCTTTACTCCCTTGAACTATATTCATATATTTTATAACTCACTATATTGCCAAGAATCCAGATCCTTGTAGAGCTTACTTGCCTTTTATTAAGTTGTCAGCTTATAGGAGGCAACTGAGGGGTGGTGGGAAACTAGTTTTGTAAACAGTGAGTTGTTACTAAAAATCAAGTAAAGTGTCATCACTCTTTCAAGCCCATTCTTTTCGAATTCTGCTTTTTCAAAAAATGAGGTGTCTTCTGAGCACCTTTAAGGATAAAATCTTTTTGCCACCGGATAAATTCAATTGTGATGCTGTTTTCTCTATTTTAAAAACCATTGAGAACAAAATTGGTGCCCAGCTTCACAAACAGTATATGTGTGCAATAGCACATCCTTGGGTATCCAGCAAAGTTTTGCCCTGAAACCTCAAGTATTTGGGTCTTCATCAGGAGTGTAAGCAGCCTTGCCTAAGCAGATAAACTACTGAATTTTTCAGAGCAGAGCAGATATTTTTGAGAGTGACAGTGGAGAAAGCTTGATGTGACCAATGAGATACCTGTACCCTCATAATAGCTGGTTTAGTTTTTCCTACCAGATATATTACTAGATTTAGCTCTACTTTTGAGTTCAGCAGTTGTTATTTTTCTTTTTTTTTTTTTTTGGTCTAAAACTCGACACATGCCACATCCAAGGACAAATTTTAAAAGTATTTACTTTAATGTAAATGAACAACAAAATGCATTTGGGTTTGGGTTTTCTCTGTGTTTCCTTTTTATTTTTTTTTTTTTTTTTTATAGAACATTTGTGTGATTCAGATTCAGTCACTGAATAATTGAGGTCAGGAGGAACCTTCATATGAATGAAGGAAGATTGCTTTTTCTGCTCTCTATTTTCAATGGGTGGGAAAAAATGTCACTCGCTGGAGGTTAATGCTTCTTTCATTTCTGAACAAAAACAAATGCAGAAAGGCCAAGATAAATAACTGCCTGTATTCCTTACAGGAGGTGTTACAGTGTGCGTGCATTTTTCCTGGCTACAGTAAAGGTAGCCTGGCTAAGTTTAAGTGCCACATCCAGTCAAGAAATTTTAATAAATGTCTAAAGCCATATTATCTCAGAGAGTTCAGATGGGGAAAGAACCACCAGTTTCTTATATGATATATATTTTCTCCTTTACATCTACTTCAGAAATCCAAAGTTCAAGTGCTTCTTCCTGTCCTTTTTCTCGCTCCTTTTTGTTTAAGAGGGAGGAAACACAAAGCAGGTAATCAGCCACATTCCACTAACACGACATGGAATTGTGAATGTCATGTATCAATCGCTAACAAAGAATTTGCTGACAATATGTAGAGCACTAATGTTCAAAAAAAACCCCAAACTGGGGATCAACGTGTTCATAAAAACTATATCCAATTGTTTACTCAAGGGTTTTACTTCTCACACAGTGTAAATGGGACTGAAAAGAGGATCCTAGAAATATAACATGATTTTAGCATAAAGCAAAACCAGCCTATTCGTAAGCAGGATAGTTAAAGACTGAAATATCTCTTCTGTTTTCAGATAAATGAAAAATGTGGTAAGAAGTGTCTTTGGAAGCCAATGGGAAATTCTAGTTATCTTGAATCAATGATGAATATATGTGTCTTAGTTGGTCCTAAAACAATTAGTTTAGGAGTTAAAGGTCAGCTGGATCAATCATAGATGCTAGGAGGCCTGCCAAGTGAGAAAAAAGACTCTGTGAAAATGACCACCCGCCCCAGAAGAAATGGATGCTAGATGGCAATCCTGCTCCACAAATGAACTCCAAAATGGTATTTGACCCCAAAATCATGACATAATCAGGGGTTGGATGTGAAAGGGGGGTTTTTCAGGTATCATTGTATTTATATTCCAAAATTTGTGCTGATTCTTTGGTTCACGTATGGCAAATCAATTCCCAATGAACACCCAGCTGGCATATTAAAGAGACGTCCAATCCAATGATTTCTGGTTGTTGGGTTTAGTTCTTTTGTTTCAGATGAAAATAGCATCCTACTTTTTTACTGTTATGATCAGCTCTAATTATTGCTGCCACATTGTGTACTGAAGGTCTTACTCAAAGTTTAGTCAAGGTATTTTGTGAGATCTCACTAAACTTTGAAACTAAAATATTAAGGCTACTCCAAAAAAATATCATGCTAAGTGTAATATTATTTCAAAGAAAATTTTTTAAGAAAAGTACTTGCAAATATACTCCTCCCTTTTACTAATTGCTTTAGAATAAAAAACTAACAGGAGGTATAAGAGCTGTAAATGTGCTATTAATTCATAATTTAAACATTAAGTTTCCTCTGCAAGCGAATGTTAATTAAAGGGAAAGTAAAACATTTTTAGTGGAAACCTTTATAATTTCCCGCTTTTACACTATCTATCTTCCTTCATTCCTCTGGTCAGCCTGAGGTTTTTCAAAGGAAACAAGGCTATGTGCATATCTTCCATTTACAAGCATGACAGTAAATGAGGATTAAACTTTAAACCTTCTTGCAGCCCACTGAAATGATTAGCCTTAGACAAAAACAAACCCAAAAGTCTTTATCAGACAATTGATCCTAAATATCTGATTCCAGATACTGTTCTCATGAGGAAAAAAAAAGCAATAGTGTTCCAAGTGGACAAACACAATTTGCTTCCAGTGGCAACAGAGCAGTAATGAGCAGGATGTGCACAACCCAGGGACATGGATCTACCTGAGTATCTGAATCATGAGTGCCACAGCAGCTGGACTGAGCAACAGGAGGCACAGAACATGGTCAAATTATGAAGGGAATGTAACAGCCATTAAACTCTACCTTCTGCTTCAAACAATACAGCCACATTCATGCCCCAGATATAGCATCTTCATTTCATTGCAAAAAATGATGTCTGGGTGCAGAGATTGGCTTTGAAAAGAAAGGAACAGAACAGTCAGTTTTCAGTTTAACTTCCCTTCTACATGTGGGGTGCACTCCAGCTCATCTGATTTTGTTATCTACAGTGTAAAAATTTACCTCTGAGTTGGTGACCCCAGGCTCTGTTTAGATTTGATTAAGGGTTATAAATGCTTTTAAGGCACCATTCATCCAGTCTATTTGAGCCACCAACTCCAGTGACAGATGAATTATGGCCCAGATCTACCTGTTTTTTTCTCAATTGGCAGTAAAGGGAGCCTGGAGCCATTAACTAACAGATGTAGATTTCTTATCCATGTATCCCACTCTCTTCAGTGTCCTAATTGAACTCCTTAAGGTCTTTTTCTATGAAGAGAACTAGTTAAAATCTTTTGTGACAGCAGTGTCCACCTAATTTCACGAACCAGTTTCTGTTAAAGGAAGTAATGGGATTTTTTTTGAGATGGAAAGTAAGCTTCTTGATGTGTTTTTATACACTCATATGCAGTCTAAAGGATGTGGTTGTATATGTAAAGAGAGAAGCTTTTTCAAAATAAACCTTAAAGGGATCACTCTTGTGCTAGTCTTCTTGTTTCGAATTTGTATTCTGACTAACTCTGAGTATATATTTTAGGACTTATCAAAGTCTGAAAGTTTTCTTTTGGCTAGATCTGCTTGTGCTGTGTAAGTACTTGTTTTCAATTTAAAGGTAAGCTGGAAAACTTGGAAGAACAACTTAGTCATCCCACAAAAGGAAAAAAAAGTGTCTGTGACTGGAATGGGTCCAGCTCTTTAAGAGATGATTTGATTAGAAGAGACATCTCTCTTGAGTGGTAATTGAGGTTTATAGTTTCATGGCCAAGACAAAAATCAAACATATGTCCAGAAAAAACAACTAGCCCCTCTGCATCTGTCAGTGTGAGCTCTGTACAGGCTTTTTTTTTTTTTTCTCCATTAGTGTGTTCTAGGGGGAACTTTGAGAATTACAGTGCCAACAGTATGAAGCATGGAGATGCTCAGAGCACTGAGTTTGACTGAGTCAAACTTTCATGGATTCTCATGAGCCCATGCAGCCTGGGAATCTGAGCATCCTTTTGCATATCTGAAAAATACACATTTATACATCATGGAAACCATACTGGGCATTATCAATTCAATACTTATCAGAGAAAATAATCCATGCGTTTGTAATTTAACTATGTTTCTTCTCTTCAGTCAAGAGAAAAACAGTTTTAACTAAAAACATTGAGGGTGCTTTCCTCTAGTGTGCAGAGTGTGAACCACTTCCTACAACCGTTTAGGAGTTTCACTCAGCAAATTTCCACTACTGGGACTCAGTGACATTGATCTCAATATCTATAGTCATGTCTTGTAGAACATTAAAACTGAGGATTCTGCTTGTGAATTTCTCCTAGGCTGGTGGCAAGCATGTGCGATCCTCAGTGCATTTGGGCTGTGAGATGAAAATATTCTGCAGACCTTTCTGTTTCCCTGTGATTGCTGGAGATGCAATTTTACAATCCAGTTAGCTTCTTCCCAACTTGCATCATTAAATTTGTCTAACTGGGGAGATCTGCAAGGAGGTGATCTTGTTCCATCAGGCACTGCAAGGGAAAGAGGAGCTTAATGGTACATTTTCTACCTCCCTTCTCTGGTAACAGCAGAAATGGCTGATCTGGTTTACTTAAGTTTGACCAAATGCTGCCCCTCTGTGTTCCTCCGTTTTTCTTTACCTGTAACTACTTTGCCTAAATTGAGGAATTAGCCTTAGCTTAGTGGTAATGATTTAGTAAGTAGTCACAACAGTATCAGTTAGCCAACACTGTCAACAATGTCACAGCATTCACCATCCATGGCCATGTGGTCACCTGAAATTCGTGGTGCTGAGGATAGGCTGAGCTTGGGGTCTCAGTCTGACCATGCTCAACTCTTTTCTCCACAGGAAAGCAAAGACTTTTACTGTCTCCACCAGTCTTTGGGAGAAAAATACCTCTTAACCCTAAATATGGAATGTAGTATAACAGTTTGTGCAAGCAAGCCTTCTTTAATCATCTGTCTCCCTTTACATTTATGGCTGAAAGCATGCTGACAAATTTTATAGCATATGATTGGGTAGATGAAAAAGCCTGTCATTTTTCTGCTAGCTTTTTTTTCTTTCTTTTTAATTGAATGACATTTGAGCAGGTTGATGAGCCCGAAAGAAAAGACCATGCAGGTATTTTATAACAGATATCTGTCATCTTCACGACAGGCAGATGTTAATTTATACTCCTTTTTTTGCATACGATATATCAGCATTTTTCATGAATGTCATAATCAATATCAAGTTTTCCATTTTCTGCAACAGCTTTTTCACCTGATATCCTTCAGTAAGAGTCATTTAGACACTAGATGTATGGGATCTCCTTCTTCAGAAGCCAAGTCAGCAGTGCATCATTTTTTTTCTAGCAGATTGAAATAAAATAGGAAAAGTAGAGATGGAAAGGAAAATAAAGACTGTAAAAATTAACACATCAGAAGTGTCTTAGAAGAGTCCAGTGACTTTCAGAAGTAGAATGGTTAACTACAACTGAGTATTAGCTGTATCTTTTGTTCTTGGGTAGACATCAATGAAACGTGGCCAGTTTTCGCGAACGAAGATCTGGGAAGGGTCTTTTTACCTTTCAAGCCTGCGCAATGGATTTTTTAGGTGAGACACAGCCTGCGCTGAACTGAGCCC
>JAWWLV010000121.1:64143226-64161127 GCA_035041135.1 Platyrinchus mystaceus | reverse complement strand
AGCAGGATCGGGAATCGAACCTGCGACCTCGGCGCTGAGAGCGCAGCATCTTAACCGCTAGACCACCAGGGGTCCCCCACATCAATGAAACAATTACAAGAATTATCAATGTAAGTCACCAACTTTTTTTTTTTTGTAAAGGTGCTGAAGGATCTTTGTATCTACAAATTCCAGTCATCTTTGTTGCTTTTTTAACTCAGATTAATTACTTCTTGTCAGCTCTTCTTTCTCTTCCGTTAAAAGATCTGAGTGCTACATCGGTGTTTATTGTATGCAGAATAAACTTCCCTTTATTCCAGTGTTCTGATGATGCATATGTACTTGTGACCTTTAATTTCTTTCTATTTCTTGCTTCAATACCTAGCCATATTAAAATTGTGTTATTTTAATATATTTACTTTCAGTTACACTCACATTTTCACCTCTACCACTCTTTAACACAGTCCTTATTTATATCTTTGAATATAAATATTTCTTTTCAAATGTTTCCAGTCTGTTCAGAATTTATTCCTAATTATCACTATTTTCAACAAGAAAAGTAGACAGTAGTCTTGAGGTGGAACCAAAGAAAGAATATGGTGAAACGGAGTAGTAAAATTTCACTAGTGTGTGTGTGTTGTGAAATAATGGCAAGTGATGCAAGGAGCTTTGTAAGTCACACAGTCACTGGAATATGGCATGAAGCAGGTTAGGGCTGTACAGCCAAAACCAGAAAAGCTCGAGTGAACCTTTTGCATAGGGTCTCCTTCCTGAACTGAACAACCACTGGAGTTCTTCAATGCTACTTAATTTTTCATGTTAAAGAATAATAATCAATGTACTTATTAATAAAATCATGTAATCACAGAATGATTTGGGTTGGAATTGATCCTCAAAGATCATCTAGTTCAGGGGCAAAGACACCTTTCACCAGATCAAATTGTTTTAAGCAGCATCCAACCTGACCTTTAATATTTCCAGTGGTGGGGAATCCAAATCATCTCTTGGCAATGTATTCCAGTGTCTCACCACCCTCACAAGAAACAAATTCTTCCTAACATCTAATCTAAATCTATCCTCTTAAAACCATTGTCACTTTTCCTGTCACTACAGACCTTAGTAAAAAGTCTCTATCCAACTTATAAGCCCTCTTTATATGTTGTAAGGCTGTAATAAGGTCTGCCTAGAGCCTTTTCCATGGATTGAGAACTGGATGAATGCTAGATGCCAGACAGTCATAACCAGTGGCACAGAGTCCAGGTGGAAGAATTTCTTTACTGTGTGGGTGACCATGCGCTGGAACAGGTTGCCCAGAGAGGTTGTGGAGTCTCCCTCACTGGTGATACTCAAGAACCATCTGGATGCAGTCTTGTGCCATGTGGTCTAGGATGATCCTGCTTGAGCAGGGAGTTTGGACCAGATAACCCACTGTGGTCCCTTCCAACCTCACCCATTCTGTGATTCTCTTCTCCAGGCTGAAGAACCGTGCCTCTTAGACTTTCCTCATGGGAGAGATGCCCCAGCTTTGGCCCTTTTTGTGGCCCTCCTCTGGACCAGCTCTAACAGGTGTACATCTTTACGTACTCTAGACCCCAGAGCTGGATGCAGCACTCCAGGTCTCACCAGAGTGGAGCAGAGGGACAAAACCACCTCCTTTGACACTTCTTTTGATGCAGGTCAGGATGCAGTTGGCCTTCTGGGATGCAAGTTCACATTGCCAACTCATATCCGATTTCTCATCCACCAGTATCCCCAAGTCCATCTCTGCAGGGCTGCTCTCAAATAACTTATCCCCCAGTATGCATTGAGATCAGGGATTGCCCTGACCGAGGTGCAATGCCCTATACTTGACCTTGAAGTTCATGAGGTTCTCATGGGCCCACTCCTCAAGCCTGTTGAGTTGAAAAACTGTCCACAATTTACAAAGCAGACTGAACTACTTTACTCCTTGTGATTACTTTGAACAGGGGAAGTTAATTCTGAAAATTTGGGATGAGTATAATGTAAACACAACACAAAACTTTGCATTTTCTTGTAAGATTCACAAGCATGAATACCTTACCTCTATTATGTTTCTGTCAAGGTTTTTCACTAATTAGATGTGGATAATTACAAGTAGGGTGATCTTCATTGTATCTCTAATTATTTTATACCTACAGATACAAAGGCAGTAAGGAAAGATGTGCAGACAAAAAGCACAATCATGCATGAACTTCAATGACATACACTGCTGATCAGAGATAAAATCAGATATGTTGAATCATAATATAATATTGTTGTAGCACAGAATTTCTTTGTGAGATGTTTCAATAAACTATCTATCAAAATAATTTCGATGAATGGACTATCATGGTCCAAGTGAATAATTTTTCCATATAAAATACTGATGTCATAAAATAAAAATATTTATCAGGAAAATACCAAAATTTTCAATATTTTTTACAATTTATCACCCAGAAAACTTCCTTTTTACTTCACTGTAATATTTTTTCAGCTTTATTATGTTATATAAAATATATTTTGAAAATAGGACAGGGAAAGTACTTGGCTCCCCATTCTGATGGAACAAAACACTTTTCAAACCCACAAGAGAGAAATTCATATTTTCACAAAGTTTTACAATGGATGCATATTTACTCAGCTGAAGAGTGCATTTTTCAGAGAAGAAAGCTAAGATGCTCAGTGTTACTGCAACACTGAGCATATATTTCAGATATTTTAATCCAAGAATCAGGGAGAGGTGATGTTCTGGCCAACAGATGAAGTTGCATTTCAAAATATTTGAAACTATCAGTTGCAAAAATACAGTCTTTTAAAAGAGGATGAAAGGATATTTCCTATTTTAGGGGGTTTTTGAAGATCCCAAGAGGATTTTTTTAAGTTTGGATCTAACTGTGTCTGTTTTTAACAGCTTTTGGATATACTTTGAATCTTCTTGGAGTGGTTGATACCTTTCACTCTACTGATAGAATGTGCCAGCATTAATCTTTTATTTTAAGAGTGGATTTATTTGTTAATGTTTTGAAGAGGTACATAACTCATGATTTCCACTTGTGGAAATATCCAGGTTAATTCTGAAATGAGCCCAGTCCCTTTTACTGTAAGAAATTGAGGTAGTAACTACATGTCTTATGGTCTGGGGAATTACAGAGAGGACTTGGAGATGTAGGTGAACCTCTGAAAGGGCTGTAAAGTATTCATGTCTACATAGTTTATGGTGTGCATGCAAGAGAAAGAAGTTACAGCTGGAGATCTGGTGCAATCAAAGAAGAAAGATCCAAAGTTGGGTCCCAACAATCCCATAGCTATCTTTGGCAAAGAAGGGCAAGGAGATAATAATAATTAAAAAAATACAAACAGAAAATTGAAGAAGATTGTTGAGGTGCTCCCCTGAGACCAGAAACACAGATGGCCAAGTACATACTAAACAGTTGGCAGGGGGGAAAGAGCTGGCCTTCAGCATGGTAGCTGAAACAGTTGTATGCAGTTTTCTAAAATAAAAATAGCAGATGTCAATAGGGAAACCTAGATTGCTGTTAATATTGGTAAAAAGGAGAAGAGACCTTGAATGTACCCTTAATGTGCAGTTTGTTCTTTTAATAGATAGCTGTTCTAGGGCTCCTCAGGATGAAGAACTCCCCTCCAGAAGCTTTTTGATTCTATCACTGCAAGAGCTGGAACCAGGACTAGTGATGATCTTGTGTAACATTTTTCATCAAGCTCTTCTAAAGTGAGATGGCTGAAAAGCAATCACAGAAAGTTTAGGACATTCGTTTCTAAGGCAACACTGACTTAGCAGCTAATGGGAATCTTTCCTTGATGGCTATTTGTGGTTGGTGCAGCTGGAAGAAAAAATTAGGAGTAAAAGGAATTAAATGTATTTTGTCATTAGGTTTTATGTTGATAGATGATTTCCAAATGCTGCGGTGGGCTTAATGACTATAAAATGTGAAATATGTATCTTTGAGTCATAAACTAATCAGTAAGGGCTTTTTTTGTAAACTCTGTCCCAGAAATTTTCCTCATGGCTACAACTTCATCTACCAGAATACATACAATCATAATTCTTTGTGCTTTAAGTGTTGAAAAATGCTGAGTTTTTTGGTTAAAATGCAGATATGAATTTGTATATCTATACTAACCTGACTAATTCAAATCACTATTTAACAGAATTTCCAAGAGACTAAGAAATGTACTCTTAGTAGGTACTTGTTTTGAATGGTTTTTCATATTGCATTTGCTGCTTTTCTTGGACATGTGAGCAACATTTTTATTCACTCAAGCAGAGAACATCTGGCTGATCCACAGAAAGTAAAGCTATGAATGAATTATTATGCTTGTCCTAAACATATAAAATAAACTTATCTACTACAGCAAACAACCCAGGATTTTTGTTTATTCTGCACATTTTAGAAAAGCTATTTTGTGGAGTAAAAATAAAAGACTTTTAGGAAAGTTTATTGATATTGCCTCTATCTGTTCCTTTCACCTGGTAGTCTTCGCTTGTTAAGAGCTCTAGTCATTTTGTTAAAGCATATGCATCTATCAGTCTCTTTCACCTGGCTGAGCTTTGGCTCACTAAGCCACAGTAATTTAGATAAAGCAAATTCTGACTCATTTGAAAAGGGACACTTCCTGGTGTTGATTATGGTACTGGGTGACATTTTTTCCCTTAGTCACTGAAAAGCAGGATCTTGAGAACTACCTCTACAACCATTTTGTACTGTAAGGTGGTTACATCAAAACTCAGCTCTCAGCTACTCTTTTTTTTTTTTATTTCTTGGTCAGGCATAGGTAACTGCAAACTAACTCTCAACATTTTGTTTTTTATTGCTGTGCTAAAATTAGAAATCTAATTTGTGGGTCATGTTTACCTCTCTGGCAGTGTTCCCATGACATCTTTCCTTCCATCTCCTCTATAAGGCCATCATAGAGTTTCTGTAATTAGGTTGACTTATTCCTTTGTTATTCCTCTACTCCTTCAAATTAACACTGAGCTCAGGTTTTGTTGACATTCCACCTGCTTGAGAAACTGCTAACAGAGGGAAATGTGCCCAAATATTTATTGCTTTTTCTTCTTTTCCTGTCAGAATTGCTGCTACTGATGGCCAGAGGCAGTCTGACACACCAACCATGGGGCAGCTCAGGGGGCATTTGTGCATGGGAAATTTACTCCTGGAGAGTTCAGATCTGTCTGGACGTAGGCAGGTGTGAGTTCTGCATGCACATGAGTAATTCTTCTGTTACATGATAAATGGTGTAAATGCAAGGAAGAAATGATGTGCTTAAATCTCAGGGCATTTAGGGTCTGTGGAAAACCTAGGCATAGACCTTAGGTATAGATATGTGACAGTAAGGGTTCTCTAAGGCTGGGAACTAGGCACAGCCTTGCAGGTTTTCTTGGACTCCCAGTGAGAATAGGATGGAAGACACTAGGTAGGAATTGGGAGTCTTGTTCTGTGAAGACGTGTTTCTTTAAAACTGGACTTCCTGATACCACAGGCTTATTTTGTACACTTAATGTCCTTGAGACATTAACAGCTTAGACAGGAGCTCACAGCTTGGAGCTGGTGTGCATTTGGCTTGTTTTCTGCCTTTGTGCAGAAGCCAAAAGCCATCTCATTTAATTGTCACAGATTTTGTCTTGCTATGTCCTGCCAAAACACAGTTTAAGATCCAGCATGGCAAATCAGATGGCAATTGCCACAGCACCCAAGGTAATGTGTGAAGTAATGTGTAAAAATCCCTCAAAGTGAGCATTCAGTTTCTGTGAACAACATAAAATGCAGTGCTGCTAACAAATGGCCTAAAAAAAAAAATTCCTACCAGAATGAGGGCAAGGTCCAAGAACTGGCTGAACAATTAATTGTGCTTCCCTGACATGACTGTCTCATGCTGCTCCCTTTCTCCCTGGTAAGGCATAAAGATGTTTGCTCATTGGGTCTGCTGTTCCCAAAGAGCCCAAAGTGTCTATTTCTGTGCGATGAGGAAACCAATTCCTCACAGGTATTAGGGAACTCTCCAAGATGTATCTGTTTACCCCTGTTCTTTAAATTGCTGTAGCACATTGAAGAGATCAAGCCAGACTGTGGAATGCACCCATGCTTGCTCCCCTTTTTTCTCTGTTCCAGTGTTACTGAGATCTTCTGTCATGTTTTCCAGCTGCCGTGTGTTTATCCTAGAGGATCCATTAATGGTCAGGGGAAAAAAAGGCTGTATACAATTTTCTTGTTTTTACTGTGTTGATTGCCAAAGACAGTAATTAAGTAATAATTTTGTCTCGCCCTGGACTGATAAACACTTTGATAGCGTTTTTTTCAACACTACTTGTCAGCCCTCCCCACAAAGGTGAAGCAGTATATGTTTTAATGAAGATCTCCTTCAATCCTGATTTTGCATATGTGCATCATGTGGCTGTTGGTATGGGAACTGCTAATTTTTATTTATCTAATAGGACATCCCAGTTTCCCTCTTATTAGTCTTTAAATTGTTTGGAGTTAAAATCAGTGTTGTTCAGAAGCTACTGGTGTGCAAGTTTTAACTGTCCCACCTTTGCACAAAGTCTTTGAAAAGTTTGTGTATTACTATCAGAAGGGATGAGACAAAATAAATTGTAGTAATAAGAAACTGGAGGAGAACATGATAAATCAGATTTTTTATAAGTATTGCTATACTTTCTGAAGGAGAGCCAAGATACAGCGACTGTACGTTTAGTCAATTTATTCTTGCAAGAATCTGAGATCAAAGTAGATTGTCTCCCACAGACAATCTTATCCTACAGATCATTTTGTCCTTCAGCAAAAAGAAAAAGCACTATATTTTTTACACATTGGCTAAGTATCTCAAACAGGAAAAACCTGACTATTCTGTAAAATTTCCTGATTTAAGTTGACAAAGTAATTTTCCCATCCATAGTTCAGTTTGATTAGTTTGATTATCTGCTTTGAATATCCATTGCTTTGATACCTTGGACATATTCATCATGTCTCTATGACCTTGTTTTCTGCTATGGAAAAAAAAAAGAGTTCTTTCTTTAGTTTGCTTCTACAACCAATGTAGTGGCTTGGCTTGTGCTAATTTGTGTATTTGTTCATCTTTTTAATAAAATCCTTATTTATTCTTATCTGTTTGAGATTTACTTGGCAAATTACAAAGGTGCTGGCAATCTCATACAAACCATTTAAATGATGTTTGCCTCTACTTCCTAAAATAGTATCACACTTTTCATAGGTTGTCTCAATGACACAGAAGCATCCTACTAGTGCAGTGTTTCAATACAGTAGCAATCATTTAGCAAATTACAAAGAAACACATCTTTCCCGATTTCCCTTGTTTTCTGGATAAGATTTAGGGCTCTAGTCCTTTGGTACATTTTGCCATTCCAGGTTGGCCCTACTGCAGTCCTCTCCAGAAGTAGGTCCTATGAATATGGTGGACGTTGCCTTAATCTTTGTGCCTATTCTGTTTTCCAGCTTGTTTTGAATGGCCTCCTTTTGTCTTCAGCTTGTCAGCTTCAGTCCCTTTCCTTTCTGAAACTTCATTATTTCTTCCATTCAGAGCCAAGTGAGCATTTGCCCTAAGCCAGGTTTTCCTCTCCAAAATCACACTTCCTACTCCCAACATAAGCTTTTATATCTAAGCAGGATTTTCAGTTTTTTTTCCAACACAATTTTTCAAACAAAAAATCAACTGTAAGAAATAAAATTGGCATTTTCTCTGTAAAATGAAGGTATATGAATAGATAGCTATGCCAACCCATCTTTTGTTTGCAAGAACACTGTTTTAGGGTAGAAAATTATAGCAAAAGTACAACAAAACCTCGTAATGACCTCCACTTTCTTGTTTATTTTATTGTCAAAATTTGCAAGTTAATAAACGTACGGCATATATTTTATCAGTAGAGAGAGGCATACTAGGCTTTCAGCTCTCTGTCTCTTCTCCCCTCTTAGGACTGTAAACAGCTTAAAGCTGTCACAGTGAAGTAGACTCTTGTAAAGAAGGATTTAGTTCAGTGGAACTTAAAGGTTAATGAATTTTACCCAGAGACTGAGTAATCTTTTTAGGACTAGCACTGGCTAGTGTATCTAGCTCAGTAATTTGCTGCATGGTTAGATTATCAGGATGCCTACATTACAGCTACCTAAATACTCCCTTTATCCCTCACAGCTTTTTCTCTCTTAAATTTCCATCAAAACAACCTAATTATCTGCAGAAAATATGTATTAAAATGACCTTTAGATTTCATATTTTGTAACTAAAGCACACTGAAGTTAATGTGAATCTTTCCATTTACTTCAGAAGACTTTGCATCTAGAACTTGAGATGATTTTTACAATTGTCTTGTACCTTGTGGTTTGCTCTGCTGAAGTGATAGGCTCACTGTGAAATTGTAAGTCAGGAAGCTCTGCAAAAGGATAAAAAAAACCAAACCAAAACAAAACAAAGATACCAAAATCCTATCACAGATCACACTGGAACTTTGTCATAATGGAATACTTCAAAACAGTATTTCTCAGACTCTACATAGCCTATCTTTTGAGAGCATGATATTTCATGCAAAGTCCTCACTCCTCATGTAAATTTCACACTGTTATTAGAGCTTTCAGAAAACAGAAAATCTGTTCCATGAAAAATGATATCTTATCAAAAATGTCTTATAGTGTTGCTGGTATTTACTCTACAGTTAGTTAATGCAGCAATCTTTCCTCTTCTTGGTCACTTCCAGCTTACAAACTCATGTATTCTAGCAGAAGTTCTTGCCTTAAGTCCTGAAGGACATGACTTGCATTTTGCGCTATTGAACTCTGGTGTTTGCAATGCTTCAGCCATTTCTTCCTATCCAAAAAGCCAATCCTTTTCATCAACTGGATCTATTAACTTTCCACTACCAGCAACACTCTCTTACTTTTTGTCCCAATCCATGAAATAGAAAATTAAAGCAATTCCTTCACTGATACCCAAAAAACTGCATGAGTTACCTCTCTCTTTCATTTCCAAGGTCTTAATGTCTAAGAAGAGCTATCCTCCTATCCATCAGTTTATTATTTGTTTTACAACACTTTTGCAAATTCCAGTGCTCTTAATTAAATAATTTCTCAAATTAGCCCCTAACTAAATAGCTTAATAAAATCCAGTTTACCCACTCTATCCAAACTTCATCTACTTAAAAAAAAAGATTGTTATTACAGATATCAGGCTTATCTAGCATGCTGTAACTTAGATGAACATATATTTCATTATATCTTACTTCTTCCTTGTCCTTTGTGTTTACTTTTTAATTTCTAAATTATTTATGCTCTTTATGAAGCTACATTAATGACCACTTCCTGTGTCCTTCCCTTCAAGTATTAGTAAGTTTGGAATTTTCCAATCATACAACGCAGGTTCAGGCCTGTAATTTCATGTGTCATCCTTGGTTAGAATTCAGGATGGAGGTTATCTAATTTCCCTGGTAGGAAATGAAAGCAAACCCTCTGTGAAATGAAGTCTGTGTAAAGAATTGTGTAAAGCCCCAACTCTCTCTGTTACAGGATTGCCTCTGTTTGCTCACAGTTTGAGAAATTTCTGCTTCTGTACTGAGTTTCTGTTGTTCTGAATGACTGTAATAGGTACTGCTTCTTTCCATGGTCTCCAGTTTTTGATAGCTATGTACAGGGTATAGGCATATTGTCAAAAATGTTGTTTACAGTGGAATCTCATTCAAAAGAAACCCTGAACTTCTTAAATGCCATATTTTAATTAGAGATTAAGAAGAAAAAACAACACACTGTCTGTAGGCCAACAAAAGGAATGACTCTTGAGAACTTTTCCATTACAAGCTTCTTCAACAGCTTAAGTGGAGTTAAACAATTCTCCCCTTTATGTCAACTGGTTTCATAATAATGTGTTGCTTGTCTTCATCAGGAGAAAGAGAATCTGTTCTTTTCCACACTGGGTGTGATTATTGCCCTTTATTTTTACCAGAACTTTGTGCCCACATTAATTAGTTCATCAGTGACTGTTCATAATAGGCTGTGTGAATCCTGTGGAACCACAAAGGTCTTCCTCCACACTTCACTGTCAAACTTCTGCCATACAGCTGCAGCATCCCTGAAACCTTCCAGTCAAAAAAAGAATATCGTTGTTTATCTAATTTTGAAAAAGTTTACAACCAATTAAGACATTCCAGAGTTGCAAAGATACCTTGTTTGATAGTTATCCACACAGCCCATAATTCTATCTCCTTATGCATTTAACTTGTGTACAGAATTAGGTAGTGATTCTATCAAGAAAAATAAGTTACAATCACATAATCAAAGACTACAGCTTAATATAGATGGACAAGGGTCCATAATAACTTTTCTTGAGCTGAGTTCACTTTTCATCTTAAATAGTATTGTTTTTCAATTGTTGCATGATATTTCCAAAATGCTTTTCACAAAGTGCAACAAACTCATGAAACCTTCCATGTTTGGTGAGAAAAGTTTGAAAGCTTAGGTGTATCAATAGGCACTGCTTCTATTTGAACCGATCGACAAACTTGGCTGACTGGTAACTAAAACAGATGATTTTGGTTATTGGTTAAATGAAACATTTTCAATCTGATGTGCCAGCACAGTAAATCATACCTAAAGATAGTCAAGCTCTTAGGGCAGAACAGTTTTCATGTATCTTATTCTTACCTGGTGCCATGCATTTCTAATGTCATTAGTGCTCTGGTGGTGATGCGGACACAGCCCTAGAACACTTACGTGATTTCTTTTGACACTTTAACAGGAGTAATTTTAATATTCAAATATAAGAAAAGAAACAAACAGAAATTCATGGGTAAATTTATAGACTGTTCTGTAGCCTGTAAACACTCTTCCCTATGAAAAGCTTGCTGTTCTCACAGATCCACTGAAGTAGCAGATGGTAGGAAAAAGGAACCTATCACCAATTGATACCCTCATCAGAAGGGTAAACATAAGCAAGTTCCTGATAGAAAACAAACTAGTAATTGTTTTCATTCCTGAAGGAATTGTCATCCATGGAAGGCAATCACAAAGTTTATCTGGTACAGAACAGAATTACTTTTGTGGGATAAATCTTGCTTTTTTTCTCATGTGTTCAGAAGGATTGCTGTGTAGCAGGGCTGTGTTTTTACTGACCAAAGCAGGAATCATGGTTTTTTTGCCACACAGATGAAAGGGATAGTAGATCAAGCCTGTTGAAGTTCAGTGGCTACTGGAATAAACCTGTGTAAATAAACAGGATGTGTGTCCTGGCTTCTTAGACACAATGGCAAATTTTGCCTTCTTCCAGGGCTGCTTCTTCCATTTAATGCAATGTTTCCAGTATCCAGACTGGCTTGAGTGGGAGTAAAAAGGACCTTCGTGTTACTTTACATTCCTTCGTGTCCCACAATTCATTCACTGACATCAAACTTTCATATCCACATACAGAAAACAGGCACAAGTGTTGAAATCATCTTGTTCATTGCTAGGTTACTGAAATGAAACATTACCTCATTTTCCACATTAACAACACTGCACAACACATGAAGTAAAACTGCTAGCAATTGCTTTTTTCTTAAGCAACAAATATTACTTATATTATACATAATATATATGTATTATATAGTTTATATATTATATATTACAGATATTACTTGTATTGTACAATTGCTTGAAATACTCTAATAAGACTATGTAAAATATATTAACTGCTACGCAATGCATGAGCAAAATGGAGATGGAGTCACCTGTACATATAATCTCACAGTCAAGCTGTTATGTTGTCCATCATTTCTCAACAAGGGATGGTAACAAATGTTATTTGACACCTTTAAATTCTAAACATTTTGTTTATCGACTGCCTCTGCAAGTATTTTGAACAGTTTAACCCACAAACTGAAGATTTTGATGTTTGTAGTTGAAAACAAGATGTTCAAAGAACATATTATTTAACATATTTTTGGACATTTAGCATATGTTAAATGTTTACTGGAAAGTTGGGAAAAGGAGGAAATCTCTCTATCAGTTCTTTAAAGAAAAGTATGTGTGTACACCCCAATGAACAAAACCAAGTTATTTATAAGAGCATACAGGAATAAAATTTATCAGTCTTGTTTCCAAAGGAGAAATATAAAGCTCATGAAATTTTTTTGATGAGGAATAGTCAAATAAATCTACTTTTGAAAGGTAGAGCAGAACTTTTTACATTGTAGCCAGTTGCATTCTTTCAACTTCCTAGCTAAAGAAATTATGCTCACTTTTTGATTCAAAACATGTGAACATCTGAGTCACTCCCAGATTTCCCTCTCTGTCGTGCATGGCAGTTCAGTCTTGCCTCTAATGACTACTGTATTTTCTCAGGAAAAAAATGTCAAATTCAGAGTTGTCCTCTGTTTCCAACTTTACAGCTCACATAGGCATTTTTATGGCATGGACTAATAATTTTTTGGTTTACATTGACAGGGATTTACTGAGCAAGGTCAATAAATACTGAAGTACTACACTAAAAAGAAATGGCCTTAAGCGATGATGTTTTTGTGCATGTTGCTTTACTCTTAATCTCCTGCCTGTCACAACAATAATACCTCTTTATCAAGAAGAGGTAAGAACAGACAAGAAACAATAAATAAATGAATTGAAATCCCTGATGTTTATCCATTACCATCTGCTTATTGTTACAGAATGAACAAGATGAAAAATATAATTTAAAATTAATTTTTAGTAGAACTTTTATGCTTTTAAAAATTAAACTATTTTGTTCTTATCTTACCATGCTTCTTCTTCAAAATTTTTATTATTTTAGATCCCATTTCCATGTCTTCTCACTCTCCACCATGTTTGATCTTCTTTAGCCACTTCCATTTCCTTTTCAGTGGCAATGCTAAAGAGCTCCAGAAAGAGCTACTGCTATCTGTAATAATGATCAAGGACCTTTAGTTGTTAAAGGAAGTCCCCATGTCTGGCATCTTCCTTGCTTTATGCTGTCAAAGTGTTCCCATGAAGTCTCCATCTAGTTTTAAAGGAATGGTGCAATCTGTCACACATCTTTTATTTAATTTGCCATTTCTTCTAGTTTCCATCCACTTTGTCTGCTGCCAGTGCTTTAACCCCCTATGTACTTTACTGGTCTTTTCACGAGAAATTATATATATGCATTTTTTTTCTGCATTCAGTCTAGATATGCCTCTTTCACATGACCCAATACAAGGCTTATCCTTGGAATACAGCTGGGAAGAAGGGGCTTTACTATGTGTGTCCTCTCATCTGACACAATTTGTTGTACCAGATAGATAGACATCAATCACAGGGTGGGATATCAAGGAAGAAGGCTGTGAGGTTAATATATTATTTTAGCAGGCTTCATGTGTGGCATTGTTTAAGACAGATCAGTTTTAACATGTGGAGGGGAACATATCTAATCAGTAAAAATGTGGAGGAAGTAAAGACATCAACTTGATGGTGGCATGTTCATCACAATGACAAGGGAATCTAGTAAGGACTACCAGGAATCAATTTTTTACTGATGAATGGAATATGTTTATGTTTATGCTGTAAGAGTAAGGGGAAATTGAAAAGAAAGGGCATGTTAGGGATATACTAAGAGGGAAAAATTCAGCCAGATAAGAGGTGTTGAAAGGCAAGAGAATTTCAAGTCTGCATAGGTGGCAAAGGATAAGGAACAAAAAGAAGGGGGATGGAAGACAAAGGGAAGAAGGAGTGGAGTGAGACTATATCAGAGTTTTGGTTGTCTTTTTTTTGTTATCCTTCATTAGAGAGCCAGTGAGATCCTGTGATAATAGTGAAAAGGTGAGAAAAGCTTGATTAGAAATTCAAAACTGGCATTTAATTTGCCAGTCATGTAAGAATTAGTTTCAAACAGAATGGATAAAAAGTATTTCTTGAAACTAATGAAGTCCACAATCTGGACCATGATGGGATTTGGATAGCTAAAAAATATTACGGAGGATTCATGGTTAGTGTTTATGTACTTAAGTAAAGTTTTCTGCTTATAGAGTTTTCCTGTGTGATGCTGAATATGATGTACAGAAAACTGGAAGCCGGGTTTTCCAAAGGCCAACATGCCAGGCAACAAACATTAAATGAGAGCATGTGCTAGAAGTGGGCTCTCTCACTTCAGGTTCTTAACAGAGGTTACACCAAATTTGTAGATGTTTGCATTTCTTAGAATTCTTCTTGTTCATTAAACTTATTTCACTTTCCCATTTTCTTCAAACGAAAGATGAATTTAATATTTCACTTTAATTAGGCAGTGGAATGATGTCATGTTTAATTAGTTCAGTCTCCCACAGTATTGTGATTTCACACACAATGTTTTAATCTGTTACTAATATTCCATGGTACCTCTAGTCCTGAAATTTTTTTATAGAAATCCAGGTACAAGGACTCACATCTGGTTGTAATATTTTCAGAAATGGGAGATTTAACCTCGAGCTTTGATTACTGCAAATTATCCAACAAAGTAAAATGAAAGTTCTCTGTAAAACAAAACAAAATCTCCACCCTGTTCAATTATCCATTTACCTAGCAATATTTTAGGCTGTTTTATTACTTCCATAACGCCTACTCCTTGAAATCAAGTAGAGGATCCCTATTGTTGAATACTTCATATTCTTTACCTAAAGAATATAAAACATTATTTTCAGATGAGAGGTAACTGATGAAAAAGCAAGCAAACTGAACATGAGGTTCTTCAAAAGTTGAGGAATATGAGAGGGAAATTTGCGCAAAACCAGAGTCCTTGCTTTGTCTTTTACCTTGCTAGTGCTGAAAGGAGGTGCTCTACGATGTCAGGGCTTCATATGATGTAAGCTGGACTCCTTAAGAGAATAAGATGGCAATTTTCTGGATTTTGGTATGGTGTTATTGCATTGCATAGGAGTAACAGAGGAGAGAGTGAGCTCATTTGAATCAGTTTGTTCATTGTTTCCACTGCCATATGAAACTCATGTTAGAAACGTCTTGGTTTCAGCTGGGGTAGAACTAATTTTCTTCCCAGCTGCTGGTATAGTGTGGTGTTTTTGATTTAGTGTGAGAAAAATGTTGATAACACACCTGCATTTTAGTTGTTGCCAAGTAGTGCTTACCGTGTGTCAAGGATTTTTCAGCTTCCCAAGCTCTGCCACTGAGCATGTGCACAAGAAGCCAAGAGGGAGCATGGCCAGGACAGCTGACCTAAACTGGGCAAAAGGATATTCCATACCATAGAACATCATGCTCAGTATGTAAACTGGAGAATATAGGCCAGGAGAGGCCTATTTCTTGGTGATGGGCTGGGCATTGGTCAGTGGGTGGTGAACAACTTAATTGGGAATCACTTGTTTCTCTTAAGTTTTATTCCTCTCCATTTTTTTTTTTTTGCTTTTCATTACTATATTACTATTATTATTATCATAATTATAATTGTCAGTGTTATCATTGTTATTAATATATTGCATTTTCTTTGTTTCAATTATCAAGCTGTTCTTATCTCAACCCACAGGTTCTACATTTTTCCAGTTCTATTCCCCATCTCACTGGAGGGGGCTGGGGGAGTGTGTGAGCAAGTAGCTGTATGGTGCTTAGTTGCCAGCTGGGGTTAAACCATGAAAATTTTGTATTCAGATATTAACTTTTATGACTGTAAATCCCATAAAACCAGCTGCCTCTTGTAGTCTAAGTTTG
Source organism: Platyrinchus mystaceus (assembly GCA_035041135.1). Lineage (NCBI taxonomy): Eukaryota > Metazoa > Chordata > Aves > Passeriformes > Tyrannidae > Platyrinchus > Platyrinchus mystaceus. The sequence goes on along the minus strand of JAWWLV010000121.1, from coordinate 64,145,492 downwards.
TGCTTAAAAGTGAAAAATGCTTGGCTTCTTTCACCTTGCTTATCCTCTACATCTGTAAATGTTTCAGATCAAACACAGTGCTGAAATATAAATATAAATAATACTTGCTTTGCTCAAGCTGTTGAGGTTCTCTCTCCAACTATATTAGCCCACTTTTCAAAACAATAAGAAGCAGTGACAAGAGAGCACTGCCAAGTTGAAAGGGGTTATGGAGGACTAGTGTCAGGTTTCCTGTTTACCTCCAGAAATGTATCTGGGATGGTACTGCTTTTTATGCTGGACAAATTCTAAAAGAGTTGGTTCAGGCCTTCATGTTCCTGTCCATAACTCGTTGTTAACCACATCAGAAAAAGGGTGGACTTTTACATACCTGGCTGCCAGAGATCCTTTTGTAGAGCTCTATTGTCATCAAATCTAAGGGGGTCAAAATAAAAAGTGCCCTTTATTGTTTGGTTCACTTAAAAAAAGAATCCACTGTGATGTTACAGTTTTGAAAATTAACCTGGGCACATGACCTAGTTGCTATGGAAAGCTCTCTGGAATAAAATAAAAAGCAAGGGGAGGGAGCACTGATGAGTGCTAATTAACAGAAGTAAAAATATTAAGTATCCTTGATCTGTGCCAATCGAGACCTCCTCCTTGATTTATTTATTAGAAAAATGATTGAAAGGAGGTATCTCTTAATTTGCCCCCTGGAAAAAAATATATACAGAGTTGCTACTTTGTAGTTACGGTCCATTAGTCATATTAGCTTGGCTAATGCCAGGATTGTTATTGTACTGAGCTCTATCTACAACACACATAAGCAGTGTAGTCACTGTCAGTATGGGTGTTAGTATTGCATTCCCTCAGAAGCCACATTAACAAGGTGCAGTGTTTTAACCTTTGGTGACTGCCAGGTACGCACCCAGCTGCTCCTCAGCAGGACAGGTATAGGAAATAAAATGAAAAGGCTCGTGGGTAAAGACAAGGACAGGTAAATTGCTCACCAGTGGCCATTGCAGGCAAATGCAATGACTTGCCTTGGGGGAGATTATTTAATCTCTTGACAATCAAAAGTGGAGTAAAACAGTGAGAAACAGAAACAAACCCAAAAAACTAAAAGCACCTCCCCCTCTCTTTCCCCTTCCTCACAGATTCAACTTCACTCCTGATTCTTCTTCCAACTGCCCTCCCCGCCCCCAGCGCCCCCAGCATGTCAGGAGGATGAGGAATGATGTGGTCAGTCCATACAACTTCTCTGCTGCTCCTTGCTTATCACATTGTTGCACTAGTCCAGTGGGGGTTGCTCCCATGGGATACATACCTTCATAAGCTGCTCCAGCACAGGTCCTTCCCAGTGGCTGAAGTTCTTCAAGAACTGCTCCAGTGTGAGTTCTTTCTACAAGGTACCATCCTTCAGGAAAAAAACTGTTCCAGCATGAGTGCCCCAGGGGCCAGAGTTCCTGCCAGGAGCCTACTCCAGCATGGGATCTCCATGGTCTGCAACTTCTTTCAGGACACATCCATCTGCTCTGGTGGAGGGTCCTCCATGCATTGCAGTGTAGAGAATTCCTTCAGCATGGTTCTCTGTGGGGTGCAGGGGAACAACCCAAGTCATCGTTACCTTATGCAAGGACTGCATGGGAATCCCTGCTCTAGCACAGGGATCTTTGAGGTACCTTCCAACCCAAACCATTCTTTTGATTATATGATTTGATGATTAGTGCAGTGTTTTACTGCACCTGACATATATATGCAGACTAGACTACACACCACTGGTTATATCCACTGGAGTTAGTTCATCACAGTTTAAAGAGCCACTAGACCACAGCATGTCCTTCAATGTAAGTACTCCCTACATAGGTAACTGGAGCCACTGTTGTCATTAAAAGTCCCAAGACAGTTTTTTGGTTGGTTGGTTCTTTTTGTTTTGTTGATGTTGTTGTTGTAATTTACCATTTTGTTCTTGTATGTATGGAAAAAGTACATAAACTGTTTCTAAAGCAGAAAGAGAAAAAAAAATTACTGTGAAGTCCAGTGCAGTTCATTCTTACTTGTGAAGCTGATCAGTGAAGTGTAGAGTTCTGCTGTTTAGCTCCTACCTGCAGAAGTAATATGCTCAGTAAGTCACACAAACCTGATGATGTCTGTTTTCTTGAGTCGACTTTGCCATTTGTTAGGACCAGTAAGTGGGTCAGATGCTAGAGAATTATGAAAGACAAATCTTGTTATTGACACTTCACTCTTTGCTCTCTGTACTTAGAAATCTCTTGGCATTTTATAG
>JAWWLV010000121.1:64129100-64143126 GCA_035041135.1 Platyrinchus mystaceus | reverse complement strand
AATTATGAAAGACAAATCTTGTTATTGACACTTCACTCTTTGCTCTCTGTACTTAGAAATCTCTTGGCATTTTATAGTGCCTTTTAGTCGGGGGGGCTTTTTTTTCCTAAGTATGAAGTATGTGACATCCTTCCACATAGGATTTTTAAATGGTCTTTAAATCACCCCCTTTCTACACATATATAAATGCAAATATATATTTAAATTAACACACATATGTATATCTCCTCATGCTTCTATGAAAACTGAATTTGCCAGAACATAACTTCTCTCATTCTTCTGGGGATAGAAGACTTTCATAGTTGGGGTTTTTTTGACATGTTCCAGGATGCAAGATTTTTAGTCACTTAAGAACATCATGAAAATGCAGATAATTGACTGCTTCTTTCCATCTTAATTATTAAACTTCAAGAAATTATGAATAAGAGCATGGAGATTTGTTTCTCTCTAAGTAATACATACTCTTTTGGTGTGCACAACACCAAAAATTACAGTAAAATATTTCCCTAATAATATCAAGAATTAGTCACAGGCATCCTGCCTTCAGGATGCAATTAAGAAATTTTTCCAGAGGGGATATGTGTTAAAAAAGCTTTGCAAAACAAGTTAATCAAGGTGGATAGAAATTAATTTTTTCACCTCACTTCAAATGCCTAGGGACATTTTTCACCTAGTTTATTTATAAAGCGGAAAGTGTGCAGCGGCTTCTCTACAAAAAGCTGATGTGAAAATTAAAAGATGGTGTGTCCATTTGAAGGGTATAAAGACGTATAAGAAGCTGCTTGCATATGAGGGAAGGAATGACCTTCCACAAAACTGTGTCCTGATATAAAACAAACAAACAAAAATATTTAAAAGTTTTTAATAAAGACCTCAGCAGTACATAAAGTGTTTGAAAATGTGTGCATGAGGAGGGAGAAGGTCAGATCCAGTGGGTCAGCTTGCTACTGGTGAACTGGGAACAATAAAATGTCTAGCTGATGTCACCAGGGAACAAGAGTATCAGCAGATCATGTGTAAAATAAGAGCTAAATAAAGCTACAAAAGATGCATTAACTGGTAGCCATTGTGACTGGAGTTTAGAAAATATTAGACTTCTATCAGACCATAGTATATGTTGTTGGGTACATTCTCCTCTCCTCTCTTGCTATGAGGCATTGGTAGGTCCAGGCTTACCACTTCCTGGTCAACCCAGGCAGGCAGATTAATAATTATGACCTGAAATTTTAATAATTATGGCTGAAGTTTTCTACAGCAAAGCTAAAGCAGTTGCACAAAGGCTTGGAAACTTGCCTCAGTTTCTGACCTTTAGAGGAGATTCATAGCACCTCAAACATTGCAGAGATCCCTCTGTAATAGTGGAGTTGTATGTATGCACTTTAGTTTGGGAGGCGAATAGTAAACAGGGAAAGGATTTATTTATCTGACCAGCTGTGTACACTCTCAGATTTTCATGAAGAAAATTAATATTTTCTCATGCCTGAATTGTACATATAAAAGGAGATGCAATCATAGGCAAAGCAAAGAATAACCTCATCTTCCAGAGAGGCACTAGAACTGCTCTGTAGTTTTGTGATTAAATATCTGAGGGAGTGATCAGCATTAGATCAGTAGATATTTCGCATGACTGAGCATGTGAGTAAGGCCAGACCTGGGTTTCATACACTATAAGACATTGATTTGTCTCGGTCCTACTAGGAAAGAATGAAAGAAAAAAAGTTTGCTTCTCTCCTGTCTGGTAATAGCATAAAAATTGGTAAGGTTTTAGAATATCTCTGTACAATTACAAGTGAACCTAAAAGAAATCTTATTATTACAGGACTAAACTTCTAAGTATTACTGCCTGGCTGCTACTGCCCACCTAGAGATATCAAAGTATGGGAGAGTCCAACACAGATAAATAAGTAAACTTATGATAAATGTTTAAATGCAGTTGAAAACAAACAATCACTAAAAAAAAAAAGCACAGTTTTCTTCTGTCAGCCTCTGCTCTTCTCTTTACTGTCTGGATAACGCATACACATGTTTCTTCTCCATTACTCTTAACATTTTGAAAGTACAATTTTCTTAGAAGGAAATTGTTTTAGTTGATGGTTGCTTTTTCTTGGTGCCTGCACAAATCTCTTGCTCTCCCATTTAATGTATGAAGAATGAATTATCTTTCCATTTGCAATCACATTTAATAAAATTTATGATGTCGCTCCTTTATAACAGGAGAAAGATTATAAAAAAGATAAGCAGAATCTAGAAAGCTGCCATTCAGTGCATGCTCTGAGAGTCTGTCAAAGCAAAATGTGCACTGTGCACTAGCACATGAGCATTAGCAAAATCTGTCAAAGCAGCACTGTGCACTAAGTCAGCTACCTGTACCATCTACACGATCCGTCCAGGAGACTGCATAGTAGGCCATGATCTGAGTTTTGGAAGTAACTGAAGATGACAAACGAGAAGATATTTGATGCAGTAACTCATTAGTGTAATCTAGGCAGGTGGTGTGTAATATAGGTTGTGAAAATTTGGTCCTGTATGTCAGCAGTAGCAAAGTGCTTTAAGGGAGAAGGGGAATCACATTGTGTCTGAGAAACAGCCTTCCTAAGCTCCTGACCTACAGACTGGCTGTCACCAGATTTGTACCAAGAATTAAGCTGTCTCCATAGCTCAGTGGGGGTGGACCTGTGGAGTCCAGTTGACATACACTGCATAGTGTTTCATCAGGTTTTACATCAACTCTAGTCAGGTCCTTGGTTTGTAGTTGCATTCCTGAAATATGTATTTCAGTTTAATTTCATCCAGGCAATATCTACTTCATGCAATCAAAGACTGCTCTGAGATGCGAGCCAAGGTATGTAAAGTGGGGATGGTTGGGAGGGTCACTTTGAAAGCATGCTTCTGATTAGAAATAAACTCCTAATGTAGATGCAAACAATAGAAATATAATGTGCATGGATCATGGTCTTGCTGTACTAAAACTTCTTCTGAACTTATCTTTCCTTTGCAATGCAGACATACCAGAAAACCTGTCCTCACAACTAAAACTGTCCATCAGAAAACAAAAGTCCTTGCTCTTTTCTTTTGGTGAACATTCAAATGTCAGTCTTATCACAAAGGTGAGATTTGCAACAGAAAGTCAAGAAATCTTTCTGGAGAACTGGCAATTGTGTTAAAACTTGATGACTGTAAGGAGAATCTCGAGTGCAAATTCCTGGAGATTTGTACATTTTAAGGCAAGAAAGAGCCAGCTTTTCTTCTTCCTATAACATGGGCCATAGATTTCACAGAATTATTCTTGTAGAAAGACCCTTAAATAATGTTCATACTACAAATGTTCTTTTCTTATTTTCAAGGCTCCCAGTGAAAGGGAAGATATTACTCTCCAAAGAACTCTTCACCTGTCATTGATTACATTGGTTACTACATGTGCATCTTGCCTGCAATGTCCAAAGTTTCTATTCCAACAACATGAAGATCAGTAGAATTCAAGTATTCCTGGAGTAAATTTCCTATGTAATAAATGGAGGGGCTTTAATGAAATTTATTTTGACTTCATTTTTATGTTCATTGCACATACTAGTATGGATACAAGTAACTGTTTTATTAAATGCTGTGTTGAGTTTCTTTGAACTTTGAAATGTGATTCCAGGACAGAAGCATATTACCTCAATCTATGGATTTTTCTCAAAAATATATGTAGGACAGTTAGCAGGAAAGTCACTTCAAGGAGTATCTCTCCACCTGATGGGTGGTGGAGAGTCCAAGCTGTTGATGTTGAATGCACTGCAAAAGAATTCGGAAGCAGAAATGCCTGGAAAAATTCTTTTCTTTCGTGGTGAAGAACAAAATCTAAAGGCAATGTTCAGCTAGCTTCAGTTCAAGGGTCTGATTCACCATCTATGGGTTGCAAGAGGACCTCTCTGAGTGGTTTCAAAGGGCATTGGAGTAGGTCCTGGAAAAGCAGACTTGCAGGGAAATGTAGGGACACTGCGACCATTGCATCTGCCAGCAATTTCTGGAAAATAAAATTAAATATACGTACTCTGCTGACAGAGGCATAGCACAGTCAGTACTTTTCTTGAAATATCCATTTCAGAAAATCTGCAGAGCCTTCAGATAATGGTTTGATATCAAATAACATTGAATTCACCCTTTCAGCTATAGATTAGGTTGACTGTTCCTGGATAAGCATGAATAAACTTCCTGAGCAAAGGAGCTTTTTTGATTATTGTCCAGAGATCCCAAGGATATGAATTTCTTTTTTGACCTACAGCTCTTCCATGTCTACAAACCTTGTGCAGTCAGGCTAATTTGAATGCTAAAAGACCATCAATCTGGATACACAGATGCCCACGTGATTGAGAATATTTGACCTGAATCTCTGTTTTAGGAAAACCTCCAGACTAATTGCTCAGTTTAGCTGTCTTCCCTCTCATCTTCTAGTTGGAAATGCTGTGTTCAGTGGTGTGTTTTGAGATTTTATTTCACACTTGCAGTATGTCATCCTTATGTTAATAAACATCTGCACCTGTGGTATAGGAAAAATAGTCAGATATATTTAGTATAAATATTTGTCTCTAGTTGGACTTCCTAAAAATTAATTTGGTCCAATATGTTCTGCATTGATAGCTGGACATAGAAAAAGGGTTATTTATAATGTTGCTTGGTGGTTACTCAACAAATCCTTGCAACTTGAACTTATTGACAGTCTGCTTTCTCACACCATCATTACTGGAGACAGGAGAAGTTTTTGCCTTAGATTTTATTGCCAAGAGTCTAAACTGTACACCTCTAGATCTGTAAATTTACACCCTGAAAAGAGATAGATTGTGGTTCTGCTAAGTGAGTTTCATGTCATAAAAAAATAGAAATTAATAAAGCAGAACATACTATGAATTTGGTGATTTTTTTTTTGCTATCCTTTTTTCTTATAATTTTTTTTTGTTCTAATTGGAGTATTTTTTTCCTTTATTTTGACTATTATCTTTATGTTTGCAGATTTATCAGATAGATAGATAGATAAGTAGTTACATAAAGTAACTAATAGGAATGGCAATTATATAGGCATTTACATTGGAGACTTCCCCCATGGACCTGCTGTTATACAAGCAGCTGATCTGAGCAGATGGAAATTAAAAGCCAGAGGGATGCATTGAAAATCACACTGTGAGAAAACTATGAAAAAGATGTAACCTGTCTATTGGACTGTAAAATTGACCTGGGATGGCATGTGGCAGTCTATCCTCAGCTGCCTAATTCATCCAGTTTGATTGACAGATTGAGTAGATGCCCTTCATAAGTGCATAATATTATCAAAGTTTTGGAGATGGGAAGTAGCATAGAGGAAGGAAACACTCTGGCTACAGCAAAAGCTTCTGTGCTTCTCCTTGCTTCAAGGTGCTGAGATCATATGGCAGTATATCCACATATTTTTATCATTTAAAGAGTCGTTGTATGTGGTTACACTGCTTTTGGGGGTGTATAGATATCATTATATATCCTAAAAGTCAAAGAGACAACATTTAGTTAGTGCTTTTTTGACATTGTGTCTGATGTGGTTACTGTCATCTTTCAGCCTTGTGCATAAATAGAAAATAAGTCTGATGCTTTTACAGAGAGTGTGCTGTCACTGTACTAAATCATTCAAAATGTTGGAGAATTCACAAAGTACTGCAAGTCCCATTTGTATGGTGCATGGAGCTTATATTATGCAAATGAAGCTCTAGTTTTCAAATACCCTAATCACCAAGTTTATCCAGATGTGTTCAGCGTGAAAAAAGAAAAAAAGTTAACTAATCTTTTTCTTTGAGGAACACTCCAAGATGCTTCAAAAGTAATTTGTAGCTAGGAGAGAAAGAAACTGGTACTCATATATACTGAAGCAGAGTCATAGAATTGTTTGAATTGGAAGGGGACCTTGAAGATTATCTAGTTCCAACCCTCCCACACAGACACCTTCAACTCTATCAGGTTTCTCAGAACCTCATCCTACCTGTCCATGAATACCTCCAGGGATGGGGAATCCAAAACTTTTCTGGACAGCCTGTTCCAGTGCTTCCCCCTTGTCCTGTCATTATATGCTCTTGTAAATAGTCTTGCCTTTCCTTTTCCTTTCCTGTTCCTTTCCCATACTGTGTATGATTTAGATTTTTTATATTTTCTTTTCCCATACTCCTTTATTCCAAATTTCAGATACCAGAGAAATTATGTCACCAACGATATGATGTCATCACCTCCCTTAAATCTGTGTGAACAAGGATCATTCAGAATTAATAGGAGAGAATTTATAAGTGAATTTAATTTTAAGACTTTTCTACTACTATGATCTGTCACATTTCCACGTCTAAGGTCAGGTTGTTCATTCACCTCTGGTGATGTCTCTGGCTCAAATATTTATTCTTTACTACCCATGTTTCTTGACTGCTGGATAAAAATTCTCTAGTCACATTTACTTTTGAGATTAATAGCTCCATTTTTCTTTTTATACTAGAGACTGTTGTGTTTGTTTGGGTTTATAATATGGCAAGTGCCAATCTAAATGGGCAAGGTGCTTCTAGTGAATACTTAAATAAAACCAATATATAGAGATAAGAAACTGCAAACCCACATCACTTCAGGTCTGTTTGCTTCAAAAGCCATTTTGAGTTTAACTCATATATTTTTTCCCATAAGGCTGAGAAAGAAGTGGATGACTCAGAGCATGTCAATGAGGTATGTAAAACTTTAACCCAGAATTCACCTCCTTGAATATTACCTATGTCATTTTTACTCAGTGGTTACCTTTTGCTAATGGGTCAAGTTAACTTTGTAAATCAGATTTTGGTATCTATACACATCTGTTCAAAACACTTATTTTTCTTCAGTCCTGACAGTGATGCTCATGCTGTGTCAGAGAGGTTGGAGTGAATATGTGAAAGCACACTCGGGATGTTTTAGTTTAGTAATTGTACATATCAAGAGCATTGAAGATATGACAGCTATTTTTGTGATGAAGGCCAGGTAGAGCTGTGGGATCCACCTGCAAGGACTTACATATACAGAAACCTGTGTCATTGTAACTGGTCTAAGAGTTGGTACTAACCAAAATTCCATGATCTGAATTTAGATGCCTAATTTCAGTCTAAACAGAACTGTAACATTTGTGTTATTAGCATTACTGATGCTAATGTAATGGGGAAAGGAATTCCTTTTTTATTCTAAAATCAAAATAATCTTTGCTCATATACTGTCAGAGCTGCATAAGTTTCTCTATGGGAGCATTCCCTATGCTGAAAGTGTTACATGTAGCTGACAAATACTAATGAGATGTTCTAGTTTACTGGAAATTATTTATTCTTCATTCATGATCTGTCCAAATACAAATTAAAGTCTTCAAGATGAGTAAAAATATTGAAATATTTAAGACAAAAAGAATTATGTTCAGGTTTTGGGGATTTTCTTTGGGTGCAGGTATGTTATTATTGAGAAATATGAGCCTTTGTTATAAAGCGTTATGAAAAAATCCTTGAGGAAACAATCATTAAGTTCTACAGTTTTCAAGGGGAGGCACTGTGAACTTGAAAAGTGGAAGCTGAACTTGGTATATGACTAATTTTTGCTCTGAGAACTTTTTATTGGTCTTCCACTTGCACTGCCAGACAATTGCTTTTTTACTCCACTGATGGTAATCATGGCTAGTAAAAGATTAAAAGGTGTCTAATCTTCACACACTAGTCAGTTGCAATCAGCAGAAAAAGTCCTGAAAGGTGATGCATGGTTTGTGAGCTGAATAGGCAATGGTGTGCAGTTTTCAGTGCTAATGGTGGTAAGTAGAGGAAAAAGGCACTCCACTTTGAGCGATATTAAACTGTGGCCTGGTTTTGGGGTGCTACTCCCTGTGACTGGTAGTGCCACTGCTGAGGATCCCCAAGCAGGAGCTGTGTTTGCCTTCAGGCAGCTGCAAATCTGCCAGAGGCTGTGGAGGGCCAGTCGGGAGCACGGGAAGGTCAGAGGCAGCTGCAGCAGTGACACAGGGGTGTTTTCTATCTGACTTGATTTGAGATCAGGTCACTGATTTCAAATGAGACTCAGGGTTAGAAACCACACTGGACTCCGGGCATTTATTGCACCCTTTTCGTTTGACTGGCTGTGCTGTTGACCTGCCACCATGCTCCTGAGCCCTGTGCTGAGGTGCTCTGCCTGCATAGCTGGCTGATCTTCCTGTGTTAGTCCTCACATCCTGTTAGTCCTGCACTTCTGTGATTACCAGTTCTCCTACCTCACTGCACAGCTCTGACTGTGTCCTTTGTCAGGGCTACCTCAGCAGTGGGCAGGTGCCTTGCTATTTTTATTGCTGAAAGGGACGATGAAGTACCCCAAGCAGGAGATGGCTTCGCTACTACTGCAGTCAAAGCTCTTGACTAGTTCTCCAGGAGCTAACAAAAAGTAGATGTTTCCATCTGATTTGCTACCATCCAATGGCAGTAAAATATTTTCTTGCAACCTCTGGCTCTATAAACTTTTATCAACCCTGAAACCATGTAGACCCTGCAATGTATTTGTCCACTTACCAGTAGCAGTTGATATAGGTGTTTGCTTCCAGCGTGACAGCAAAGGTTGTTGATGATCTTTCTGTGACATTCTCATATTAATCCCTGCAGGAGACATGGTGAAGGTTAGATTTAAAACAGCAATATAATTCAAAGTATATTTCCAGGGCAGAAGTAGTAGTGCTGTCAAGCAAATGGTGGGGTACACACAGCAGAATACCTTCTGTACAGGGTAGCTAAAAGCAGAAGGCTAACATTAAAATATCAAGTGCCTATTGCCCCTTAAACTTGCCTTGTTAGATGGAGTTTCTACTATTTCATTGTATTTTATGAGAGTGTTTTATCTCGAATTCTTTGTTGTGCAGAGTGCCTTTTGGAGTAAACGAGTTCAGGTGCTCTCTGCCTACCCATACTGTGAGAAACAGTATTTACTGATGTGCATGACCTTGTCAGAATTTATGGTGCTGGTGCAGGCAGCTGGGCTGTAACCATAATTCTCTTCAGAGAAGGCAGAGGAGTTCAAGTGCTTGGTGTGACAGAGAGGACCACGGTGACTTTTCATTCAGGAATAAGGAGTGCCAACAGTCTCTCCTTTACTCATTGCAACCACTTCTGGTTTAGGTTAAAGATGATGTAATTCAGAGCTGCATATTGCCAGTGTTTTATTCCCTGAATTACTTCTATACTTAAGTGACTGTATCTCAATCCATTGCAAACATGTATTTCCTATTCTCCTCTTGGACAGCTGCCACTGCTAAAGAGAGTAACAAAGGTTTTCTCCTGAGGATTAGAGATTGCTGGAAGCCTTATAACATTTCCTTTTTCTATGAAATATGTTGGTATGTCAGAAAGCAATATGTTCCGTAGCAATACTCTTTTTTTACCTATGAGTTTCTTTCTGGGTTCCCAGTTGATCTGAGAAAACATGGGAAGAGCTGTTCTTGAAGTCATTTTCTATTCATGTGGTATAGGGTTTGAAAGTCCCAAAAGCTCTCTTCTGCCCTCTGTTTTGCTATAAAGGGCTCTTAAATCTTTAAAATATGGGGTAGCCAAGTAATTAGTTTAAGGTTTATAAAAAATTAAAGAAAAGAAGTCCTAATTCTTCAAAATGATAATTAAGTTTCTCAGTTATATTCCTGCAGGAATTATCATTTGAACCAAAAAGCTAGATTTAGTAGCCAAAATAGAACTCCGTGTGGGATGAACATGCCAAGTTTTGACCAGTTGTAGTGAGTTAACTGTTTTCTATACTTTCCCAAATAACACATCTCTATGTAGTCCTTCTCTCAGGACCCAGATTTTGAGATTGTTAAGACCTTGGTTCACCATTACCCTGCTTTTGTAGTAATACGGAAGGCGTGTAACCTGTTCCTTCCCTGGACCATCTGCTTTATAGCAAGTCATTTGCCCAGATGCTGTGGTGAACTGGAATGTTTCTGACAATGCCAGTGAATAAAAGGAAACACATAGCGGATTGTGGGCAGATCCAAAATTTTCTGTGATAGTATCACATTACCTTCACTCCACATGAAGCCCAATTCCAGTCTTAAACTAGTTATCCCATTCCATCGCAATCCAGCAGAGCATTTAAGCGTATGCTTAAGTCAAATTGTTGTCAGTCTGATTTAAGTAGTACTTAAACCAAGCACATTCTTAAATGCTTATATGGCTGTGGAGGGATCGTAACATGTGTTTAATGTTCAATGCATACTGATATGTTTTGCTGGATGGGAACTCTAAAAGTGGAAAGAGTCTAAAGCTATTTTAATTCATTCTACCAGTGCTTATTTCTGCAGATATGCTTATGGCTGTTAGAATGGGATGAGTTTAGTTCAGACTGAGTATAATAGGATTGTTCTCATCTATCAGCCTTTTCAAGTTCAGAAGCATTTAAAGGAAGGAAATTCCTTTGCTGTGGTGAATTTTGGAAGATGTGGTAAACCACAGTCACTGTAGGTGAAAGAATAGAAAAAAACACAGTTAATTTCAAACCAGTATGATTTTCAGGACAGTTTTCTCTTGGATAGTCAATAAGATCCGAAGAACCTCATACAAAGGGATAGCTCAGGAAATTCACTTGTAACTTCATCTGTAAGTGAATATTATAGTTTTCATCAAGAAGGTATGAAATAAACAAATTTCAATCCTGTTTTGACTGGAAAAGTTCATTGATACCTGAATTACTCATTTCCATATATGTTTTCGTAACATAGAATCATAGAATGGCCTGCATTGGAAGGAACCTTAAAGATCATCCAATTCTAACCCCACTGTTGTGGGCTGTGACACCTTTCACTAGACCAAGTTCCTCAGACCCCCATCCAAATTGGCCTTGACCACTTCTAGGTATGGGGACTCCATGGCTTTTCCAGGCAACCTGTTCCCGTGCTTCAGCACCCTCAGATTAAACAATTTCTTCCTAACATCTAATCTAAACCTGGTCTTTCACAGCTGTGCATACACACAAAACAATTTCTTACAAAGCTGTACTACTCACTTTGGACCCTGTAAAAATAACTTCTCAAAGTTTACTCAGGCATGGTTACCTAAAAAGTTACATTTTGAATACTTTCTTTTTTTCTTTATTTCCAAAAGCTCTATCTTCCAATATTGTGGTCCTCCTAGAATTTCTTGTTTTCCCCTAAGGCTTTATCTCAGGATTATAGTTAAGTTTAGTACATAAGATAAACAAAAATAATTCCCAAACCTTGGCTTCAGAACAATATATTTCTTGTAAAGTCAAAAAAGATAAAAGACTATTGAATAATTTCAGCTTCAGAGGAGAAGTGGGAGTCTGACAGATTTAGATTAACTTAGTGGAAGCAGTTGGCATACTGAGTGGTAAAGACCTCATCCAGAGGAAAAAAAAGTCTGGGCTAAGAGAAATGTCATGCATTTCAGCAAGGAGAAGTGTAAAGTGAGAACATTGCCATTTACCAGTGCTGCTTGGGAACCAATTGAAGAGCATTCTTGTGCAAAGGACCTGGGTGGGCAATGAGTGCCAAATTAAATATGAAGCAGCAAGACTTTCCATGACTAAAATATGCCTCATGTCATTTATCATCTGGAAAAAATAAAACCAACTATGTACATGCAATCGTTTGTAGACGCTTCTTCCTAAGTACCTGACTGAGTTCTGCACAAAATTGTGTACGTGAAATTAGCATTATCATTCAGAACTACATGGAGTATTAACTAAGATTTAATGGAGCAGGTTGATATACCACAAAAACTAATACAGAGTTATAATACAATGAAATTATTTGGTTTCTCTATGCACTATATATAATATCAGATCTGATAAAACTCAACATTTTCATCAATGATCTAGAAGAAATATGAAACCAAACCAAATTTGCAAGATGACACTAACATAACTACAGTGGCAAATGAACAGTGTGGATGGATCATAGAATTCTCCTCATTTAGTTCTGCTCATTTAGGTCCTTTTGAATATCAGACTTCTTTCTGCAGTTTAAAGCAAATGTATATACCTAGAAACAAGACATCCATTCCACAACTTGAAAAAAATGGGGTTTGTCTTGCTATCAGTGACGTTGAAAAGAAGAATATCTTAATAATAGGTAAAGAAAAAGCATGAACCCTGAATATGTTTTTAGGGAACCACAGAAAAGATACAAATTAGTATATAACAATGGAAGCAGGAATACAAGATGGTTTCATTCAGCATGAGACATTGTGAAGTCATTAGTAAATTTTTTTTCTAAAATGTAGGGGCCCAGAGTTTTCAAAGGGAAAGTAAATATGACAATAAAATTGTGGCATTTATTAAAGAATTGGAGAATACTGCAATTAGATACTTGAAGCTCTTCATTGTTTGATTACAGTTGTTAGGTACCAAAGTGCATACAAATATGAATACAATAAAAAGGTGTTGTTTTTAAGCAGTGTATCCACCTAGGATTACCCTGTTGATGTGAAAATTTTTATTGTTTTGGGAAGATAATGGAAAATTGGCAAAGAGTATTGTAAACATGGTCAAGTGACATGCAGCTGGAGTGTAGGAAACCCTATATATCATTCTAATTGTTCTTTAGCCTTGTATGTTGGACAAGTAGAGCATCTATATTTAGATAATATAGGCCTGTGATAGACTTAGAGACACCCTATAGAATATGCTTAACATTCCTGGAAAGAATCTTAAAAAAAAAAAGCACTGTGGGAAACTGTGCTTGAGTGAATCTCTGATACACAGGCAAAACCAGCAGGTTTAATGATTCTCTAGCATGAACTAAGCTCCACAGTGCACACATCCCTGCTTGCATTCCTCTGCCCATGTGGGCATCCCTCAGCTGGCGAGGTAATGAAAATAAAATTACTCTTCATCTGTGGTTTTGTGGCTGTTCCTGTGTCCTGCCTGTGCCAGCTCACAAAATTGCCTCTCCAAAACACATTTTTTCTATTCTGTGAATATATTAGAGAAAGTGCTTTACAGTGTTCAGCTCTGCTAGATTCTTCTCTCTAGACATTTTCTCATCAGGAAAGAGTTCTTTAATCTAGGGGGGAAAAAAAAGAAACGATGTCTAGAAGCTGGAGTCAGACAAATTCAAAAGATTTGAAAAAAAAACATTTTTAACAGCTAGATGGACTAGATCAATAGTAAAAGAAAAAAAGAAAAGTCAAGAGACATCAGAGTCTCATTTCTCATTTCTCCAGTTCAAAACCGGGTGTGTGTCAGAAACTGTGCTTTAGTCAAAGGCGTCTAATTTTTTATTAAGCACCAATAACTGAGCTACTGAAGGGTGACTTGGTGAAAATAAATTATTTATGACACCCAGAGGTTCAGAATGAATTATTTTATAGTCATATTATTTTATTTATAATGTAGTTATTATTTTATATTCATAGCCAGCATTGAACAGTGTGAATCGATTGTTTCAGCTGCCACTTTCTGCCTTCTGCTATCCCACCACATCTCCGCAACTGAGTTAACTTTCCATATTCTGCTCATCAGTCACCAAAATAGTGTTCCTCAAGTACTCTTATAAATAGTAGAAAGACCTTCTAAACATTTTTTTCATAGCAGATTCCTAAATTCCACAGAACAAAAACCATCAACATTTCTGTACAGTGACAATATTCTAAAAACTAACCATACAAAATCCTCTTCTTATTAAAAACTAAAAAAAAATTCCCCCTAATTATCATATTCTTGCAGTGGAGAAATATGTGTAGTCTCAATAAAAAATCCATACTGTGCTGTAGTATTTAAAGTTCATGTTATAATTATCTTTACCAGCTTTTACATTTCCTGTTGCCAGTTTACAGCCCCCAACATTTTTATATTGTCATTTTCCACACCTACATGTGCTCACATTTTCTCTGGGGTTTGATGGCCCTGAGCAAGTCCACACTGTTTTCAGTACCAAAATGGCTCTAACTTAGGTTAAAGAGAATCCTTGCCAAGACTTTGTGAACTCACACTTGTTTATCCTTTAACTTTTTAAAGGAGTGAAATAGCTCACAATTGTCATACCCTCACAACA
>JAWWLV010000121.1:64109996-64121740 GCA_035041135.1 Platyrinchus mystaceus | reverse complement strand
TAAAAAATCCATTGCGCAGGCTTGAAAGGTAAAAAGACCTTTCCCAGATCTTCGTTCGCGAAGACTGGCCACATTACGTTACATTGTTCACATAACTCACATCATTCTCAGTATTACATAATTTTTGTAGATAAGTTTTCAGAATAAAAATATCTGAAAATATCTAAAGATCATACTTAATATTTTGATGCAATCAAAATGCATCAGAAAGTATTAATTCAGAAAAGTATTAATTTGTTATTATAATACTACAGTGATCACTTTAGCAAATTAAAGCAATAATCATGTTTCTGTATGAAAGCATGTGTTTGTGTGTATGCTTGTGTGCACTTGCTGCTGCAAATTATTAAAAAATTCTAAATTTTTACATCTTGTCTATCCCATGGTGCTTTTTCTTCCTCAGGCTGTGGTAATTCCTGTCTCTTATTGATATATACTGCTATGAGCAATATCAAACAAAATAAGATATCAGTGTGATGCATCTTTTCCCGACTTAAGAAATAAAGAAGACAATGGAACCTGAAATATCAAATACAGTTTGGTCTATCAAAGGTAGATATGTTCCATTGCTGTAATATTTATGGACCTCAAGATCTTTTCTCTTGCACATAGCATAAAGAGTGCAACATTGTTTAACTTTATAGGAATACTCTTATTATTACTTTACAGTTAAAAAGAACTGAAAGGTAGGAAAAATATCTAGCTCAAGAGAAATAGAAATATTTTGTGGAGCCAGAAGATTCACAAAAACTTCTCTCCTGTATACCCTCAATACTAATACAGGCTTGGGGATGAAGGAATTGAGAGCAGATCTGTCAAGAAGCATTTGGGGTTACTGGTGGTTTAAAAGCTGGACATGAACCAGTAATGTGTGCTCACAGCCTAGAAAGCCAATTGTATCCTGGGCTATGTCAAAAGCAGCGTGGCCAGCAGGTAGAGGGAGGTGATTCTGTGCCTCTACTCCTCTCTGGTAAGACCCCATCAGGAGTACTGCATCCAGCTCTGGGGTCTACAGTACGAGAAAAACATGAACCTGTTGGAGTGGGTTCAGAGGAGGACCAGGAAGATGATGAGTGGGCTAGAGCACCTCTCTTACAAAGTGAGATGGAAAGAGTTGGGCTTGTTCAGCCTGGAGAAGAGAAAGCACCAAGGAGACATTACAGAAGCCTTCCAGTTCTTAAAGGGAGCTTATAAGAACAATGGAGAGAATCTTTTTATTTGGGACTGTTGTGATAAGACAAAGGGTAACAGTTTTAAACTAAAAGACGGTAGATATAAGGAAAATATTCAGACATTCTCAGCTTACTTGTTACTGCTTCATCCCATCAGATAACCATATCTAATAAATGTTTCTCTTTTTCTCCTTACAGTGCTATGGGTGTAATTTAGATACCTGCTTCTAGTCTGTAGTCTGTGTTTGCCTGATGAGCCTACTGAAGGTGTACTTGAAGACAGAGAGGGAACAATTATATTTACACTTTATATATAAAGCCACATGCCCAATGCTTAAATACCACTTAGTAACTCTATTTTAGGGACTGATCTTTCTGAAGTCAATAGAATTGACAATTACTTTTTTTGAACTGTGGAGATTTGAATTATGTCAAGAGAAAGGACCAGCTGGCTCAGAAAATCTGATTCCTGTCTCAGAGCCTACTTAGAAAGTTTTTTAAACTGTTTTATCCCTGTGTAGAGAAAGCATACTCTTTTGTTGCAAAACTATATGCCAGGGAATGAGTGCCTTCATGTGGCACCACTGTAAAAAATGTAATAGTACTTGACAAATATTAGAGGGTAGTACTTGTATAGACAGGGAGGCAAAAAAATCATCCAAGGAAAATGAAAGGAGCAGTCCCTGAGGATGAACTAAAGCACTTTTGCAGAGGGTTGTAAAAATCTTACAGCCTAAAGCCTGAAAAGCACAGAGGGTTCCCAAACCCTCTGAATGTCAAAGCTCTCCTGTTCTGTGTTGTAATTGTCGGTAGCAAGAATAAGAATAATAGATCACAAAAATATGTGGAACAATATTTATTGCTAATCTCCATAGTTATATTTCCACAAGGCCAATCCTGATATGCCTTGCTGCTATAAAAATGCAACTGACAGTTTATTATCCCTGTTACAGAACATCCTTTATTATTTATAGTGATTGTGTTTGTAAAGACAAATGACTTCTTTCCAGAAGCAATAAGAAAGTGATAACACTTTTTCTTAACAACCAATTTCTTTCTTACCCCTTAAGCTTGGTGCTTGCTTGTCTAATCATGGGCTTTCATAGTCAGTTCAACAGACTGCACCATTATATTTATTAGCTGTCATAAGAATTTTTTTTGTCTACTTTCATTTTCCACCCTAATGATGGTAATAGTAAAGTATTTCTTGAAATTAATGAATTCATTTATGTGTTTTGGGTGTAATTTTTTAAGCACATGCATAAATACTTATGTTAGTATATGGACTATTTTAATGGAATATATCATCTTCTGACAGATCACAATGATCACACTGCTTCAAAAACCAGTGAATGGGGTTAATCCTTAAACAGTTGTTTTAATTAGGCAAACATTAGGCAAACAGAGCAGTTCTTTGATGTATATTACACAATTATTATTCATAAAATAAGGTATTATTTCTTAATGACTCTGCATAACTTAGACATTAATGCTCTGAAGCTATTTTTCAAGCTTTCAAGCACTCATTCTCTGATAATGTTTTCTGAGACTCACAGAGGAACTTCTGCACAGTATTCCAATAATCTCTGTAAAAATGGCAGCAAATTTATTAGTCTAGTGGGGAACCAAGAAAAAAAATCATGCAAGGAATCCCAGAATATGCTGAGCAGAATTAACAGTGAGAAACATATTTCCATTCTAGGGAAAGGCAAGTGGAAGCTGAAAGAAAGAATTTTAAACAAACAGGGACCTGGATGTTGTCTCAGGTTTACTTCAACTTGTGTCTTTAAAGTAAAATGCACATTTCTAGCTAAGGAGACTAGTTTATGCTTTGAGCCACTAATAAGTACATGAACCATTGCATTATTCAGTGATAGCACAGTAAATATTAATTTGCACAACGGCTACATTTTTGGCGAAGCATCAGTAGAGCAGAACAAGTTGAATCTTACAGTAATTGGAAAATATAGCAAGTCTATGGTGATGAAATGTGAATGTTCCAGTGGATTTAAGAAAAAAGTTAATGCACAATGTATAAAAAAGACAGTCCTGACAGCCATGCTTGACATTAAATCTAATGAATGGGAATTGGATCATAAGGCTGGATATGGCTTTAGTTTTGTTACACCTTTGCTGTGTTCATGATAAGGAAGAGAACAGGAAAATAACTTTTTATCCTGTTTTCATTGATTGCAGAATTCAGAATAAATGACTGCATCTCTAACTGTCTTCTGTTGTATCAGTATAAAAATACTGTTGGGTTAGACATGAAGATAATGACTGTAAGTCTAATAATAACTAGTTTTTGCTTGTTGATTAGCAGCTGTTCTGTTTGATGGAATGTGCTTAGAAATCAGTTCTCCTCTTAGCCTAGCTAGGTGTTGATGGACTCTCACAACCTTCACTTTAAATGCTGTTCTAGTTATAGAAATGGACTGAACAGTGGTATTGCCTTGTTTCATGCTTTGGCATTTTCAAACCATTCAGTGTAATTCAAAGTAGATTCCAAATAACTTTGCTGAAGAATGAGCTGCAGTTGATCAACAGTGCTGTATTTCAGACATTCTGAGCTACTGTACACCATGTTATCAAATTAAACAGACTATTTTACAGAAATTTATGCTGCTCAGTAGTGCTGAAGCTAGCAGTAATTGAAACTGATATGTTTATGTCATTCAGTTATTGGCCTGGTCCTAAAACCAGAAATAATACATTAGTACTGTGTAATCCGAAGAATATAAGGTGAGACTTAGCCTGAAAAAAGAATTTAGCTGTTGCCATTCAGATGCTATTATCTCTACAGCATTTTGCTGGGGATGGTATGTCAGATTGAGTTAGTAGCTGTACAGAGTCCCTAGAGCACATGGTACTGGGAGATGTATGTGGCTTGCATCTTCCCTCATTGTAAAAGTACTATTGCTATTGCTACAAGTACAAGAGGTCAAAGCAAAGTCAACTTGTACAACATTCCTTGCATTTACATTTCCCATTTTCAAGAGTTTAAGGATATCCTCTTTTTCTACTCCAGGGCAAAAAGCTGCCTTTAACAATGCTCCATGTCCTCTTTTTTTTTTTTTTTTTGCTTCCACAAACTGTGACATGTAAGGAATGCCATATTACATTAACATTAGGTGTTAATGTAATAAACATTTGAAGTATTGAACCAGGTCAGTGTATTTTTTTAAGCTATGGGAGCTTGTCTAAAAATATTGAACCCCTTTTTTCCTATGGGATGTTCAACTTCTAATTGGGGAAAAAAAAAGAAATTAAGATTCAATGCAGAAGTAAAATTCTTCCTGAAAATAGAGAGCCAACAAGAGATGTTGTGTGTTTTGTATAAAGCATTATGGTGAAAAGGCATTGTTGTATGATTCTTACCCTCGAATTTCATTTGTATTGAAGGATTTAACCATCTACTTGTGGACAAATGGGGAAATAAAACCAAATCAAACAAAAGCAAACTAGTAGAAACAAACACCCCCAAAACAGACAAACAAACAAACCCCAACAAACAACAACAACCAAAAAAAGCCCCAAACCAAACAAAAAAAAAAATCCCACCAAAACTGCTTGGGCATTAGAGAGAATTAAAGCACAGCAGACTCCCAAGGCCACTATTTTGCCAAATTTTCTAAACAAGAAAACACAAAAGATTTTCAGAAATTAAGGCATTAAAATAATGGATTGAGACTTGAAAAATGCGGAGGAGGCAATTCAATTACTGAAGCTGGGAAACTATTAAGCAAGTATGTCAATCTTATTCCAAGAGAAAATAGGGGACTCCTTTAAAATTTGAATAGCATCCTCTGGGGTTTAATTGCAAATCATCTCACCTAGAATGCAATGAAGGTTTATATTGGAAATGTTCCTAGTATTGACTCATTTGGACTATTCACTTAAGATGTCTGGAACATTGCAGAGTAAGTTCCAACATTTAAACATTATGACTTGCAGCTATTTTAAAACTAGTCTTGTTAAGACCTCATTTTCCTTTTTATACTTGACATAACTGGAGGCAAAAATGTAATTGAATCTTATATATCTTTGTGTGGGGGAGGGAGGGTGTGTGAGTTGGGGGTTAAATAAAGGTTGAGCTGTACCAGCTTCACTTCTGCAAGAAAATGTGAGTTTTTCTAATGAGTGCTCAGCATGGTTTAGTGATAGTTTTCCATTCCTACACAGTTACACAGCACTTTGTGTCCAGAAGAAACATATTGTGGTGGAAAAAAGATAATTTGCTGAAAAAACTACAAGAGATATTATAAACAAAAGCTGCTCTCTCTTTCCAAGATGCTCATCTGTCCCATGCTATAGATAACCAAAGCCCTTCCTTGCTCCAACAGTCCAAAACAATTTGTGAATCTCAGTTCAACAGCAATGTACATGCTGAAGTTTGACAGTTATTTCTACTTTTTATATTATCAGGGCTCCCTATAATTTTTCTGTGTCACAACTATAGTACATATAGCATGCAAATGTCTTGCATGATGTAGAAAAGTTAAGATCTCCATTTGGGTCTTATGTAGGTTTTTCTCATTACCAAACGCAGCTTTATTTTCTGATTCTTTGCCTTATATCCTTGTTTAGACATTTTGAAAAATAACCACTTGGAATGCTGTTGATTGCACTTGGGGCTGCTAAGGTATTCTCTGCAAAGCCTATGATCAGGATATAAAACTACAGTCATGACTTTAGATATGCTTTTGACTCAGTTCTATCTAAAAATGTTAGGGCTGCTTTAGTATGGACAGAGATCATTACTGTCCAACAAATCTGGTTTAATTTGTCAAACTATCCCTGTTCAGACAAAGTTTTTAAACTGTGATTTCAAAAACCTGTGATGTAAAGAAATAATACTTTCTTTATTTTCATTCACTTCTTCCTCAGACCAAGTTTCTCAGATAGTCCGTTGTGTCCTGCTGAATTTTATCACATCCATGGCAGAACACAGATGGGAGCTGTTCTTATAATTCCAAGGTGGTTTGTGTTTTCTGCATTTGTCCCTGGAATAAAGCAAGTTTTAACTTAGTAGAGAGGTGTAGAATGTCAGGAATTACTTGCTTTATTTTCGGAAATGTCTTGAATCATTGATCTAGAAGCTGTCTTGCTCAACTGTGTTGGTTGCTGCCTTCATTCCCCAATAATCCATAGCACTGCATTCAGGATTATTCATGGAACAGAGATGTTACATAACGGAGAGAAAATTTAACCTATAATTTATAAAATGAACAATACTTGAATAATAACCTAATATTTTATAGAAATGATAAATCACTTTTAAGAATTTAGATAACTGAGTAAAACAAATATTAGCTAAGAAGCTAATATTTAGTCTTTTAACAAATAGATACTTTGCCAACAAAATACCCTTGTATCTGATATGCCATTTACACTGACACATTCAAAAGTGAAGTTTGTAGGATGTTGGAAAGAATTTGAGATTACTGTTTTTTCTCCTCTTGTTTCACAAACATGTTCTATCTCACACCTTCTGCACAGAGACAGACTTAACTTCTTGAACCCGTTCCAAATATTCTTCTTTCTATTCTCTGTTTTTCTGCATCTATCAGGTCATAGATCCTAAACTACTGTCATTCTTGGAAACTTCTCTATCACCTTTTACAGAAACCTCCAGAATTCTTAAGGTGTTGTTCTTTTTTATAAGCAAAGGGTAGGAACAAAAGAAAGCAAAATCTATGTAATGTCTCCTACTGATTGATGTTTTTGTCCATTTAACTTTTACAATAAAATTATTAACTGCTGGACATATACTACTAGTTAAGGGTATAAAACTGTGCAGTTATTTTACCATACTCTGCTGAACTGTGAAAATATGGTTTAGAGTAAATACTTTCACAAAAAAAACCTGCTATGAAACTAGAACAGAATTAAAAACTAAGTTCAATTCTCCTTCTCTTAGTCTGTATGTGCTGTAAATGCTAAGCCTAAAGCTGGCTAGTTTCTCTTTTTATCTCCAGCTCCAATCTTTTGTCCCTGACCCAAATGGGAGTGATCTATTAGAACATGAGAGCCCTGTGAAGCACAGTTGGAAGGGTACTTATATTAAAGATGTGGATGAGAAGGATCTCTAAATCCATACCTTTCAGGGTTAAAAGCCATTATATAATTATTTTTTTCTCCACCAATACAAAAATAGTATCTATGATATACTCAGAAGAAAGGAATCAAGGAGACAAATATTTAATTACAGTGCCTTATTTCTTTTGCAGCTGTGTCCCATTAGCTTAGAAGAAGGTGGTATCTCATTGCAAGCTTTGACCCTCCTACCCATATATTTTTGACCAAACTGAGAAATAGAATCAATTGCAGGGGATAGAAGTGATGAAAGGTATGTTTTTTCCCAACAGAGATCTTTGAATTAACATTGCTGCCATAAAATAACTTTCTATTTTACTGGTTGCTAGTTGACAGATATTTATTTAAGAATCTTAAGGATGAGAATCATTTTCTTTTTAAAAAAAAGTTAAAAAATTGGTCTGGTTTGCTAGAGAAAGCAGAGAGTGGAAATTTTTTTGTACTGCAGAGTGATTGTTTTTATGCACATTTTAAAGAGGTGATATATACAAGTTAGTAATTCTTGCTTATATTTAATGGAATTTTAGTGTATATTTCACATAGAATTCACAAGTAAAAAATAATGCAAAAATTAGCTGTTTAGGCTGATTTTTCAAAATCTTGTTAGGCACAGAGAATCTGTGCTGGTATTTGCATGCTTGTAAAAGTCTTGGCACGAACGCATTTTGGATATGCCAGCAGTTCTGAATTTATGGGCTAGTTATATCATTCACCTTGGGGAATTTTCTGAGAGCATTCGGTAGTGCTACAATGCCCAGATTAGGGTCCTTTGTCTTCTGAGCCGTTGGAATATGTGATTGAGGTGTAGTTTTTCCTGGTTTTTTTTGCCTTTTTCTTTTTTTCCCTTTTTGCTATGTGATTATACTGTAAAGGATCTAGTGGGAAAAAAAAATGACTACAAGCATTCTAGACAGGAAAACGAGAATATATCCTCAGGCCTTTTGAGCTCTTCTCCCCATGGAAATATATACTAGAAATACCACTGTTTGAGTCTAGTTTGTTGGTTTATTTTTTTGTAGGGAGTTTGGCCATTCAATGAGTGAGAACTGGGGACAAGGTGGATAACAGGTTAACACCCAACTAAATGTAGCATGTGGCATATAAGCCAAAAATCCTGAGACTCATCCAGGATCTTCTGAATTCAGAAGGGAGTATACTGTTTGCACGTGGTGGTTAAATAATGACCTCTTATCTGTTTGTGAAATACACTGCAAAGTATTAAAGTTACTTTTGGTGACTTTCCATAATCCACTGGAAACTAGAAATAAAGTTATTAGATTTTAAAGGCTCGTTCCAGGAGACACATGTTTGCAAGTCAGAAGATCAGGCTGGATTTCACAACCTCATTCTTCCAATCTTTCTTTTCCTCACTATTATTGCAGAATACACACTGTTCCTGCCTTGACTTTTTATTTAGACCTTTTACTTTCTTTGACAGGCCTTCTGTTGCGAGTTTATGTTTCATTAGCTTTTAGGCCTCCAGCCACCATATACTGTCATGGTCCTTTGGGGCACATTGATCTTTATTCCAGCATTGTCTGACTCACTTGAAGGCTTATCACAAGCGTTTCTTTGAAAGGTTGTCTCTAGTTTAATATCTCAAGGTTAGACAACACACAATAGACCTTTAATCTCACAGCAGAGCCCTAAACCAATATTATCACTATTCTGCTCTTTTATTTGTAGGATTTAATTAGCTTAGATGTGTAGGAGACAAACTTTAAAACAATCATTAAATGTGATTTGTTGACTGTTCTTCACATTTTAATCTGTATTTTAATAACATGCACGAGTATTCTCAAAATTACTAAGGTCATAATGGAATCTTCATTTTCATATCACTACCCATCTGATCTGACACACAGAGATATTTTTCATTGTATTTTTGAGTGTGATTTGGTTTGGGGTTTTTTTAAGTACCAAACACAAAACACCTCTTTCTCCATTAAGGAGTCAGCAGTAATGGAATATGTGTTTTGTTTTTTAAATGATTCTGCTATAAAAACAAAGAGCTGTGTGGGAAAAAAAGTCACCTTGTATAATGCGCTTAACTAACTTGGAATTAAAAAGAAAAAAAAGCTTGTTTTTCTTTTTAAACAAGCCTTTAGTTTGTTTAATTTGGAGAAAAATACTGAGCAGCTCAGGCACTATGTTATTACTCTCATGACACAATTTGCTCAATGGACTGATTAGCAAGGGAAAAGAGCAGAGATAGAAAGGTGGAGAGCAGGGATGGGGAGGCTGTTTTTGCAGCCTCGCTCTTACATCAGGAAGATGTTTCACTGTTTATGCTGGTTTAGTTCTCGTGGAACAGTGAACACTGTAAGACCTACTCACTTGATAGTATATTCTGTGCTACTATTTGCCAAGTTTCCTTTTTAAAGCACCTCAAAGTAAATATGATTACCCATTATCATTTTAGAAGAATGAATGCATTCTTCTGCTGACACTGTGTTTTAATCCATGAATTCCAGGCTAATGGATGAGATGTCTCTCCATCTTCCTCCTAACCACCTATCTCCCACATGTACAGAGCATTGGTAGTAATCTGTATACAAAAATGTAATAAAACAATTCATTTAGGTTCTTTGGCTGATACATACATAAATCAGTCTCCTTGTTAATGTGAACTGCTCTCAGTCTTTGAATACATATTTATTGAGGCCAGAAATTACCATAACCTTGCTTAGTTCTTTTAAAATCACCAACCGATAATGTATTCCTTAGTTCAATGTCACCTACAGTCTATCTCTGGTTCTGTTTGGTTTTTTTTCTGGTCAAAGATATTTCAAAATTAACACTGTTTTGAGGCAAGAAAAAAAAGTTTTCAGTTGAGTGCCTTGTCTCAATCCATATCCTCCTTTGCTGCTCCTTCATTCACTTCCCCTTCTTTCTTCTAAGTTAATTTCTAAATCAAGAATGCTTTTTCTAATTTCCGGTTTCTACAAATTTGATGTCAGTTTATTACCTTTTGTTTTCATCTTACTATGAGAACTTAAGTAATTCTTCTCCTTCCTTGTGTTTCTACATAAACATATGCATCTCATGTCTGTTTCCACACTTGGTTTTTGTTTTGATAAGACTGAATAACCCAATCTTTCTCATTGTCCTGGGGAAAAATACTCACTGTTCTCTTGTATATATGATATTGCTTTCTGAACCTCTTCAGTCTTGAGTTCAATATTCTTGAGCACGATTGACCAGAAAATATCTCAGCAATAATTTAAAATATTTTTCCTATCTGTGCTAGTCACCTCTTCATCAAACTGTGGAGAATCAAGATTTGAGTCAAGTTTATTAATTGCTATATATGTATAAGCATCAAGATTTGAGTCAAGTTTATTAATTGTTATATATGTATAAGCATACAGAGTATCAAAACATGGATTGTATGTTTTGTATTTCAAAACTAACATAGGAGAAGAGGTGTGGACCAGTGACTATAATGAGGAAGCAGTACTGTCTAATTTTGGGAGTACCTGTCGGAAATAGTAAAGATGCTGATCTTTTCCTGCTGAGAGTAGCACTGCACAAGCTAATAAGGAATTGGAATAAGGAAAATTCTGATGCAGACTTATCACTGCCTGATGCAAAAATCTGCTTTTATCCCCCAAAGATAATGTCAGTAGTTACTCTTGCACTGTAATGCTAAAAAGGAAGCCCATAGGAGACAGCTTTGAAATGAGATCCTTTGCTCCATTGTTGTGAGCTACTGCAATACCTGCCCTGACTATAAAACACTTTGCAAAGCCTTAGAACTTTTAAAACTTGCCCTCCTAATGTTAATAGAAACTGTTTTGACACAATGAAGAAACTGTTCTACTTCACGTATCCGTATCCTAATGGGAAAGCAATCCTTTAATACTGGGAAAGTCCAGGCTCTGAAATTGCTTTGATGCTGGTGACTGTCACACAGATGAGCTTGCTGGGTTGGAGGAGGAGGGCGGGGGGTGGAAGAGTTAATCCAGCATGCTTTCCAATTTTCCAGTAATCATTCATAACTGAGTTTGTCACGATCCTCTGTTGCTAACAGTGATGCCTTTCTATGCCTAAGCCTGGTATTTACATAATGTCCCACAAGTTGTTAAGCAATCTCATAATACTTGAGAGTGGTATTTCTTAGAACCAATCAAACAAAGAAACAACAAAATCCATTCACTTGATTTATTAGACCTAGTTGTATTTGTTTTCCTGATTACCACCACCAGAAAGAACGTGCAAACTGGTAACATTTTCTCACTAAGGTGTGGGATAAACATTATGCAGAAGCTTCATCTTCCTTGTTAATTATCTTCCCTCTATGCCCAGGGGTAAGAAAAAGACTCTCCAGAATCTTGATTTGGTCAGCCTTGAAATGGCCAGACAGTTCAATTAGATGATTGTGTAGGTTCTTACCAATTATTCCATTCTATTCTATTCTATTCTATTCTATTCTATTCTATTCTATTCTATTCTATTCTATTCTATTCTATTCTA
>JAWWLV010000121.1:64063410-64087596 GCA_035041135.1 Platyrinchus mystaceus | reverse complement strand
GGGGCTGACGAGCTCCATCTACCCGGGGGACCCTGAAGCAGGACCAGGAATCGAACCTGCGACCTTGGCGCTGAGAGTGCAGCATCTTAACCGCTAGACCACCAGGGGTCCCCACACAGCAAATACCTCACTAATATTACTAGTACGCAATGAAAATCTTGCTATTACTGATAGTGAGCCAATAGTCAGTTTCTAACATAATTCTTATTCTAGAAAAGTACTTTCATCCACTAAGTTATCTCCAGCTGTTACTGAAACCAATCCTGGGGGAAAAAAATCAGTAAGGGTAAAATAAGGGTGAAAAGGCCTTGACTTTATCTTGAATGTATGCGTAAAATCAACCTTCATATAACAATTTTTTGAAGTTATGTAAAGCTTGGCAAGGATCCAAGCTTGCTCCAATGGCTGATAATTTCTTTCTCTGGTTATTACATTTCTGTGTTTGAAATCATTTCTCATTCTGCTAATATAATGCCATTTCTTGACAGACCACCCATCATCATTTAATTTTGTCTGCTGAGTAAACTGTGCCAGTCTATTCCTCATCAGTGAAGGAGCCATATATCACAAGTTTTTTTAATCCTGATATACACTCAGAATTGATTATCCTGTAGTTCTTAACATATACAACTATAAGAAAATAAGCAGATTTTTTTAAAAAATATTACCCATTACTTTTTTTAAATTAATCTTTCCTTATAAAATTTTTGCAAGGCAGCTGAACAATATTGCTTTAAATATCATGTGCAGAATTTGAATAGATATGATAAATTCAGATGCAGTTCAAAATACTGGTAGCCTGCCTGTTGACAAGTTATTTTGCAATACTTATAGTTAAGAAGTACAATTCAACCATACTGACTTGCAAAATCCTAACCTATATTCAATTTACAAGTGGTTCTATAGAACTGAAAAGGTGCATTGGGGTCATCTGTGTTGAATTTCTAGATACATATTGTATTTCAAAAAGAATGTTGTACAAATTAAGACACCATATATGTCTTTATGAAAAATACTTTATATATCCAGAAAACATGCAGTCTCCATGATTGGAGGTATTCACAATTTACTTAGATAATATCCCTTGTATGACACTGAATTTAGTCCTTTTCTGATCTGGTGTTTAGAGATGATCTTTTGAGGCACTTCGGAGGCCTAACTATTCTATGGAACTGTAATTTTTTAACCACCTTGTGATCTGGGAACATGTTTTAGTCAAATTGCATATTCAGCTGAAATATGTATTGTTCCAACAGTTTTCAAACAAGGAATGCAGTGTCCCTCTAAGTTGTTCAGAATACTTCAGGTTTTAATCAAACCACTCCAAGTCATAAGAGCATATTTCTTGTACCTGTTGATGACCTGTGATATTTGTTGATTTAATCTTTCAGATTAATTTTTCAGGTTATTTAATCTTTCAGATTAAAACTCCGTAATAACACTGGATCTACTTTGAAGATTTTAATCTGAACTCTCAGAGTCTATTGTATAACGTGTGCACAGTGTCTTTCAAGAAAGTATCAGGTTAATTTCTGACTAATAATTTAGTGGAACTCAGACAGAGGGTTTGGGCCTTGCTAGTTACTTCTCAAAATATAAAGGAATGTATATTTTTATTTGTTCTTTGGGATTATTGAAAACACCCTTTTGTGACATGGGTAGGAAACTGTGATCCATAGTTGTACTTCTGCCTTAAAGCAATAACTTCATCCTCAGTCTATCTTCAGTCATTAAGAGAATAACTATATATTTCTATGGCACTATATTAAAAGAAATATTTCTATAGCTGTACATTATTTGCTTGAAATGTTTACACACCATTTTTGCTTTTATTTTCTGCAAATATTCAAATAAAAAATGAACATTAAGCCAAAATTGAAGATCATTTGTGGCAATGATTTTAATTCATAAATACAAAGATTCACATTACAAACCATATTCTCAATATTTATGTTTGGCATTTAGGAAAATTAAAAAATTCCTTGAAATAAACTTTATAACAGGTTCAAAAATAGTATCATGAATAACACATGGAAGTCCCTTAGTGAATAATTTTGACTAATCCTTATGAAAAAAATTGCAATTTCATAGAATACAATCAAAATGGGAAAGATATGAAAATAACATAATAGGAAACTGGTTTTTTAATAATTCTCTGGTTTAGATCATCTTTGAGTAAATATCCATTGACATTACTGAGAACGTTCTCTGAATATATGTCTGGAAAATTCCTGTAGAATGTTGCTGTTGAGAAGCTTTAAATGAGAAGGAATGTGTTAAGGAACAAAAGATAGAATTTCTTGTAAAGGATTGAAAAAGAGAGTCCACTGGAAGATGGAGACCTCTAGTAATCTTATTTTAATTTCGTTTTACATCCAGCAAAAGAATGTGGCATTTTTATGCATGCCACTGAAAAAAAAAATATCCTTATAGTTTTTAAATGTCAAAGAATATTTTAAAAATCATCCTTGAATTTTGACAACAAGGTACAATTGAGTTTGAGAGATAACCATCATTACATTTTCCACAAATTTAGCAAAGGAGTCATGGATAAGCTAAGGGAAAGAAAAGCTTTTTTCCTTGTCAACCAAAACCACCCCAGGATCTACTTCAGGAGCAGTCAACACAGAGTATCCAGGCTTTTATAAGCCTCAGGCTTGTAGGACATATCAGATTCATGGATCAAGCTGAGTGTCTGAGTATTAAGCTCTGAAGCTTGATCTTTGTTGCCTTAAAAATGATACCATAAGGATCCTGCAGGCATCTGTACATGGAGACGTAAGAAAAAATGTACTAAAAGAATGTCTTGTGTAGGTGTTCCTATTTCAAAATGTTAGAGAAAGAATGAAGCTGAAGAGAAAAACAGATTTACCCATCACATCTATGAACATAACTACACATTCTCTTGCCTTGTCTTCTCTTTCCTCTTCTATTTGGCCTTCCCTTTCCCTCTCCTGCTCTTTTTTTCCTGTTGTAACCAAGGTCTTTGTTTTCTTATCTTCTAAGCAGAAAAAGTTTTTCACATTTAACACCTGCCTACCTTACTGCTGGGCACCAAGGATAAAGCAGAATTTAAACTTGGGGTGTACTTTTTTTTTTGTTGTTTTCCAGTGATTAAATTTAATTCATCCTTTCTTGGTCTCACAATTTTTTTTTCTGTATCCCCTTTTACAGGCAGAGTTTGACTCTTCAGCACTTTTTTTTCACTGTCATTGTAAAATCTCACTTTCATATGGTAGCACTTATTTGAGTACACTAACAGACTGGAAGCATTTCAATTATTGTCCACCATCTCTAATACTTTATTAAGCAGTGAAAGGCCACAATAATAATTTTAACTGACACCTCAGCTAACTTTTTTTATGAATTTTATAAATCCTTAACCTTTTCACAAAATTTAAATTTCAGTCTCTACCATATTGTTTTCTTCATCTAATAAACATAGATTAGATTATTTTTATTAAGGAACAAAACCCTTAAATTCAAAAGAATTTTAGTTTCTCTTATGTTAGATCTCTACATATCTTTCAAACTCTCTCTCATTAACACTTTTCTGTCTTCCTATATCCCACTCTTTTGAGAGAAAGAGCAGTTGAAAAAGATAATCATATTTTAATTTTGATGTGGTCCCTTTACCAAGCTGGTTCTACTTGATGACACATTCTATTTTTTGTTGAGCTCCTTTTGACATTTCATTGAGGCAAGCTCAACTCTTAAGGCAAAAGTGCATCTAAGACTTACTGAAGAACACAAGCCTGAGTGGCATGTGTTTTTAATGTCCTGTCTCCTTAGCTTAGTCACATATCTGTGATATACCCAAGTTCTTTAAACCTGTGTTCTGTTATCATTTATCATCAGTAGAATAAGGAAGAAAAAGGAAAAAATAACCAGGAACACAAAAAGAAAATTTTTTTAATGCAAAAGATGAAATGAAACTTCTAATGAAAAAAGAAGGTGGGAGGGAAAAATTAACCCAGTGAATACATTTACATTACAGGTATAATTCCAGTTTGATCCCAGTGGCAAAGGTTTTGTAGATACATAGGTAACTAGTGAGGTAAAATCATAAACTGAGTGAGTGTATGTGCATCTTGGAATGTACAAAGTAAAACTTATTTATTATTTGATCTAAATGTTCTAATTGTATTGTTTATAATATACATTGCTGAGATTAATTTGTATAGGAAGCAATACCTGTCAAAATAACAACAGTAATGCACTTAAGACATTTTTCAAGCACTAAATTCATTAATCATAATGCTGTTGGGAGTCTTGGAACATGCATTACTGCTCATGTTTATGGTTTTTTTTATTTTGATTAGATAGATTGCTTGATGTCCTTGCTGTGTCTGGCACTGAACTGGTGTGAGTCAGCACATGCTAATAAAGGTGAATTTTCCCATCAGAAAAACTCAGAAATGTTACCAGCTCTAAGTGAAGCTTATCTCCACAGATTTAACATGCAGACTTTTCCCATATATTTTCATAAGGGGTCTTTTCAGGCTTTTTATTCAACTGCAGGTGTAGAAATCTGTAGTAAGAGATGAAAATAAATATGAATTATTGTAGATGTCACCATCTTAAACCATAAGGTTTCAGAATAGACCTAATTTCTTTTCTATCTGAATATGCAATTATCACCATTTTAACATAAGAAGTTTTTTAAGAAGATTTTGGGTTTTGTTTTGCTGCTTTTTGGGAGTTTGGTTTTGTTTTGTTAGGGGTTTTTGAGGGGAGATCTTAAGGAACTAGTGAAGCATATATTAAATTGGATTTAGATTTTACTTGAGGAGTTATAGTATATTTAAATTGAACTTCATTATCCTCTTATCAGGCAGGGAACAAAAGAATAAGATTCATTGAAATTTGCATGTTCTACCTTAAAAGCAAACTCAGTTGAAGAAGTCTACCAGATGATAAAATATCATGTGATGTAAACATTTATGTGAACATTTCATATTAAACCAGTTTAAATAAGTTATAAGATAGTCTAATTCAGTCCCAGCTTCAAATTAGGGTCAGCCTATTGCTTCTAATACCAGTTTTCTATGTTTTAAAGTATTAACCAAAGGAAAAAAAAAAAGCAGAGAAATATTAGGACTGGGAATATTCTTTTGATCTTTAATTTACGTGATGATATAATTTTTCTTATATTTCAACAATGCCAGGAGACATCAGCTTAATATGAGATCTCCATTATGATAAGTACCTCACAGGAAAATTAGGAGACACAATCCCTCAAAAAAAATGTACACCTTGGACAACCAACGAAAATAAAGTACATAGGAAAAGGAATCCTCTTTGGTACGTGACAGACCTTGAGACATGACACTTAAAGCAGAAATCCTGCAGAAAAGCAAATCTTGTTCCTGTAAAAACTTCTACTGAATTCAGATGCAGATTTTGTTTAACCACAAAGGACCTACTGCAGATCAATATGCTACTAGTTTTCCTTGGGTACACAATTTGGCATTAATGCTCTTGTCCTTAAAGTCAAGTCTATTATATCTCAGAGTATTGATGTAAAAACAAAACTATTGCTAAGCTCTTCATCACTCTCATGGAAGTTTACCTGTTGATTCCTGGAAAATACCACAAACCCTAAACATTTTTTGATACACCCTTCCTCTACAATTGAATCTTCCCTTGAAAATAAAGACCTATATTATCCTAAGTACTGAGAAGTTTGCAAAGGACAAAAGGATTTAGGCATAAAATGATGGCAAATGTAAATAAGACACCCATTACTCAGAGAGACTGGATTTAACATAGATTTTTTTCCTTCAGTGTCTTAGCAATGGCCATTTTCAAGGAACTTTCTGTTATCCTTTCTAGGTTTTGAGAAGGATTTTTTAAGGTAAATAATTTTTCCTCTGAACCTTACAAGGAGATAGGCATTGTAATGTTGACCTTTTCAGTAACCACTTTAGGTCTAGTCATCACTGTAAGTGTGGTCAGATTCTCAAGTAAGGTCAATGATAGAGCTTCTTTTAATTATTTTACTTTACACTTTTGCTTATCTTTTTTGGAAAACTAAAGAATCTTTTTCCATTCATGACTTTCCTTCTGGTTTTCCTTTGTCTCAGAAACTCAAATCAATCTGTAAAACTCCCAGCTGCTCAGACAGACTGATGCACCTTCCATTTGATCAAATATTTGCAGTTATTTAGACAAGAATTATGTTTAAAACAGTATTTGGAGTTATTCTTTAGTTATGTAGTCTTTATATGTCACCTAGAATTCTAAATCCAACTCTCTCACCAGATTGAAATGCAGATGGCGTTCATTTTCGTCTTTAGAGGTCTGGTTCAATTTCATCTTTAATCTTTCTGACATCTCTTCCACTAGCTTTAGGAAAGCTATAGCAAATCCACTGTCTGAAATTAGTCCCTAATTGTAAAGAGATGGCTCCACCTTCCATAGTCAATATATTAATTTAACTTTAACTTAACTGCTTAATCTACTGTTGATCTATCAGCTTTCAGGAAAGGGTACAGCATACATTACTGTTAAACCAAATATAAGTGATAGGGACAGGTGAACTAATGTGCCTAATTGAAATTCATCTTAAATGCTTTGGATTTGAAAGTTTGGGGTGTTTTTTGAACATCATTACCTTGACATTCCATATACAAAATAACTAAGAAAAAGTTCAGTCAAAATAAAACCTATTTTGACAGTGTAGAGCAATTTCATTTGAGAGAACTGCAAAATGAGAGATAGAAAATGCAGGAGAGAACATGTCTTGTTAAAGAAAATAAGCTTCTTAAATTAAAGCATTTTAAAGTTCTTAGATGAGGAGACATGACAGTATGTGCATTCTTTAAGTCAAGCAAGCATATAATTGCTTTACCAAGTCATGACTAAGGTCTGCAGGGCATGTGCATTTTATTGGTCTAGTTGAGATGAACTGTGACTTGGCCATGATTTAAGGATTTAAAAAAATCTTTGCTGAGGTAGATTTCAGTTAAATATACATCTCAGGAAGTCAAGGGATGAATGCATATTCAACATTTTCCAACAAAATTCAGATTTAATATACTGCAGAAGATGATTTCAAAAGATGTGCAAAAGTAGTAAGGTCATTGAAGAAAATTAGCAGTGTGCTTTAAGTCTGTAGGCTGTGAAATTTAGCCAAGTTTTCTAGCTGTCCAGTGGAACTCTACATGTAGTCCTACCTTCAGGAAGTCACATATCAAAGAATCACAGAATCATCAAGGTTGGAAGAGACCTTCGAGATCATCTAGTCCAACTGTGAACCCAGCACCACCACAACTACCCCTAAACTACACCTCAAAGTGCCGCATCCAGATGCCTCTTGAAAACTCCACCACCTCCCTGGGCAACTTATGCCAATGCCTAACCACCCTTTCAGTGAAAAAGGTGGTTTTTTTAAATATCTAATATGAACCTCCCCTGGTGCAACTTAAGGACATTTCCTACTGTCCTTTCACTTGAGACATGACAGGAGAGACCAACTCCCACCTCACTACAACCTCCTTTCAAGTAGTTGTGGAGAGCCCCTTCTTGAGCCTCCTCTTCTCCAGACTAAACAGTCCCAACTTCCTCTGCCACTCCTCATAAGATATGCTTTCTAGACCCTTCACCAGTTTTTTTTTTCCCTTCTCTGGACACCTCAATGTCCTTTTTGAAGCAAGGGGCCCAAAACTGAACATAGGATTTGATGTTCCTCATCAGTGATGAGTACAGAGGGACAATCACTTCCCTTGTCCTGCTGGCCACACCATTCTTATTAAAGGCCAGGATGCCATTGGCCTTCTTGGCCACCTGGGCACATTGCTGGCTCATGTCCAGCTAACTGTCAAGCAGCACCCCTAGGTCCTTTTCCATTGGGCCACTTTCCAGCCACCACTCCCCAAGCCTGTAGCACCTGTATGGGGTTGTTGTGACACAAGTGCAGGACCTGGCATTTTACTTTCTTGAACCTCATGCCCATCCTCAACTGTCCTCAGCCCATTTGTCCAGTCTGGTAAGATCCCTGTGTAGAGCCTTCCTACCCACAAGTACATCAACACTGCCATCCAACTTGGTGTCATCTGCAAACTGACTGAAGGTGCACCCAGTGAGTGCCCTCTTCTGAATCACTGATAAAGATGTTAAACAGGACTGGCCGCAAAGCTGAGCCCTGGGGAACATCACTAGTGACTGGCCACCATCTGGATGTAACTCCATTCACCACAACTCTGGGCCTGGCCATCTAGACAGTTTCTCATGCAGCAAAGAGTACACCTGTCCAAGAGATGAGCAGCCAGTTTCTCCAGGAGAGTTCTGTGGGAGATGATGTCAAATGCTTTACTGGTGTTTAGATAGTCTACATGCACAGCCTTTTCCTCATCTACTAAGCAGGTCACTTTGTCAGAGAAGGATATACTTATATTCCAATCTTCTAAAAAAATATGATGATTACACTGCATATTAAACTGACAATAGAATTCTCTGTCCTCTCTTCTCCTTGCAAGACTAAAAGCTTAAATCTGGGCCTTGAATCTGGCAAACCCAACTAGAGATTTTACCTCAAGTTTATATGCTGGGTAACCTTGCCTGAATAGAGAAGTCTGCCCCCCATTTTCAGACAAAAATATACTATATTTTAACAGTTTCTCTAGTTCTCTGCTGCTCTGCCTGCCTTTACTCTCAGACAACAGAACTCCTTAATCTTATCAGTCTCACTTCACAAGGTATTTAATTACTCTTCAAGTAGCAAAACAAGGGTACAGTCTTTTCAGTGTTTCAAAATTATTTATTTTCAGAAAGTAGCTGAAAATTGCCTTGCTTTAGTCATACAAAAGATAATGAAATATAACAGAGTGATAACTTGCAGTGTCCACAGTACATAAAAAGTTATTAGCAATCATTACAGAAGCAAATCCACAGAAGTAAAATACGTCAACCACAATTATTTAGTAATAGTCATGGTTTGCTCATCCCTCTCAGTCTTGACTGCAGAACCAAAAGTTGTAAACTGAGTAAATACCAAGTCTGCAAAAGGTTTTGTCCTCAGGTTGTGTTTGCCTCTCATGGTGCCTGAGCCTAACAAATCTAAAAATCCTCAATGTTATGAATAACTATGTCACTCCCAGTATGCAGGTATCATTCATGCCTGAATGCACTGTTGGGATGACTATTTTCTTATTTTTACTTAGCGACTCGTATCGTTAGGGAGGGTGATATAACTGGCATCCTCTGACCCTGGTCACCATCACTCTCACTGGTCCTTGCATGGAGCCATAGCAAAATAAGTTGCTCACAGTAAAACTCTTAAATAAAAAGTCTGAAGAATACCAATGGTGGTGAATTTATTTTTCCTAAGACAAAATAGAGGTAGATGTAAGCAAACGCACAAAATATAAAGGATGTTAAAAGCTGCCGCTGCCACCAGCAGCTCAGAGCCTGGAGCTCTCTCCCACCCATCTGCTGGAGCCCAACCTGTGACATCTGAGGATTCACGGTCTCCATCCCATGGTGGTGGATGCACCTCCTGCTTTCCTTTGTGCAGATTCATCCAGTAATAAAGCTGAGCACGTGTTCCAGAGTCACACACACACAGATGATATGACCATGGCCGGCTGCCCAGATCCCAGCTCACTCCCATGGCTGACACCACAGGCCACAGGGGCTTACACTCCTGCTCTAACTCCAGTTGCTGCCCCAATATCCAGTCACACCAGTCCCCCAGTAGCAAGCAGGGTAGCAGGGGAGTTTACACAGAAAGATAGTCGAAAAAGGATTTAACAGGAAGGAAGCACAGACTGCAGTGATTGGGCGCAGGGCTCCCTCGGACAAGTCTATTGACCAGACCCTTTTAACAAGTGACAGGCCCTTTTTATAAACCTGTCTGTCTCTTGTCCCATAATTCCCACCTGCCCCCTTTCCCCTGCATATTCCTTCATCAGTTGACATAGTTCCACTTTCCACACCTATTTGGGACCCTCCAGGTTTGTATCTTCATCAGTTGCAAGGTATGGGCTTGTCTGCAACTTCTCGATAGACCATCAATTAATGTGACAACAAAAGTTTGTTTTGTCTCCTTGTGGCCACTATGTTTTTCTGTCAGGTTTGTGTCTTGGTATGTTTTGTTCATTGCCTTTCCCTTTTCCTTTCCGTCCCATTTTGACAAGTTCCTTGAGCAGATAGTTTTACTGAAATCACATTGAATATATACTTATGAATTAGTGTGACTGACCAGGTGTAGTTCTTATTACTGTCTCCATTATAGTTTTTTGGTCAAGTTTCTTCCTCTGTAACCTTTGTTTGTTGCTTCCCACCTTTTCTTATTATCCCCTTTTTCACCAGAAAGGTCTTTGACAAAGTACATCTAATGGAGCAGATATTCTTCCAGAAACTGCTACGCTCATCTTACTTTGGAGTGACAGAGTACCTAAATCAAATCACTTAAGTAGCAATCCCAGATCAAAGCAGTACTTTAAAATGTAGCGTAATCCACTAGGATTATAAACAAAATATCCAATAAATAAGTGATTTAGCTTTTAGTAGCTCTAAATGTAACCAGGATTTCACCTGGGTATTTGCTTCTTATGTGTGCCATTTCAGTCACTGCAGATGTCTTCTCGCCCTTCACTTCAATAACTCTATTCTTCACTGCAAAGCACAAACTTCTTGAGTACAAGATCTGAGGACTATGGTTTAAAAATAACATGGATTGCATGAAATCTTACTGTAAATACCACGGGAGCCTGTGTTGATGTTGTGCTTTAGTGTTTTGGCTCACATATCAATCTGTTCTGATTTTCATTTTAATTTTAAAAGAATTTTCCCTTTCTTTTTTTCTCCTCCACTCTCCTTTTCCCCTTTCTGGTTCTCATTTCAAATTTATCATGGTTTGTCTGTCTACAAATAGTATATAGCATCTAGCCATGGAGATCCTTTTGCCTGTGTTTGTAAAAAAAACCATGAAGGGCGACTAGACCTTATTACAGTATTCTACTGTTGAAAAAATAGGTTCAGAAAATTTTGTAAGTCACCTAAAATCATATGTCCATATAACTGCAAATCTACTGGTCTTCTAGTGAATTTTTCTTTCCCATCACTTGTGGATTACAGAAAGTAAAAAAAATCTTTTTACTCTTGAAAATAATTTCATACTTACTGGGTCAGATGTCTAATATTCTTATTTTATTCTGATGTATTTTCACTTTCTTTGGGAAAAATTCATCTTTGATGTAAAACCCCAGACTATATAGCTATGCTAGTAATAAATTGGATCCATGGTGTGTGTAGTTTTCTTTTTTTTTTTTTTCATTTTGTTCCTTTTTGTTTTCAATGTTTAATATATATTCTAATTTTTTTCCTTCCATTTGCTTTTCTGACCTTTGTTCTTCTCCTTTATGCTTTCTTTTTTGTATTCAGTGGGAGTTTTTATTTGCTTATTTGTTTGTTTTTTCCTCACGTCTCCTATCATTTTACTTTGTCTAATGGCTTATTTTCTCTGTACTTCTTTAAGTGTGATTTTATGTAAGAAAATTAAGTACAGAATATTCTTTGGATTGGGATTCAGTTTTGGCATTAAGAATAATTTTTCCACCAGGAGTTTAAGTGCAGCAATGAAATGAGTTGAGCAGGGATCTATCATCTTTGGAAGTTTTTGATGCACAGCTAAGCAAAACCGGGAGTGACCTGACCTAGTTCTTTGCAATAGTCCTACTTTGTGTGTAAAGGCTAGGCTTGATGATCTAAAGAGGTCTCCTCAGATCAACTCTTCTACAATTTTAGATAGTCTCAGATTAAGGATCCAGACCTAGTGAAGGCCAGTAGGTGCTGAAACTGAACTGCACAAAACCCAACTACCAGGACTTGTATCAGTGTTACTTGAAGAAAGCAAAAAATCTTTCTCTCCTGATGCAAATGGTGCTGATACTCTAAATATAGAAAGAAAAAAACAACTCCCTAACCTCACCTATGCCTATAGCATTCTA
Source organism: Platyrinchus mystaceus (assembly GCA_035041135.1). NCBI lineage: Eukaryota > Metazoa > Chordata > Aves > Passeriformes > Tyrannidae > Platyrinchus > Platyrinchus mystaceus. The sequence goes on along the minus strand of JAWWLV010000121.1, from coordinate 64,075,642 downwards.
CAGTTGATCTCTAGAACTGCAGTTAAATGGGGGTAAAGTGAGAGGGGAGAGTGATAAGTTGCTTAAATTATTTATTTGCACTAACCTAGATATTTTTTCTTTCTCTCCAGTTCCTCACTTCTGCTGTCTCCCAGTTCATAATGTTCCATACAGTCTCAAAGGCATTCAGTAGTTTATGTGCAGAAATTTCCTTATTAATTGTTCCTTTTACTTCAGTACTTTTGAATTTACATTTTTTTTTGAACATAACTGAAAATCTATAGAAAATCAGATTAGATACACAGTGTTTTAATGAACATGGAGATCTAATATTCTATTCTGGATCCAGTTTGTTGACATGTTTAAATTATAAGCTGTGTCCCTCTTTTTTTTTCCTTCTTATTTTTCTTGGAACAAGAAAGAGGCATGTTCTTAGGAATTAGATTAAATCTTCATTTCGATGTGGCATCTCCTTTAAAACTGCAGCCTGCTCAGCCCATGGTAACAAAATGGTAAATGGGTAACAGAATCTGGAGAAGCAATTATAAGCACAAACATGGGCATTAAAAGAAAACACAAAATAAGTTTGAATACCTTTTTTTTTTTTAAAAACCTTTCAGTTCTAAATTTGTGGTTTTATTTTGAAGTTAAGAGCAACAATCCATCCTGTTCCTGATTCTTTGAAACATGAGCATGCACACCTAACTTTTGGGGTTTGATTAATTACTCTGACTTTTCTTGATCCTTTTTATATGATCAAGTGGCATATTCTCAATGCCTGGATACAGAGGAAGGCAAGCTCCCTGTACTTGCAGATTGGAACATTTACACAGCATCTATACATCACATGGGGTTTGCTTTTGAAGGAAAGTTTATTGAAGCAGATAGTGAATTAGGTATAAAAATTATCTTAATAGGATATTCCCTCAGTACTACTGTTTCAGAGAGAACAGAAAAAAAGAAGTGAGGTAACAGGAAAACAATACTTTCTTCTGGAGAACCTTGACAGCTGATACAGTGTCATCTTCAAAGCTGCCTCAAATCACTCTATGAGGCTATAACTGTCAAATAGATGTTAGCATTACTACAGTGAAAGAGAAATAATGAATCATTTAAATATCAGTAAAGTGTATCTGTCAGAACTGTATATTGAAGTGCCATATTCTGTATCAGACAACCTTGTAGAACAGAACTCTGATTTGTCCAGAAATAAGCTTAGTTTATTTATTCAGAGCTTCTTGATATAAAACTTCTTAGTTCCGTACATGAAAAAAATGTGGAGTCTCCAAAAATCAGAAAGGTTTCAAGTCCAGGGACAAGAAGTAAAGAAATAATCTGATAGTATTCATAATACATCAAACTGTTGACATATGAGACTTCATAGGTTTCAAAGGACATTTTATGTTTTAGGCAAAGAAATCTCTGTGGATTTCTGGAACAAGGCTATTTGCTGAACCTAAGTATGAATGTAGAGTGAATATGTATACTACACCTCGTAATTTCACTGGATAGACTACCAGGAAAGAGTTTATATGTGGCTCTTAATACTTCACCATGGTTAGCAATTGCTCCATGCTCAAGGTGCCTGCCAGCATTTGCTATATTTACATTTGCAATGACCATCAGAAAAGTGATTAACTTAATATATTTTCATGTCCATTTTACAAAGCTGTACATGATTAGATGTGGGGTTTTTGGTGGCTCCCGGTCAATATCAGTCTAAGCAAAGGATGAATCAGTTATTGTAATTTTAGAGGGAAAATAATTTTTCCACTTTTCAGTGTCATCAATAATCTAGTATAATGTTCAATTTTATTAAAAACAAACAAACAATAAATCCCATTCTGATGGGTTTGGATTTTTTGGGTTTTTGTTTTGGTTTGGTTTGGTTTTTTATGTCATATAATTTTTGGCTTAAAAAACCCTCATTGTATACAAGAAATTCAGGACTTTAGTAGTACTGACTTAGCAGTACTAGCTGAGTAGCTGATCCATAGTACCTGGATTTTGACTGCACAATAGGACTGTGAAAAAGAACTTAAAGGATTTTTATCTGAAAATATTATAGTTGTCCTGGACACCTCTTTTAAACCCAGGGAAGCCAGTCAAGCAGACAAAAGGAGATAACAGGAAGGTTAGTGTGAAAGATCTGTTTATGAGTGCAGTGTTTTTTTCATACACCGTAACTTATTCCAGCTGCATTCCCTAAAGGATACCACGTGATTCAGAGTTAAAAGTCCTAATGTACATTTGATCAATTTTAGTTTGTTGCTTAGAGGAAAAGCTGTCAAACTTCCATTAAACTAAGATCCACTTTATTCTAAAGTACAAAAAAGGTAACACTTCAAATTATATGAGTATCAGACACAGTGAACTTGCACTGTAATAGGGAGTGATCTAAGCAAAGCATCCCAGAGTACTGATAATTGTCATGGGACAAAATAACATATACAGATTAATCCTGTCTTTCAGAAAAGCATTCATGTAGGTAGACAATAAAAAAGAACCCACAGCAACACCAATGAAAACTATTAATTTTCTTAGCAAATTCCCAAAGGTTTTGCACACTTATTTAGAATTCTGCAAATCATTCTCCAGTGCTTTGGTGTTCTCCAACAGTCACACCGCTGCAGAGCCTAAGAAAGGTGAGTGTGCAGGAAGGAGTGGGATAGTTCTTACATAAAAGAATGATAAAATAATTTGACAGCAGAGTAAATATTAAAGAAAGATGGGAAACCTGGGATTTCTGATGTACCACTCTTTAGGACAAATTTTGTTCCACATTTTAGTCTAGCTTACTGGTGCATCATTGGATACTATAGTTAATTTCTAATTAAAAAGTGAAATATCGACGTCCAGCTGGTGGCCAGTGACTAGCAGTGCTCCTCAGGGGTCAATAGTCCTGCTTCATGTCTATATTAATGGCATGGGTGATGAGATGGAGGGCCAGCACATTTGAAGATGGTACAAGATTGCAGGACAGGGCTCATATTCAGAAGGAGCCAGTCAAACCGTAAAAAACAGAATGAGTTGAACCTCAGGAAACTTAGTACAGGAGAGTTCTGTACCTGGGATCTCATGCAGCAAAACAGTCTGGCTAGAAAGTAACTTTGCAGCAAAGGACCAGGCTTTTCTGATTGAAGTATAGAGTTACTCTATAGAGTTAATCTGGAAAAGAGATAAAAACTCTTTTCCACACAAAGGTATGCTTGTGTTTGACCTTCTTCATTAGAAATTTCAAGAAACATATTTAGCCTGGACAGTAAATTTTTAATAGGTGTTATGTCACTTTCTAAAGGTGTCTTGAATCTCAATTTATTTCTTAGGTCTTATTTCTTAAAGAAAATATTTTTAAAAAGAAAAAGTCATATTTTCAGCTGTGCAAATATGACTGGTATCCAGTTATTCATTGACCTTTACTATCAACTCAAGAATTAGACAGTGTTTTGGGACTGAGCAGAAAGTTGAATTAATGGGATATTAGATATTTGTAGTATTGCAATGAATGGATTCCATACCCACCCCTTTTTTTTCATGGATTCCATACCCACCCCTTTTTTTTCCCCTCAGCACAAACTTTAAAAAAGTGACAAGATTTTTCAGTTTAAGAATAACACGATATGGTGTCACTGTAAATTTTGATCACCATTAATCCTAGAATAATGTTCCAAACTTTGGAATTCCAGCAAAAATGTAAGCCTTTCTTTTAAACTAATTTTAATAGTCCTTTACTTTTAGTCCTTTCTCCTGCTCAAAATTTTGATGTTTTGTAAGTTTGTTTAGGAAAGCTTTTGTAAAAAAATTCTGAGGGTGGTGAAAAAATATTGCCTTTTGAAAAGGAAGCATGAGGAAAGAGATTAGATTTGAAGATGAGTCTACTGCAGATCAACAATTAGCTACTTCTGTACTTAAAAAAGAATAGGTGTGCAGTGATTTGTACATGAACATGTGTAGCTAGAGTTTGTTTAAGGAAAGGGATGATGTTGACCATCTTCAATTATTCAGTAATATTTTTGGCAACTTTAACATTTGTAAGAAAGAAAATAACAAATTGTCTCTTAAAAACAAGGGGCAACCATATTTCCAGAAGAGGTGGCACTTCCTTGCACGGAAGTCATTCCATTAACTGAACCATAAGGTGGGTCCCAGCATTCATTTATTTGTATAATAAATTTGAAATTATTTTTTATTTATTTTTATTTTATTTGAATTTATTTAAATAATAAAATAATATAAAACTTCCTTTTATTTTGACATGTTAGAGAATAGTGTAGAAATTCAGTCACAAATTTTTAATATCTCCAGTGATCTTTATGAATTATGAGCACCTGGGGTCTAGGAATGCTGGTGCAGTTAATAAAGGACATGAGCCCAAACAGTGAGCCAGTGAGCCTTACAAACAGGAAAATAAAACTGCTGCAGAATTCCATTTTCAGCATAGGCTTTGCCCTCACATTCTACATTTGATTCCACTGAGGTTAAAAATAATTTGACTACTTAAGTAGGCAGTGAAAAGATGTCAAAACCATTTGCAGAAAACATCTAGTGAGTTTGTTCTGTTCTAGGTCCAGGGAATTTTCTTCACCAAGGATTACAAAAGATGGCTTTGTGCACCAAAACAGCTAAACAGCATTTGGCTTTCCTGAACGGTAGAAAAAGTAGTGTAAGATATTCTCTTCACCCTACTCCACAAAGACTAAGTCTTCAAAAGCAAATAGGCTAGAGAGTGTATTCATCTAATTCAGACCCAGTTTTCTTTCCTGGAAAATAACTGCTGAAGCTCCTCGTTTGGCATCTAATTGCATCAGTATATAAAAGTGGTCCATAAATGCTGAGGGCACAGTAAGTTATCCTGTGTATTTCTTGTACTTTTCATTGCACATTTCTGTTAGGCTACCAAAGAAACCTAGGGATAAATCATTGCCCTTTAACTCATGTGCTATAGGCTTTCCCTGAATTAATTTTTTTAAGGAAGAACACAGAATTTTTTTATCTAAATGTCCAGTTTGGACTGAAAAACATCTAGTTAAAGAGAATTTCAAAAGTCTTTGATTGAGTGATGGATGCTTGGTCCGATTACTCTCCCTGTTAGAAGTATGTATCCTATTCTTTGATATAATATGTTTAGATTATTTTTTTCCATTGCAGCTAGTAGTTGTATTTTAGGCATTTGTCAATCTGACTAAATAGCCCTCTTTTATAGATTTCCTGGTTTTCATGCAGCTACTAATAGAACTGTTGGTCTTCCTTTTATCAAGCTAAACACCTTTGAGCTCATGGAGAGAATTATTATTAGGTTTATTTCACAATACTTAAGTTATTCCATACATCATCTCTGTATCCTTCAATTTATCAACATTGTTTTGGAACTGTAGGCACCAGAACAAATTGCATCACTTGGTAATTCATCTACATTGTTACCAAGAGCAAAGGGGATATGGACTTTCTGATCCAATATAAGATTGTATTATATTTATGCAGCAGAGAAATGCATTGCTTTTTCAGAAATACAAGTTAATGTTCATTATGCATCTCTAATACTTTTCATGATTTTTTATTTTTTACAATCTTTGTGGCATTGACAAGCAGCAATAATTATGACTTTTTGTTTTCTCCCAAAGCACTGACAAAAAAGTTGCACAGAACAGAGCCAAGAAATCAGACTTGAGAAACCCTACAGGATGTTCACGTTCTAAGAAGGTTCCCATTTATAATGGCATCTTAAAACCTATCAGTGAATCAAGTTTTAATCTAGTTTATGTCTCCAATGCTCACTTACTATTGGCTGAGTCTCACTTTTAATAACCCACATCTGCAGAAAAACTTAGAAATTGCTTCAGCTATGAACAGTTCTATCAATCTTACATTCTTATTCTGTTTTTCAGGTTCACGGAAGCCTCCTATATAACTTCGGGATATCTTCAAAAATAACTGTGGTTGCTAGAAACTCCTATTAAACCAGTATACTCAGAAAACAAACAAAAAAAAGAAACCAAAATGGTTTGTCAAGCCTTTGAATACTTAGCTCATGCCATTTGCTTGTCTGAACTCCTAGCAAACAATAGCCAAAAAATAGGTCTCAGAATTTATCACATTGTCCTAATACTTACGGAAGTTCAACATAGAAGAATCTCACATATACTTTAAAATTCTATGTATTAAACAATATAGATCCACTGATGAACTTTAGGCATTTCTCTTCAATAACATACTACTTACTGTTCAAATGGAAAGTATTGTATTTTGAAAGCATTACTGTATTATGAAAAAACCCACAATACTTTTTGGAAGAAAAGACCCATTGGACAATTACTCATGGTTATTTTTTTTAGTTCTACTTGTTTATTTTTGTTAATTCTAACCCATAAAAGCCAACATCATTCGCACCTGAAGTCATGGCCTGTTGCTGAATCTCTGGAGGGCGGTGCAGTTTCTGGTGCTGATGATGTATGTGCAGAATGGGTTTGAGAAAGCAAACCCATTCCTTTCCTGTGATGATATCATCATGGATGGTCCTGTCACCAGCAGTGAAGCTTTTCCTGGAGATTCCCTGGGGCATTCATAGAAGATCATGGTCCTACTCATACTTGAGAATGAATTAATTAGCTTGACTTTATGTGCTGGTGTAGTGACATCTGTGCACAAGCTGAAGGCTGTTAATAGGAAGACTATGTATACAGAGTATCTGAGTGGCCTGTGCTGTGGGCAAGAACTTATTAGGTCGGGATGATTTCACTTAGACAGTCCTCAGGAGCATACTAAGGGCATGGGGGCTGTAATGGCCAGTTGTAATTAGCAGACTAAAATCCATCATTCTGCATACATCATTATCCACTGCATTTGGCCCTCCTGTGTTTACTTTCCTTTATCCAGTGTTATTGTCAGATTGCCAATAGTGGCCATTTCACATCCATTTCCAATGGTGAAGAACAGGATTTTCCAGAAGTAGTTTTAGTCAGAATAAGGATTTAGTACCCTGATTAGCTGCATGCCATTGACAGATATAAATTTATCCCTAAGAGGGTAAGTTGAGACACACTATCCATTTCTGAGCTTCACAATGATTGACTGCAGCCCCATTTAGTACGAGGGATTCAGTTGTATTTAGTGTATACTCTTCAAGGGCAGCCTGAAATACTTTGCACTCTTAATTCTGAGTATATGGTTTATGGTTTAATTTCTTTAATGCAGTACTACCCTTCTGTCATAGAAAGGCAAATATTTTTCAGAATTACTTTATGCAGGGGTTAAATCTACCTCAGTCATTTCATTTTGAAGTGACCTTGTTTATGCTGTGAGGGAAAAAATACTTATGTGTTTGTTAAACTGCAGCTGCGTGCTCAGCATAATAGAAGTCTGCACCTCTGCCTCCAAAGATTAATATAATTTTGATTAGAATCCAGTGAAAGTCTTAAAATGCTTTTGGTATTATATTACTAAATTCTGCATAAATTTTGGCCTATTGAAAAAAGGAGACTCTTTTAACAGAAAATATGCTGATTTTTCTCATACCCATGTCTTGGTAACCTAAATATTGGAGAAATCAACTTAGAGCTTGGAAAGCATTGTCTGAGTGACACTAAAAATATTTTATTTAAATAAACACCACAAAGAGCAATAAAACTTTTCAAGGGCACTGCTAAATTTTTTGAGCATCAGATGTGAATGTGATTAATGTTTTCTGAAATAATTTTACACAATGTACAGAATTGAGGACACACATATCTTTGGCTTTTGTCTTTCATTTTTATCAACGTTTTTTCTTTCAAATTTCTGTTTATGACCTACTGGACCTATTTTATAGTACCATTTAGTATCACTGGTGTGGTCACTACGGACGTTTGAATTTACTGACTTTTAAACCAGCATTGCCCAGTCTGAAGGTGAGCTCTCAGAGTTATGATTTAGAGTTATCATATTAATTCTGTCTTATATCATGAAAAGAAAACAGGACATGGCCTCAAACCATGACATTTAGATAGACACTTCAGAAACTCCAAGACTGGAGTTTGGCAGTTCAATGTGGAGTTTTGATTTTGCCCAGTTTAACAAAAAGGTCACTTTGTAAAAATTACATCTGAATTCATAGTCCTATTTCAAGTGACCCACAACTTTTAGAAGGTTATTCAGATTCAGGAGTTTAGCAAAAAATATATTGTGGGTTGAAATATATTCTTTCTTTCAGTTCTCAAATAATTTTACAGTCCAGGGACATTTGGGGGGGTCATGAATAAAAAAAAAAAGGTTTTAATTGCGGCAAAGTCATAACTGCAGTTGTTCACGTGGATTATTTGCTTCCTAAGTTGAAAGAGAAGAAAGAGAATGACTTCTGCAAGCCAAAGGCACGAATCAACATAAATTGCATTGGTTCAAATACTGTGATTTAAGAGAAGGAAACAAATTAATATAAAAACCCCATACATTAACAACAAGATATTTCTTAAACTGAATCTTTCTTCTCAGCTTTGTTTTTAGATCCCCACATCTAGTAAGCTGTTTCCTTGCTTTGCTGTGAAAGAATCAGGGTTGTTATTCAAAAACATTATGATCTGTATTTATGACCTCATAAAGACAAACTAACTGCATATTAGTGTTGTTACTGATTGTATTTCTTTAAGCTGAGTTTATGGAGAAATTAATCCTACTGAGTGCATACACTGTAGTCAGATGGCATTGTTAACTTTGCCATTGATCAAAAGAGCAAAGAAAATTTCTAATCAACGCCTTGCAGCCCTCTTTTAGCTGTCTGCTGGTACCTGGCTTACAGCACTCATCAGTTCTTCAAACAGCCTTTGTTGCTAACCTGTCTGACCACCTTACACAATTGATTTTGAAGAATTAATAATGTATGTGAGACCCTAAGGGTCTCTATTTCTGAGAAGCAAAAAAAAGATTACTTTTTGAAGGGACGCATTGATGAGCTAGTTTGTATATGATTCAATATACAAATCCCGACCAACCCAGTCATTAAGTTATATCGTATGTTGTATGCGAAAAATTTTTTCATAATAGCCTTACTACAGTTTTGGGCTCAGGACTCCAGAGCCTCAGATGCTGTAAAATATTCTTTCCATAGTGTTGATAAATAAGCCAGCTAGCTTATGATAAGGTATCAATCAATCCCTGGTGTCTATAGTTAAAATTTTCTGTTCCTAGTCCAGAGGTTATGTGCAAATCTAGTCATCACTTCTTTTTGCTAGCTGTGTTGTCTGACACATCAATAACAACAAGCTACAGATGTATACAGACTGAGTCAAAATGGTTGTACTAAAGGACATTTACCCCTCTGGAGCATTAGGCTTCAAGAGAGGGCTTCCAGGCAACACATGAAATATTAATTTGTACTTGAGTTGTCATTTTTCTATGTCCCTTTATATATTGCTGTACTGAGGCATTGACTATACTGCTCTGTATTTTATCTCTTTGTATTTTGTCTAATATAATCACTATATTTTGAGTTAAAATATTATCTTCTCTAGCTTTTTCCTTTGAGCAGTTGATTTGTGGAGATTAGAAACTCATTAAGCATTCACATCCCATGATGATGGGTGTAGCCTACACAATCAAACAGACAGTTTATTGGAAATGTGTATAAGGAGCAACATAAACCATATTTAGATAGCAATTGAGTGTAAATATTTCATAGCAGAAATCAAGTGCCAAGTCTGAATGCTTCCATCCAAAGAACTGACAGCATTTTTCAAATTAACGTCTCCTTAGAAGAACATAAACAATTTTAAAATAAAACCAACTTAATGCAGTCCTCTCATGTAATGCTCAGTTTACATATCTATACAAATTTACTCTATTACTAAATCACATTACTGATTTCACAAGACAAGAAAATGGATATATTTAGGAACTTGGCAAACTAATAACATTAGAGTTCAAATTATCTCTTAGGCTAACAAAAGTAAACCTGGTTAGTTTTTTTTTCCTTTGCAGTGTGAAATAGGAAAACATTTTCTAATGAAGTCCCACAAGGACACAGAAAAGTGCATATCCCAGTCAAATTACAGTTCCCTAAACTAATGTAACTTTCTTTTAATTCTACATTGAGATAATATTTTCACTTGTAAACTAATGGGCATTACAAATATATATTATGCCTTGTTCTAATATAATGTAATGGATATATATATAAGTTTGCACAAACACATACATGTATATCTGTACATGTGTGTGCATGTGTGTGTGTATATTTATATATATAAGTGAATGGCTTTAATTACATCCTTGCATATCAGAGCACTCTGAAGTCATACTGCAACTCTCAATGTGATTTCTGTTCAGAAGATACAAGATTTCAGTTAATTCAGTTTACTATACATATCCTCATAACTGTTTCTGAAGGAGATAAACAAGTACTTAATAAAATATAATCTAAAATGTAAGCAACTTATAGTGATATTGTAAATAAAATAATTTGTGAGGGACAACCATTCTGTTTTCAATTAACCTATTAAAAACCTGTAAAAGATTTAGCATAATTTACACTGTATAGAAAGAGAATAGTTATCATTAATAACAGCATTAATAACTATTAATAACATTGTTGATATCCAACCATTCTTCCACACTACTTTTTGCCTAGCCCTTAATGCACAATATGTTTTAAAATGCTACTTCCCTCTCCCCTCAATGTATGCCTAATGTATTTTCATATTCATAATAAACTTTGAAAGCCATGCCTCTGAAACATCTCTGGTAGCTTCTTTAGTGGCACTTTTTCAGTGCTCTGGTGCCAGGAGTGTAAAGAGCCTGCTGTGCAGGGAGACCACACTGGTAACTTAATTGTCTCTGAAATGTCCAAACTGGTCATCAGTGATATGAGAGTACTGTGCCACTGTCAGCACTGGGGTTTCCATTTATATAATTTATTGTGAGGATATTTTAACTGCTACATAAACTTGTTATCTCATGGTTCACTTCAAATACACTATAGTTTCAGCGTGCATTAAAGCAATACAATTTTACAATAAAAGTCTGCAAATTAAGATGCCCATACATCTGAAAATTTGAACTTTGCAGAATTTAATTCCATATTAGATAGATTTCTTAGGAAACATTTTTTTAGAAGCCACTTTACCCACAAATAAAGTGAGAGATTAGTTTTTGTTTGGTTTGGTTTGGTTTTGCTTTTTGACCTGGTTTTACGCCAGTTTGAATTTTTCATACATAAAATCAATACATGAGCAACATGTCAGTGTGTATTATGGAACACTGAAAATTTACATGGAAATGGGACACAACTAAATCAGACATTTTCTTTTTCCAACTTTTTTCCAAATCTATGTAATTAAAAAAAGAACAAAAACTGCACATATAGTACATCAGAGATTTTACATCCATTTTCTAAATCTCTTCAGATTCAAAGTATCTCTCTGAACAGCTTAAGCCTGACTACAGTGACTGCTGCATATCCTTCTGTGTAAGAGGGCAGCAATAATCACTCCTTGCAAAGAGAGTCACTCTCAGACAATGAACACAGTGAGAGTCCAAACAGTGATCAAAAGGCAGCATGGCTCAGTATCATACTGCTCAGCAGTTCCAGGCTATGTTGAGCAGTTAGAAATGGTAATGAGAGGCACAGAGGGTGCCAAAGACTCTCTTTACTCACAGCATAATAAGCTAATGGTGACCTAGAACTACACAGTCCAATCTTTAAATATTTAAACATTAGATCTTGGTAGTCTTATGAAAAGACTATACCCTATTAAAAGAGGAAAAGTAGTCAGCAATGAATAGGAATGAATAGGAAAAATGTGATATCACTGACCAGAGCTGAATCCAGCTTGACACTGTAAAATATGATCATCTCTGTTCCAGCGCATCTCTGAAGCTAACTACTCTAGCCACTTTGTCTGCTTTACTGAGAAGACTAGAATAGCCCTTATATTTTTAATAAAATAATTTGAAATTGAAGTATTGCATTAATTATCCTGGGGACGTGCCCTGCCCAGCACAGCTGTGTTCTCAGCAGCATGGCCTCAATGTTTGTGACTGCTGCCTGTTCAAGGACAGATGTATTGGTCACATAATCCATCCAGTGGGTGTTTAGGATTGTACGGAGGCAGCGTTGATGGAAGTGTTCTAAGAGACGCAAGTGGTGGCAGTAAATGACCCATGATTCAGACCCATATAAAAGAGTAGACAGTACAATGACTCTGTAAACTCTGATCTTTGTACTTTTCTTCAGGTGTTTGTTTCGCCAAACTCTTTTATGGAGTTTACCGAAGGCTCTGTATGCCTT
>JAWWLV010000121.1:64028963-64051561 GCA_035041135.1 Platyrinchus mystaceus | reverse complement strand
GGGACCGGGATTAGAACCTGTGGCCTTGGCGCTGAGAGACCAGCATCTTAACCGCTAGGCCACCGGGGGTCCCCTCTCCAAATATATATGTGGGAGTATAATCCTGTTGATTGAGAAGTGGGGAGGATGAACATGGTTTTTATTCTGTGATGTTGAATAGATTGAAATCTTGAACTGACTGTTCTAACCAGATAAACCATCATGTCGCAGTTCAGAAATCTTGGCTTAAGTTCAGTAAAAATGCTGTAGCTGAACCTTCTCATTTGCCCTTCCTTGTCAGTTCCTCTCTGACAAGCAGCAAAGAGCTGTCACCAGCCCTGGGATGGCCAATTGCTCCTGTTCAGAAACTGAGTTGAAATGCCATAAAAGCTGTCACTTGGGGTCTTCCTAGGCTCTGGTCCAGGTAAAAGCTTTTATGTCTTGTTCCATCACTACACATTACGGTAGGAAAATCAGGTTATATTCCTCTCTTATGGGGATGAAGTGAATGACAGTTTAGTTGCTCTGACTGCCAGACAGATGGCTTAAATGACACATAAAACATAAGAACATAAAAATTTGTCCATCTCCTATGGTCATTTTTAATATTTAGAAAAGTAAAAAAACTTTTTACATTATTCACTTTTTTTCCTCTGTAAACTATCATTTGCAGACTATTTACTTCTATTTCCTTCATGTTATTTCTTAGACATGGAAATTGTCTTCACAGTCAGATTTAGTACACATACTATGTGACAAATCCCTCACATGTATTATAAAGCATGTAGATAGATATTGTGGATCCCTACTTATTGTAGAGTGGGTATTTTGGACCTCTCAAATGAGTGTGTCTACAGGCAAAAACTAAAGGAAATTTAAGGCTACTACAAGCAAGTTCCATTTGATATTTCCATATTATTCCCATTGTATATGGCTGCAAATGTTAGAAAAGAATGAAAGTCTTAGTACTAACACAGCAAAATGTTGTTTGAGAATATTACACTTCTAGATTGGTCAGGATTGCTCAATGAGGGTTTTGAGATTGATTTTAGATCCCAGAACAAGCTTGTTATGCAATGGTATATTTTGAGGCCAAAGAGGAACTGAGATCCCATACATCCTGGTCTATTTTTCTCACTGACAGCCACACACAGTACTTATTCACTGCTTTTTAATCCTTGGAGGTTCTATGACAACTTCTTCATCAGAGTCAATGTATATAGCATTTTGCAGTTTTAGAAAATTAGCTGGTGAATGACTGCATGAATTTTAGATAAGGCAGAATTATAGACTGCTTGACACAGAGCTTATTCCTTGCATAGTTAAGAGTAAATTAGGAGACAAAGAAAGACTTCAATTACAGGTACTGGACATTACTTTTCTCAAAACTTCTAAACCCTTTCTGAAGGGAAAGAAAGAGCTGGAGAAGTGAAGGGGTATTTTACTTCAAAGTTGGACAGTTAGTCTTTGTGCTTGGCTTGAGCACAAGAGTTTTTGCTGTAAGGTATTATCACAAGATGCTTTTGCCAGGATACTGCTTCTAGAGCTCTCAGATTGCATTAGTCTGCAGTGAGCTGGGAAAAAATCGGAGGGAAAATCACTTTCTTCTTTTCTCTTTCTTTTTTTTCCCTCCTTCTGTCCAGTAAAATCTTCAGCTATCTTTTGAAGTACAGATGATGATAAAAATGAAACTGTTCTTGGACAGCCTGCTACAATGCAATGTCTGTTTCTAGCTACATGTGAGTACTTTTAAACTGAATCCTTCTAGAAAAAAGCAATATTAAAATTAAGTGCTATCAAATAGTATACGAGTAAGTATACTCGTCAAATGTCAGGGTTATCTGCCACTTCTATATACCAGAGAAGGAAAAATAGCCCACACAAGTTGTACAAAGGAAAGAAAATGAAAGCTGGGGGGCAACATCCATGTAAGAAGGGAATGGTAAGAAAGAGTTCTAAACTTGCTTTATTTAAAGTAGTAATTGGAGTGTGCAACACAATAAAAATAAATAAATAGATAAATAAATAAATAAATAAATAAATAAACCTCCCCATACACATAAACACACAACCCCCCCAAAAAAAACCAAAAAGCCCCACAGATGGTTTCCTTTTCTTCCACAATAAAGATTTTTGAGGGAAAAGGGTCAAAAAGATTTCCCTTTGCATCATTTTAACACAAAATAACATTGAAACATTCACTGAAACTGAAAGGCATTACATTTAAAAGGATAACTACTTTAAGTCAGTATATAATTAAACCATAAAATTCACTGTAATAACATCATTACAGATACAGTTTTATGGAGCTGTGAATATTGTTATTTATATAAAATATGTTTTAAAGAGTCTCTCTTTTCAAAGGAAAGACAAGTTATCATGCTCTGGGGCACAAATCAAACTCTAATGAACAGGCCTTAGAAGCACTCTTCCTCTCCTGTGTCAGATAACTTTATTCTTGGGCTTCTGCATTTTCAGTTGTTTCCAATATGGTGGTTCCAGTGCCTTTTTGATCAGAACTCCATTAACTCTTCTGATGACCACACTCCATTATAACAGTGCAAGAAATATCTAGGAAGAGTGGGGTAAGTTTACCTGTGGAGTCTTAAACAGTTCCGAATATTTGATAGGACTTTGGATCAAAATGAACTTGGTATCTGAAGACCTCAAAACTGTGTTGAATGGGAAAATAGTACAATAATGACTGAATGTCATTTATTATTTGCATTTTTCCAGTCTATTTCTCTGGGCAGAAACAAAAGAAATTCAAACCCTAATCAAAACATGATTCAGAGACTAGAAGCAATCACTTTTCTATGGTATCCAACAGAATAACTACAGAAAACAAATTATGATTTCTGAATTAATGATGACCCAAACCATTTGGTTCAGAGTGCACAGTGAAATGACATAGAGAAATATCTGTTGTGACATTGAAGGAAAAAAATGGTTGTTGTATGAGAACCAGTGCAACATGATGTGATCACAGGGATGCTGCTACATTATTCTTTTAGAATAAATGTACACTGAACAAATTTGAGACATATATACATCATCATATATATCCTAAGAAAAATTACATGAGTGGGTACTGAGCCCACTACTGTCTATTGGTTGCAGCTGTGTGACTGAAGCTGACACGAGGTAAAAAGCCTTTCATGTTGTTTTTATCTTCATCACTTTATGAAGAAGGTAAAGTTTTATTCACACACTGATTTAGAGACTTAGGAACATGTATGTCCCAAACCAAACTAATCTATTAGTCATAATGTCTCTTCGAGAACGATCACCAGAGCTTCCACATGCATGTTTTAATGCAGATAGTAGGTCTTACTGTACCATATCTTGGAGTACCTCTTCCAAGCCCCATTCCAGTGAGTAAGACAACAACCAATGCCTCCAAGGAGGACCTGTATCTTCACAGGACAAATTTAAGGGCATTTAGAAGGTGTTTAGGTAGTATGATGAACATAACATTTATTACAGCCAGTAAAAAAGGCAACATAGATTGAAGTTTTAAAAATGTAATTATCAGAATGAGAATTTAGCCAGCCTATTAGCTGAGTTAATGTTTTTCTTTCATTGAAGTACAGTGATATCTGAAGGAGTTCATATCTCTTATGACAAGTGTTGTGTGTGGTATTGAGGTGTTTACTTTCAGGCCAATAGTTCTTTCTTAAAACATGTATCCCCTTCTTATCTCCTTGATGTTACAAGATGGCACAGTGAAAACTTACAGGGCAGGAAAGTAGTTTCTAAAGTATTTCTCAATTTTATCAGTAAAATACAATCCTTCCTGAATTTCAGTAGGCGTTAAGGTTGCCCTGGAGATTTACTGGAGAAGTGTGTTAATATGACTTATGTAGGTGTTTCAAAAAAGCTTCCAAAGGCCAAACAGATTTTTTTTTTTTTTTGTCTGGGGACTCACACATTTTAAAGCTTATAAAACTGTATTAAGTACAGCTAAGAAGTTTAGTATGTATAAAATTCCACTTTCCTGAGGACTCTTTCAAATTGTGAACAAAAGACTCTGTGCAGCACATAAGTATTAACAGGCCTCTAGATCTGATTGAGCAGATATTGCTCCCTTTGTTATTTCCTACTCTGTTCATCTGCACACACTGCATATTCTTGCATCTCTTTCTGTTTTTTCTCAGCTGTCTCTTTCCACACAGTGAAGAACAAAACTGTAACAACTTTTAATGGACTTGTATACATAATGGAGCTAAGCAGACAAGGGAGGGCTTTTCTCCACCTTTCATTTATTTTCTTGCCAGACAAAAATTTGCTTTTGGTGCCTTCAAGCACAATGTGATTTCCTCTTATACATAAATATCAGTATAGTTTAACTGAAAGTGATTTTCTCTAATTTCTTATCCAAAGACTTGAGAAAGGGAATGAATAAATAAAAACGTTAGTATAGAACGTCTAGAATTTGACCCAGAGATTTCAGCCTCATCTGGGCTTTTAAGGTTCCTGTCCTGAGGAGCTTCAGGTTACCAGGAGACTGATGTAAGCCATTTGGATTGACTGAATCTGTCAGCCACCTGGAGGTGAGTTGAACTGTGCTACTTCTTGCAGCATGTGTGTCTTGAAGGAGTCCCATGTCCCCAGGAGTGTGCTATATGGGTTATGACATGCAGCAGTGCTTGCAGTGTCCCCATGGGCCTCTTTCATGTGATCCAGCATGCAAGTATTGTACTATAAGCTAGGCAGATTCAATATTTCTCCCATTGGAATTGATGCAAATGGAGATGTTTGGCTTTGGTTTTGTGTCTGTAGCTGTGAAAACTAGCTTACCTAGATTTCAACTTTCAATACTTGCATCTCATCCTCAACTCTTTCTTCTTGATAATGTTCTGACCCATAGTAGAGGAGGACTCTTCTTGCCTTCACCTGCCAAGCACCTGTTACTTCTGCTTTCAGATATCCTTTCAAACATATGTAACCATTTTCATCTTTATAAAACTTTGTTCTCTGATTTTGCTCTGCAGGACTCACTGCTCCAGAGGCTGAGTACAGTGATATGTGGTATCATTGTCATATGCAGCAGTTTATGAGCAGATTTGAATTAAAAACATGACTTGGACAATATATGTATATTCAGTGAAAAATCACACCAACAGGCATCAGGTTATAGCTGTATTAAAAAAAACAAACAACAACAAACTAACAAACAAACAAACAAACAAACAAAAAACCCAAACAAACAAAAAACCCAAAACACCAAAACCAAACCAAACCAAAAAAACACCCAGAACAGTAATGTAGTGTGGTTATTGTTATGAGCACGCTTATTTCTGACACTTAGTATAATGTCTTAGTTTAAAAAACCAGCAACTGCTAGGGGGAAAAAATCAGTGGGTATGTATGAAAGTTCATGAACTTCAGCATGCTTTCACCAGCTGTCCTTTAAGCTATTTATTTCAAATTAGATGGCAGTGCTAAAAGTCAAAATGATTTGATAATCAATTTCAGCAATTAAAATCTTTGTTTTGATCTTGAGGGAGAAAGAAAAATCCTTTCTTATTCTCCTTTGCTCAAAGAAGAACTGCATCTTAAAAGTCCAAGATGGTTTGTATGCTAGTTCCCCATCTTATTTGCCACTCAGCTGGATGCAGAACTTTTGTCTTTGATGCGGTAAAATGTAGAAATAAGCCTGACAACTGACACTACTACACATCTGCAGAACTAATGTTCATCTCCTGTTGTGCTGCTTCCAGCACTCTTCCCACAGCATCTTTCTCTTCTCTGTTCTATTCCAGTAGCTTGTGCTCTTTCAGCATTTCCGATTCTAAACCCTTTTTGGTCCTCAGCTGGAAGCTGGCTTTGTGAAATCTTCACCTGAGAGGAGAGAAGGTGGGAATCTTGATGTAAACTGTCTGGACTAAATCCAGTTTACAGGATGTAAAGCAAATCTAAAAAATATTAGGATGGGCTCTTTTGCTCTTAAACTGTATAAACTAATCTAATTTAGATTTTTTTCTTTCTAATTAAAAAATGTTTATGTTTGTGTAATTCCATTGTAATTTGTAGGTGCCAGCTATATAGTATGTCACTCACAGGATTTCTTAGTATACTTAAGGATTTTTGCCAGCCTCTGAAAGGAACCTCCCCTCGGATGACCTCAGGCTTTGAACGTAAATCTAGAACTGACACAGAAATGCTGTAGTGGTGAACAATTTTGGTGATGCAAATGTGTACATAAATGCTGAGGGCTATACAAGTATTAAAATACTACCTGTAGTATAGCACTCCTTTTCTCTTGGTTACCTCTTCTTTCTTACACAGTAGCAAGCGATGAGTGATTGAAAGTGGTAATGATGCTATCACGCTTCAGTTAATCTTAGTTTCTACCTTTTTTCTACTTTTAGAACTTAATAAACTGAAATCCTACCAGGAATTTTATTCTGAAGCTTGTGATCCCAAATATGTGGAACCTGCTCCTTACCTCAGAGAATGAGACTTTTGTACCACTCATTTTCCATGATTTAAACTCCAAAATGTTCCTCATTTAATCACTAAAAAAAAAAAAAAAAAAAAAAGAAAGATATGAGAGACATCAATTTACATTCAGCATGAAGCCCCTTTTGTTAAATTTTCATGAATACCTAGGCATCTTCAAAAGATCTGCTACCATTCAGTCCTAATTCTCCTCCAGGCTATATTGAAGAGCTTAGGTCTAAAGTGGACTATTTTGAAATGGTAGTTTTTCACCATGCAGGCTTTAAACTTCTACTGGAAGTATTTCAGACTCACAGCTAATAAAATATTATAGTAAATGTCTGCTAGGAATTCTGCCAGTCTGATAGCACAATACATTATTATGCAAATAGAGCTACTAATTTTCCTCCACATTAGTGCTAGAATAGATTATATAGAACCAGGTTTAATTGCTGAATGTAATTGGCAGCTCTTTCCTGAAGCTGAAGAGGGAATTAATTGTCTCTCATTGTTACTTCTTGATGTCTACACGTATCCTCAGGATTGCAAACAGGTAAAAGAAACTGTACTGTTGTGCATGTGCTTTTCTCTTCTGATTTAGCTCCTGTCTAACTTTGTGTTGCTATTTTTGGTCTTTGAGATACTGAACATTCTTGGGATGATAAACAGATCTGTCAGCCTTGTACTTCTCTTGAGTTAGTGAGTCTGTTGCTGTACTGATGTAAAGTGTGTTAAGTATCTGTCGGGGTGGGGGGAAAGCAGCTTCACTTTTTCTCTTGGAAGAAATTCATTGACTTGCCTCTAAGAAATAGTCCAGAAGGAATACTGAGGAACAGCAGAAGTGTATGAGACTGGATAAACTTTTAAACAGTAGCTGTTAGCTGTGCATATGATGAGATATTTCTTTAGTATTTCCTCCTATGAGAAGACTTTTGAAATGGAATTTTTATTTGCATTATTATGTTTAACAGTCTTGGGTGGATTTATTTATTTTTTTCCAATTGAATACTTCATAAATTGTTTCTTAATCCCTTTAATATTTTCTACCTCTACAGTATTTTATATCTTCTGTTTAATCTGCTTACAGTTGCTGTTTTCACAAGGGAACTAAAAAGTGTGGCTAGAGAAAAAATATGTAGTAATTAGTCTCAAAATCATGTCTGTTATACAAACACAGGCTGTTTATTACTCCAAGATTTGATAATATCAGTGGACAGCATTGCTCTTTGTGAAGTTATAGCAATCTCATCTTTCTTTTCTGACCAGTGTGCTACTTCAGGTTATGTGTACCAACACCTTTCCTTTCGCAGCTAAACAGGCCAAGTTTTTTTCTGCATTCACAAGACAGTGACTGTCTAGTGGTCACTCCAAGTGACCTCATGTAAGACTGTCTTATGAAAGTGAACTTAACATTTGCTATTTGCCTAAGCAGGATGATGTGAACTTCATAGCAGTTCAATATAAACACATGAGAATCTACTCTCTTAATGTCTTAAAGGTAAGGCAGGTGGGATGCTGCCTTGTACATTAATCTTTATAAGTTGTCTTCCTACTAGTTAAATGGTTGTCAAATAGAAAAGAAATTTAGGTGGTGGGAAAACAGAATAAGCGTTTAAATGGAGATCTCAGTTCAACTGCCTTACACAAGATATCTGAAATACTAATAACACTCACCTGTGAGGACTGTGTTGACAGGTTTAGCTAGTAAATGTTGATTTCAGAGCAATGATAAGTACTCTCCTTGGAAGAGGTACAGAGAGGAGATAAAATGTGAGGAAACAGCTGAGAGCTATCCCCAAAGAGCTAGTGTCTGTGAGGGGCATAAAGAAATGTACTGCAGAAAAGGGTGAGTGAGGGTATATATTAAATCCACTTAAAATAAGACTCTTATTTTAAGAAATTAATTAATGGTACAGCTCTGCTCCGGGCTTTTTAAATGTGCATCACTCTTGTGAAATTCATGATTTAGTTTCTTGGGTGGCTAGTAAAGATGCTTTTTTTTTTATGCATTTTTAGTTCTGGGATGAGGTGGGGTGAAAAAAAAATGGGAGTGTGGGGGCCTAAATGCTCTCTCATGTTAGTACAACCTGGTTATAAATAGTAAGCTTCACTGAGTTTATATTTAATATACAGATGGAAATGGAGCTCTGGCATCTCTTCTTTCTTTCTGTATGAATTCAGTATGTAAAAACCATTGTTTTTATTTCTACTTCATGTGGAGACAAAGGTTTGATACTGTCACAGCATTCTTTCTGGACAAAATGTTCAGCATGCAGCTGAATAACCATGTTATATGATGGATGAGCAACTGGCTCACAGCTCAGGTACAAAGAGTTATATTGGATGGGGTAACATCAGGCTGCATCCAGTCACTAGTGGGATTCCCCAGGGCTCCATCCTTGGTTTAGTTATCGTCATCATCTTCATTAACAACTTGGATGCAGGACTCAAAGGAATACTAAGTCAGTCTACTAACAGCACTAAACTGGGAGGAGCTCTCAACTTTCTCAAGGGCAGGGATGCGCTGCAGAGAGACCTTGACAAATTAGAGAGATGGGCAATCAATGTGTGAACTTTTCCAAGGGCAAGTGCCGGATTCTGAACCTGGAATGGGGAAACCCTGGATGGACTACAGACTGGGGAAAGAGATGCTGGAAAGCAGTGCCGCAGAAAGGGACCTGGGGGTCCTGGTTGATAGCAAGTTGAACATGAGTCAGCAGTGCCCTGGCAGCCAGGAGGGCCAACTGTGTCCTGGGGGGCATCAGGTAAAATATTGCCAGTTGGCTGAGGGAGGTGATTGTCACTTGGAAGCAGAAGTATGAAAACAGAGAAAAGAATGAAAGAAAAATAACTTTTTTGGGGAAAAAAAAGTGATTAAAAAAGCTTCCCTTGAGTTCTTTCTGTCTTTACTTAGAAATTCACTCTGTCTTTTGGAAAAGACCTGGGTCTGTAAGCTTGTAAATGCTGGGAATGGTAGTTATGAATTTTCTTCAAGTGTTAAATTGGTAGATGTGTTCTGGTTGATGACAAACTCCTGTAAGAATAATACATATTTTATTTGGCAAGGGAGGAAATCTAGAAAGAAAGGAGAAGTATATAAAATTCCCAGAACTAAAAGGTTTATAGTACTTTGGTACATCTTCTCCAGATTGCAATATGGCTTGCTCATGTTTTGTAAAATGTGTGAGGTCTGAAGGGTCTAGTAAAAGTAAATTTGTGTAATTTTAAAATCATATACAGCTGAAAGTTCATCTGTTGAGCACAAAAATATAAATCCCAATGAAAGAAACTAGAGCAGGGAGAAAATCAAAATGAACCACGAGTCAGCTTCAAATAAAAAAAAAAACAAACAAACAAAAAAAAAATCAAGCCTAGTTTTTTGTGTGAATAAGCACAGAAGAAAGGATTATTGCAGAGGATTTATTTTGGTTTTATTGTGGGTTGTTTTTTTTCTGTTTGAGAGACTGAAATCTTAGTTTTTGCATAAATGTGCGTTTTAAAGTACTATTTTAGTTTTAGCTATCTGCAAACATATCACCTAAATGTGTTGTTTAGTTCTTAGGAAAGAAGACCTAATGTCATCATTCCTTCTGAATTCTCCCCTCAGTATTTAATCTTTTATTGTAAATACATGTGTGCTTAGCACCGCAGAATTCCTCGGCTGCTTCCACAGGAATTGAAAACTTGTACCTTACTAGATGTCTAGGCATCATACCATGAGACAAAGCCATGCACAATATGGATTTTTAGTTCTGCTGATTACAGAACTTCTTGTGTAGTTTCTCCAAAAGCTTTTGACACACTGGTCCCAGAGGTAGGTTACCCAACCTGTTGCAACTGTAATTCCTTGCTCTCAGAAGTACATAACTAAAGAATATTGGTCTGACTTGTGAATTCTTGTAGGCAGAGATTTTTCCAGAAACCAGAACAGTTGACATTTCTTGGAAACAGGCCTAGCTCAGAATTAAATAAAAAATACAGAGAGACTGAACAGATCTGGCCATTTTAACCTTTGTTGAATAGCTTGCTGTCTTTTTTCCTTCCTGATTTTGACCAGACTAACCTTTGGGGGAAAGGGTCTGAACATCCAGGGAACTCACATAAAGAATACTGAGCTCTCATAAAACATACTGAAAAGGTCAGTATTACACAGAATTGTGTAATTTAAAAGATGCAGTTCATAGAATGGCATTCAAGTTAGCTCATTGTAAGAAGAGCTATTTTCCATCAGTTACGGAGACAACAGTCCTCCCTTGGGTATTTTTCATTTTTTTTCTCTTCCCTTATTTTTGCTCTTCACGTACATGTTAGCTTGGCTTGCAGTTTTACAGTCATGTACCCCATGGGGCAGCCTCATGCTTGAGCAGTGGAACAGTTTTATTTTTATTGGGTATACACCTTGTCCTATTTTTATGAGATAGAATGAGACGTTCAGTTACAGGAAGAACACAGCCACCTGTATAATAGCTAGTGTATACATGAAGTGGGATTCTTCTTACGTCAGCTAAAATAATTTTTTGTGACTTATCATGTTGTTCATTTGGACATCTCTGCAGAACAGAAATTTTTCTGAACTTTCTACTGTTATTAGTTCTACAGCTGGTATTATATTTGCTTACTTCAGGCCTTCTGACAAGGAATGATTATAAAAGGGACAAGTCAGGTTTGAACCACTGGGCCAGTCATGAAGCAGAGGATGGTGTTTGTGTGTGTTTCCAGGAACACTGACATATGAAATTCAAAAGGTTTGGGAGTTCATTTGGGCTTTTATATCCCAATCTCTTTGATCAGGAAATCTGACTCAAAACTCTCAAAATAAAATATTTTCTCTTGAGACTTCCACTGATCTCCAGGGGCTATGAAAGTAGTTATACTTTCTGTGTTTTGATGATTTAGGAGCTTTGAAGAAGGCAGAAATATGTTGTGGGGTTGGGGGAAAGCACAGGGTAGTAGTAATACTCTAGTACTGTTCCCTTCAGCAAACTCAAAGATGTTCTGCAGTTAAACTTCAGGAAAAATTCTGGGTTTGTTTTAGCAAATAATTTTATTCCACCTCTTTTGGGCTTAGCAAATCAGAACTGACACGTAAAATAACGAAATCTATTGATTATAAGGTGTCTGGTGTATTAAAAAGCTGGTAAATGAAGAATATTTCCTTTTATGTATGATATTATTGAACATCCCTCTTGTCATGGGTGTTATTAAAGTTTCTAGCCTTGGTTTAACCAAGCCTATAGCTATTAAATATAGAGATGACAACTTTTCCCTGAGACTAGGTGTCAGGAATGATGTGGCTGAAGGGCAGGGCAGGAACCAAAGTGTGACTGGCTTTTGGAGAACATCTGTTCAAAGGAGAAAGACATTATTGCTGGGCATCCTGTGGCAAGAGATGTTTTTTATTTTTTTTTCCCCCTCCCTCCAACAATCTATGTTCATATGGAGGGAAACTTTCAGTGTGACTGTAAATGTTTTAAGGCTTCAGAAGCCTTTCACAGTTTCTCTAAGGTCAGCCATTTTTACATGTTCATTAATTTCCCTTTAAATCCTGTTTTTCTGAATGGAACAATGTTGTTTCCATGCAGACAAAAAAAAAAAAAAAAGTCAAAACAACAAACACACCCCCCAACTCAAAGGATAAGTGATCTTTGCTTTTCAGGTGGGGAATCAAAGAGCAGGGTAAGAAAGAGAGCTTGTTTTTCGATAGTCAGCTTTCTTGTTTGCCTTCTTTACTCACTACACTTAATGTTTGCACATCTAAATCAAACAATCGTAATCCTCTATTTACAGCAGTGTCAGCTTCCAAACTTCTTGTAATTGGTTTCTATTTTATATTTCTTACCCTTTTAAGAGCCTTGCTAGCTACTTTAGGTATTCTTGGTGTTAGTAATGAGATAATTTATACTTTAATTAAACAGAGCTGCTACAAAATATTACAAAGGAATCTGGGAGCATTTATCCCTTGATTTTTGTGTCCTTGAATTTCTAACTGTGTGGCACTCTGAAAAGTAGCTTTTACTGCCCAGATTTTACAGTGTGTCCAAGCAACACTGTTCCTTTCATCCGATTATAATGTTGTTTTACACTTTTTTACTTAATGACTCATACTATTTGTCTGAAACATGTAACTAGGCATACAGAAACAGTACATCATCTGTTTTTCAAGTAAAATCTTATAAATCAATGTTAGAGGGCAGGTTTCTTGGTTTTTATTACTTTATTTTCCCTTGTCAATGTTGTGTGCAGTAATGGTGGTAAAAACCTCATTCTTCTCCCCCTGTCCCTGACTCGTCAGGTAAAATAAGGTTACTCTTGAAAGAATGTTTTTTATTATTGTCTAACCATCACATCATCTCTACATGTACAAGATCTTAATTTTAGACATGCATCACTTCTGAGATTGCTTAATTCAAAGTAAAATAAAAACTCTGGATGCTTTCTGACCTTTCAGGAAGAAAAAAACAATTTATGCAATCATGTGTTCACACCTTAGAAAAGAATAAAATGGAAAACACAAGAGACTGGAAAACCTATAAAAACTAAAACATAAAATTTTCTTTCTGTGAGTATGAAACAAGGAAATGGGGAATAGCAACAATTTTTAAAGTCTGAATATTTTAATTTTGAAGCTAAGATGAATGCTGCTAGATTCCCCCCTGAATTGTTCCATTTTTGGTATATTGCTAATTTTTATATCCAGTCACATTGTTGTCTGATTTGATGTATGGTGTTAAAGAACTTCTGCTCTGCACAAATATTTTGAGTTAAAGCTTAAAATTCTCCAACCATGCACCTTATTAGTATTTCAGATTATTTCTGCATTACTTACTATTCATATTGTTCTGCATTTTTGGATGACATTGCAAAGCTGTAGGATTACCGTTGTAAATATTTTTGTGATTAAAGCTACAATTTTCTAAACATTTTTTATGATCTGAGCACTTAGATGTCTGGATTCCTGTCTTAAACACCCTACATTTGTTTTAAAATCTCTTTAAGTTGTAAAATATTTTAAAATGGGACATTGAATTAGACACTGCAATTTTTTGGCTTATTTTAGAATATGTTCATTTCTAAATTAATGGGCATATATCTCATGATAATGGTGTCTAGTGAGAATTTGTTTCTCTCTCTCCACCCTATAAATGTGTCGTGTATAAATAACGATTTTTCCCCTTTACTTGCTATGTAAAAACAGTAAATTATATTGCTGTAGGATGCTACAGTGGGGGTCTGCAGAGAGTACGTGAAATGAGAACACAGAAAAGTTCACGAACTTTATACATTGTGTATACATTGACTTGGTTCTCAGTATTGTTTTGCCAAAACAAGGGCCCAGATACAATATTTAAGTCTTTATCCTCTTCATTTTAAAGCAAAATATCATAAAATGGCCCTTTTCAAGCATGTTTGCTTTCGACTCAATTTATTGAACCTCTTATTGTGTTCTGAGTTAAGTTAAAGCCTGTTGTAGCTTCAGCGATCATGTTAATCTCCTTTAGCAGGCATAAATGAAGACACCAAAGAGCTGTTTTAGCAAAGCCAGCTGAGAGAGATTTTCAAGATCAGTGCTGAATCCTTCATCAAGATAATAAAATGTGACATTCAAAAGATGATTTGAAAGGTGTGATATTAATAATGGATTTTTTTACATTCTTGGATGCTGCATCTTAATTAACAGAGCACTTGTTCTTGTCTCTGACTTAAAAAAAGCAGAGTGCATACAGCCTGATTGTTAGACTTCTGCACTTAAAAAGCAGATAGAATTCTTTGGTTGGATGCTAGGCATACATAAACCAGATCACTGACATGCATTTAGTTTGTCCACAGTAGCAGGAGGTGTTTCTTAATGTTTAGGTTTAAAGGGAGATGCATTGCTTCTACAGGATGAAGTTGAGGCCATACTCTCAGTGGAAGAAATCTGTTCTTTCTGTCTTGGAGCAGCCTGACAGAATGACTGTGTCATCAATTGATGGTAGTCAGGCAAAGGAAGGGAGAAAGCAAAGTACACAATACTCAGTCAGTTTGCATTCCTCTGCTTTTATTCAACTACTGTGCAAAGGCAACTTCCATTATTTACACACCTCCTTCTGCCCAGTCCTGCTGTTAGGCCATCACATGTTTGTGACACTCATCTGTTCCAACAGAAATTGTGATATAAGATATTTAGGATCATTACACATTCAGCACAAGATTCAGTAAGTAGAGAAGGTGGGTTGCAAGTCTTCAGACGCAAACCCATCACAGCTAATACCAGAGTATGCCAGGAATAATTACAGAGATTGAGTTGGAAGTAGATTTATCTGAAACATTTAAAACTCTCCTGAAGACTGGA
The DNA here is from genome assembly GCA_035041135.1 of Platyrinchus mystaceus. Taxonomy (NCBI): domain Eukaryota; kingdom Metazoa; phylum Chordata; class Aves; order Passeriformes; family Tyrannidae; genus Platyrinchus; species Platyrinchus mystaceus. The sequence continues at coordinate 64,036,806 of JAWWLV010000121.1, read as the reverse complement.
AACCTACATTCTCTGAGGGACTGACGTGGCCTTGCACTTACTCAGAGTTTTTTATAACAGCACTTACTATGCTATTTTAATGGTGCTATTATCTCTTGAGTCAGTGGCATGTCTTTTGTATTGCTATAGGAAAATAGGATAAAATACTGGGGTTTGCAGTTGTTTAGCACCATCACTGATTCACACTGCTGTTGCCTGAATAAAGTAGACAAAGAAAATTATCATTTTTCTCCTCAAATTACTCCTTTCTCTTATTTTTATACACATTTATAAAATGTTATTTTCAGTCCTCAACCTAAATCTGTTGGCTCTGTGATTTCACAGTATTTTCTGAAAGCTCGATCTTTCTCTTTCACCAAGAGTGCCTGTATCACACAGTCCTCACAGAGTTGGCAGCACAGGGCAAGTGCTCAGTGTGTGACCAGTCCCTTGAGCACAGACAAAGGGTAGGTGGAGGAGAGGATTTCTGCAAGACTGGAGAAGTTGAGTAGCCTGACAGGGATTCCCGAAGTGCTTGTGATGAAAGGGTTGGTTTAACAGGCTACAACTCTTGCTAACCCTGTCTGGATATCCCTTCAGTTTACCAAACCCTGTAAGCAGGGAAGATTAGCCAGTCTCCTGTTTGCCTACCATTGCTGTAGCTTGGCTTTCTCCTTTCCCCAGAAACAGAGAAGACACGTACAGGGGCAGCACGGAGACTGATGAGGTTACTCCTCTGTGAGAGAATGTAGAATTAATTCCCTGTACAGCCTGTGACATGGCTTCAATAACTACAGGAATATATGTTGCACAGCCATCACTGCTTATTAGCTCTTTTGCCCTCCTCAGAAAATGCTGGTGACAAAAACCCAAAATGGTATGGTCAGGTTTGAAAAACAAGTTGATATGTACAAGGATGTTGTTCACCTGATTTATTTGACATAAATGCAGATATGTCTTTGAAAACTGATGTGCACTAAAACAGCTGCTCTTTCTTTTTGAAAAGAAGCTTGAATGGCTTTATGTCCTCAAGGTTACCTTCACAAAGTTTATATTTTTTGTGTGTTTGTTCTGAGAAGAAAAACTTCTTTTTATTCCTTAAAGGTCATCTGTGGACAGAGTTCTCTAAAGAGTAATCCCCAGCTTCTCCTTCCAATGGATGCCTAGTAGTAGGAGTGTTAAACGGCTAAAATATCATAGAGTTTCCTATAACCAGGTAGACTTGAAAATCTTCTGAAGAAAATATTCCATCTACCAATATAATATGATTTATTTAATGCAAGATATTTTAATTCTTACTAATTTGCAGTAGTATTTAGCTTTATTTTTTTAATTAAAAATTGGTGGGAACCAGATTGTGAGCTACAGACAGCTGTCTAATTTGCTTTGCTATGCAAAAGTGTTTTCTATTCTCCTTACTGCAGACATGTAAATTATAACCGTTTTTATCTGGTTTTCTTTGTAGATAGAAGATGCAACAAGACTAGTTTATAGTGGGCATGGTTTACTGCTTGCTTGAAAATTTTCTCTTGCTTACTTGAAGAAAATGGGGAAAGAACAACAATTTTTTGTTTGTGTTTTATTATTTACTATAACAAAAGCATTTTTTAAAAAACATAGAAAATTTTCCACAGTAGATGTGCATTTACACATTTCAAGGACATCATTCCTCACAATGCTTACCCCATCAACAGTTGCTGGGTATGAATGGAATTCTCTCCAGGGAAAAGTCTGTTACCTCTTTGATGTGAACAGATCTTTTATCAACGATGATTGCTAATATAATTGAGGGAGACGAGATAGGCTGTTAATTATTCTGTTTGGGTGTGCTTTAATGAAGTTATTGGCGAAGTACATCTGTGAACTTTCTTTTACAAAATAAAGCTTGAAATAAATCTGAAATTAGATTTTAGGGGAAAAAAACCCTGGTATTTGCCTGCACATGGATTGCAATGTTTGTGAACATTGGCATGTTTGTTAGTTTAGCAACAGTATTCCCTAACATGATTCATGCAAGACAATTTTCCTTTAAATAATAACCATTACTTATGTTGGTGGCTTCTTTTCCTGATAAGTAATGTCTTTTCCCCCTGTCAAATTTTTTAGCTGTCGGTATTATTTTGATTATCATGCCTTTCAACAAGACAATGCCAGCAACCAAATAGATCTGACTCAGATAGTGTTTGGTAGCAAACGCTATTGATCCAAATCCTAAATTCTGAGACAACCCTGCTGCCTGTAGATGCCTTTAGCAGGCGATACTTACACATCCTGGCTGGTGAGTCTGAACTGAAAACCTAGTCGCAAAAAAGGGAATAGGATATTGGGAGAAGGGGGCAGTAATCTGCCTGTGGGAGATATTTCTTCATAGAAATACAATTTTTTAAAAGTTTGAAGTGTGGAGTTTTTGTGCTTCTGTTGCCTCAAGTGCACATGAATGGGCAGAGATGAGTAGTGCCACATAATTCCTCCATTTTCTTCTATTGCATTCTTCCCATGAGGTACTGTCAGTCAGTGGGAAAGTCACACTATCTTTGCCTAACCATGTGTTTGAACTACCATTGCTGTTGGTTATTTTCTTACTTTTTTAAAGACAGTGGTTCACCAGTGCTATTCTAGCTTTTCTACTATATCATATGGCTTTCAGACTCTCATTCTTCTACAGCTATGGGACCAAAAGCTAAATAGATAGACCAAAAGTTTACTGTCTCTTGCCTTCTCCTACCCCCAATTTCTGTCTGCTCTTGGAAGTTTCAGAAGAAGGGGTTTTTTGCACTGCCTCTGAAAGAATTATTTCTGCATTGCTCTTCAGCAAAAGTTTTCAAACTTATGCTTATAGGTCAGATAATCATGGTGTCTTCCAAGGCTCATTTTTCATGCACCCAGAATATCACCTTGTATATTTTTGACATAAAAGCTTTTGGGAATTTTGAGTAGGTGAAAGTATTATTCTCTCCAAACAACTCTTAAAGATCAAATGTCTTCAGGTAAAGCAGGTTTTTACCAAAACCAAATGTAAAGGACAGGATGTGGCCAGTGAGAAAGAGGAGTGCATGAGTGTGGGTTAACACTTACAGCTTCTAAACAGGATTGGATTTCCTATAGGAAAAAAGTATTGGCTTACTGGCACTTAAATAGACATAAATATGCACAGCTTCTGCAAACTTATTGTACACCTTGTAATACTTAAGGGTAAGTGTAAGCTTCAGCTAACAAGGCTTATTTTAATTCTTATGATCAGGTTGGTGTTTTTTGTTGTTGTTGTTGGGTTTGTTTGGTTTTTTTTTTAAAGATAAATTTGAAGGACACACTGAGAAAGCAAGATCTGGTTTCAACAGAGACCTGGTTGCACTTTCCCTTAAATTTCCAAGATTCTCTGCTTTTTCATGTGTTCTTACTGCCATTTCAGAATTAATGCCAAATTTCGCTTCTCCTCCTATGATGTCTGTAGTTATAGCTGGTATTGGACATCAGAAGACACAATCCCTTTCTGCCTTTGTTTTTTGTTGTTGTTGTTTGGTTGGTTGGGTTTTTTTGATTTTTTGGTTGTATTTTTAGAGGGTTTTTTGTGGGGTTTTTTGTGCTTTTTTGGTTGTTTTTTTTTTCTATAAGGAATTCTTTCTCTATGTATCTAGTAGTAGGAAAAAAACTCTATTCAACTTTAGGGATGGTGCTACGTTTTACGTAGCTATACAGTACTGTTGGTCAGGACATCCCTGTTTGAAGTACATTATTGCAAAACTTTAACCAGGGATTACATCAGCTCTTCCTTTCATGAAACTGGGGTTGTTGTTAGACCTTGGAGTTTAAAATCTTACTTCACCACTAAGTCAATTGCAAGATTACAGGTTAGTAAGTTGATGAGCAATATGTAAATATAATGGAAGCTGTTCTATTACATAATGGAGAACCTGGGTTACAGTAATATTAACAATGTTCAGAAATGTGGGGAGTTGAGTCATCGGATTACATATGAAAAAATAGTGAGCAGAATGTTCAGAAAAAAAATGAGGTCTTGTTGAGTAGCATGGCAGAATTCTCTTTGATTTCTTCAGAAGCAGCCTTGAGACCTCACTGGTGATTTTAGTTTTGTTCATTGATCATGTTGAAACAAACAGATCCCACTTCTGCTTCTAGCTTAGGTCTTGATCTTGTTAACACTTAAATTATTAACTTGTAAATTTATTATTAGGTTGTTTGTTTCAGGCTGTAGAATTGCATCATGCTTAATTCATACAACACTTCAACTTCCTTTCAACATTGTAAAATTCAAAATAATTTTCTCCCACTGAGAGTCATTTCCTTCCTATACTCTCCCTCACTTATAAACTTTCAGACAGAGAAATAATAATGTTATTTTTAATGTTTCTCTCAAAAAAACAATTGTCAATCCCAGAATTTTAACATTTTAATATGTACTCTGCAGAGACTCACACCAAATTTAGCAGTAATCTCTTATAAATTTCTGCACGTCGTATCTGCATTTAACCTAGGAAAAGTATTCACTGGATAAAACAGCAAGTAAGAAGTCTGCATCAATTGTTGTAAACCAATACATCAGCAAAGTATCTCTCAAAAGTCTCCTTCAATGGCAAGAATTGTGTGTTTATTTACAGGTTTTGTGACTGGGGAAAAACGTTTATTGCATCTGCTTGGTATCATGCACTTTGTATATTACAGTACAGTATTTTGTTCCCAATATTGCTGCACTAAAATAAATTTTAAATAAAACAATGCATGTTAATCTTCTGCTTTAAATTTGTCTCTTGGGAAACAAAGAAAAAAGTATGAAATCATGCAAAATTAGATTCTGTATTTTTGCATGCTTCTTGTGAAAATTTAATTTACATATGCAGCAAACTTGGTTTCATATGCAATTTAAAGGCAGAATTGTTTTCAGAGGCCACAGCCAAAAGTATTATGTTACAGGTGAACTCTGTAACATAAAGTTGTAAAGGTGGGTAATTTGAGTTATAATATTGATAGCTTAATTTATTTGGTGGTGTTATGGTATGTAAAAGGATATACATCTCTATATAGCCATATAGTATACAATATATTGAGCAGACAGTGCACCATGTAGCACTGGCAGGGCTTCTGTGGTGACCAGGACAATCTGTGCAACCTCTGTGAACTCAGGCAAGAAGGAATCATTTGCAAAGACGTTGCTGTGGGCACCACTGTTGCACTGAGCAAACCCTGTGAACCCCAGATAAGGAGGCTGGCCTTTGCAGAAGGGGTTTGCCATTGGGCTGCTATTGCTTTCCTTTTCCACAGAGCTGTTGCTTCTTCTACCTTGTCCTTTGTGTTCATGCCCAAGTTCATGTACAGTCTCCAAATTCACCTACAACCAGAGCTTCATCTCTGGTTATAACCTCTAGTTACACTCTACCTTGTCTACCAAGCCCATAAACAACTCTTGAATTTAGCAAAATATTTAACTTGTTCAAGTGTTGGTATTCCTATCCTGCTGATTTTGGTAGTTCAAACCTCGTGCTTAAGTCACTGAGTAAAACTGATGGAAAAAGAAATGTTTACCACACAGATCTTGGGACAAAATGGGATACTTCACCCACCTGATAGGTAAAGGAAATTAAAACAGGCTCACCCTTAGCCAGGCGCCTCTTCCACACTGACACTACTCTGTTCCTGCAACAACTACATGCTCCTAGGCTGGAAGGTCTGGAACCACAGCTTGGCTTTCTATTTGTTTGAACCATCTTTAGAGAATTACTATTCAAATCCTCCTGTGGGCTCCTTGGGTACTTGCTATGGTAGGAGCAGCAGCAACATTCTCACAAGCTTCATTATGAGCCACGGCTGTTCCTCCGAGGACAGAAGCTAGCTCATAGAGAGAGAAAGGGTTCAACAGAAGTGCTATGAATTTTCACTGTCTTAACAATGAGAAGCACTTGGCAGAAGCTCTTTCACAGGGATGTGAAAAGTTTCTAAGCTCTTCTGCTCTTCCTTGTATTAATCTACTGGGCTTTGACATTTCTTAAAATTTATTTCAAGATCAGAAGGGACTATTGTATCATTCGAACTAATCTCTGTATTACAAGTCCTTAAACTTCTTCATATTGAGCCTGCTAGCTTTGGTTAGACTGAAGTATATGGCAGATGTTACTAAAGCACATTTATTAAAAAATGTCTTAGTTTATGTGCATATGCAGAAAGACACAGAATTCACCCCTCTCCTGGAATCTTCTCGTAGAAGCCTCCCTTGCAGCCTCCCTTGCTACCCAAATCTTGACACATAAACCCAACACAACCATCACTGCAAACACAGTTGCCTCCCTACTCCTATTTGCTGTCTTTCTCTCTGTTTACACGTCCCAAAATTTCTCGAGCCCCCGACCATAACAGTTGACTGGGGTTTCTGTCATGATGCATGGTTTAAATCTTTGTGCAACACCCTCCACTCCACAGCCGTACTTCGGTTATACAGTTGTGGTATTATTTTTCAAGGGTTGCCTCTACTTCTTCAGCAGTAAAATGCTGTTTTAACATACTGGAACTATTTAAAACAAATGTTGTGTATAAATACAACATTTTGAAGCTACTGCTGATTCTGGCTGGGGTTGCACTATGTAATTTAGTTGCATTAGCAGGTGCCAAGCATTAATTACTGAAGCCTAATGAGAGACAGAGTGTTTAGGTCTGGGCTCTCACCTGACCTGCGAAGTACCAAGATACTACATTTCATATTATGACTGACCTTTCATCATAATTATTTACTGTTTCACCACTCTTTATGCTTCACAAATTTTTAGGCGTTTTATGGTTCTCTACAGATACCTCATTAAAATATGAAATGTAAATGGACTTATTAAGATCTCCTGTGGGCACCACCCTCCAATTGGTGATTCCCTGTGGAAAGTTGCTTTTCCAAATATGAGATATAAATATTTTAAGATCTTAAATACATAGTTATGTAATTGTCTTTTTACTAATAGTAAGTGAGGACCCAAAAGGTTTACAGTTTGAGTATATCTTAGGAAGAGCTGTTGACCAGAAGAATTTTCCACAGAAATATAAAGCATGTTAACTTTGTTTTGCTAAAGACCCCTGTCAAATTTTTCAAGGTTTTGTTTTTTTCTTAAAAAAAACCAAAAAACAAAAAAACTATCAAAACCCCCAAATCAACAGCAACAACATGAAAAAAAACCCCCACCATCCTCCATTTTAAAATGAAACATGGATAAAAGAAGATATTAAAATGAAAAAAAATTAAACAAAATATTGTTTTGGGCCAGTTACATTTTGTTGCACTGAAATAATGTAACCTCTGAGGGCAGGTTTTTTTTAGTCCCTGCTGTAATTCTGCTTTGAGTGTGAACCAACCAAGAATTCATCAAACTCTATTCTCTCCCTGCTAGCTGCATTGCAGTTTGGATGCTGACCTGCATTAAAAATTACCCATTTGAACCTGAAGAAGTCCCGTACTTTAAACTAATTAGGTAGTGTCATTTGCTATTCCTTTCACTCTTCATTTTTACTTCAGATATCAATGAGAAGGTCTTTATACAACTTTTGCCACTAATATCCTCTTAATTCTTCATCTGCTAGTCAACTGCAGGGAAGAATGGTCCTGATCTTCTTCTATTATTTCTTTTTCTGTCAAAATCAAATTTTTTTGCCCTTTTCACTATGCCATTATTGCTCAGCTCTGCTCTGTAACTCTGGATTATATTTTGCAGCTTCTGATGACTCAGGAAGCCACATGCAGATTACATGGATAGTATAAAAAGAAAACAGTCATTTGTCAAAATATAGTTCCCACTTTCAGTTAGTTGGATTTCCCCAAGTCAGGAAGCATGAGGAAGGAGTAGTATGCATTTTAAATTCTGAGCTAGGTTGGAAT
>JAWWLV010000121.1:63962998-64028863 GCA_035041135.1 Platyrinchus mystaceus | reverse complement strand
AGTTAGTTGGATTTCCCCAAGTCAGGAAGCATGAGGAAGGAGTAGTATGCATTTTAAATTCTGAGCTAGGTTGGAATGAAAAGCTGCAGGTAAAATCTCTGCTCTGGTATCTTCCTTGCCTTTTCCAGTGCAATTAAGTTGTTAAACACTCATTTATAATTATCAAGAACAAATAAATATTTTACTTTGGTGCATCTGGTAATTGTAAATAGATACTTTTCACAAAATTCATTTTCAGGTCAAGGATACCTGGCTGACCTTCAACCTTCCTATGCGCAGGCAATATAAATTAGCAGAACATCCATGTCACAAATATAGAAGTGAATCACCCACATAACCATCCTTCTCTGTATTTTTGCAAGGTAAACTTGTAGGCTGATTTGCTGTGAGGAAAGTTACTTTGTGAGCTAAATTCTGAAGGGCTGATTTCAAGTTGTTGGTACCCTGTAGGCTCATACTTGTGATATATATTTTGTACTTAGTAATAAAGTATGCTTCCCTAGCTTGGGCACTCTTTGAAAAGCACTTTTTCTTGGTTTTGTGTTTCCACACAAATGTAGGGATCTGTGTAAAAGAATTGAAGGTTACATAAATTCTCTTTCTTTCTTGCAGTGCAAACTTGCCACAGAATTTTTGATATCAAGTATCTCATGTAAAATATGGGGAACTTATTACTGAGCTGAAAGAAAAGAAATTCATTCTGCATTGAGTGCAGAGACAAACTATAAGCGTTGAGGGAAAATAAGTATTTGTAGGACTGAATTGGCAATGAAGCTTTCTTGGACCGGGGAGGAGATTAACTGCGTTTTTAATTTATTTGCCAAATTATTCAACATTTAAAATAAATAACGGATGAAATAATTTAGATAAATATGTAAAAGATAAGTTTGTTTTGTGAAATTATTGTCTCATAATTGCCTGTTTGCAATGCATGTGAGCATTGGGCAAAAAGTGCACTTATCCCCACACCCTGTAGCCATTTATAAGAATGTATTTTCTTTGGACTAATTTTCTTTGTAGTGTCAAAGCCAGAAACGCATATTCCCTCAGTACGAATTTAAGGAACATAGGATTAACATGACCCAGTGTCATTAAATAATTCTGCCACCTGCACTAGAATGGAATTTCTGACATCTTGTTTTTTGCCTCTGCTACTGGTGACTCAACATGGTATTTTTTCAGACTATAATATGTATGATAATGTAGCTTTGCTTTATTTATGAGGTACAGCCTATGTCATGAAGAAAGACACCTTTTTTGTGTTATTAATCGAATTCCAGACTGATCCTAGTGCAGCACGCAATCCCCTACACATCACATTTCTATGGACTTGGAGATGCTTCTACAGCTATAACATTGTTGTCCAAAATTTCAAAGACTGATAGAAGTGTGTGGGGTTTTTTCCCCTGGAAGATACATGTAATATCATGGAACCAAAACTGCAGCCAAGAGATACTGGGTCAATGAAGAATGGATGGTAATAGAATTATCTCAAAGGTACTTGTAGCAAAGAGGGTATAGCTGAACTGTACACCACAATCATGAGTGTCTCCAGACCAGCTAAAAACACACACAAAATGGAAAAGCTTGTTTTCAGCTAACGATGTAATTATTTTTTACTCTTCCAGGGATTTTCTTTCTATTCTGTGCCATGCTATTAGAGATGGAGGTTCTTGATATAATTGCCTGTGGGAAAGCACCTGTATAAAAATAAGTACTGGAGTTTTCATGGCTGGGAAAGGAAAAGAAGACAAGATTTGTATGTTCTTTTAAAAGCACGCTACATCACATAATATAACCCCACGGTGCACGCTGGTGCACGAACAGTCTTCTTAAGATGGGGATTTGGCAATGAGTTATTAGTCTTCTCAAAAATATATCAAAACAAGAGACATTATTAATACTTTGAGATGATGGATATCTAAAGAATGAACTTTGATACACATTATGGCACTGACTAGTGGTTGACAAGGAATGACAAATGACTGCAAAGGCTGGTGAAAGGAAGGTAACCTGATGTGTGAGGAGTGTCTAAGAGAGGTAGGATTGTTTAGCCTGGAGAAGGGAAGGTTCAGAATGATCTAATCCATGCTGATAAATACCTGATGGGGGTGGTAAAGAAGACAAAGACAGATTCTTCTCAGCAGCACCCAGTCAAGACAAGAGGCAATAGGCTCAAATTGAAATACAAGAAATTTTTTTTTTTTTTTCTTTTTTTTTACAGTGGTCAGAGTGATCAGACACTGGAACAAATTGCCAAGAAAAGTTAAGGAGTCTCCATCCCTGAAGGTATTCAAATTCTGACTGAATATTTTACAAAGGCGCTCTAGGTGATGTTCTTCTAAACAGGGGTTAGAACTGCTCAGACAGTTTCCAGAGGTCTCTTTCAACAGCACCAATTCTGTTATTCAGGAGACAGAGATATTGTCTCTGGCTGTGTAACCATAAGCTTTTTGAAGGCAAAATTAAGGTTTTTGTTCTTACTCTTATTGGTGTTTCTGCATTCAACTTAGCAATATAAACTGCCTTGTTGCAGCAAGAGTCTTGAACATTTTAAGATCTACTGTCAAGTGATTTAGTTTCACTGTTACACAGATCTTACTTTACAGGCAGTGTAAAAAAATTTTTTTTTTCCAGAACATCTTTGTCTCCTGAGAGGTGAACTAGGTTTCCTTTTCTGTTCTTTACCAAGGGGATCGCAGGTAGATAATTCTGTATTGTCAACTGTCAATAAGGCAGCATGTGCAGTTACCTAATCTTGCATTTGTTAGTCAAGATTTTATGAGGGGATAGATAACACGTGAAAATAGAAAAAGTAACACTTGTTTTCAGAAGCTTAGAAGAAACCATTTTTTCTTGACTTTTTCTTCCTAACTTGTAATAGAAATATGTCATATGGTAACCATGAGAACCAGTTTTATCTTTTCACTCAACAGAGAAATCTAGTGTTTTGTAGAATACTGAGCTTTACTGGGTCTGTTAAATGGAGTTTATGTGGAACTAGAGGTGTCATTACACGGGAGGTACGTGAGGGGCAGAGATGTACTGGTCCACATTTATCCTGAGTGTGTCCTGGTAGAGTAGAAAATGCTAGTTTATGCTTGTCTGGGATAGAGTTAAATTCCTTTATAGTAGTTTGTAGTGTTTTATGTTCTGGATTTGTGCTGGAAATAGTGTTGATAATTCAGGGATATTTTTATTACTGATGAGCAGTGCTTACACAAAGTCAAGGTTTTCTATTCCTCTTGCTATCTCCACCCTACCAGTGAGGAAGCTGGGGGTGCACAAGGAGCTGGGAGGGGACACAGGCAGGAGAGCTGATCCCAACTGAACACAGGGATATTCCATACCATCTGGCATCATGCTCAGTATATAAAGCTGTGAGCAGAATAAACAGAGGCCAACTTCCCACATCCCTCTCCCAGCCACAACAGGTGCTTTATCTCATCTACCTTACACAGAAGAAGAATGTGTTCTGCTGAAACTGTGCAATTGCACCCAGTTTTCCTTGGAGTGAGGGTGGGGAGGACGACGGATTGAATCACTTGTGACTGATGTTAGTTGCCTGGCTTAATGTGTTGTTGGAAATTAAACAAATATGATGACATTGCAATTAAGACCTAATATAAAATACATGGCCACAATCTGAGGATGACAGTCCTTTCTAGGGTCTCCTGCCTTTGCCTGTTTCCTGAAAAAACATAGCAAAAACTTCAGTCATTTATGTGGAAACCTAGAGTCTTGAAACTTACCTGTAATTATTAAAATAATGAGAGAAAGATGAAAAACATACTTATCCTGCTGCAGTACACTTTGGAGAGAGTCTGAAGTAGTTTGTTGCAGATGAGAGGCTTGACAATGAACAAAATATTTTTGTGATTCACACAGAGGCTTTTTGAGACTCACCTTCAAAGACCACAAAACCAGAAGCTATTGCAGAGTTTTTACTGCGGTTTCTTTGAAGACCCATCAGCTATTTAAATCCCAGTCCTCTTCTAGATGAAGACATAAGTAAAATCATTTGATAAATAACCCTCTTGAGCAGTGCAGTCATTTTGTCAGTGAGTTTAAGCACTTTCTCTAAAAGCATGTATCTTCCTAAGACTGTGCAGCAGAATACAGCATATGTTTTGAAATAACTTTCCTTTGTATTGAGGCCTTTCCTAGCACCTAGATCATTCTTTCTCTTAAAATACTAGTAATGAAATTCCAATCTAGAAGGCTTCATTGAACTAGGAATGACCCCTCCTAAGCCTGAGAAACAGTTCCTTTCCTGTAAAACTCAGTCTAAATGGAGAAAATGGAAACAGAAGAACTGTATCAATCATATTTTTAAGATAGGAAATTAAGTGACTTGCCTGAAACCAACCTAACAATTTTTTCAGATTTTGAACTATAGTACTATTTTTCTTCCTGTTTTTTTCTGTACTAAACCAGGCTGATGAAAAACTAAAACTGGTATTTATTGACAACATCCTAATGCTCAAGTCCAAATTTTAGTCAAAGGCTTTTTAAATTATTATTCTTAATTAAGAATTTAATCTTTGATGTTTAAGTTTTCAAAAATTGGCCAAGATAATATAAGCAGAGTCTACTGTTGATGTCTGTCATTCGTCTTCCTTATTCATCTTGTTGTCTAGTAGAATCTCTAGCTGAGATTTATGTTTGATGCCTGCAAAGTTTGACAGCTAAAAATAGGATGCCAGAAATCCCCAAATGTGGGGAGTAGTTGGAGGAGGGGTGGATGTCACCCAATGTATCCAATAAGAAGCAATCTAAATGAGTCTGTCTTAGGACTTGCCCTTTCTAGCTCTTATATATGCAGATGTTGAGCACAGTAACTGGGGTTCACCAGTTCAAGTGGTAAACTTTGCATGTTTAAGTCTGTCTTTGGAGAAGGCTACATCTTCTTGCTAGGAATGGATTAAGTCTTTAGGCTGGAAGGTAATTTTCATTCTCCTTGACTCAATGAAAAAAAAATTGTGACTTGGGCCCAGTGGAGTTGTTTTAACATGTAGGACTGAGTTCATTCGACTCCAAAAAACTTTTTTCCTTTCCTTTAGTATACTCCATAGGAAAGGTGGTACCTCATAAGACACTCTTGTCCTTGGATCACCTCTTTCTTGGTGGTTGCTTTTATTTGAGCTCTGGGGAAAGGTGAAGCTGAGCTGGTGCTTGAACGCACACAGCAACAACATCTGAGTTGGCACAGAGAACTGGTGGAACTGAACATCTCTATTCAGGATGCAAGTCTTGCTATTTAAGCACTTTCTGTTTACGCAATATGTAACTGAGGAATTTGCTTTGTCTCTGTCAGTGATGCAAATTTAAGGATTGAATCTTGCATCTGTTCATTACCAAGCCTCGAAAAACAGAGTTTTCACAAGAGGTCTCTGAACACAGAAGAAAACTGTGAGCGTCCTAAGATAAACTGTACTAATTCCCGTGAAATATCTGTGGTCTGTCAGACTTCCTAGCATTCAGGATTTCTAATTGCCAAGGAGATGAGGCAAAGTGCTGCTGACAAGCCATCTGGACAACCTGCATAATGTAACAGATTTAAAAATGCATAGTGAAGAAGATACTTTCCTTTTTCCTGTGGCAACTCATTGTGGGATTTCTACAGCTTGGTTGCTGTTGGCAGCATGATTACTTCTCCTCAGTCTGTATGTGACTCGGAGGGTGGAAGGAAAGGGATAGAATGCTGAGAATTCCATATTTCATTACTGATATCAGTGGTTTCTCACCACGGTCAAGCAACTTAAGTTTTCTGTTCCAGTGTCCCATCTACAAAATAGATACAGGGAAAGCCTGTTTAAGGTGTTGGGATTTAATGTTTGCAAAGATACGGCAACATTTGCCATTCACTTAGTCTTTGGATTACATTAATTTCCTATTTCTCTTACTACAAAAAAAAAAAAAAGCCCAAGGAAGGCCCTGTTAAGCTTTCTTTCAAAAGATGAATACCTCCATTTTATATCAGCTGCAGCCATTTTTTTTAGATATATTTTGATTTTATTCTTGTTTCTCTAATGAAAACTGGCTCTAAAGCAAAGAACATATTTGCCAATTGCACAGCAGCAAATGCTGAACATCTTTCTGCTAAGCTGAGAAAGATGATGAGCTCATTCTGGTACTGAAATAAGAAGAAATCAGCCCCTGACCCACAGAATTATGCTTTTTCTTTTCCCCTGCCCACTCTTACACTCTTCACCTCTGTGCAGCCTACACTCAGCAGGATGCTGGTATTCAGGCCCCATTAGGTTATTGACACCTCCTGTTCCTTGGGAACCACCTGGGATCAGAGTAGGTGAGCTCAACATTTGGGTCTCTATAGAAATATCCCTGACTTTTTGCCTTGCAGTCAGTGTGGTGACAATATGTGAATGCCAATTAAGAAACCATGGGTGTTTTGACTGAGGGAATTTCAGAGTAGAATTGGGTCAAACATAGTTTTGAGGTTATATAATTCTTTCTCTTATAAACCTGTGAAAGTTGGAAGTACAGAACCATTCTTTTCCAACCTTCCTTCCCTCCACCAATGCATTTTTATTCATATTTGAAAGACATCTTTTTTTTTTTTTTTTTTTCAAAAGCAGATCATCATAATCAGCTACTTTCAAATCCATCAGTACAATTCTTACTCTCCTGGAAGATTTTTTTGTTTGGGGTTTTTTTTTTACAATAATAAAATTTTAGAAACGGGAATGCTTCTCCTCCTCTCAGCTAGAGTAAACTAATGAGAAGATGACTGCACTGAGGGTGATGATAAGACTGAAATGAACACCTGCTCACAGATCTGCTTAGTTCAGATGCTTCCTTAAGGTGAGCTGACTTTCTAAATTGCAGCTGTTAGACTTTCTGAATTAAGTGGGGAAATTAGAGTTGTATCAAGCAAGAAAACACAGTGGCAGACATTGAACCAGATGAGCAAGTGGCTGAGGAAATAAGGAAGGAAAGATCTTCATCTATGAACTACAACACCTGCACAAGCAGTAGGGTGTGGGATTGAAGCTTGTGCTGTATAGAGTAACTTCTGTACCAAGCCAGCAGATTTGCACAAGGGGACTGCTGTTATCCACAGGGACCAGCAGCAGAACAGCTTTAGTGTTTTCTATTTCATTTGCTGAAGCTTAGTCAGCTTTGCCCTAGGAGTTTATGAGGACTCACACATTTCCATCCTGCATTATTTTGTGATACATCACTTCCAGTTTTAAAGAATAAATGAGCAAAATCAGATTGTTTTGTTGTATTGCTGGTTAGGTGAGACTTTTCCTGGCAAAATGAAAAATGGTAACAAAAGATATTAATATGATTGTCTCTCAGGCCTCCACTCTTACCATGTGTTATGAGTGCAATGTGCAGGGAGGGGTGGAGAAGGCAAAGATTTCAGTGGAAAATATAGAAGGGCATGGTAAACAATAAACTAAAGAAAATAGAAAAGTTCGACTAATGCATCACACAGGAACACAGACAAAAAGGTGTGCTGAAATAT
Organism: Platyrinchus mystaceus; assembly: GCA_035041135.1. Classification (NCBI taxonomy): domain Eukaryota; kingdom Metazoa; phylum Chordata; class Aves; order Passeriformes; family Tyrannidae; genus Platyrinchus; species Platyrinchus mystaceus. The sequence continues at coordinate 64,021,368 of JAWWLV010000121.1, read as the reverse complement.
TCATGATGAAGACTCCAAAAAGAATATGCTGTGAGGAATTAAGGGAGGAGAAAGAGATGTGTGAGGGGAATTCAGAGGATGTGCATGGGCTGGCACTGAGCATAGAGAAGGCTTCATTAGAAGGAAGCAAGTAAGAAAATGGAAATGAAGGGTGAAAAAAGAGAGCATTTTCATGAAAAAGGGATGCAAATCCTTGCCAGACAATGGGAGTTGATCTTTATGGGAGACCTTTAGAGCAGCTGAGGAAATTTGTGCGTGACAGTTTTTGTAGTCTAGGGGTAAAGGTGAGGAGGGTCAGGGAGACCTACTTTCACTGTGGGAAAAACTCATTATTGGTGAAATTAATACATCCCACAAAGATATCATTTCTTGATTTTGGCTGGAGATAAGTGATAGGATCTGTGAAGTGTTTCACCACTCACAGAATTATTGGGTTCAGAAGGGACCTCTGGAGACCATTTAATCCAACCTCCTGCTAAAGCAGGTTCACTCAGACTAGATTGCACGTGTTTGTGTCCAAACAGGTGTTGATTATCTCCAGAGAAGCAGACTCCACAGCTTCTCGGGGCAGCCTGCTCCAGTGCTGTCACCTTCAAGGTAAAGTTTTTTCTCATATTCAGATGGAACTTCCTGTGTTTCAGACTGTGCCTGTTGTCCCTTGTCTGGCAATAATTCAGCCTTATTTGTAGTCTGCTCATGGAATACAATTCTGAAACAGTGTGTTTCCATTGCATAACCTCTGTCATATAGTCCTCTGAAGAGCTGCATTATGAGGGAATTTTCAGTTTGGAGTTAATGAATAAAGAATTTACTTTGATAATGTATCATTTTGCTCATGCTACGAGAAGCTTCTGAAATCACACAGTGAAGCTTAGCTTGCCAGGAAAAGCTATTTTGCTAATTGAGAAATCTCATTTGAGAGGTAAATTCTTGCCAGACTACTACTGCAATATTATACACAAAGCACGTATGGAACTGATTATATTTTAATCTTTGGCCTTGATGGGGGTCTGCTTCCTAAAGCCTTTCAGAGAAAATTCTAGCTTGGAAAACATAACAGGCTCCCTGTAGAGTGACATTTATGCTCTTGTTTAACTTCTTGTCCTTGAGGCTGGCAGCTTGGGTAACAGTGTTTCTGGAAACCTGACATTTCATTAAGAAAAATCTGAGTCTTGCCCTAGGAGCAGAGAGAAAATAAGGTGTCCTGCACACAACAGTGTTCTGACTGCTGGTACAGTTACACTTGAGAGGAGCAGCAAACCCTGCACTACCAATGTTTCGGTGGTTTGTTTGATGATATTTTTTTTCCTGTGGGGTCACATAAGTTGCATCAGAGAAGTTGTGGGTGCCCCATCCCTGGAAGTGTTCAAGACAGGGTTGGATTGGGGCCTTGAGCAACCTGATCCGTGGCAAGGGGATTGAGACTGGAACTGGAGGATCTTTAAAGTCCCTCCCAACCTAAACCGCTCTATGAAATGGAATAGATAGAGCTGGATGCAGATATAGTCTGCACATTAGGATCTATGTAAGTGTTGTGTAGATGGTGGGGAGGGTAAGAGGCAGAAAAGGCCTTCACTCTGTGTATGCACTGCTCAGTAATTACTAAAACACCCTAAATTATCCAGTGTTTTGATCACAAATCCAAAACATAGCCCCATATCAGCTTCCATGAAGAAATTTAACTATCCCAGCCAAAACCAGAGCAATGAGCAAGCTAAAGGACAAAAGCAGGAAAATAGTGAATAAGTCAGCTGTCAGTTTGCTAGGAGTCAGGTAATGGTGGAAACAAGACATTTTTTTAAGTGACAGTGCTTTTCGCCTGCTTTAATTTCTGTTTTGTAGGAAAGGAAATGCATTTGTACTGTTCCTTTTGGGGTAGATGATGTTTAGACTACACAGACTTTATAATTACGTTATACTAGGTGATTTTCATAGGTCCCTTCCAACTGAATTATGGTATTGTATTCTATGTCCATTTGTTCATTACCACACTTTAAACAAGCACCAAATAATTATATTCAGAAAGTCTTCATGTTTATCCTGTCACTGGATACTGGATGTCTTTCCTCAAAACCCAGAAAGGAACCTACCAGCCTTATCTCACAGCTATGTGTTTTAAGGTTATTTCCTGAAGGGGCCTTGTATCTGTAAATAATAAAATTATTTTGATATATTCAGCAAGACATTTGAAAATTTTGACTGAAAGTACAAGCAGTAACTTATCTGCAGACAGAGAGAGATGTAAAGCCAGAAACATACTGTTTTGAGCTGAAATGACCCTTCTTTCTCACTGGGAGACACTGTGCATAATCCTAAATTGTGGAAAAAGAACAGGCAGTTCCTGCCACCTTGGGAGCCAAGTTATGAATAGTTAATGACAGAGTGCAAAAGCAAGCTTGATTTGTGGTTTTGGGTGACTTACCTACTTTTCCAGTGGTTTTCTTGGGAAAAGGAAGGAACTCAATTTAAGTAATGTAAATATAGAAAATGGAGAAAATGAATACCTGTCAAAGCAGATAAAAAAAAAAAATCTATTTGGAGACTTCAGTTATTTCATTCATCTGGGGACTTGGATTATTCTTCATGTTTTGTGTGGTTTTTTTTTTTCCTATAAGATTCTGGTGTCTGTTATTATTCCAAAATCTTAAAAATAACATACAAGAAGTCTGCCAAGAGGCAGATATACATATTTGAATTAGATCAGAGCTTTACCAGGAACCATTACATTTTTTTCTTCCTTTTGATTTGGTCCAGCTTCAACATTCAGTTTTAGCCACTGCCTCCAGAATATAACAAAAAATTCCTTGCATTGCTGAACTGTGATTCCCTGTAGTGAGACAGGACAGTATATTGAACAAAAGAAATGTAGATGAATGCTGAGGTGATGTTGCTGAGATCAATGGAACTGCACCTCACTGGGTTATTCAGTAAGGTCGTGTCATAGGACCCCTTTCCTTGTGAAAGTTACAGGGAAATCTGCTTCTGCTGTGAGTGCACAACAAAAAGTCTTCCCTTCCTTTCCCAACCCTTTGGCCTCTTTTACAGTCGTGGTTTGAAAAGAAGATGTTTAAATATGTCTGGCAGTCAGTTTGAAATTAAGGGAAACATTGCTTTTGAGCAGTATTCAGTCACTCAGTGGATTCAGCACTTACTTTTGTCTGCCAAATTTTTTGTGTGTGATTCTAGGTTTGAAAAGTTGCAGTAAAAATGGTCCTGTGAACTCCCGTGTTTATTCCCTCTAAAGAATTTGCAGATCAGAGTCAGAACTGTAAAGAAACACAGTGGGTTTGCATTTTTGTCTTTATATATGTCTTCTAGCTGCCAGTCTTATCTATTCGACCCGGATCCTGGAAAGCTGTCCAGGTTCTTTCTGGCTAACGTGTTGCCAACAGAAAGATTTTGTTGGTGGAAATTACTTGGCCCTTTCTCTACAAGGCCAAAGACTGCAGTCTTTAGGAAGCAGCTACTGTTCTTCTGGCAGATGTGTCCAAACAGCTGAAGCTTCTTTCTTCCTAGTACATCCAGGACTACTTCTTGAACTTGTCTTTCTGTTGATTGTCTTTCTGCTGACACACTTTTACTACTCAACTGCAAGCAAATTTCTGTAATAGTTTAATTCAAAGGCCAAAAGTTTTGGCATGCTTGTCTTGTTGGAACTATACTATGAGGCTGCTTAGAAAACATCTGGTAACACATCACCAGCCCTGTGGAGATACCCTTTTTTTTTTTTTTTCTTTTAAATCTATCACTGTCTGAGTTTGTCTAGAGCTGCTTATGCCACCTACCTATTCCTCTTTTTCAGTAGTATATAGTAGTTTAGGGTTGGGTTTTTTCACTCCTCTGAAATTTTTTTCCCATTCTTACAATTTTAAGTAGAAATTTTAAAATATCAACAGAATCAGGTATTCACCAGTATCTTAAAATACTACCTAGTTCTTGTGACTGAGAAGAGGTTGGGAAAAGAAAATATTTTCTGTTATATTGCACCGTCACTTTGAAGCTCTGAGGGCTACGTGCCTCTGAAAAAGAAGATTTAAGTCCTTCTGTGAATGAAAATAAAACTTGGTGGCAAACCTGTTGTTTATATTATTATTGAATAATATTAATTTAGCACTGTTCACCATTGTTTTCTAGGGGCTTTATTTGCTTATTGATAGAGAAATTTAGTTGTAGAGCTAGGATTTCCCATCTTTATTGGCAAGCTTAGGGGCTGTGAATTGAGAGCTGAGTTCCTGATATTTTTTAGGGCCTCTTATAAAACCCTTTTCTTCTCATAGTTTAACCAGATCTTATCTAATAGTAATTGCAGTTTATAAACTTGTTGAATCTTCATGCAGAACTGATTTATATTTTCTAAATAAAGCAGATTAATTTTTTCTGTCACTCTTAAAGAAATCACTCATAAAATTTCACATTAAATTTCAAAAACTTTTCATAGCCATTTTAAGGGATACACTTTCGAATTGAAAAGTGGAGTGATCAGACATATCAAGTTATCCTAATTAAGTGCTAATTTTAATTGGACACTCTGCCTGAAGGCAAAATTCCTTCATAAATGTAAAATATTGCTGTATTGTCTTGATAATTTCAGTAGCTACTTATAAAGAAAATGTTGTGGTATATCTATAGGTATTGTGGGAAGGAGGAGTAGTAGGGAGATGAAAAGATTTTAGAACAAAACCAAAGTAGATCTTTTAGACAAGTGCAAGCTCTGTTTGAGAAAAAGCAATTGTCTTGAAGGTGGGATTTTTAGCTATTAGGTGAGTATTATCTTTTATGTGATTATCGAATGACTCTTTTTAGGGAATTCCAGATTCCTATTATTCAATGGATTCTTATGTAAAAGACAGGGTTAAGGTAAATTGGAGTCTTTTATGCAAGGAGAAGGGAGAAGGTAAATGCAAATAAAGGTAAGTCTGTACAGCACATACAAGAAAAAGGCATTTGGGAGCATTTTTTTAAAAATGTATCAAGTACTCTTCTTGTTTTGTAAGCTGAGCATAACTTAATGGGAATGACATGCCTCATTTCTTCCCTGTGCTCTAGTTTAGAAAAAACTCCTTTGTTTGCTTTTTAAATAGCGCTCAGTTTATTTGAATTTCTTCTGATTAAGGAAAACAAGTCTGCCTTAAAAAATTATGGTGGTCATTCATTTCAATGGTATTAGCTATATACTTACTCCTTGTTTCAAATCTCAGTTTTTGTCATTTTGTTTAGACTGCCAGTATGAAAAGCTTTCATCCTCAGAGACAGAAAATAATACATGGATGTCCTCAGTTTTTGAGAAGTCTCTGTCTCTCTCACAATTTACAGACATTTAAAAACTAAGATAAACTCCATTTGTAGCTAAGCAAATGCATATGTGGAAAGGATTTACATCATTTGTTTGTGTTAATGTCCCATTGACAGTGAAGTTTCCAAGAAGAAACTTTCCCCAGATGAAGAGCTAGAACTGCGCTGGCTCAGAGCATGGATGAGTAGGCATGCAACCAGATGTACCTGGCCAGGTGAACATTATCTCTGTTTCATTAGATGTAATGGGTCACGATTTACGGGGACAGCCATTGGTCCTGACTCTTACATCCCTAGTTCATGGGAATCCAAGCAAGAGTCAACCTTAACTTCAGTAACTGATTCAAACCCTGCTGAGAGCTAGGTGATGCTTCAACTATTTCCATGCAGCTGAAATTTGAACAGATATGTGAAGGTGTACAAACTATATGTAGCTGGGGGAGGACAGCAAAACAAGGGCTTGATTTCACTGAAATAATACCTGGGACCTCACATACAAGTCCTTTACATCTGCTTTGCTCTGTTTTACTGATTTGCTGTGATTCACTAATGAGCATATTTGATTGTCCTTACATGCAACTTTGACTTGTAGTAAACTCAAGAGAACAACATGATGGGAAATGCTTATGCAACCCATACCAGAGAAAGTTGCTAATATGAGTATAAAATAGCCTCAAACTACTACAGTCAAAATCAAATGCCCTAGAAACTTTGTGACTTCACTTGAGCAACCAGCCCGAAGGAAGGTCACATCATGCTGGGAGGTGATCTGGCCTGACATGTAGAAACCCTTTTCAGGCTGAAAAATAGAACTGTACTAAGCAACGGAAAATAAAATATGGTTTATGCCAATTTTCTTTGGTTTGCTTTCAGTGGTGGGCTTGCTTTCCTATAACAAACTGGCCCTGATCCAAAACCTGAAAAATCCCTGTCTGTGGTGAGGACATGCAGTCAGTTACTGAACTAATGGCATTACTTCTTCTTTTTTACTTAATTTATTTATATACAGAAACATACATGTGTATTTGTACATATGCATATCTAAATGTGAGTGTGTGTATGTATATACATATTTTGTGTGTGTGTGCATTTACAGAAATAAAATTGTGCCTTGCTACAGACTGACTTGGGGAGAGAGTTTATCTCTGTTTTTAGAATATTTGAATTTTAGATCTCATCACATTTTATTTTTCTCACCTCTTAGGCAAGTGGAGCATATGGGAATAGGAGCAGAGATTAGAAACAGTATTATGAATAAGAAAAGAGCAGGTGTTTATGTGTTAGCCACACACTGAAGAGTAGAATTTACTTTCTACTGGGACAAAAATAATTTGGACATTTCTATAAATAAATATTAAGGCATGTGCTGAATACTCCTCAGTGTTGGTTTAGGCTTTGGCCTTGGAGGGCTTCCTCTATCCAGCAGTCCAATAGAGCCAATGCTGCCTCAGCTCCATGTCCCAGGTCCAGCCAGCAGCAAGTCTGAGCATATACTTCCAGTAGATGTACACACACACACACAAACACACATGTATTACACATACATATAACCAGTCACACAGATCAATACAGACAGAGACACTCAGGACTCACAAAAACAGCACTGATGGCTTCATCTTATTCCTCTCCCGGGCTGATGAGGATAAATGTTCATTATTAGGAAATATATGCATATCCCCAGCAGTGACCCTTTAGTCTGCAGGTGATCTCAGGACAGGGTGTCCTCCTGACTCAGAGGTGGATGTCACCCCCAGTCCATGGGGCTGAAACCCTCCTGGGATGTCGTTAGAGGGGCCAGGGCGGGGACTCAGTTCCCTGATTGGGTGATCAGGGTTCCCTCCCTCCCAGGATTGGGCTGCTCTGCTCCTTCATGCCTGGAGAAACCAGCTTCTTATCACACATCCTAATGGGGCTGCTGTTCAGGTGCTGATTCACTGCCTAAAGTACTAGCAAGGTTTTGCTAGTAGTCTCAAGCAGGTTTCAGTAAAAACTATTTTCCATCACTTCATAGTTTCCTATTTTGTTATTTTAATTCAACTGTTTTTTCATGACCTAAGAAAATGTACTGAGGTGCTGAGTGGTATTAACTAATTGCTTTTCTTCCTCTAAGGTATGTGTATGTATCTGCAGTACTGTAATAATTTGCATGTGCTCATAAAACATTTTGTAACCTAAAAGTATAGCTCACCTCTACACTGCCTCTTCTTCAGATGTTCATAGCTGACTACTTAAGAAAGAAATTAATAGCTATTATTTTGTGCTCAAACTCAGTAAGAAAGATGGGGGATTTCATGGTCATAGGTTTCAGGTCAAGTGCTTTTGCACTTTAAAAACAGCATTAGGGAAATTAAAAAATGCTGCAGTCATTTGCAGTGAAAGAAACCTTCTTTCCCCAACTCCTTGCAATCATTTTTTTCATGCTCATTGCTGTAATATAACAACCTCTTTTAAATTACTCCAAGAATTTTTTTTTTCTAGATTGTGTTGATAGGCATATAATTACAGTCAAAACAATGGCAAAATACTGTGATTTCCACCTGAAAATTAGTTGCCTTACCTGCATAACCAGTGCAGTGTAAATTAGGCATAGGTGTAGAGCAGACAGAAGGTTTCTTTTAATTAAAACTGTTTCCTTTCTCTTTACTATAATGAACAGGTACATTTCAGTTCTCCAGACGTTTAGAAGATCTTACTTTATGACTGGAGAGTGTATGTGCATATTTTTAATTGATATAGGCAATGATTTATTGCCAGTTTTCTTTGAAATGTCTTAGTAAAAGAGCCCTTTGCTGGAAATATCCATTTTGCACTGATGATTCTGCAGCTTATTTATAGAATCATGGAACTCAAGGTTTCGGTTTTAATCAGGTTTGCTCTTTAAAATTAAGGCAGCACATAAATAATCTTGTGGCATTAAATCAAAGCAGTTGTCATGCTTATCAAATGTCTGTAGTCTGCACAATTAGAGGCCCTCGGAGAAGCGGAGAAGCGGGGCTGGGGGGCAGTAGGGTTTGAAAGAGAATTTACAATGAAAAAGAATCCTCTCCTAAACAATCAACAGGATGCTAATGAGGTCAGGATAAGCAGAAAAGAGTGAATATTTTTACTTGGTAGTTAATGCAAGAATGCTTGAGCTTTATCAAGAAGGAAGTAGAGAGCTTAAAAATCTACTTGCTTCATACACATGGAGATTGGTCCCTCTTCAGTACTCTGTCACACTTTCCCCAGGGCAGCTGTTAGAAGGTGGCTTGTCCCCAGAGTTCTTAATTAAGCTTCATACCCTTAATCTGAAATCTAAATTTATATTCCTCAGAGCTTCAGAGGGGAGGGAAAGGGTATGCATTTATTTTTTGGTAATGACTTGGGTTTTTTTTAATCTAAATCTAGAACTAACTTTCAGAAATCATTACAAATAAAAATGTACTTTATTTTATTGATGAAAAGCAGGCAAATGAAATCTTTCATAGTTTGTCTTGAAAATTTGTGTCTCTACTGGAAAAAAAAAAAAAGGAGGGCTTTCTTAATGTGGCAGCTCATTTTTCAACATATAGAATACACAATGAATATTTGTTCTTCTCATTTTTCTTGCCTCAGGGATGCTGGGTGATAATACATAGTGGAGCTGTTTTATGATCTTTTAAGGTGTTGAGGGACAAGTACATATTTAATCATTCAGTTGTCTGACTAGACATGACAGAATAAAATGTGTTCATAGAAGATATGCCTTCAAATACTTAGTCTTAAATGGGATATGATGTAGAGGAGGTGGTAATCTTACTGCTAAATAACATCTTAGGAGGATCATCTCCCTTTCATAGTATTGATTTTTATTATGTTGCCCCCTTCCACATGTTTCTGACTCTGAAACAGCAGAAGAGAAAAGCTATGTCTTCTTTCCAGATTTTGTTCTCTTGATAATTTGTTTCTTTGAAAGTTCTTTCCTTCTTGAGATTATAGGAGGCAGGCATTTCAAAGTACATTGTGAATAGCACAGTGTTGTCCACTGTGTTGTAAGACAATTCTTGCAAGTTTAAGTGATCTGGTCAAATATACAAGAGAAAGCTCATTAATTTTTCTCTCAGATCAGTCATGAAAAATAAGTGATTCAAGTCTGTGCTGCTCTTTGAGAATACAAAGCCTTTTTTCAAATCCCAAAGGCCTGTAATGCCTCTGAACCAATTTAACAAAACTGTGTCACCTACCAAAAAATTTTCAGAGACACCACTCTATCCCTTCCCATGACAATAAACGTCATTCCTACTTCATTTGAAATAAACAAAATTGATTTAATCAATCTTAATTCTGAGACAGTCTGGAAAAAAGAAGTTAGTTTGTCAAGTGGTATTGGATTGAAAAAGACATACCAGAGTGTCATTTTATAGATGTTAGTTATCAGCTCGTTATCTTGCAGTTCTTCCAAGCAACTTTCTTACGAAGTTGAAACACAAAGCTTGTAGCCCTCTCTCGGATCCTGTCTGTAGGACAAATTTTTGTTCAAATCACCCTCAACAGCCCTTTGATAGAGGGAGCAAGCCATCTGCAAGTTAACTTCAGGTCTATTTCTCCTTAAAAATGATTGCATACTCCTCCACAGTGTTGGATAAAATGGTTGGCAGTATGAGTAAGTTGATCTACCATTAGTCTTTCATCTAAGATATCTTGAAGAGGTTTGTTTTGGCAACATGTTTCTCGTTAACTGGTTATTTCTTATAATTGTCTTCCAAAATTTCTTCACTTCAGAACAATGTAATTCATTGTAGAAGAGAACCCTAGCCATTAATACTTTGTAAATGCAAGCAAATGTGTTTTCAGCCATAAAACAGAGTAACAGAGCCTATATTGAGAAGCAGCTGGTTATGCTGAAGGCTATATTGAATAAGCTATTTGCTAATGTATGCAATACCCCAGACTGGACTGAGGAAGCAACAACACATGACTGTTCTCTGTGAGATTTGTGCATTCTTAGGAAAGTGGTTAACAGCAGAGCCAAGTCCAAGCAAATATGTCCAGTAGCACTTGTCTATTTGTTCAAACTCTGAAATGTTATTTTGGTTCAGTAGCACAGCTTTCTTGGTTACTCTCTACCTAGCAATAGACTGATTAGCCCGCTCATGTTCACCACTAATAATTTTTTTACATTTTTATTTATATGTTCCATGACTTCTTCAAGGTGTAACGTTCAAGGTTCAAAGCAATTTGGTCATTTGGTTAGTTTGACCTCAGTGGTAGTGTACTGTCTCTTCCAAAAAAATTCTTGATTAGAATAGAATCACTGTAATTCCTTTAAGAGGTTTGTTGCTGTGTCCACTTACAAAACATGTTGTTATTGTTGCCATTATTGTCATTTGCTTGTTTTCACATACATATGAAAATTTTTCTGAATTTATGGTATGGGATGATCTAGTGCTTCAACAGTGAATGCTGCACTAAGAAATGGGCTTCAAGTAAAGCCATGTTAAGAAAGGTGTGTGCATTGATTCACAGAAGGGAGGGTGGAACTCACTGTGATAGCTGCTAATTACAGAGACAAAGGGCTTTAGTAAAAATCGACTTCAGGTCAGGTGATAAAGACAAACTTCTGAGGGGTAGGATATCTTGCTTTTTTTCCTTCATACTTTCAAATCTCTTATTTACTTCAACATTTTGCAGTTAATTTATTTTTATTCCCTTGTATACTGTCTTCTCTGGGAGAGAAGGAAGGTGGTAGATTGGTGCTGTGTGGCCAGAATGGACAAGTTGTTTTTCTAAGAACCTCGCTTTTGAGATCCTTTTGATAGACAAGACAGATACATTTCTTTAAAAAAAAAAAAAAAAAAAAATTATTAATTACAAAAAATCATAAAGTCCAAATTGTTCTTTTTGCTGGAAACTAGTTGATAGCTGTTGAAAGAATTTGGCTTTTTGACTGTCAGCAGTGTTTTCATATGTAAAAACAATTTATTTTTTTATTGATAATCACATTTTCTGGGCAATATAACCTCACATAGATGCTTTGGTAATTCAGAAACCTTGTGAATCAAGTTAAATATGTTTTCCAAATAGTTATCCAAATACATTTGGTCAGTCAAATATCTCTTCTAAAAAGCATATGTAACACACACACTATCAAAAGATTTTCAGTGTTGTAGAAACAATACCATTTTGCTCATAGGGGGAATATTATCTCTCTTCTGCTGATTTTCTTTTTTTCTTTTTAAACTTTTTGGACTGAAGTGATGCACTGGAAACTGTCACAATTAGAGTCTGAGTGAACTATAAAGTACATGCAGTATACTTAGGAATTGCTGCTGCTGCCTTTCAAAGGTACATATATATATACATAAAAAATATGCTTATAAATGTTTATGAAGAAAGAAATGCTTTATTATATGATTTTAATGCTTTATTTTTACGTACACATACTAGCAAATTGTCAAACTAACATAATTAATAAGGAGGTCTATACCACTTCAACACAGCTTAGGTACTCTTAATTTTGGAGACAATGTCAATTTCCATGGGATTTTTTTGGCAGTGAAATCTGTCCTGCAGCTTCTAATGACTTTAATATTTATTAAAATGCACATCAAGAACTGGTTTTGTCTGATTACTGGTCAGTTTTTCTTTAAATACCATTGAAATAGGGAGAATCAGAACATGAGTAGCTGTTTAAGAATAGTTAAGTGTGTTTATAAAAAAAAAAAAAAAGCCAAAATCCAAGACGTCTTTTGTTTCAGATGCTTTATGAAATACTTGAGACTAGGTAAGGGAAGGAAAGATGCAAATGTGAGACAGGAGATAGATAATAGTAGCAAAAATGACACTTTAGTTTTGAGCATATTTGAACCCAGTTTATATTTTTAACTAAAGAATCTATATACCATGAGGGATTACCAAGTGGTTGTTCTGTGATGTTTCAATGCACAAATAAGTGGGATTTTGCACTTTTGCTTTTTAATTGTGGCTGATTGATCTTCTTCTGTCAAAATGAGTTGTAATGGGAAAGTGAAATTTTGACTAAATGAACAATTGCATTTCTATTGTCTTCTGTCCATGGACATTTTCAGAATTTTTAATAGAACAACTAAAGTGATGAAAATTGGCTTCATCTCCTAAGGCTATATTGCATCTTGTTACTAAGGTATGCATCTTGAGAGATCTAATTGAGCTTAGAGGGGCATATGAATCACAGAATCCATTCTGGATAAATATTTTTATTTCACTTAGGGGTTTTTGTTTGTTTTTAATTATTTTGTTTGTTTGTTTGTTTTTCACTGAGCTTTCCTAAAGAATATGCTCTTTCTCTATGATCAAAATGCAAGTTCAGTGTTAGTGGCAGATATTTTGGAAACATATATATTTCAAGCATATAAAATTCCTTCTGGTCATCTGTCTAAAGTAACACAAGACATAAAGCCTTAAAGAGCTAAATTTGTGAATACCAGTGGTTTGAATCCATAGGTCTTCTTTCTCAGGCTCCAAGGCCTCTATCCTTTACCACTCTCTCCTGCTGTTGGCTCTTTTCTTTTTTTTCCTTTTTTTTCTCTTTCATAAGTTATTTGAAGAGATCATATTACTTGTTTTCCAGGTCGAGTATTTTTAAAGGGCACAATTGTTTTCTGAAGATAGGGATTATATCTTGAAAATATGATCCTAGTAGAAATTCCAGAGGCTGTTTGTGTTGTTATTGCTAGTGTGATTACAGCCAGGCTTTGTCAGCATGTTTAAATATGATTCTGAACACTTAAATTATTGATCAATGGGCTTGATATATGGATAGCTGACACAGACAAGCACAGTCTTGTGTCAGACATATTGAGCATTAATATTCTTAATTAATGCAATTTTTTGGAAGTGGGCAAGCCCGTTGAGAATTTTCAACACTGTGAGATCCATACTCTTAATTCTTGATCTCAATCACATTCCTCCCTGTTTGATGACAGATGGACAAGTGAGCAGGTGCAAAGAAGGAAAAATTATAGATTATATGCTCTTGTTTGTAAATGAGTGGATGTGTTTCGTCCTTGTTTTGATTGATCGAAGTTTTATTCCAGGAAAGGTTATTCTTAATTTGTTATTCATACCTTGGATGATCAGAGTAGCCTAGAAAATGCTTTTCCAAATGAGCTTACTCTACTACCAGAGCCTGTATGAATGAATTTTCAGGCTTTAAAACAAGAAAAAGGAAAGGGAGGTAAGTGTCCAACACAGATATTCTCATCAGTGTGTATTAACCACAAACAACCTGCTTCTTCACAAGCACACCTTCACAGGACATGGATGAACTCATAAGTTTCTGCTCTGTATTTCAGACCTCAGTTTAAGCTTTGAATCCATATGTGACTGCAACCCATGCACAGATTTAGAGTTTTACAGCTCTCCATTAGCTTTGCTGGAATGAGAAACTTATTAAAATACAAAAAAGAAGTGGGTTTAATGTTTGTTTTACTATGTAGAAGTAAATTCAAACTTAGGATACTGAAAATCAGATTTTTCTTTTTTTTCCTGAAGCTGAAGAGGTTTTTTTTATCAATATTCATCATTACTATAATTGGCTTTTTTGCATTCTATCTGAACACTAAGTCAATGACTGTAGTAAAAACACTCAGTTTTGAAACTCAATAAGCCTGTATGATTTAAAAACGTTTTTGATACTGTAGTAGAATTACATTTTATGGGCTTTATGAGAGGAAACTGCTAGTATTTGCATAGACCATAAAAGCAAACTTTTTCAGGGTGTTGTCAGCTTATTTTGCAGCCCTTTTGAACTTGCCTGGACACAACATATCATCTCTCTTCAGCTTCAGGCAGCAATTGCCAAAAGCTGTGCTACAGTTAGGTTTCCTTGACAGTCATTTCTACTGTTTCCTTTCATCTCTGGCTCATCTGTTTCTTTTTGTACAGCTTATAGTCCACTATGTCCAGTATTTTTTAGACACCAGTGGCCAGGATGGTCTCCAATACCAGGCAGAGATGGAAGGGTTTGGGGCAGCTGTGAGGCTGCCAAAGGATGGCAATGGCCCACAGCATGCTGGAACACAGTGCCTTCCACAAACACACCAAAGGGCAGTAGCCACCACAATAGGTGACACACAGCAATGCAAACCAAAGGAAATATAGCTGGAGAGTGTCGAAAGTTTAGCTGGATTCGATCCTTGTGGGTCCCTTCCAGCTCAGCGTGTTCTGTGGTTCTGTGAGACATGCTCTTGGTAGGAGGTACTCTGTGCTGGGGAAGGTATGTCTCTGAGGGGCTGCAGTCCTGGGCAGCCCACACAAGGGCAGGGACACTCCTGAGGGATGGCAGACTTATACCTGATTTCCTCCTGTAGCATTATTTTATTTATTTTTGCTTGTAAAGTTTTGAATTCTAGACCACCCCAACAAATATAAGCTCTGAAATATCTTTTCTGTTAACTGCTTTTTAAGTTGCCTTTTAGCCATAGTTCACATATCCCATTCATTTTTTTTTTAAAGGCAAGAACAGCACACTGTCACACAGTTATACGTGACAAATGAACACTCATATAGTCAGATAAGTCTTTGCAGAATGTTGTGAAGGATGTTCTAGTACAAGTTTTAACTTTAGCATAAGTAAAACAAGAAATAAAACTATATATTTCTGTATGTCCTCTTATAAGTCTCATCCAAACCTAGCCATTTTTGCAGAGGTCAAGATGTCTTAGATTTTCCTAAGCCTTCTGCTAAACAATAGAGCATCATTCTTCCCTCACTACTCTTCTGTCAACTCTGCATGAGTAAGCAGTCAAGTTCTTGAGGTAGCATTTCCCTTTCCAGGTTGTCACCTCAAACAGCTGAAGGTTCATGTTGTAAAGACATTGTTTTTCCAGCAGGAACACTGGCAGTCTGGAATTTCCATTTATGCTCAGCTGGCTGCATTACCAGCTGTAGTTTGATAGCTACTGCAATTAATTTACGCATAAAATAAAGGCTTCACTGTGCACTGCTGGGACAATTTACACCTAGCTGGCAGAACAATCACCTTTCTAATTACAATGCTGTTCCCGCACTGCCGTGTCTGACCTTGCTGATAAATCTGAGTCAGACAAGTGTACAGGAACTTGTATTTCACGAACCGTCACCATTCGCAAACTGAAATCAGAATTGAAACTTTTATTGATTTGAAAGGGAAATTTCTTAATCTTAATGACTCAAATGTAGCTTTTGGTCAGAGAGAAAAGAATAACATGAGGAAAATTGGCCTTCAGACATAATTTCATGTGTAAGAATGCATTATTTTGTTGTCTCCTAAGTATTGTTATTGGTTTAGCTAATGCTAGGTTTATAAATAATGGCTTGAGCCTGAATGCAAATGCATAGACCTATAAACTACCATCTACATACTCATATTTAAAACTATGTAACTTGTTTTTCTGTGATGTATATCTTCTGTATTTGGAAGGAAAAAGTGCTGTGTATGATCATCTGGTGTCCTATAATAGAGTTAGCCCAGATTCAAAGAGGAATTTTGTGTGATTGTGTGGACTTGGCTGATAAAAAAGTTCAGCATAAGTATTACAACTTGGTTATCAGAGCATTTGGGTAAGTTATAGATTGTATTTACCAGCACTTGATCACTATGCAAAAAACGTACAGGATACTGGAAATGGAAGAAGGAGCAGCAGCTGGATGCCTGACTAGTGTGTTTGTTAGGGCAGTCGCATAAGATATTTTTCATTTATACGTGCTTGTCTAGGGTAGCTCTCCCCTCTCCATATACTTTTGTGGCTTTTTGGTGCAAAAAGTATTGAGGAAATGCTGGAGTTATTCCTTCAGGGTATGCCTCTCAGATGTCCCTCACAGACCAGGATGTCTAGTTTGTGACTGTCAAATGGCTTATGTACAGCATGAGGGCTGTTCCAGTTCCTCGGATGAGTGGAGGATATGCCATACTGAACTTCGGGATGTGTGCCACCATAATTTTTAGACATTTAACTAAGATTCGTAAGTCATGATCATTATTTACATCAGGCCACTCCTTTCCAGACTGAAATGTTAGGCACTTTGAGAGGGTAGTTTGACCCACATATGATCTGAACTGCTGTCTAGCTTGTTTCTTACTGACTTGAAAGACCCTGATCTTCTCCCTTGTTTAAATCTCTAATTCTTATGAGGTCTCTTTGTGTTAGACATTTAACTCTGAATTTGGCTTCCTGTATGATGCCCCAGCAGAAACCTTGTTCAAGAATCAATTTGACAGTACTGAAGGAATAGTTAAGTCTAACCAACTAGAACTAGATTTTCTTAGGTTTCAGCGTCTTTGAGAAGTTCTTTCACTAAGTATTTGAATGTTACCTAGCAGAAAGTCTGACCTTGTCAGGGGTTTCTTGATTGCTTATAAGACCTTAAAGCTTATTAAAACCAGTAAAGAAATCTCTAAATGGAGATGCACATCTGTGTATTTCATATTAACACTGTAGAAGCATACAGCTTCCAATGTTCTTACTAATTTCTTTGTCTTTGTTCATCAGTTTCCATCTCCGAGACCTGTCCCTCAAAGTAGTATATTTGAGATTATGTTGTTTGGTTTTTTTTCTTCAGATTCTTTCTCCTAAGCACTTTGCTTATTTTTCTAGGCAATTTTTCTTCTAAATCATCATTCTGACTTTTCTTCCTCCAGCTCTTCTCTCTCTGCCCCCCTCTTTCTAGTGCGCAGAATTCCACACTGATTGATTTCACACTGCTTTGCTTCATACTGTCTGAATAAGGCAGAAATCACAGGACTAGTTTGTCTTGCTATTAATTAATTTCATAAAACTCTTAAAAAACCAAACAAACAAACTTATAATAGGGTTCCATAGTGAAACCCTTAAATGTGATAGAAAACTTATTGTTCCACTGTCACATAAATCAGTGGTCACCAGTAGTATCTAGTATTTACAAAACTGAGCATCGTATAGAAATTTTAGAGTTCTGGATCCTCTCTAGAATATTATAGGAATGTTATTGTCTACGAACTTCTGTAAGATGGAGTTTTTCTCTCATATACGTGGACTTTTTGAGTTGTGGTTTGTTTTCAACATTTATTATTGAAGCTCTTTCTTCAGCATTTGCTTTTCATCTTGCATCTTATTTTATACTGGCTGCCATAACATTTTTTCATGCTGTACAGTAAGGACGTAAATTCTATTTCCTAGTCTCAAGTTGCCAGTTTAAATGAAGTTTTGAGTACGTGCCAGCCAACAGCTACTTATCTATCTATCAAATCACCCACCTAAGGGCCCATTCAGCCATCACCTCCCTCAACTTGCTTTTATAAGCTGTAGACAAACTATCAGATAATGAAGTGGATTTTTTTCTGCTATATTTCTTTTGACCTCAACGTGTAACTTGAATGCATCACATCTGTTCTGACAGAGTATTCAAAGTGTTCCAAATGGAGCAAAGAGCTCACAGCTTTCAGTAATGTGGCTACCAATTATCCATCAGATGGTGCAAACACATATTTCATAGTGAAGAGAGGTTTACTTCCTATGTTATTTCTTTCAAGTACTTTTGATCTAAATAAAGCCAGTAGGTGAACAACTTGAGCCATTAAACTCCAGCCAAGAGCTTTTATTGAAACCTGATAAGCCACTTCTGACCATATCTCTAATCTGAGGAGAAAGGAATATAAATTCTCCCATGCAAATGTTGAGGGAATTGTCTGACCCACGTTATGTCCCAGTAAGTTGTACAGATTCTGTGTGATGGTGCTCAGACACACTGTTGTGACAATGTAGATATATATAGACTACCATGGCACGGTCATGCATCTGGGTTGGGGCAATCACAGGCTGGGGGATGAAGGGATTGGGAGCAGCCCTGGGGAGAAGGACTTTGGGTTACTGGTGGATGAAAAGCTGGACATGAGCTGGCAATGTGTTCTTGCAGCCCAGAAAGCCAATGCTGTCCTGGGCTGCATCTAAAGCAGTGTGGCCATTATGTTGAGGGAGGTGATTCTCCCCCTCTACTCAGCTCTCTTGAGACCCACCTGTAGTACTGTGTCCAGCTCTGGAGTCCTCAAAATAAAGACATGGACATGCTGGAGTGGGTCCAGAGGAGGGCCACGAGGATGATGAGAGGGCTGGAGCACTTCTCCTACGAAGAGAGGCTGAGAGACTTAGAGCTGTTCAGCCTGGATAAGAGAAGTTTCCAGGGAGACCTTATTGTGGCCTTTCAATACTTAAAGGGAGCTTATAAGAAATGTGGAGAGAGACTTTTTCCAAGGCCCGTAGCGACAGGACAAGAGGCAACAGTTTTAAGCTGAAAGAAGGTATGTTTATACTGAACAGAAATTGAACTTTTTTTTTAAATGAGGGTGGTGAAATACTGGAACAGGTTGCCCAGAGAGGTGGTGGATGCACCATCTATGGAAACTTTTAGGATCAAGTTGGACAGGGCTCTATGGAAACTTTTAGGATCAAGTTGGACAGGGCTCTGAGCAACCTGATTTACATGAAGATGCTCCTGCTCATTGCAGGGGGATTCGACTAGATGAACTTTGAAGGTCCCTTCCATCCCAAAGCATTCTGTCATTTTCAAACTTTGCTTTTCAGTTTTCACATTTAAATTCAGCATAGTCTTACAGTTAATGCAGGAATACTGAGCTTTCTGATGCTGCTGGAGAGGATGGAACACATGTTTTGTGATCCATGAAGGGCTACTGAAGTTGTAGATACTCCTATGTACCTCACAGCTATTTTCTTCTGGCAGATGTGGCTCCCGTTTTTTGATGGACTGTAACATACTCTCTGCCACAAGTTATGGTCTAAATTCTGGCATAACTGCCAAATAGTAGTTCCACAGAACTCTTTGCCATTTTTTTCTTCAATAGCTGTTTGTCTGGAAATATTTACAGTAAGAACTGAACTATGAATTATAGATCCGCACACTTGAAAGTATTAAGGATAATTTTCTGTATCAAATCTGCTTTCGTCTTTGGACCCTCATGTGTTGACCCTATAACTGATAGTCTGCCAGGGACAAGATAGTTTCTGCACATAGTTTATACAACATCAGATGCATTAGAGAGCAGGATTGTCTTTCTGCTGCTTGAGGCCTTGCAGTTTCATTATATTTATTTTACCTCACATAAATACAAACTCAACTAGCTGAAATAGAAGAATTAACTTTTTAGAGTGCTGCAGGTGGAGTTTTGAGGTGCTGGTTTACACACCAATGAACCTACACTTTAAGAATATATTATGTGCAGAGGTATTCCCCTGAGAAGTACTAAAGTGATTTCTCTAGGATTGCACCATTTTTTCTGTTGTTTTATACAACTAGAAAAAGTAAAATGGACAAATTGATCACTCTCAAGTGTTAATTATGAACATCTTAATTGAATCTCCATTAATTTATCTCTGTCCTCACCATCTAATTCTCATAGAATCTCCTGGCATATGTAAAATATGCACAGCAAAAACTTTTTCTGCAGACATTTGCAGATACATCAGGAGGTAACTGCCATAAAGGTTGCATTAAGCTTTTCAATTAAAACAGACATAAATTTCTCTATTTCACGCTTTAATGATCAAATGTAATCCTCAAAGTTTCTAATAGCCATTAAATTTTTCTAGAACGTTTATAAGCTAAAACAAACTGTTCCATTAGTAGCAGAACTAATAAAACTTGCTTTCCTATTGTCACCAGTCCTTGCACACCAGCCCACATTTGTATATTTTGTCATGCAACTACCACAGCAGGAGTGTTGCTTGTCTGGAGCTGTGCATCTGCTTAATGGATAAAAGATTTTTTTTTCCCTGTATGTTGGCTGCTGCCTCCTGAAAGAGATTTGGACTGAGTTTTTTCTGATTTTCCATTACTAAAGAAATAAATTGTATCTTTCTTCTCCATAGAAGTACATTTCTAACAAGGGCAAAAAAATAACACTTTAATACCCTTAAAAACTTGTCCACTTTGAAATGTGAATGAAATAAGCCTATTGAAGGGACAGCAAAAGTATAATCAGTTGAGTTTCATTTTTTAGGAAAGCTCATTAAACTGATATTCTCCATAAAAATTTGAGATGGAACCTGGTTTTGAAATGAAGCCTTAAGGGCATCACTTTAAATTGTTTTGCTTTGGTCATGTGTCCTTGTTCTGTTCCCTATTTTGTCAAGTCCTACGTTGCCCCTGGCCCCCCTCATGGATTTAGTCATAACTGAGCAGAAGTTTATTCCAGTTGTTTATAGAAATCACAAGTGAGAGGGGCTTTGGTATGAGCCAAGGGATGGGAGGGAAGCTACTTCACCTGATGCCTGGCAGCACACCTGGTGTGAAGCCACAGTGACGTGGATGCTGATTTCCCCAAGAAATGTATTTCTGCTTGAATCAGTGACTCTTTTATTTCAAGTAATGGTTTGTGCTGCAGTAGTTACTTAAAATCAAAAATAACTGCATGTGAAGTAAACTGATAAGAAAAGCAAAGATTAAAAAAACAGAAATTATTCATTTTCCTGAAGTCTCTGCACTGTGAAATACAAGTGCTGGAACAACTGTCTTAAGCTTCTTGCAATTAGCTTCCAACAACCTGTAGACACACGGTACTATGTAAGCAGTTGCTATTTTCACTGTGAGTTTTTGTTTCTTGAATCAGTGCAGCAATTAACAGTGGTATTGCTGTGATGGGGGGGGGCTTCTGTTTTTGTTTTACAAAAGAACATCCTTTATTACTCTGGCAGGTGTATAGGCCACTTTGTCACAGTTTTCTTTGAAAAGGAATCAGCATGATCTGTTGCTTTGCAGAAAGCAACTCTGACTCAGAAGATAAAAGCAGTTACAAACCAAAGACCTTCATTTACATTCAAGCATCATTGCTCAGTTTTGAAATACATATTAAAAGGCAGATTTCTTTCACATACTAGTGCAAGCAAAGAAAAGCAATACTACCCACGGATTTAAAATGTGCTCTTGTTAGTGTTGAAGAAGGAAGTAATTTAAAATGATGATGAAGTTTTAAATTCTCTTAAATCTCATTTGCTGGTGCAATCTCTGATGACAGTACCCAGATGGGAAGTTGAGATTTTAAAACTTCAAGATGGATGGGACATGAAACCTTAAGTTTCTGAGAAACTCCAGTCAGAGATAGATACAATTGAGATTGGAAATTTAGATCTTGACAGTGAAGTGCTTGAGCAGAAGAGATTCCAGACTCTGAAGGTAGATAGAGATAAGAAGTGAGTTTGACTTGAATACTACTCTCGGACAAAAGTATAGACTATGATTTTGAGATTTAGGACTGTCTGTGGTTAAAGAATAGGAACTTGCTAGAAGGCAAGGATTTTGAAGTTAAGTGATGACTGTTCTTCTTTTTGGTGTGGTGATGGTGTCCAGATGCAGTAGTGAATTTTAATAGCTTGGGTTTTCCCTTGTCAGAAGGCTCAAGAGAAGGAGCTATGACACAGCTGGTGACTATGATATCACTCCAGTTGTTGACTCACCAGTTTCTAGAGTTTATTTTGAAATAAAAACCTCTTATTAACATTTTAACTTGGATGTTTTAAAGGTGTCTTTCAATGTTAGAAACTAATAGCAATGTAAAAAGCCCAAAAAAGTATTCTTGTTGTATTTTAAGTTTTCATCATTTTAATTTCCAGATGAATCAAAGTCTCAATTTCATCTGGTTTTCTCTTTTGGTTGTAGACTTCTAAGATACTGCAATTTAAAGTTTTTTCTCACTGCTATCTTGAAATGTGAGGTTAAAAATACTGCACTGACTGAGAAAATACCACATTCTTATAAAGAGTTTCAACCCCCTTGCTTGTTTCTTAATTCCTGTGGGTTTTGGTTTGAATTAGCTGCTGCCACTTTACTCTGGCCTGTAACTCAAACATGTGTTTAACGTTCTTTCATTGCCATGCATATATCCAATGTCTTGCTGATAACTCTAAGCAAAACTGCAAAATAATTTCTTATTTTTCAGCCTTCACTTGAAGGCAATGTGATTTTTGATATTTACCTTTGAGGTAATTGTTATCAGGTCATGTGTAAGGAAAGCCACAATACTATCCAGACAATATTAACAAGTGGATGGATCCTTTTAACTTTTCTTTTTACATAAGCCTAACTAATCTAACTTATGTGGAAAAGCCTGTGTTTATAAAGCTAACCTTTTAATCTTCATTTCCTCTTTCTGTTTGTGAGGAGTACAAGGCATCTTATAACAAATCTAGTTAAGGGAATAAACTAGTGGAAGTACTAGCTTTAAAATGTGTGAGCATTGATATTCACCACCTTTATTAGTATTCCTTTGCAATTTTTATTCCTTTTCTATTGAAGCCATGGAAAAAGAATTTATCTCCCTACAGGTAATCTAATACCTGTGAGCTGCCATAACAATTAACTAATAAAAAAGTGCCCTACTGGCTAATGTAACACTTATCTAATGTTTATAAATCAGTGAGTACAAATTTTATTGTGATTTTCTTAATTTAAAACAAGTAAATTATTATTTTTTCACATATTTTTCAATCACTTTATATGTGTAAAATACTTTCACGTAAAGGATGTTTGCATATTAAGCGTGACAATATTTCATCATGTACAGAATCAACTCTCCATATTTTTTGACTGAAAAATTTACTTCTCAGCCACAATAAGTTTTAATAGTATTTCTCCCTTTGAAAAAGGTAGAAGGAAATTCTCTGCAGTGGTCTCTTTGGCTAGAATGAATCTATGCTTTTATGTTTCTTGGTTCATGATTCTCTAAGTGGAAGCTTTACTGCTGGCTCCATAGGTGTAAATTAATATTATTTGTCTGCTTTAAACACTTTTTGAAAGTCCTTGTGCTAAACATGAATGTGTAGTCTTTATTTGTAGTGTGAAAACAACATAAACAATCTAAACAATTTTAAATTTCTGCATGTTGTAATTAAGGGAACATATTTCCTTCAATTAAGAGCCAAAATTTCTCTTGTGGCATCTGACATAGTAGTTACAAAGAAATTTCAGTTTTCCATCCAATATTAAAAAAAAATCCATTTTATAGTTGAAACACATATGCAGTATTTTGTGGTTTTATTTCTGTACAGTACTGCTATCTTCTTCAAATGTATAATTCTTTTGAGACTCTGTATAATAATTCACAAGCCTCTGTACATTCTTGGCCTGTGTTCAAATTGATTAATAGTTGCATCCTTGAAGAAATTTGATGCCTACAGCCAACTTCTCTCTATTCCAGAAAGTCTTAACAGAATAACAAATATGTGTAAAGCTTCTTATCACAAAAAATATTAACAGAAGGATTCTGTCTGTGTTTGAAGAATGAACTTTTGAAAGGCTTTTCCGGTGCTCCTTAGTATGATCTTACAGAATACATTGTAGTTGACTAAAGTTTTTAATAACTTCTACCCAATTACTGTATGTAGTTGTTTACAGACTGAAGGAAAAAGCACAGGAGTGTCTTGACTGAAAAGCCATTGTAACATATAAGAAAGCAGATCACCAGCATCACTAGAGGCTGGGTTTACATGTTTGAACCAGGCCTAATATAACAAAAATTCTCATTAAAAAACTGACAATCATTACTTATGCACCTGCCAAGCTCTTATTACCTGCATGAGGTTTGGTCATGACTTCACTGTCATACCTGGAGTTTTAGTCAACCTGCTGCACTACACTGCAGCATTCATCACTAGCAAAGACTTCTGAGATGCAGTCTAACCTCTGGAAGAAGACAAACTTTTCATGTGGGCTTATCACATTCGCAGTCCTGATAATGTAACACAATGGGGGGTCTCATGCACAAGCCAAAAAGAAAGCTAGGGGTTCTGTAATTGTCACTGAACTCACAGTTCGCAGTAAGTTGCTCCTCAGCCTTCTGTTGCCTTGGATCACTGTAGACCAAAGAACAACTGCAGGAGCTGAAGCAAGACCAAGGAATGCTGGCCAGGCTTAAACAGCCAAGATGTACCTAACAGATAGGTACAAATATATCAACACATATATGACATACCTAATGCTGACAGATATAGTGTAAATATTAGTAAATATGAAACTCCCTTATATTCTATTTGTTAATATTAATGACTTTCAATATCTTGTAGAGAGTACTATTCTAAGCAGTTAGAATGCTGAGACTTTGTGACTACAGTGCTGTTTTGAGGAACATTTCTGAAACATATACCTTATCTGCCCTTTAAAATAGCCTTAATTTAAAATGATTAAGTGGATTCACTACGCATGTCACTTACTTGTAGTCTCTATAGAAATAAAATGTGTTTACACTAGTCTACTGGTTTAGACAACCAGAAATAATCTCTGTGGAGATACAGCTTATTAGCTAAGCAAATAAATATTTTCCCCAGCTATTTTGGTTTTTTATTATTCAGTTCTCAGTATTGACAAACAGTGTCTTGAAACACATGGCACCCCACATTGTTTTTACGAATGTTGCGTGAATGAGTGATCTCCAGATTTCTCTTAGGTAGGATACTTAGTTGCATAAGAAAGACAGCTTTATTTAAAACCATATCTCTACAAAATTGAAGTCTCTCTTGTCTCAGGAAGAACCAAGTGACATAGCTCATACTACAGGGCAGAGTGTTTCCATCTCTCCTCTCTTTTCAGCATCCCCTGCAATGTCTCAAGTGGGTTTGAATAACAACTGAAATCTTCACTCTTGTCAAATGTTTCTTTTAATATAAACTTAATTTTGTTCAGACAGGAAGTGTATGTTTGTTCTTTGAAGATGTAGAAACTAAATCACTTTTTAATGTTTGTACAGCCTGTCAAGTGAGCAATGTTGCATTGTCTCGAAAGCTGCTGTCACACATTCATGAAGGCCAAGAGCTATGTCTCTACTTTCATCAAGCAGATTATGTTCACCAGGTGCTAAAGTTAAGCAAAGTTCAGAAGTGTGAGTGACAGGCACATGGGACAGACGTAAAGCATAGAGGATTTGGAGTACTGTACAGGCAAAAGTAATTTTGCATGACCTTTTGAATCTGTGGGTGAAAGAATACAATTTCATTAATAACCAGGGAAGGGCTGTTCAGAAGAAGACAATGCTAGTAGGTCAGGTCATCAGCCAAAGCTGAAGCCCTTCAGCAGATTGGAACATCTATTAGTTTATTTTCTTTTGTCAAGTGTTTTACTAGTCAAGGACTGAGCAGTCATATAAAAATACCTATGTGTCCAAGAGAAGTTTCATTAATTTTAATAAGCTGCCAAATATCTTGTAGAAAATTCCGTGTTTTTATTATGACATATTAAGCTTTCAGTGAAGCTGAGTATTTATTAAATTTATTTTAAGAAATGAAAATTTTTGCAACTTTATCTTAATATTTGGAGTAGATTGAAAACTTTCAAAATAGCTTGATGGGAAATAGTAACATTTATTGAATTTTTCAGACTGGTATAATCTGAATCTAAACCACTGAATATGAAAATCTTTATTCTCTAAACTATAATGTGTTTCGATTTAAGCAACTACAGCATTTGGTGCAAAACTCTATTGTTCCTTGAGGACTTTCTCGGCTTTAAGTCTTGCTTTTTTCTAAACTTCAGTCCTTCACTGTTAACAACGAAAGATAAGTTAGGCTTTCAGGAAGGGTGACTGAATACAGTTGATATTTTTATGTATACAAAAAAAGACTAAAATGTGAACCCTGATGGTAAGCCTTAAAGCCACTTTTGTAGCCATCTGAAGATAGAACATGAAACATAAGTGATAATGAGATTCATGGTGCATAGCATCAGATGACAGGATCCTATCTGTTCATTCACGTTTCACAGGTCACTGACTGAGAGAAATTAACTAAACTCCATAATCAGTATTTGATAGGCATGTCTGATCAAGAAGGCATTAATTATTTATGTGAAGATGTTGAGAAATTAACATTTACCACTTATTTGGTTAGCTCGTTTCAAATACTATCCATTTCTACTTTAAAATATGCTTACTTTTAAATTGGAATACTTTGGTATGTTCTTCCAGACTGTAATAACACTGAATACTTAAAGCACTGAGGAATTAAAGGATGATCTTTCTTAAGGTCATCCCTAGAAGAAAGAGAGATGGATATTTGGATGGAGAAGGAAAATTCTGAGAGCTAAATCTGCAAGGGTGTATTGTATCTTTGCAGGGCATCAAAACTTGACCCTAAATTCTGGCACTGAAATCATGTGCAGGTACATAATCATGTTGTTTTCTGAAGAAGTTTAGAAATGTTTTTATGCTGTCTTTAGAAGATATCACATTAAAAATCCTTTTTCTTTTAATGTAGATACACTTCTTTTGTGTGTAGACTAAGAAATATTTTGCCTCTAGTTATAACAGAATGTTGCATGTCCTAATGTTTTAATCAGTGCTAAAAAAGTGGGGCAGATTTTCAGTTAGATCAAAGGCAACCTTATCAAAATCACTGGATTCATCTGATCTCCCAGAGAGCTAGCTGTTCTATTTGAAAATCTGGCTGAGTGTATCACCTGAAGATGTTGCTTCTTTTACTTCTTTTGAGACTTCCATTTTTATCCTATTATGAGTTTTGTCTATCATGTCTTTTAACTATTCAGAACCTCTGAGAAAAACAAATAAAAATAAAAAAACAAACCAACACTGTTTATAAGAAAATACTTTTTTGTTCAAATTGATTTTCCAAAGTGACTTACTGTCCTCTACTTTTCATCACAATAACTTATGTGGCAGAGGGGACAAGTGATTTAATGTGGTTGAATGTATCTGTATGTCATATCCCTATTTTAAAAGGAGGCACAAGTGCTAAACCAGTAAAGAAAAGAAATGTAGAAAAGGTCTCTTGAAGCCAGGCTTCATTAAAAGTTCTGAGCAGAAAAGGTCTTTTGCTTTTATTGATGTTGTTGAAGTCAGACAGGAGAGGACTGAACCATAACATGAATCAGTGGAGAAAATGAGCTTTACTGCAGTGAATTGATATTTGAAAGTGTGTAACTGGTGTTACCATTTTTTCCAGCATGAGCTTAACACGTGCTATTGGCAGAACATTCTTACTAGCATTCAATATTTTAGAGATTTGACAAATTATGTTTGTAATCCATTGATGATGTGAGATCACCCTTCACAAGAATTTTAAAGCCTGTTCTTTTATGTGATGAACAACCAAATATGAAGCATTACAAGGTGTTTTATTATAGAACTAGTATTTATACCATAGAGATATGTAATTTTGTTGATACAGAAACCATGATCAAGAAAAAGACACTATTCTTTTTATGGTACTTCCTCTTCCAAATTTTCTCCCTCCTGCTTATAAAAATGGACATATTTGTACATGCCAATTATATAGCCTGCAATAAGGTTCATCTGGGGCTATGGGATTTTATTGACACACATTTTGCTCTAATGTTATGCTGGAGTCATAAAAAAATTGTGTATCACAATTGACAATGATACTTCAAAGATATTTAGTTAGGTAATTAGCAATGTAACTTGGGAAATATAAAGAGTTAAAAATTTCAAAATAATATTTATAGTAGCATTGGAAAGATCCCTTGTTATATTGCCTTGTTGTTTAGATCAGCAAACAGCACACTGAAATCTTATTGTGAATGATAGATTAATTCAAAATCAGTTCTTCTTAACTTTTTCTTTTTTTTTTTTTTTTCAGTAATATGTAGTTAAATATGTGTGCCTCCAGGACATTTTTTTGCATGGTCCTAAAGGGCTCTTTTAATACAGTGAATCAGACAACCTTTCAAAAATAGCCTATCCCCATTTTTAAGAGTCTGAGTATTCAGGCATTTTTGAAAATATCTGCAACTGGACTTCACGTAGAGCTTCTCTGTTTTGTAGAAGTCCATCATTCAGAAAAGTTCATGGAATTTGTATATTACTACTTATTTCTTACCTGATAGGAAAAAGTAACATAGAAATTCAAGTAAAATATAATAGTAAACAATGTTTTGGCCTCTGTTAAAACTGAAAATTTATTATTTTGTATTTACATTTTTTTGTATGTGCCTGTGAATGTATATATACATCTGCATACCTCCATTTGTTTTTTAATCAGTGTGTGAATCAAGAACTAGATGCAGACAGGATTTGAGGAGGATTCTTACAGGCTTTGTTCTACTCCCCTATATAGAATCATTACCTGCTTATGGCCCATGTACTCAGGGCAAGCATAATAATCAGCATTTGCAGTTCTGCTGCTGTTTGTTTTCCAAGCTGAACTTTGTATCCTGGAAGTCCTTGTGGTGCCATACTACTCTACTGTCACCGCACTTTAAGACTTTCCAAAGGGACCAGGCAGGCATAGGATGGTTAATCCATTATGGTAACACTGGTAAGGCATTTACATTTCAAAAGCAATTTTCAAAAGGAAATGTTCCTCACCAACCTGAAAATCCAGATGCTTGTTTCCATCAATAGGAGTGGACTGGTCTTTGAAACAAGACTGGAGTGAGTCTTGTGATTGTGTGACCAGATCAGTACCTGAAATATGCTGCTATCAATGCTTCCTTTTTCACCAAAAATGAAAACTGTTGTTAAGATCTTAATGGGTAAAGGAGATAGGACAGCTGTTTTGTAAAGGTGAGCTGGGATGTAGTTGTGATAAGGAAGATTTGATCTCAAAATTTGCTTGTGCTTTTAATAGTCCATTTTAAAAATACATTTGCCACCTAGGAGGTCTATGTGAATGGGGGAAGGGATGTACATCTGGACCTCAAAAAGTTATTCTCTGCCTAACTGCGGTTTCTACACTTGTACTATAGACTCCAAAGTTCTGAAATTAAGCAGATAAACCCCGGTGACAAGTAATATCATGTAATTCCTAGTGGGTGCAACTGCAAATCAAAGAGTATTGAGCTGGGCATTGTATATATTCTTTAGTAACAGTGTCTCTGCCCACTATGTTTTGTGTTACCCTGTTTTACCTCTCTGTCACCGCATGCATGCTTAGAATGAGAATAATACATGACACAATTGAGTTTTTAATAATGTTGCTTGGAGAAATAATTATTCAGAGTACAAAGAGTTCAGAAAATGTAAAATTCTGTATGAATTCACAGGTGGCATTTGATTCCACATCTAGAGAGACAGCTATGTTTCTAAATATGCTACTTAGCTAATTATTATCAACGCTTTGACAGCATGAGTAGTATATTAGAAAATGTTTAGGTAATACTGAAGGAACTATCATAAGAAAATAGGAAAAAATAACTGCTAGTTCACTACTGGGACAGGACTTTATAATTTATTGCAAACAAAAGAAAAGCTTAATCTACAAATTACAAAAAATAAGATACAGACTATTCCTCACATCCATTACATTTCTTAATTTGTTCTAATTTAGTGGCAGATCTTTTAATCTGAGATGTTAGACAACAATATCTCCTGCTTTCATGATAAAGAAACAGAATGTTCTCATGCATTCAAGCTATGAAATAACCCTTTGTATAGCATAGGTTATGCAGTTTCATGATTTTGAGGGTTCCATAAATAATTTAAGCCAAAGTACTGGTGAACTACTGCCCTTACATGATTGTTTTAAAGTGACTGCCTATTGCTAGCTGTGTTCTTCCATTACTCTGGGAACTACAGACTAAAGGAGCTTGTTTAAAGAATGCTTACTGCTGTCTTTTATCATAGAGAGTAATAATATCCCATTGAAAAAAGATTAAAAAGTACAGTGATTTGTCATCATCTTGGGGTCTGCAGTGAAATTATGTCTTATGAGAAGAGACAGAGATTTGGGGACACTTCTGGAAGAGACGTAAAAGCATTAAATGGGTCATAAAGCAATCAACAGTGGCAGCCATATATGGGACTTACTGATTGCTGTAAAGGAGGATAAGAACAATTATTTTCACATGTAGCATCAGGCGTTATTAATAATGAAATGATGCCTTAATTCCCCAAAGATGCATCAGTGAAAGAAAATAGCTGGAAAAGAGGCCTGAGATATTTTACTAGCTGAAGGTCTAAGAGTAATCTTTTCCTAAGGAAACCTGTTTTTTTGCAAGCTGAGTGATTTCAGACAAAGAAGCAATGTATGCCCTCGCACTAGTTTCCCTGGCCAGCTACCCCTTCTTTGCTGAAAGGTTACAGAGAGACCCCCTGTCAGCATTTTATCTATACTTCTTTCCCCATATCTGCTCCTTGACAGAGGCCTAGAGCTAAGAAGGTCTCTATTCTCAGGTTCTGCAGTTCTTATATACCATTTCAGGAGGTAGTTTAATGTTTTATATTACCATTTTGAATAAGACAAATAAAAACTTCATCTACACTTGTGATTATAGTTTTTAAAGTTTCAATTAGAGGCAGCAAGCAAGATGCCTTTAGAACAACTTCAGAAATTTTAAAATTTTGCTCTCTTATTTCCCATCCTTGAACCTTTATTGACAATGTGATTTGGTCTTTCACCTGCCTTCACCTAAAAAGCTAGTCATGCATAAAAAATTTGTCATGTTACTCAGATAACTGATTCCTTAGATCAGGGCCTGCTGGAATTTTTGGGTTGGTTTATTTTTTTTTCTCTGCTGAAGTTTTTAGTTTTCCTCTAGCTAGCTTAGTTTATATTAAATTAAGTGGAGCTCTAATGCTTCTTTCTGTCTCCATTTTGTTTCTTTCAGTGTTCATCAATTTCATCAGAAGATGTTCTAAGAAATTTCTGCTTCTCTTTAAGGTTTTCTGAGTCACTTGCACTTTAATAAGGCAGTGTAATTTCCCCTTGTGTATCTCAACATCCAATTCTCATTTTGAAAATTTTTACACAGCCTATGCAATACGTTTGAAGAAAAGTATTGAATAATTTTAGAGGTAGACATATCAGGACAGGTTCTCTAAAACAGGAAATAGGGCTAGGTAACAGTGAATGGGGTGACATCAGATTGGTGACCTGTCACCAGTGGGGTTCCACAGGGCTCCAACTTAGGCCCTGTGCTCTTCAACATCTTCATAAATTACTTGGACACAGGACTGGAAGGGATACTAAGGAAGTTTGCAAATGACAAAACTGTGAGGAGCTGTAGGCTCCTTCGAAGGCAGGGAGGCCCTGCAGAGAGACCTCAACAAGTTCAAAGACTGAGCAATCACCCACCCACCTTAGGAAGTTCAACAAGGGAAGGTGTTGGATTCTGCACCCGGGATGTGGCAACCCTGGATGTTCATACGGACTGGGGAATGAGATGCTGGAAAGCAGTGTCATGGAAAGGGACCTGGGGGTCCTGGGTTGACAGCAAGTTGAATAGGAGTCAGCAGTGCCCTGGCAGCCAGGAGGGCCAACCTTGTCCTGGGGGGCATCAGGCAAAGCATCGCCAGCCAGTCGAGAGAGAGGATTGTCCTGCTCTGCTCTGCATTGGTGCGGCCTCACCCTGAATACTGTGTGCAGTTTTGGGCACCACAGTATAAGATATTCAGTTATTAGAGAGGGTTCAAAGGAGGGCAATGAAGATGGTGAAGGGCTTTGAGGGGAAGCCGTATGAGGAGTGGCTGTGGTCACTTAGTCTGTTCATCCTGGAGAAGAGAAGATTGAGGGGAAACCTCATTGCAGTCTACAACTTCTTTGTCAGGGGAAGAGGAGGGACAGGCACTGATTTCTTCTCTGTGGTGACCAGTGACAGAACCTGAGGGAATGGCCTGAAGTTGTGTCTGGGGACCTTTAATTTGGATATTAGAAAAGGCTCTTTACCCAGAGGGTGGTTGGGCACCTGAGCAGGCTCTCCAGGGAAGTGGTCACAGCACCAAGCCGGACAGAGTTCAAGAAGTGTTTGGATGATACTCTCAGGCACATGGTGTGACTCTTGGTGACAGTCCTGTGTAGGAATAAGAGCTGGACTCAATGACCCTTGTGTGTCCCTTCCAACTCAGCACATTTTTTGATTGTGTGATAGTAATTTAAATTGCATTTGAATTCAGGTAGTATGTTTTGTGCTAGAATCTTGGACTTACTTCTTACAGAGGAAGATAACTTTGGAAGTACTATACAGGAAGACCAAGCCTACAGTAAGTAAATATTAGAAAATACTCTTCTGATGTGTTTTATTTCTTCAATCCAACTGGCTGTCCATCTCTTTTTCATCTCTTGCAAATGGAGGGGAGAGTTGCAGCTAATCTCTCTTAGAGAGAAATAAAATATTAGCTATTACGCCTCTTTCTGAGAAATGTTCTAGGGAGAATTTCTATATGTTGTTTAATAGACCAAAATCTTAGGGAGGTATGTTTCTTGCAGGAGGTTTTGTCAAAAGAAAAGTCCTTTAACTGTACTACATAAAATGCCTCTTTCTGTTAAGATGCTAGGAAATATTTATTATTTTGTATGAAAACAGATATACAGTGTCATCTGCCATGTCAGATAATGAGAATGGTTCTTTTTTTTTTTCTTAAAGCTTTCAAACATTTTTTTGTTTTTCTTTTCTGGAAATTATATCTTTGCACTTATCTGAAAGGCCTTTACATTAATTTAGTCTCATAATTCTCTTATAAGGCAGAAGAGTATTATCCTTCTGTCATGGACAGAATGTAACCATTAAGTTTAAGTAACTTTTATCAGGTCATATATAGAGTCACTGCAGAATCACCATGATGCAAGATTGCTGAACATATTCTTTTGTCTTTATCTACTGTGCCTATTCTCACATACAGACATTGTCCCCAAGGATCATGGAGATAGATATCAGTAGGAAGCTTTGTTGTTTTATAAGTGGTAGATAAAATTTTGAAAAATATGTATCAAATGGGGCATTTGGCTTCAATGTGAAGGATTAAAAGAGGAAGATTATATTTCTGCCCTTCAGAGCAACAAAACAAAACATTTGGCGTAGCAGGAATCCTATGACTAATTAAAAGCACTGAGCATTTGTATAAGACAGTTTTCTTTTCATGAAAGAAAGAAAATGACACACACACACACACAAAAAAAAAGAATCTAGAAGCATATTCCAACCTTTCTGAGGCATGAATAGGAATAAGAATAAGATATGTGTACAATGAGTGCTCTTCTGAAGGAGAATTTCTGTTAGTGTTTAGGTTAAAAAAAAGCGTTGCAGTTTGGGCAATGATTTCCATTTGATGCGATTACATTTAACAGCTGTGTGTTAAAGTTCACCTCTTGTAAGTTCATGTATTTAGAAATAAATTTAAAACCCCCTCCATATTGCACATGTGAAATACATCTTGAGATGACAATGAGTTATAGTAGGTTATCAGTCCACTGTGAACCATTGGCTCCCTCCTGTGCCATAAGCATGTTCTGTGAGTGCAAGAGCAGGAATCTATGTAGAACTTAAGTGTCCACAATGGAGCACACCGAAAACTTGGAAATGATTTAATAAAGAAATTAGGAAATTTAAGCTCTTGGAGAAAGAGAAAAGAAAAAAAAAATAGAAAACGCAAAACTCAACAACAAGAAAAAACAACTAAAAATCCCACTTTAGTGAGAGATATAACAAAACCAGTCCACTTAGTGTTTATTTTAATTTAAAGCAACATTAAAGGTAAATTGATTACAGTGCAGGGATACCTAGCAATTGGGATTTTTAAAAGTGAGTAGCTTATTAAAGTGGCATAAAAATGCAAACTACTAAAGAAAGGCAGAGTTCAAGCAAATGTTTCCATATTTGCAGCATGATGACCCTGTAATGCTTGAGCCTTAAGATTTAGCTATTGATCAAATAGAATGAGGTACGTGGCCTGTGCTATGGTCAAGTACTTGACCATAAATCACTTGTTTAGCCTGAAGATTTGTGGCTTTTCTGTAAAAGCTGTTTTCTTATTGGTGTTTTAATCCATACTGCCATATGTCCCTTAATCCTCAATTTAGCCAACAGCTAGGTTTGTTCAGAGCATTTATGTTGTCCTTTTAGGAATGCTTGAATGCTTACATTTTAATTCCCTCAAAATCATCCATCCACCTCATTCACACTTTTGAAGTAGGAGTATATGCTCTGTATCACTGGATGGATTTGGGATCAAGTTGCATGGCTCTTTGATTTTGCAGTGGTTTGGGTTTTGGGGCAGAGATGAGGAAAGGTCGCCACAGAGCAGTAGAGATACAAGTAAACAGTTGCCTGAATGTCCAGAACCAGTGCATTTCCCTGAGCAGGTGTTTGCAGTCAAAGTATTTGATGTCACATATACTACTTTGATCTTGGGTAGCAGTAAGCAGATCTTTTCTTATTATGATGATAACTTTTGTTGGTGAGATGTGAAAGTAAATGTATCATAGTCCATCTCTTTTCTATCAACGTGGAATAGAAGGGGAACATTGTGTCTGGTGGGACTATGTAATCACTATGCAGATCATATGGACTGACAAGCAATGCTAATACAGGAGATGTGGTCCTTTTATGCCACATTTTGTCCATGGAGATGATACAGATACATGTTTGTCAGTGACTAAATAGGACAAGACTATGTCTTATTTATTATCCAACTGCAATAATAAAAAAGATGACTGCTGACAAAGTTTTCTGTGGAAGTGAGTTTGTTTCATACCTGATATCTAGGGTTTCATCTTAGCAAGAACACTGTGGCATTTCTTTACATACATGGTATGTTTCTGTCCATCAGTAGAGTCAGTGTGGGCGTGGTAGGTCACAGATATAGTGACAGTGAAAAGACATGGCCTCTATTATCACTTCATTTAGTTTCCAAATGATGAGATATTGCTAGTTTTCATTTCATTCCAAGGTGAAAATCTTTTAATCACACTTCAATTAGAAGAAAAATACTCACTTTGTTTCTGAAAAACCCAGCAGGAAAGAATGGTTTTTGAAATGGTAAGAGCAAAACAGTCTGTGCCATCTTTCCTCACCCTAGTAAGATTAATTTCTGGCAGATCTATTCATTATACATCCAGAAGTGAAATATCATTTCCAAAGGAAACCAAAAGCAAGGAGTGAGTCAGCTTTCTTACAATGATAGCAACATATTAGCTAACCCTCATTAGCTAAATCAGAAATGCCACATAACTCTGAAGCCATGACATTGTTTCCCCTAAAAACAGTAGGAAATCGCTTGCTTTCATAATGAATTATAATTTATGATGTGGGCTGTGCTTTCTAGATGTGGCCTGAAACAATTTTCATAAGGCCAAATGCATTACATCTTTTCAGCTGAATTCAATTTGTGGTTCTAGAATGGAGACTAGGCTTTTACTTATAAAGCTTGTAGTGATAGTAACAACAGAAAATTCCTTTGCTCTTTTTGCTACTCATTTCTGGGACTGAAATGTGAAGTCTGAACTTTTATAAAGGTGCAGAAGAGCACTTCAGGATTTTTAAAATAGCTTATTCTTCTTAATGGACTTTTAAAAATTCTATTCTGTGTGGTTTTGAAGTTGTAGCCTATTTCAACTTTTATCTAGCACTTCTGCCTTTACTGTAGAGACTGTCTACATTATATATATGTGTATCGGGCAAGGCAGATAGAATATCTGTTTTGCTTTGTTTGGGTTTTTTTTTGGTTGGTTGGTTGGGTTTTTTTCCTTTTTTTTTTTTTTTTTTTTTTTTTTTTACCTAAGGCTTCACATTTTATATTAGAATATCACAGCATTTACTTGTTTATGTATCTTCACATTGTTTATTGCTAAAACCAGTGTTCAGGTTCAATCCTCACTGCAGTCCTAGGAGCAGATCCTCATATGGGTTAATTTTTGTAGTTGTCAGATATTTTGATGAAGCACTGACCACTTTATGTCAACAGAACACTGTCTCTGCTCAGATTTAATGTTTCATCCATCTTGCTGGGAGTTTTCTCATCTTTTCTTGAAGGAAAAAATGGAGTTATAGGAAAGAAACAATATCCTCTGTAACTGTAAATCACTGTAGGATTGATTTTGGAGGGAGAGGGAGATGGGGAGACAAAAGTATAAAAGGTGAGATATTTGGCCATAATAGACAGACGAAATGGGAATTCATTGCAGTGCAGTACCTATTGCTTCTTTCAGGAAAGATCTTACTCACACAAAGGTGGCATCTGTAAGAGCTGGTAAATGTCCTGCCTGCATGTACTGCAGTGGGCAAGGGAACTGTGGGGAGGAGTTGCACTTAGACGTATCTGCCACCTGTATTCTGCCCACAAATGTTGCCCTGGGAGGACACCGGGAGCTCAACACACTAGAAAATGCCAATGATCTGAATTAAAGTCAGGAAAGGGTGATTTCAGCATCAAATTGTGCTAGCCTGAACAGGAAGGCATCCGTATTCAGCATGAGCTGATAACAGGTTTAAAAGATGTAGTATAATCAGTGCTGCCAGGAGACAGAATAGACGCATCATTCCTTGTCTGCTGCTGAAGAATAGAAATTACATTGTCCCAAAAGGCTTTGTTGAAATAGAACTTCATATCTGTGCTTTTTGCATTACGAAAAGTTGTAATACTTGGAGGTGGGTAAAGTAAAAGATTCTTTTTTCCTTTTTATTTTTTCATACTTCCCTGAGGAAATTGGAGAAATTTTAGTATAGTAATATTGTCTAAGAGGAGTTGCTGAAGGTGTCCACATACTGTAATGTCTACAGCAGGAAGCAACAACTTAAATAGCCTCAGGGAAGGCTTTTAAATGGACTCCAGGATACCCAATAGGCTCTGTTTTGAGGGTTGCTCTTGCTTTGAATGAAACTAAAGAAAGAAAAGAAAAAAACCAAAAGGAAATATTATCCAGTAAAAGGTCTTTGAGAGGGCCTTATAAACATATTACTTTCCAGTCTCTGCTGAGTGAATAACGAGGGGATCAACACTGTCAGTTGTCGTGCATGACGAAATAAATAACAAAATTTGTAAAATAGCAAAAAAAATATGGAAGAGAAACAGTTTTATTTGGATCAGTTAAGAATCATGACAGTTACAGAATAAAATGGGGCATGTAGAAATCTGCCCGGTTTCTTGGGAAAAGAAGCATAGCAAGGCCCATTTATACGTCTGAGTAGTTCCTACGAATACAGCAGTATAGCATTTGAAACCCACAGTCACCTCATAATGCTGGGCAACTGTGGAGTGTCACTTTTGCATAGGTCAGGGTGGATGGAGCACTGCTCACCGAGAAAGCCAGGAAATGTCTCAGCTATAAAATTTGGATCCTCAAATGGTGATTCCTAAGAATTTTTAAGTGCCTGGGAGTCTTTTTAGTTTTGCATAGTATCAGCTCTTCTACTGAGATAAACATGAATCCATAATTAAGCTTCATTGTTATTACAAAAATAAATCAGAACTTACTTAAAAATAATGGAAAAGGGTATGATTTCTCATTCTTTCTAAAATGCTAAAAATATATAAAAACTTTCACTTGTAATTTCTGTTAGAATTGAGAAGGGTGGGAAATTTTAAAATTTTTGATGCTTTCATCAATGTACTGTAATGATTTCTGCATGCACTGATCATGTCCAGAATCGTAAATTCTATTTACAGAAATGTAATCCTTCTATATATTTGGTAAAGACCAATTTGATTCTGAGTGAGGATAAGGATGGTTGGTCAAGTGAGAGTCAGTTGTGTGCACAACAAATAATGTTGTGCAACTTGTAAATGAAAGGTCCATGAAGAACAGCATCAGTTCTTACATGGACAGGAAAGCAATAGGAGCAGTTCCTTGTTTTCCTCATTTGCCTTTTTAGCTGTCTGTGTTAGTTTTGAAATACCAAATCAATTTACCAGAAGTGAGAATCTGTTAGAAGGGCCTCATTGCCTGTCAGTCATGCACAAAGAAAGCAATTGTTCAGGTCCACAGTGTCAGGCAAAATGGACGTATTCTATTTTTTCCTTTTCTCAAAGTATGAGCTTTTGACAGTGGCTGTTACTTTCTTAAAAGTAATTAAGTTTCAGATATTCCTGAAAGCCCAGAGAATGATCCTAAACACCTTAAAGAGGCTAAAGCACCAAGTCAGTCTCTATCAGTTGAAGAGCGATCAATTCTTGGGACCAACAGGAACCAAATGTCAATTTTGCCTGACACACTGCACACACAGCACTGATTAATTCCTCACAAAGTCTCCCTTCTTTCTCATTGCAGTTATTAGATTACCAGGCACCATCACAGAAGAACAGACCATTTTATTCCACATCATGATGTGTAAACTTATGTAGGATAACATTAAAAAGCCTAGAATGAATTGACAATCTGGGACCTTCAAAAATGCAACCCTTGGCAGAGCTGACCTTGTTCTGAGTGCAGGTATGGCATGATAATGTCTGGTTCAGAGTTTAGGACTGAATTGCAGCTAATCATTGAAGGCAGCATTGCAGGACAGTGAGAAAAAACAGTGACATACAAATAAAGAAAAAGAAATTTCTGATAAATAAGGAAGGTTTGAATGACTAACTGAGTGGGTTTTTTATTATTTTGTTATGAAAAATTTGCTACTGACATACTGTTAAAGCCAGTAGCATTAAAGTGGAACTGGAATGTTAATAATGTAAGTCTTTCTTTCTCACACTTTTGGCTTAATGTACCTTTAATTAATCTTTTGGAACAAGTGCTTTGCTTTTCTTGGAAAGGTGAAAAAAATGTTGGTAATACTTCATTGCT
Organism: Platyrinchus mystaceus; assembly: GCA_035041135.1. Taxonomy (NCBI): domain Eukaryota; kingdom Metazoa; phylum Chordata; class Aves; order Passeriformes; family Tyrannidae; genus Platyrinchus; species Platyrinchus mystaceus. The sequence goes on along the minus strand of JAWWLV010000121.1, from coordinate 63,982,654 downwards.
TATTTAAGGATTGCATTTTGTAAAAATCAGTGCAATTAATAAAGGTTACTTGAATATTCTGAAGCAAAATGAAATGTTAGATCTTTGTAATGGTTTCTGTAGTCTTTTTACACGTATAACTCTTAGCATGCTGTTAAATTAGCAAAGTGGTAACAATAAGATGGTTATTCCTTTTTGTTAATTTTCTCAGTGCTTTCCCTACAGCAAGTACTGCTGAGCACGTGAATGATATGCCACTAAATCTTACCTTTTATGATGGGAAAATTACCCTGACTTTATCAGAGGCCAGTGTGAACTTAGAATGAACTCTAAACGGCTGAAAATTCAGTTCTGACAGTAGATACTGAAAGCACAGCTGGCTGGCTGATACACCTCAGCATCTCACAAAGTGCCTGTTCACTTGCTGTAACTTCTAGTTACAGCTCAGGTAACAGTCATGGCAGGGTAATGAGTTTGGGTAGGATCTGCTCAAGAAGAGGTATATCCCACTCGTTTGCTATTTGTGTGGGGATAGTGGGGAAGGGAAAGCAGAATTAAAAAGGGAGGAATCAAAACCTTCTGATTTTTCTATGGGGGAAGAAGGTATATAGTGCTTAATGGGTGATGGTAGACTCCTTATGGGGTCTAACAGAAGGGTCTATCTGTTTCTATTCAAGAATGTAAGTGGGGAATTTTTTCCACTGCTCTGATATCCATGGGAAAATATAAAATTCGCTGGGAATATTGCTGGCCCAAAGGAGCTTCTGTTCTCATTAAAGTTCCCCCCATGCTGGCATATAGCTCCATTTGCTGCTACTCAGTCTTATTTCAATACCTGGCATGATGCATCAATAGGGAAGGAATCCTCCTGAACTGTAATCACTGGCCTATGGCTACAGATGGTAGTAATGACTCCCCTGGGGCTTTGTTTGTGGACAGAATTAAGATCTTCCTTGGTGTACTCAGTATAGCTTTGCTTGAGACAAAAGGGTTTGCATGAGTAAGATACCTTTAAAACAGAATAATTGATGTCCAATGAGACAACATTTGTTAGATACTTCTGTTTTTTCCCGAACCAGTGTGGTTGGGTTGACCCCAGCTGGATGCTGAGTGCCCACAGAAACCGCTTTATCACTCCTCCCCTCAGCTGGACAGGGGAGAGAGAATGTAATGAAAGGCTTTTTGGTGAAGATAAGGACAGGGTGTTTTGCTGGGTGTTTTGTGAAAGAGAAATACCATTGGAATATCTGCTTTCCAGGTACTCTTTGCTCAGGGACATCAAATGTTGCTGAATTAACTGCTCATGGGCTGGGGGAGTTTTTACTTTTGGGAAACTACATTTTTCCATGACAATATAAATGATAATAAATGCATGCTTTGTACTTATAGATTCTTTTAGTGAATCACTGCTATACAGAATGAATTTTCAGCAGCCCTGTAATAAGCATGCATACCAGTCAGCATTAAGGTGTGCTGAGATTCCACCTCAGGGCAAACATAATTTAGAATCATTAACAATGTCAAATGACAATCCTGGAATGGTAAGAAAAGCCTTGAAAGTATAGCCACAGGACCATGAGGGCCCCTCGGACTACAAACACAGATGAATACTTATTGATCAGTCTGAAAGCAACCTAGAGACAAAAATGGTTTAGAGCATAATAAAAAACTTTGTTTGGCTTACCTGTGCTGACTGAAAAAGCAGTAGTGGAACTGAGGTGTATATCCTGAGGAGTGTTGAAAACAGGAATCACCTGCTGGAAGAAATTGAATATTGTGAAAAAGGGTAAGGAAAGCCAATAAATTTCCACTAAATCTTTTGCCAAGTACTGTATACAGGGTTCATAAATAGAATTGTGCATCCACCTGTGAAAATTTTTCATAACTCATTATACATGTATCTTTAGATTGTTTTTGCAAGTCTGCAATACAAATAACTGAGTTTGCTGTTTCCATAATTCAGAAATGAACATGCTGAATTGATCAGTGTAATAGCCTCTACTGTACTAATATACATACAAGTATTGTCACTAAAGGAAATTCTACCTAGATATTTGGTTAAGATTTGGTTGATTATGTTTTGATCAATTAGTTTGGTTATATACCTTTGAGAACTGGATATTAAACCTGAATGCAAGAGGAAGGGCTTCAAATGTCAGTCTGTATTCCCTCTCATAGACATATTTTTCTCTCTATGTTTGGAAATAATGCCCTCTTAATATAGCCACTGTGACAAAGCCTGCTAGTTATCTGTTCAGCTGGTCAAGCATTACAATTTAGTTTATCCTTTCAAGTGGCTTAGAATAAATCAGATTTTCCACAGTTGAATTCTTAAATTGCCTGAAGCTGAATGCGGCCATGGATGATGCTGCAAAAAGGGTGAAAGCTGCATCACACCGTTCATCAGTATACTGGGAAAGTAACCATCTGAAAGGAGGGGAATGAGGTAAATGTTATCTGTTAAACAAACAAACAAACAAAACCCCAGAAAAGCCCAACCCAAAACAATTACATTATTTACTCCGATGTTACAAAAAATGTGGAAAATACCAGTTGTTCATTTTTTCTGGATGGAAGAAAAGCTAAGAAGCTGTAACAATTAAAGACAACATATTTGATTTCCTCTTAAAGTACAGGAAATAGGTGATTGGCAAGATCATTAAAAAACAGATTGTGTAGGGTTGACCTTGGCCAGCTGCCAGACAACCACACTGCTGGTCCCTCACTCTCACAGAAAAAAAATATTGGATGGAACAAAAAATAACTTCTAGCACCTGTTATGGAAAGAGGGGAGGAAAAAAGCCGGCAGACAGAAACTGTAGCATTCATTTATACAGACACCTGGAAGGGATGGCCAAAATATTCTAACTGCTTTGTTCTTGGTGTGGTTCCCACGGCAGGCTGCTGGAGCACTTGCCTTGCTGCTTTTTCATTTTTTTAAAGTATTCGCTTTGAATGCAAAATACCAAGCTCAGTTTTGGCAAAGATTCAGAAAGACATTTTATCAAAAAAAATAAGGACTTATGTGTTTCAAATGATCTGCTGGAAACTCAGCAGGTTTGAACACATGTTGGAAGTGGCATATGCCACCATGGAGCCCCTTACAAGTTGGGCCTCACACAGCCTCTGTCTTAGCATGCTCCCTCCTGGCTCCTGGAGGTAAAGCAGAAAGAGGATGAGGAGAAATGCTACTCAAATAAGTGTTTGTCTAAGTGCTAATATGATTTTGGGTGGGCCATCAGTTATAAAGCTTATGTCAGAGAGCTCTGGCCTGAAACTAATTAATCTCTACTGCTTTAAACTACAGGTATTTATGACCTTGCTGCAGCCCTGGTGTTGTGGGCAAACTGGGCTCAAGGGAAACTGGAGCAGTATGTATAAGGATCACTGTCATGTGCACAAGCAGTATGGAGAAAGAAGCTGAGAAAGTTTTCCTAGTAAACACGGTGTCTGCAGGTTGTGAAATAACGGATCCTTAGAGTTTCTTTAGAAATGTTACACATATAGCAGTAGTAGTTGGTATAAATTTCTTTTACTGACTTCTTTTGTGCATAGGGAGGCAGGATGAGATTATACCAAAGACTTAGGTATTATATGGTACAGATCTAGGAATTATAGAAGAACCAGGTCTAAATTTTAGAGTTTGGGTTTAGTTTGGAGATCTCCCTATCTGAAGTTTCACAGGCTGAAATGTCTAGAGAGTTAGATCAGGGATGAGCAGTGATTTGTAAAAAATCAAAGATAGATTAACCAAAATATTTATAGGTATATTTGGGTCTTAATTCTTTTGGTATTATGGGAAATGGCCTGTATTATAATGTTATTACAATCATGAAGTATAAATACCTTTCTCCTATTGGCATTAGACAGAAGTGTGGAACAGAAGAGAATGAGCAAAAGATCACTGTCTATCCCCATTTTTATTTACTTGTAGTGGTTTGAAGACTTTTTGGAGGTTCTTTTCTTTCACTTCTTCCTTCTCCAATTAACTTTTGGTGTTTACTTGGAAATTTGAAGAACCAAGATATTTTGTAAGTAATTCCTCTGTAATTCCTTTTTTTGCAAACATCTCATCTATATCAGGTTCTAAGACTGATGTTTCACTTTCAGTCTAACATACAGCAAGGAACATGTTCCCTATCAAACTGGGCATGGACTTAATCCTTACACTTTTATTAGTGAACAGGTTAATTTTTATTCCACTCTGAACTCCTCTTTGATGCTTTTGCTGCTGAAGAGCTTCTGTGCCTTTCATCTCTGGACCAAGTAGAATGCTGCATGGCTGCATCTCAGAACAGATTTTCTCTAAGAGTGTTCTTTTTTCACAAAGAAGTAAATGGCTCTTGCAGAGTGGGGAGAGGAGGTAAGTCACAATTTGAAGAGGGTCAGAAAGAAAGTAGTCTCCTGAATTAACACAAGCAGTTGAGATATAGATTATTGGTGGTTTGTGGATAAAGCCTGAAGAAGATAATATTGTAAAGCAGCTAGATGTTGGATGGTAATATATCAGTGATGTATATCTGCAACTGATTGTGAGTGACCAAAATATTGCAAAGAAACTGAGCAAATTCTTAGGACACACACCTATAGCTGGCAGTGAAACATCCAAACACCATTTTTAAAGGCTTAGATCCTTCTAAAGATATAAAAAGTACCTTCAGAAAGATTTGAGTACATATGACAATTAGAATGCCTACACAAAGAATTGGATGCCAGGTGTTAAATGCCCCAAACTTTGAAACAAGTATGTTTCTTTAAGCTAGTTTCCAGGATTTACTAGCTCTTCTAGTGCTGTTGGAATAACTTTACCTAAACAAATGCGTACAGTTGGGACTTCCAGTTGAATTTTTTTTCCTGATTTAAAAATCTGAAATTATTTGAGCACTCTCATTTTGTAAGAAGGTGTTCAGAGCTTGTAGTTTCTCAGTGAGATAGGAACTGGCTAGGCTGATATGAAGATGTACAATGATGTGCTAATTCAAAGCTGATCACCCTTGCCTGAAAGTTGTATGGACATGGCATAGGCACATGTCCATTCATGTCTCTGAAAGGCTTCCCAACCTGGACTGGGCTGTACCTTGTTATCTTACAGCCTGGGCAACTTGTTTGGAGTAAGCAGGTAAGTAACTTCTTTGCTCTTGACAAGATTGCCACCACCTTCAGAGCAGACAGACTGGAAGGGTAGGAAGAGCTTGATCTCAGGTAACACAAATAGGGGTTTCAAAATATCTGCTGTGCATTATTAGAAAACTCCTCACTGTAAGAAATTTCAGAAGAGTTGCCTGAAGCCCATACCCTGGTAGTTTTAACAAAAGGGCCCTGTCAAGAAATTGTTGGCTGTGTAAACACAGTAAAACACTGCACAGAAAACACCATTCTACAGTAGGTTAAGAACTCTGTTGATTTCATGTACCCCTAGGGGCTGATTGTTGTTGCAAGTGGAGGATGCTTTCATATCCATTGAAACTGCAATTTTAAATTCAGATGGTCTCTGTTGTGCTCTGATTATTTTATGAAGGGCTTTGCATTCCAACTCCATGCTGGCATACTAATTTGATAGTTATTTCTTTTCTAATTTCTTAGTCTCAGACCTAATGTTTACACTCCTTGTAATTGTTTTTTTATTATTACATTTACTGTTTTAAGTTCTGACTTCTCTCTGTACCTTAAGTAGTTTGCTGCCAGTGCATCTTTGCTACACCACTGTGCAGTGTTCACTGCCTGTATTTGCATCATGAACTAATCTTTGTTGGCTGTTTACTTTGTGGAAATAATTAAACACTTAACTGATAATAATTGCAATCTATCAAACTGCACGATCACCCCACAAATGATTAAAGTATGTTTGCTGAAAGATCTAATGAATATTATGAGCTCTCATTCTCCATATTGACACCCAACTAGAAACTTTACCTAACATTCAGCTGTATCAGAAGAAAAACTGGGATCTTATTAGGTCAGTTGTTCTGGAATTAATAAAAGCAAAATATTTCTAAAAAAACCCCAACAAACCAAACCTGCTTTTTGTTAACAATAATGATGTGTCTTAATATAATGTTAGTTTGAGGCCAATAGAGAAAACTATGTACTTTTCCAAGCTACAGTTTTAAATTGAGTGCCTTGCCTTGCTGTTCACTGAGCTTATAATGCTAAAATTTTCTTTGCAAGCAGAACACCCAAAGCTTTAATTTCTTCAGCCAGATTAAATAACTCTAAAGTTACGTATTAACTTGACCATCATATCTACCCTAAATTCCTCCATCTACCTTTGTGTAGAAAAGACTTAGCAAGTCTTAGCATGGCTTTCTCTATTCACAGATAAAACTTTTGAGGTTGAATTTTTGAATAGCTTAATCTAATCTTAGTGACATTTTCATTAGGATTAAATAAAACAAAAATGTGTCAACATTGGCCTTTACTATATGGCAGAGCAGAAAGTGCAGCTAGATCTCTTGGTCTTTGTGAGCAGCACGTTCTTTTTGTGACTGACTTTTTGATAAACACAAACCATAAGACTGTTACGGTATTTCAAGGGCTTCTTCATGCATTCTGTCCCATGTCTTGAAATTGCAATAGAAACTGCTAGGATGAATACTGAGGAGAAGTCTCTTTCCTGTAGATCTTGCAGGAGCTAAGGTGGAAGGGGACAAACATTCTTCTCCATGTTTTACGGTTCACGGTTGTGGATCTGCAGCATGGAGAACTTGTGATTTGCATGCCATTGCCCATGAGCAGGGATGTGAAGTCAGGAACTAAGCACAACTCTGCAGACAAAAGATCTTTGGAGATATGTATGTGGAGTTTTCCATACTGCTCATACTTTCAAGTAACACTAAGAGACTATATTTATTGTTTTTGGGACAAGCTTTAAGACATTATTAGGAGCTGTGGCAACTTTTAAACAGTAGCAGATTGAGCAAAGCCTTGTGCAAGGAGCCTATGGCTAGCGTCAGGAGGCCATTGCCAATCTCACTGAGAAAATGCAAGCTCTGAACACCACATTAGAAAATGGAAGTGCTCTAATGACTGTACTGTCTTCAACCTGGAATTTTCAAGTAATGGTTCAAGTACCCCTTTACAGTTACTGGCTTGAGTGCATCTACTTGAAGATAACAAGCCCTTTAAAATAAATTTGTGATTTTATACTATTCAAGTAATTGTGTAATTTTGAGATTGTTTTTTTAAAAAGGTGTAAGTGATATGGGTATATGAGAACCTTAAGGAGAGTCACTGGCAACTGTGGTAGATAGTTGGAAGACCAGTTCTGACGTTTACCTCCTATGCTCCTTAAAGCCAAGTTAAACTGTCTGCTTACAACCCAGCCCACATTATACCATAAAGAATGTTAATATGCTTCTTTAAATCTTTCAAACTTCTTCAGTAGATGAAATTTATAGTAGGATACGTTCATGTGGGGGGGAGGGGGAATAAACTATTCTTACATTGGGGTTTTGACAGTTTCATCTTCTCTACTGTAAAAAATGACAGTTTAACGGCTCATAACACAAATGGAGGAGTGATTTTTCCATGTGTACACTTTTACTTGTGTTACAGGTTCACCTTGCAACCTTGATGGGTCTCCCACTCCCCACCTGAGCATCTAGAAAACAACCTCCACAGAATAAAATTATGTCCTTCTACTGCTTTCATGATATAAACCATGTAGTGGAAGGATCTGGTAAGAATCAAAGTAGTGCAAGCATTTTCCATTCCCACAAGTGGGAATATTTAACATAGAGGCAGGGATTACAGAAGATAGCAGCTTGTTGTTTTAGCTATACATGAGAGCGTGTCCTCGGAGTTCTTTATTACACCTTTCTGCAATGAGTATATGTTAAATAATTCCTTGTTATTTTGGGGGGCAGTGCTGATGGAGAGGGGGACTATTTTTATGGGAGACATTTAAAAGCGTTTGCAGCTCTGAAAAGAATCACTATGCTTTTGTAAAATGTTTGATGGAATTTGTTGTCAACATTTTTTTGAGGCAAATAGTCCCATTATTATTCACCACAGAGAACGAGATAGCAGCTTCAGGGTGGAAGACCTTATTGTTTTCCTTACCATAGTGTGTTAGTGTTGCATGATGCTGTCAATAGCTGTTTGAAACTCTATCCTGACAGAGGAAGAACAACTGATACTAAGAACAGCCATAGTGGCAGGCTGTAGCAGTGTTGCAGGATAAAAACAGAACAATGGTTGTTAAACGCTACACTGGGATTCTCAAACTTCCACAATTCTGGATGCTTTGGAAGCTTCAAATCCACTGCATGTTGAAGGTGAAGGCAATTACTCAGGATATAAAATTAGTTTCTCTAAAGGAAAAAGCTGCAAGACTACAAGTGATTTGCTGAAAATTCATTAAAATCAATTTTCACAGGAGTCTGAAAGGGTTGATGTATCTAGAGACCACGGTTTCCCCTCACTTCCAGGTTCTGTACAAAATGAACTTCCTACAAATATCTGAATGACTCCAAAATAATTTAGACAGATGGTCTAACTGGCTTCATGGGTCTATAATTTCCCTCAGAAGGAATTCCTTGCCAAAATTGTATTTGTTCCAAACTTTGGTTTCCTATTTTCTAGCAGGAGGCTTTTCTCTGTTGGAGCTACAGGAAAAATAACATTATAACTAAACACCATCCTGAATCAACATGGGGAATAAGATCGTTTGGATTGGAAATCTTTACCTAGATAGTCCATGACAGAAATTGTGATAGTATACACATTATGGCATTGTTCACAACAGTGGGTTTTACAAATCAAGAAAAATTAAAAAAAGCTTGTAATTTTCCTTCTAAGTGAAAATTGTGCTGCAGGAGGTAGCCTTGATAACTCCAGAAAATTTACCTTATCTAAATCATCAAGAATTTTGAGGAGAGGGAAGTTCAAATGGAGTGTTGTGTTGGGCTATGAATGTCTGTATTAAACTAAAGCAGTATTTTAAAGGCTGAGTCCATTTTAAACTAATTCCTACAATACGGATGAATCTGATACCAGGATAGGCTTTGAGTTAGAGCACAGGACATATCAAGAGCAGATGAAATCTTTTGAGAGGTAAACACTGATTTCTTTGAAAGTGTTAATTTCCCTTGGAATTTTTATTTCTGTGATGTTTGTTTCCTTAAAAAGCCTACTCCAAAAAAGCCTTCTTTCCCCATTCATCATTCCAAGCAAGTTTCATGTATTCTCGCCTGCTATTGTTGAGCAGAAAACTGACTTGATGAAATATTAGTCAAGTATCAGTTCCCGATTTAGCCCCATCTAAACTAATTTTTCAAACCATGTTGATAACTCCCAATGCACCACTGCATTGTATATTATAGTTTAAGGCCTTTTGTTTTTTTGTGGTGAAACAGAATCAAACAGCATTATGATCTGGAGCTTTGGGGCTTTTTTAATTTACTGGTGGTTTGGCATCAGAGGAACAGGCAAGATGGTTTTTTTCCCTGATAATCTGCTGAGTATAAAAAACTTTCTGAATCTCTTCTTGTTAGGTGAAGTAATAAAACTGGTACCTCATTCATGATCTGAAATTAAAATAAATGTTCTCCTTTAGCTCAGATTTTGAACAAAAGTGAAATCTGAAAGGACATGATCTGTGTATATGGAAACGGCATTTTAAATTTGAAACTACATTGAGTAATTTAGCTTTGAAGACCTGTACCTCTGTCTACTTATGTGTGATTAGTTAATAAAATGCCAGAAGAGGTGTCATGAATGTAGTCCATTGATTTGCAGAAACAGTGCAAACACTGTAGCTCTCCAAACAATTTCATTGTGGATAAAAAATACCAGTAACTTCTTCTGGCACAGATACAATCTTATATTTCAAACAAGTTTTGAATTTTTATCTGCTTAAAATAGTCAAAATTTTAGCCTCAGTTCTAGTCCAATATGGTATACAGGTATATACTATACTTTTATGGGAAAATGTATGCTGTCATTACCATTCTTAAATTCTTCAAATACCTTTTTTCGCTGCTCTTCCTGAAACTGTTCCATCTCTACTTCCTTGTGTTGGTTTTGGGAAAATTTTTTTTTAATGATTTGCCTAAAATAGAACTGCAAGAGATCATATCCCATGGATACTAAGTGAATTACTATTTTTTTTAAATATGTTTTAGGGACCGAAAGGTAAGATAGAGTTAACTCTTCCGCTGTGAAACTTGGAACAGACTATATATTTTAGAATGACATGTTCTAGAATTGCAAGTTATCTCATAAAATCAGATCAGGACTGAATATATTGATCTGCTAATTTATTATTTATAAAGTAACTGTGTTCTACTGGTTAGTTATCTGCACTGTAAAACGACAACCTCTTCCAGTTTGTTACTGTAGCTCCTCTTTCCTCCATCTCCCACATTCTTGTTGGTGATATGACTTTCTTGTTTGGCGGGTGGGGTGAGGGGGAAGATAGATGTCAGGCTAGATTAAAAAGATGTTGTCAGAAATCTCTTCTCCACATACGTGATCACAGACAGTGACTAAATCCCCTTCTAACAATCTAACCTAGCAATCTGCTCTCCAATGGAATTAATTACACTGTATCTCATAGGACCTGAACTGCATAACAGTTACCTAGTATCCATCAGTTTTGCAGTCATCTGGAAATGTTCTGAGAGTGTTATAATTTCACCCACTTCACTGGTTTTGTTGCAGTTTCTGATCCTTTTGCACTGCAAGTCCTGTTATGTGTTCTCGCACAGGTGTGGAAAAGCCTGATGAACCAGCCCTTTTTCTCAAGAAAGGAATTGCTTTCAGTTGTTGTTTTTCAGTAATAATGGCTAATAATGCACCTTTTTTCTCAAATGTTTACAGGCTCATAATTTCCTTCCCTGGGAAGCTGCTGCTGTGACTCACTAGTGAGTGAGGGACCTGCAGTAATCTGAGCATTGCTCTTAGTAGGGACAGAGAGAACATGTATCCTGAAACTGTATGATGCTAACTCCATTTTACTTGCCAAATTTCTTGCCATCCTTGAAGCATCATCCCTGTAACAAAAATGTAAATGACTGAATGGAGTACATGCTCACTCCTACTTATCCAGATAAGCAATAAGGGATGAATCTCATGCTGGAGGTGATGAATTGCAGATTGGCCATAAAGCAATGTCAGTACTGTGCATTATATGACAACATAGCTTTGTTTTAGTCTGGCATTTCCCAACTTCTTTCTGAATGTCAACTCAGCAGTTCTGCTTTTATTCTGTATTGTGATCTCTTGTCATTAATGATAGCATGCTGCAGTGAAATTCAGCCTATTCACTGGAATCTTTTAATGGTACTCAAACTTATCTCCTCTAGAAATCTATGGACTATTGCTATGGATTATCTAGAAAGTATTTTAAGACAACACAAAATGGGTTAGAGAAGCTGAGACTATTTATCTGTTGACCTAGTGATTGAGTTGGACATCTTAAACCAGCTAAACCCAGAGTTTAGAGTGTAACTATTTACCACTGATCTATTTTTTTCTTCCTACTACATCTATAATATTTCATTTTAAAGCTTAAGTGCTTTAGTTGCTTCCACTGGCAGTATTTCTCTTGTTGCATGGACACTATATATAGTAATAGGGAAACCATTCACACCTGCAGAACTGTCAGTTTTACAAAAACAAGTAAGCATTATTGTTTTGTTTTTTTTTTTTAGACAGGTGCTCAAAGTTTCCAGAAGTAAAATAACTTGTCAAAAGGCAACAGGGCAGACATCATCAGGTGAAAAATATTTTTCTGTATTCCTGCTTTTTATCTGAAAAGGCTGAGTCATGCTGCAGAGGCTAGATGAAGGAGGTAGTCTGGAAACTGCATGTCTTTTGGAAATAACACAGATGTTTCTATTCAGTATGGCATCCCAGCTGATGGTCAGGGTGATATGACAGGCAGGGGCAGCAGTGCTTAGCCTGAGGTAGATACAATCAAGATGGAAAGCAAGGAAAAAGGAACTGGAAGAGGCAACCAGGAAAATACAATTAGAGATGGAAACTGTCTACATGTCAGCAAAATAGTTCCCTGAAAGAAAACAGGGAGATGAATGGAGAAATTTATATATAAACCCACAAAGCCCGATGCAGGAGTCCTCAAACTGGGGGTAATACAACATAATGAGCATGTCTTCAGGTATCTGTTGTTAAAATGGTCATTTGTTTTTAGGCTGTCATTGATCCAAAGAGGATGTGATTGGTTTCCCTGACTACTATCACTTCAACTCTATTTCACTCTACTTGTAACATATGTCAATGTCCTGTTTTTGTCATGCGGCACAATGGAATTTTATATTATTAGCAGGTATTAAGATTTAGCATTTGTGCAGAATTTTCATGCACTAAATGCTTTACAATGTTCTCTAATTAATCATCTGAGCACCTACACAGACGTTATGAAAATGTAGTGGGTTTGCAGATGGGAAAACTGCAGCTGATTGAACTGCTGGAGGCAATTCAAAAAGTCCTTTTATCAGTACCAGCACTTGGTAAGTCAGGCTGTTTGCTTTCTATTTGTATTTGACTCCTCTTCCCTGTTATTGTGTACTGTACCTCTTTGGATTAATTTGATGCAATATTGATGAAAGTTGTTAATATTAACGGTCAGCTCTGCAATGCCCCTCTCTTCTTTGCTGGGATAAAAGCAATATAAAATGATAGCTATTTAGGTGGCAAGCACAAGAGCCAATTTTCTTGACAAACTTCTGCTGCTGCTGCTAAAGGAACTGATGACTTCATAATTGGTAATCAACCACAGTCTCCTTAAAAGGGCATGGCATTTCTGGAAAAACATATATATTAGTGTTCTAGTGCTAGTCACCATCCAGATATTTGTTATGTGGCTGTTTTGAGATATATTCCAAAAAATGTTACCTTAAAAAAAAAAAAAAAGAGACTGCTATTAAGGTTAAAACAGGTATTACAGGAGTCATAACATTCTTTGGCCTCTGTGTCAGGCAAATACTTGGTTCCATCAGTTCTTGTCATAATTCTTTCCTCATCCTTGCCAGCCTCTTTTATTAATGTAGGTGAGATAACACAGTTCACAAAAGTCCAAAAATATTTAAAACATATTTTTGCTAGACAGCAAAAAAAGCTAAACTCCTGAACTTATGAAATGCACAGTAAGTAAAATAGAAATTAGTGGCAAAACCTTAGTCAGTGTTCGCTCTTAGATTGCATATAATTTCAGAAATGGTTCCACATGTTCTAATGTGTTTTATAATAATTTGAATGCGTGTATGTGCTCGATTTCTCTATGGATATTCTTTTAATCTGGCAAAGTTGTTTTTCAAGAACTTTACAGTAATGTTTAGTTTGTCTCACAGGAATGTGGTAACAATATTGAATAAGTCTAAATTCAACATCTGTGGGTTCTGTTAGACTTTGAAAAGATTCATTCTATCATGCATTCTAATAACAATATTTTGGGATTCCAGACATTTTGTGGAGAAAATGTTATTGCAGGTGTTGACAAAACATAGCATTTTCCCTACTTTTTTAACCAAATAAAGAATTACTTAATGCCTAACTTTCACTATACCATTGGGTAATGTTACCTACATAACTAGGATGCATTTGAAAAATTTACACTGCTTAGTTACAAAACAAGCTACAATAGATATGTGATCAATTATGCTGATTACTTATGCTTCACAGATGATTTCATCTAAAAATACAGCTGATAAGTAACTTTTTGCAAGGGAAGCTAAATCTTGTTTCTTTGATAAAGAAGCAATTGGAAGCATCAAGGTACTAAGGGTCTGATATTACAAGGTATGGGACAATTTACCAACTTTTTATGTTAAATAATTATCGAGACCACAAATCTCTTTAAAGGTAACTGCAGAAATGGGGCCTTTCACTTCAATGGTGCAACTACTACTTTGGCTGAAATGAAACTGAAATCCTAAGAATGCATAGATCTACTAATAAAAATATATATTCAGTATTTTTCTTTTAGAAACTCTGAGTAGTTGAAGGAGGAAGCAGAAATGTCAAGAAGCTTCAGAATAATTGCTGTAAGTTTACTCAGGGAAAATGAGTCTCTCATGGTAAGAACAGGTATATTGTTCAAGACCAAGCCAAAAATAATCTTGTTTACAAAAAGCTGTTTATGAACTTGATAATGATGACACTAAAGAATCACTAGGCAGTTTTATGGAAAGACTTTGTAAATCCAGGTGCTTTTAAGTTTTGATCGAGGCTAGGCAAGCTCAACCCTCAGACTGAAGTCAGAGATCATCAGTCAAAGCTATCTCTATGAATGAATATTATAAAAGATCAGTACAGTTACTTTGAGGGGAAGGCTGTGGGTCAGAATGCAACAAATGCCCGTTCTGTACTAAGTGTAGTACAGGAGAAAAAAGCAGACAAGTGTCTCACTTCACATGTGGATGCCTCTGTTCGGAAATTTTCCCAAGTTTTGCTCCAAGAGAGTTTCTAAACCTTACAGATTATGCTGAACTGTGAGGGACCCACAGGGATCATCAAGTCCAATACTCCTGGCCCTGCACAGGACACCCCAAGAGTCACACCACGTGCCTGAGAGTGTTGTCCAAATGCTTAACTCAGACAGGCTTAGTGCTGTGATCACTTCCCCGGGAAGCATGTTTCAGTGTTGAACCATGCTGAACCTTTTCCTGATACCTAACCTGTTGGCCTTGTAAGCCAAGCTAATCCCACTGTCTGAACTCTTTCAAACTTCCCAGTTCTCAAACAGTGAACTTGCGAGTAACTCATGAGACAGAGCTTTGAAACAGAAAGTTCTACTGGTAAGGAGAAACAGACCAAAGACCACTTCACCATAATGCCTCCTGTACCAGAGATGAAAAATATAGGGTAGAGATAAGTAGGAATTATTGGATCTATTGTGAGAATACCTTTAAGTACAGTTGAAAAGCCCTGAACAGAAGAGGCCAACAAAATACAAAAACGAGGAGGGAAAAAAATCTTGCCAAATTAAAAGAACAATCTATAAATAATATAGAGTGGATATGAGGGAGAGAGGAGAAGATGCTTGTTTAATGATGGTAATGATGAAGCAAAACAGATCATAGTTTTTCTCCTTTTTTCATTATAAATACATTAATAAATGAAATTTAAGAATAAATTTCAATAACTGGTCTAATTTGAGATTTTCTTTCCATGTGACATACACTCTCTGCATAAGTGAATGAGAAACCCTTGAGTGGCCTGCTATTTGTATCTTTGAAAAACAACAATTTTTAAAGATTATAATTTCATTCAGACAGGAAAACTAATTATGCTTTTTAACATAATATTCTTTATTTTATTTTATTTTATAAAGGACAGGATATAAAGTGTTTTTTCATTGTACATATTTGAACATCCCATTTTCTCAACATTATCCACAAAGTCAGAACAGGGAATTTGTTTTTCATTTGTTGATTTCTCATGTACATGAATAGATATTAGGAGTTGTTCTTAAATACAAAAAAAATTCCCTTTGTTAGACCCGAACAAAATATGAAGGTTTTAGGACTGAATGAGTTGGTAAGAGGTTCAAGGCTTTATAAGGATCGAGCATCCTACAGGTGAGTTCTGAAGCTGCCTTCTGCTAACTAAAAATGAGGCTGTGCACATAGCCTGTATGCGAAAATCTGGTAATCAAATTTAAGGTACTTAATTTTGAAAAACCATATTCTGAAAACCCTTGCTATTTATTTTGCAGTATGTACATTTAAACAGCATGGCTGATGTATCAATCAATCAATCAATCAATCAATCAATCAGCATCCTTTTAAAGGATGTAACCAAAACTGGAAAATAAAGTGCTTGTTTGCTTCATCTATATATTCTACACTCCTATGGTCCTCATGTCTTTCAGCAGCATAGGTCTGTAGATTGCCTCCAAGTTTTCCATGTAGTCTAAATAATCACTCACTCGAAATCCATGGAGTGCTTCTTCCTGAACAAATAAACACAAAAAACATTTATTAGCTAGGAAAAAAAGATGCTCAACTCAAATTTAATAAATTCCAAGCTTCTAAAGATAGTCCATTTTGTTCTGCTTGTCATAGCCTGGGTATTTAAAATAGATTTTATTACATTTTATTTAGAAATACAGATTTGGCAGTATCTGCTTCCAGACAGTTTTTTCTAATTACAGACTTGGTATCAGATAGTTTTATTTCATATGGGCATTTTTTATCTCATTTTTGGAGAACATGACATTGAAGATTTTTAAGAAAAACAAAGTAAGCTTTAAGAAGGGAAAGCCAGGTGCTAAAATATAAAGATATATATAAAGATTTCTACACCAACACAGGGCATGATAAGTGTGGCTTTTATATCCAGCTAGATTCTCAAGAAAACCAGATTAATAATAGATGCATATTTTTAAAATCAATGATAAAGGAAGACCTTTATGAAGTGCTTAAATAAAACCGAAGTATTTCTGCATCACCACAAATGAGTAATTCTTAGCAATTCCAAAACACAGAGTAAAAGAAGGTGCCCTGAGAAAAAAGAAACAAAAAGACCACGTTTCTTGTCATGACTACTGTATTAGAGGGAGAAGGCGGATGCACCATAGAAAGCAGGATCCTGAAGAACAGTTAGGTAAAATGTGTGAATTTGTTGCTGTTGTGTACCACTCATCCACTAATCAGTATTACCACTGTTGGCACCATGGGCTGCAAAAAAATTTTCTTCAGCCAGACAGTCCCTGTGGACATATGTTGTACCTCTGGTGTACTGACTGTGCATCTCTGCTAGGTGGAATTCTGAGAACACATATTCAGGCTTGGAAGGCTGCACTTTGGCACCTGAACAGGAATTCAAAATGGTCTTTGTGTTTCTCCTCCCCTACACACAAGCAAAATTGAAGATACAGTTTTACCTTTGAAGTTGTTCTTCATGCACTGTGAGAAGGCTGACCACAGTAGAATATAAAATATATATATCATATATATATATATAGCTGAAATTGAACGGCATGTAGTGACAGGACAGGGGGAATGGCTTCAAACTCAGAGTAGGTTTAGAGTAGATATTAGGAAGAACTTTACTGTGAGGATGGTAAGGCACTGGCACAGGTTGCTCAGAGCAGCTGTGGATGCCCCACCTGTGGAAGTGCTGAAGGCCAGATTGGATGGGGCTTTGTGCAACCTGGTCTAGCTGAAGGTTAGCCCATGGCAGGGGGTTGAAACTGGATGGTCTTTAGGGTCCTTTCCAACTCAAACCATTCTATGTTTTGTTTTTGTTTTTTTGTTGTTTTTTTTTAATTTCTATTAATTGAGAGCTATCAGAAGCAAGAGTACACTATGAACTCCTTTTTTACTGCAGTGGTCACTCCATGAAGTGTAGATATTCCTCTATTGCATTAATATACATTTTTCTCATTAATTTAACAGTATCGTGACAAATCTTTGGCCTGTTTATACTGTAAGTGGCAACATACAAATTCTCTCTTCTATAATTTACATATACTATCCAGTAATGCCATCAAGATGTAGCTTTTAAGTCACATTGTCCAAAACCAGGGGAAACTAAACAATACATTCATTAGACTGTATAGCAAACATTTTCAAGGAAACTGATTGAACTGACATATTATTCACATTTAAGAATATGTAAGTTGGATGCAAACCAGTTAGAAAACTACTATTCTTAGGACAGACTAAGATGCAGATATCTAGGTCTCAGAAGAATTCTGACAGGAGAAAAAAGACCAGAGAAAAAGGCAAAAATGTCTCTGTGAAGAAGAGTAAAATATTGTATCCATTTGTGACTGCAGCTACAGCTAAGCAGTACTATGCAAAAAATCAAAAAAAAAATTTATAATATCGAAAGAATTTGAAATTGTGTGGCTAATTGTACAGTAATTGCCATCTCATCAATATGACAGCTCTCTGAGCTTGCTGCCACATCTCTTCAAGCTTCAATAAGAGACCACTGTGTAAACTCACCTTTTCTGGAGAGCACCTACATACATGACTTAATGTGGCTATTTACTTTGCTTATGAAGGGAACTGATTAGGACAAAACACAGCAAAGCTGTTCTCTAGAAAATACTATACCACATTTTCCTGCCAGGAAATGAATCAAATTGAAGTATTATCCCACTCACTGAAAATAACTAAGTGAAACTCAGTAAGAGTTCCATATTAAGTAATGTATATGTTTTCAGTATTGAGAGCCTTGCTTCTCCTCAGCAATTGAAAAATTAAAATAGAAACCATTACTTTAAGAAAAACCTGAAGATCTTGGGCTTCAGTGTGCTTCAGAATGTCTTGCTGTAGGTGTCTGAACACAGAAATACACATATATATTTGATAATCAGGACCAAGTAAAATACAAATAGCAATGTAGTGACAGATCTCACTCCAGTCCATGTAATTCCAGAAACACTGAGTTATCCACTGCAGACAAATCTAGATGAGAATGAAAGCATATATAATTAGATCATTGTAGACAGTCATAATAGATCAGCTTTATCTCTTTTCTATAAGATAGACCCTTTTCCTATAACAATTAAAGGGATGATGTACAAAAGAAGCCAAGAATCACCATTTTTAAAGCACAGCCTCCGAATAGACTTCTAGTGAGTTCAGCTAAACTTAACACCCTGTAACCAGGCAGATCACTTATTTGAGTATATTCCAGCAACTCCTGAGGTTGAAAGATAAAACTCAAAGTCCAAAGAAAGCAAAGGTCATTTTTTTCAAGACTTTCTTTTAAATGTGGCCTAAAGGGTAATGACAGTGATAAAGGTGTGTTCAATGTGGTTTTTCCTTTAAATTAGTTCCTTGCCTTATAAATGAATGTTAGTCCCTTCCCTAAGACACATTTTCATTTAATGAAGTGGGTATGGAACACAGTTAGTGACTCCTTTTTCCTGTTCTAAATTACAATGTATTAAGATGTATACTGGACATTTCATTTAGTTCTAGACCACAAATCTTCTGCTAATCAGTCCTTAAAGTGTTTAAAAATATGCAGCAGGAGAAGTACCAGGATTCTAATTAGATGACAACAGCCGTACTCTGGCAGTAAATCTGTTCTGAGTTATTTATTGATGCACACAATCACTTAAATACATCTGAACTGTTTCCACAGCTCAGTTTGTTTCTTTTTAATGGTGCAGTAGAACTGCAAAATCACACAAAAGATACGGTGGCACCCACCAGTGGCATTTCAGTAACGCGATAAATAAATGAAAAAGTCCTTGCCAGCAGTTTAGAACAGTAACTACTCTATTACTGAGTGCACAAAATGAAAAAAAAGCATACAGTGTAATTTGCACAAGAATAGGTGAAGAAGGAGTGACTGTCCCCATGTGTTTTCACACCCCAAAAGAAGGAACCTTATTATAAGCACCTCATTTCTAGGCTGAGATAAATATCCTCATCTGCCATTCTTCTCAAAGACCAACCCCAAGCTGATTATTTTAAGCAGTGTCTGAACCATACTGGCATCTGCCCCCATTAAGAAGTCTCTTCAGCTGCAAATCTTGCAGCAAAAAGGAATTTTGAAGGCATAAGATGAAAAATATTTTCCTTGCCTCAGCACAGCAATAAGCTTTCTTTCTGTGGTGCGATGTCTTTTGCATTGACCATGTAACTCATTACTGCATGAAGCTCTTTCTGCTTCATCATGATTGCGTCTTTATAAGTAATGCTTCACACCAAAGAATTTTTGTAAGTACACAAAATGAAAGCTATCATT
>JAWWLV010000121.1:63941803-63962898 GCA_035041135.1 Platyrinchus mystaceus | reverse complement strand
AAAAGAATATTGTGTTACCTGATTGTAACAGATATGGTAGCTCAAATAAAATTAATTTTGCTCTAATATCACCGAACTGCTTCCTATTATATAACTACTCCAAATTACTCACTTCCCTCCTATAGCAAATTTAGAGAATTATTCCAGATACTCAGTTTAGTTTTAATGCTAAATCTGAGTGTTTAGTATATATTATTTTTATCAAGTTTTCTGCATGAACATGTAATAGAAGGTCATCAGCTTCAGTACACTGTTGTTTTTCTACAGTCAGTTGCTTTCTATTTTCAGATGCTCTAAGTCACTACATGGTCAATACCATCTCTTACCCCAGTTTCATAACCACTACACGAGTGCTGCACAGAAAAACACAGCAGTTCTTCAGAGTTCTTGATTTTGTGCATTTAAGTCAAAAGGTTGATGATACTTTAATACGCTTTGATTAGTTACCTGGGATGGAGTGAAGCCAGACATGTGGAAGGCTGAGCAGACAAGTGGCAACTCAGCTTTCAGCAACATTTCAATGTGGTGAGCACTGCAAAAATAGACTGGATGGATGCCATATTCCACTGTTGTAACAGGCAGGTGAATCTGGTTAACAACATCATCATCATCAACCAAAAAATTGAGGAATAGGATCACAGACTACAAAAATTTGTTTTTTATAATACTTTGCTGAGAACATTATATAAAAATATACACTTTTACACATAAGGTAAGTCATTCTGATTATTTTAGAGACAGGAAACAAAATAAACAAAAACGTCATACTATCATCAACAAAAATGTGTAATAAAACTAAAGAAAAGTGTTGACAACATATCATGATTATTCCTTTTAACTAGAGTCTAGTTCTTTACTATATATAGCCTTTAACTGTTGAAGGGTTGGAGAAGCCATTGTTATATTTTAAACAAAGGAACAGAAAGAAAAAAGAGACCAATTTCTGTTAGATTTTTTTTTCTCCCATTTACTGGTGGAATGGAACTTCTATGGTATTTGAAGTTGTTTTCTGTAAGCACATTTCTTTGTAGTACATGAGGAGTGCATGAGTGAAATTCTATTTTGTGCAGCAAAAGCAGCAGAGGTTTTGTCCCTATGGAAGGCTCTGGATATCAATGCACATTTTCTAGGTAATGAATCCTTGGCACCAATGGTTGTCAGCACAATTACAGTCACACAACGGAGCAAATTTCAGCACGAATTTCATTATGCTGGAACAACCTTAGGGCCAGGCTCAGTGCTGTGAATGGACTGATACAGTCATCCCTTCTGGTGACAAGACAGATCTACTGATATTAATGCATGCATTATTCTATATGCAGGAGAGGTATGGAATCTACTCCATGAGTCTTATAGCCCAGAGTTCTCTAGTAGAGACTACAGTTGGTTTAGAGTTAATGTTCAAAACGTTCAAGGCAACATGACAATGTACAAAGGGTTTTATTTTAAACAGATGGAAACGCCCTAATGAAAGACAGAAATGATGTTTTCTATTCCACAAACTTGATCCAAAATACTGATAATTTAAAATTCTCATTCATGTAGTATTTTTGCAGTAAGAATGTTTAAAATTTACTAAATACATTCTAATGTATTAAGTAAATTTCAAAACTGATACTTTTACTAAAAAAAAAAATCAGATGGATGGACTTGCACACTATAATAATTTAAAAAAGGTCATTCAACAGTATTGCAGCCTTCACACAGAATGTAATGTCACTAACTGTTTGCTTTACTGACAGCTTTAAGATTCAATAAAATTGTCTTTACAGTCCATTTGCTATTTCACTCCTTTTAAACAACAATTTGAGCAACTGTCAAAACTATATTTTTCTGAGGTAGTTTTTCAGGGTCACATATTTAGTTAGGGGGCTTTAAGGAAAATTTAATGCATTAAAAAAACCCCAAAAAAACCACAAAAAAATCCACCCCAAAAGTAAGGAAACTCATCAAGTCTCCTTCATAAACTTTCAAAACTGCCTTTCAGAAAGAAACAGATTTTAAATTCTTACAGATAAATGCAGTCTTGGTAGCCAGAGAAATGCTGAAACAAGAAGACATGAAAATTGCTGAAGAAACGTCAGTGTCCTCTCCCTGTCCCCTGACATTATGAGGAAGATGGAAGATGCAAACCAGTCATAGCCAGCATAGCGCTCCTGCAAGCAGCCTCAATGAGAAGGTTAAGGAACTTAGGCAGAGATTTCCTCCTCACTGCCCTGCAAGACCCACAGCCCTTCTCCCCAGGCCATGCTCACAGAGGCAAAAGCTGGTTTTTTAGAGGTGGGCCAAGGGAAATAGAGCTGCACAGAAGGCAGCATCTTGAGGCACAATCGTCTCTCAAACTGAATTAAGAGAAACAATTTAAGTTGTTTTCCCGATACGCTACTTTTTTTTCAATCTATAAGTAGTCAAGCTAAAATCAACACAAGTAAACAAAAACCAAGCAAATGCAAAAAACCCTGCACCATAAGAAGTGTGAGAACAGTGAAGGAGGAAAATACAAGTTGTAAAACTATAGAAAAAAAAACAAAGTAAAAGAAAAGCCTTAAAAAGGAGATTAAGCGTATTATGACTAATATATCTGAAGTGTATTTAACAGTGATACCAAAGTCTAATACATGAAGAATATAGCAAAGTTTGTTGGAAAGCTGTATCTGTTTTTTTTTAAAAAAGTTCCATGTTAGATCTAAAAGAGTCAGAAGTCAAAACATTCCTGTTGATCAGGTTACATCCACTTATCATTACACAGGCAAAAACCATTAACAGTGTTGGTATTGTGGAAATACCACAAATACTCATTACTGTTCAAAGCTGCATTGCTGCAGACTCTTTATAACATACAAAGGTGTGATCCCACTCCAAAACAGTTAATGACAAAAATGAATGAGGCTTGCACTTCTAAAAAAAGTACTGGAACAAAAGGGCGAACATTTTCTTGGGTGCATTGGATGTGCATTTTAACTTATCAGATTTTCAAAGTAAAAGTGTTGCTTTTTAGAAGTTGTCTTCCATAAATATTACACATCTATACCACTATCAAAAGCCCAAAGCAAGACTTCAAATTCCATTGGCATTTTTAGGCAATATATTTTATACCATCAACAAAGGATACAAAGCGAAGATACCACAGTTCTTTGCTGTTGTTTCAGGAATTTCTCACAGTTCACTAACACGAAACACAGTCCATTTTCAGCATCTTCTTTTAGCAAGTTTAAATATTTTCCATATCTAGCACAAAAAGTTCAAACCCAAAACTGTTTAAATATTTTTTTTTTTAATTCCTAAAAGCAAGAACTCATATTTAATAAGCCTGTAACAGTAAATCTGTCATAGCATTGTTCATCACTGTGTTGTAGATATACACATAAATGATTAAAGAAAACCTATTATGCGCCACCTGGGAAGGATACACACCAAACATATGCTACTCAGTGTTACAATTCCTCACCCAAACTCCTTTTAGTTCAGTTTTAGAGACTGTTGTGGGGAGGAGCAAGTACTCTAACAGACAGGACTCAGTTTCTGCACGTACAATATTCAGAATTTGATATAAGTATATTGTACAGGTAATTATTATAATCAGAATTCAAATATTAATGCTAAAGATAGCAGCCTGTGAAGTACAGACAGCTTAGCTTTTCCTTCATCACAGCTCTGCAAATTACCAGCCAAATAAAATGTTTAAATGGCATATAACTAAGCTTAGCTAAACAGAACCATTTAGAGAAGTAATGCAAGGGAAAAAAAGACACATAATTCAGGATAATGCAATTTTATGGTAAATCTTACTAGCAAGTTACAATTAGTCTTTACAAAAATAAAGGATAATAACATATATAATCTATAAAGATAATTTAATTATGTACTAATACTTTTTAAATTTACAATTAGAATTCATTCTCTTGAAGTTTATCTTGGATTTAGATAGTATAAAGCAATGAGTTGATGGATTAAGCATCATTAAAGTCATTCCATGAAAATCAAACAAATCCTAGAAATACTCTAGGGAAATATTTTAATACCATGTACCTGACTGTCATTTCAACACCAAGCTGCTGCACAGATGAAAGGCTTTCTTTCTTCACATCTATTTCCACAGCTAAAACAAAAGGAAATAAATTAAATGAAGTATTATGGGAAATATGATTTTAACTGAATACAAATGTAAAGCTTCTTCTATATATGCATACCAATTCTCTAGAACTGTTTCTTACTTGACATTAGTTTAGCAGAGTTTGGAAAGCATACATCAAGAAACTGCATTCTTCATATTTTTTTTTTCAATGAAAATCACCTTTATAAGGAAATCCTCACAGTTAGTATGCTTATCATAGCTTAACAGCATGATGTAAGTGAGCAACACCTTTTTCAGTCCCATTTCTTAGTAGAACTTTATAATTTTTCATCTAGAAATCAGGCAAGGCAACATATTCTGATCTACTTTCTTCCATTCCAGTGGCCATAAAGTCTCATAGCTGTAATTCCAACTTTATTAAAGAAAATCCTATTTTGATATGAATCACAGAAAACTTTATAACTGATGGATTTTAAAAATCCATATATTTAAAAATCCTATATTTCTATGCATTTTTTTCACACAGTAACACATACTCCATTTTCTGTATTTGTTTAAATTAAAAATCCAAGTTAGAGAAATTAAAGAAATCTCTGCTGTAGCATTTTTTTAAAGTTTTAAATTCTAAACTCAAAAATGGGCATTTTTTCTATCATGAACATGTATCATCTAATATAACTATACCACAGACAAACATTACAGTCTAATAACATTATGAGTTACAAACCTGAAGGCTTAAACCTTTAATATAATTCTTTGAAAGTGCTACTTAAAAAACAGCAACAAATGAAACAAATAAAAAACCCTAATAACTGACAACATTTGTTAAAAATGTAATAGACGTGGCAGCAGAAGTTAAAATACATTCAGGTAAATGATAAATGTAAAAATCTGATTAAGCAGATCACACAGTAACTTAATATGTATTTTTTCTATATCCTCAGACAGATAGAGAAATCAAGGTGAAGGATTCCCTTGCTACTCATTCGGGTAAACTCTATGCTCTTGGTAAGTGAACAAGAAAAAGGGATTAAAAATGAAATAAGTTCAGGGAGGAAAGCCCCGCCAAGCCCCTCCCAAAAAAGGCACTCTGCTCAGGTGAGCTGCGGTATGTTGAAATTTTTATGAAGAAAATAATACAACAAAATTACAAATTACACTCAACAAGCAGTAAAATTCAGCAGAGGAAGTATGGTAAGAAAAAAAAAACCTCATTCTGTTTTACAACTTTCACAGAGGACAATAATTTAAAGTGTTCCGATAATGAGAAATTATCTTGTGCTTTTGAAAAATACATTTATAAATAAGAAAAATCAACTGATCTTCAAGTAAAATGAATCTATTCAATAATCTGATGGAATTGAAATACAAACCCACATCAGAGAGGGTTTTTTTCACCCAAAGAACAGAAGTTCACATACCTTTTGCACAGCATACCAGCATTGCAATATTTGGAAGAATACTTATAAAATTACAGGGCCTTTCAGTTAAAAACCCACAGAGGTAACTGAAACAGTTCTTAACTTTTTACAGCTCCTGTTACAAGTTACCTGTTTACTCAGTCTGCAATTACCATACTAAGTCAATTAATTTTCAAGTTCCCATGTGCAACCATGAAGGCAAGAGACATACTTACATCCTAGAAAATAGGGGGAATTTGAATGAGTTGGCCATGGCTAATGGCAAGGTCAGTCCTAACACCACCATATTTAATGGCAGGACAGATGCAAAGAGTACAACAACCTCTAAGTCACAATACAGCCCTATCTCCATTCTGAGATGGATCCTCTTGCAGGTGGCAATGCAGGAGCTGGGATTCCAGTCCAGCAAGGGTGAAATGAGGAATAGCTCAATCCACAGTCTGAGCCCACTTTCCATTTTGTAAGAGTTTACAAGTACTGAATGCTTATTTCCCATTAACATTAAAAGAACACAACTGACTTCACTGATTCTCATTGCCTTTTCTTCTCTGTTGTAATAAGTTCTTAGTTGCTGAAAAGGGTTTTCTCCCTATCAGTTTTCCTTTAGGTATTTTCCCCTGTACTGTGAAAGAAGATAAAATTAACAAGAGTTTGGATTGAATAATAATTTTCTATCATGCAGTATCTTATCAAGGCAAAACCTCCTGCTTTCAGACACCACTGTATTTGACATAATCCTAGCTCTGTACTCTGCTAATCCACAACTCACAATGGGAACGTGCAAACTATGGTTCTTTGTCCTGAGTAAAAAGTTTTTATTTTCTATTTTGTTTACCACTTAAAGAGTGGGAAGACTAGGTTTTAGAACACTATAAACTCATTTAGAATACACATAGGACAACTTCCCACTGATTAAAAACTGGATCTAGAAACCTTAAATGCTCCATTAAACTTAGAAAAATGTTATTAAAACCAAGTGGAATATTTAAATACTGCATATTGCAATCCATGATTAAAAAGTTGACTAGTAAACTCGGAGGAATATGTTGTGACTGTACTATTGTAATGATGCCCATACCTCTGAATCAATATACTCAGTTAATTTTATACAAAACTTGTTTTACCGATATTTTTTAATACACCTGAGATAGCTGCCTTGAAACACAATAGGTTTCGTAACAAAAGGCATGGCCATATCGGTTTTCTAAATAAGAATGCCATTTATCCTCAAAGGCCAGAACACCTCTCTGAACTGTGAATTAATAACAACATGATACAGAACTCTGGCTATTATTAAATGGAATGAAAAACATGCTTTGGCAGCTACCTTTTTGTTTATCTAATAAAACAAAAAAAAAAATGTTGAACAGATATTTTACACTTCTTTCTTTAAAAATGTAAAACACTGTAAACCAGAAACTGAGTCAGAATTAAATTAGTGACTTGAAGGATATCAGAATTCTCTGGGAGCCGATTTACAATTTTAAAAAAACTGTTATAATAGAAAGCACCTCAATGGGCAGTAGTTTTCAAAATGTTTTGTAGCATTCAGGAGCAGAAAACTAGACCACCATAAGGCATGATTTCCAAAGGCAACTATGTATCTCAATCTATAGCTATAAACACTTCAGAGTAAGTTAACTGGCATGCACAGTCCTGTAGAATTCTTTCGGATCAGACTAGACTTCAATCAACTTTACAACTTATATGAAAGATTCCTTTCTTATTCACACCGGACCCTTCAAAGATTAGGAGCTCACTAAATGGCAGGAAAGTCATATGAGATTTTGTTCAGTTGGAGAACTAAGCCTCATCTAGAAGAAGGAACACACCATGACATTTGAGTGTTATGGCCAAGGCCTGAAATCCCTGAGTTTCTGTCCCTTTGGCAGTACATGGCAGAGTTGCTTCACAAACAAAGTCCAGTGGAAACAGAGGACTTGACTGCAAGGTCATCTGCAAAAGCAGAGCTACCAAAAAAGCCTGTCAATCACAAAAGGTTGCAGCATTCCCAAGTTTGGGCAGTCTGCAACATATGGTGGAGATCAATTAAAAAGCACAGACACCAACATATTAAATGAGTCTGCACATGGAATTTCTCTGATAAATGGGTTTTTTGAAACCTTGAGAAAACTCAGACATTTCCACAAAGTATTTCTTTTGCATTGAACTGGAATTTGCTAAGAGAAAGGGCAAGATGCTATTTTGGGAACTTCATATGCCTAAGGCATAAATTAGTAGTATTTTACTACTATAGCTAACTTCAGTTTCTTGCTATTCTATTGCCTATTACAGCTACACATCAATGATTTGGTTTTCAATATTTTGGGATTTATTAAGAATAATGAAAAATGAAAGCAAATTAGACAGTATTAATTCTAGGGAAGAGGACAGACAGAGATCATTAACATATAACACACAAATTCAGTCATCAATCCACATCACAGCAGTATCATTGCTGCTAGCAGCAAGTAAACTTCATGTAAGATTTTGTTGATTTATAATTAAAAATTGCAACTGCATAGTGGTTTATCAGATATTTTTCCTTCTCTCATCTTGAAAATGATAACAACCTAAACTAATTTGATTTTTCCATATTTGCAATTTTATAATAGACCGAAATCCTGAGGGGTTCCACAGCAGATGGATGACTGTGTTATTCTAATTACAACTAGCTACACGTTTACAAAGCTGTCATTTTTTAAGATAATCAATTTATCATGCCAAGAAACATGATAAACACTGAATATCTGTGTGCTGTACTGAATCCACTTGCATGAAAAATGTGACTTGTCTTCATCAAACAACTATCAGAAACTTTTTTAATTCCTCAGACCCAAATTTATTTCAGAGAATGGTGGACATGTGCAATTGCCAAGTGCATGTCTGGCTTACTTAGATGTGGAGCTAGAAAGATGTTACCTTCTAACAACTCATTAACTTAACCTAATACAGAAAAATGTCTCTAACAGTACTTTTAGGATTTAGATTAGACAGCTCTTACACATGAGTATACAAAAATAAATTACAGTGAAATAATATGGCATGCAATAATTCTCCCTGAAGAAATTGCAACGTTTCATGAAGATTAGCAGAAAACTGTGGGAAATGCACAGAAATTTGATAATTCATTATTCAATCAGTGAGAAACCTAATTTGTAAACAAATAAGGTCTGATAAAGATTTGAGTGTGTTTTGTTTGTCTCTCCAGTACAAATATAGGAAGCATAATGCACACTTGCGTACTCAAAGTGCATTACCCTACCTTCACAGGAATGCCACACTATATATTTTATGATGTAAAAGAGAACCTGAAATGAGTGTGAATTTAGCTATACAACAAATTTTTACAATCATGCCCTTTTACTGTTTCAGAGTGGAGTATGATCATAGATTAATTTTTAGAGCCAGACTTTTGTTTCATGTCAATCAGCATTAATTTATTGGCCTAAACTAGCTCCACTGGTCAACCCTTATTGCTACACCTCTCTGAAAAAGGTGCTATGACATTTTAATAACTATTTTCCCATAAAACTTAAAATAAACCCTCAATGAAACAAGTGCTGTTTGTCCCAGTAACATTCTTTCCTGGACTGGAGAACTCTTCACAAAAAAAGTCTGTGCTAATGGTGTTGCTGACAGGGAAAGAACACAGTAAGACATCATGAGCCCTTTGCCTACATCTCACATCAGTTTCTTACCACCAGATCACTGACTATCCTTGAAACATCTTCTCACTCTCCTATTTCCAAGCCTGTCTTCATTAAAGCACATGCAATATAAAAAGCATTTGCACATGAAAACTGTTCATCAGACAACCCTTTAAATGTTGCAGCCTTTATTTGATATTGGAATAGGCAAACTTATCCAGAATTAATGTCCAATAGTGCCTGAATAGTGTCCATTCAGAAAATACAAAACACATTATCAGACAGACTGAGTTGTTTAATATGAAAAGAAAATCTGTCAAGCTCAAGAAAATCAAGAACTGAGGCTTTCACTATGTTATCTTTGTCTCTGTATCTATTCTTTGAGACTTTTCATCCTAAAATATTAATTCAATGTATGGAACTGTCTCAGGATTTTCAAATGTGTCTTTCTTCAAAGTTGGCATTAAATTTTAGATAAATAATGCAGTGGTGTTGCCACCTCCACCTAATCAGTGGTTTATGGTGAAATCAATTAAATAGAAGATCCAGGTTCAACCTTCCTGAACGAGTTTTAAGTCCTAGCTTTGACCAAAATGTTAAGTAGAGTGGATTAAAACTAAGGTACTCGACATCTAAGTGAACAGAGTAAGGCCTACTGCTTCTTTTCCTTAGCATTCTTTCACACTGTATGGAAGCACTTAGCTATCATGATTAAGAAAGAGCAGGATTGCTGTATTTGCTGGGCAAGGCATCCGTTTGGAGGCTGCACAGATGTTTGTTCTTCCTCTAGAAGGTTGTTTTTTCCCTTACTCAAACCACACGGGTTTTCCTGGTTTTTTAAGAGGAAACACTATGATAACCTTGAAAAGTTAGGTCTGCAGGCTATACTTTTCTCCAAAGAAATGAGAGATATGCATTTCCCAAGGCAGAAAAGAAAATCCCACCTGGGCCTTCAATTTGACTGGAGAATGTGTGGTACTTAGAACTGTGACCTAAAGAAAGAGATGCACACAGAAGAGCAAGAGAGGCAGTCTAGGTGTCAAATAATTTACAACATAAAGACATTTTGTGAGTTTTTACAGGAAAAATCAAAATAATCGCATGAATTAGGAAGTGTCAGAAATATGTAATTAGCAAGCCTTATGAGTCCATGAAATTATTTTATTGATCATTCTGACTCAAGCGAAATTGAAAAGTCAATTACAAACTAATGCAGGACAACATGAAACATTTCCAGGATCTTCTAAGAAAAAATGAAATTGTGATAAAATTGTGTCACTTCAGTAACTCTCTTCATTAAGCAAAGAGACAGATTCTCAAATAAAATTGAGAGTATTCTGTTTGCAAGCTTTCAGAAGGTAAAGACCACTACATAAAAGAAAGAGAGCCTCTAAATTACTAAAGGGGTTTTATGCTTTGAAACTTCAAAGGCAAGCCTGAAGTCTCCAAGGATACTGTTGATAGGAAAATAAAATATCAGTATAAATAACAGACTCTCCCCAAAGCAGGCTTAGTTCTCCAGTTAGTGGCAGAGTAAGTACTCTAAGTGGCTGAACTACAACCTAAGAGGGGTCCTGGACAAACAGTGAAGAATGAAAAGTGCGTTTTCCAGCAGATATTAACATTGCTTCTAAATTTTCTAATTTTGCCAGTGCTTCAAAGCATTAAAATGCATTACTTTACACTCATAAATCAACTTTATCATTCATCCTTTATTCTTGGCTGTAAGCATGACATCTATAAAAAACTAACACTCAGATTACTCTGACAACAATAACAGTTCTTTAACACGTATCCTTTAATGCAACATAAATTGCATACCTTTCAGTTGATTATATATTGTGGGGCTTTCAAAAGGCGTGCCAGATTGCTTATACCATCTTAAATATTTATGCCACCAGCTCTGCAAATCATGCTACAACAGGTGTCAACAAATACTCTGAATCATACCCTCACCTGTTCTGCGCCTCCATTTTTCCATTACACACACAGAAATGTGAAAGCCCGTCACTAATAATTATCTGTACTCTTTACTCAAGCACATTATCCTTTGCTCCAAAGTCAGGTATTACCCACCAGTTAAGTCGTGAAATTCTGAACAGTTAAAGAACATTTTAAACAACTCCCAAAATGCTACAGTTACATTTACAAGGAAAGTAATTTAAATATGAAGAGGCTGTATGGCAATAAATTATTAGGAAACTGACCTTTATAGTCTCCTGTGCTGAAATAACAGTCTGTTTGGCTTTCAGAAAGATGTGACACGAACTTTTCAATTAATTCTGCCAGAACTGCAAAATGTAAAAACCCATTAAAACATTAGAGGCAATGAACAAAATGTGGAACTACATTACCTAACAAAATGACAATATGTGAGAAAGTAAAGCTATTTAAATTCCTGTATATTTATTCATGTTTTTATGGGGGAACAACGCAAAGCATGCATTGTGCTTTCACTTTCCTAACACCATTCCTAACTTAAATTAAATTTTAATAGCTTCACGCAGAATATATTCAGTGTAAACAGAAAGAGAATCTCACATTATCTTTATATCCTCCAAGGATTACTTCAGAATTTGTTATATGGTTTCAATACAAAATGAAAATTAACTATAATTAAACTATAATATTTTACCACATTTGCCTCTGTATGTAGACAGGAAAGAAAAGAAACAAACAAACAAAACCCCAAATAAACCCAACATCTCACATACAACAAAAAACTGACACCACTACAAAATTATGCTAACGAAAGTACATGAAGTTTTAAGGGCTGTTTACAAAAACCCCCAATATAAAACCCCCTCAAGATAAACCATCACAACATAAAAATTATTCACATAAAATTATGCAACAGGACCACTTCCTTTGGGGAATTCTGTATTTAGCAATGACCATGAAGGTTCTTATTCAGTTCTTGCTATGGAACTTTGAGTCTGCAGATACTGCATAGGTGAGTGAGATGCTGACATCTGTTCACCATGCAGGAAATCTTATGCCCCATTTGGAGAGAAAGTGAGCCAGGAAGTTAACAAGAAGTCTCAGTGACAAATCATTATCAAAACTGTTCCTGATACCTCAATTCTGCAAGTCTGAGGCTATGGCAACTGAGCACATGACATCACACAAGTTTACACAAAGGATACAAGGAGCTTTTACCCATACTGCATGGAGGAGGCCCATATGAGGTAAGCTTTATTAAGAATTTAAGACAGGAACAATGAACAGCTTTTGTCTCAACATACAGGATTTAAAGTATAGTGATATAACCGTCTTTTCACAATAATGCAAAGCAAGGGAGTGTATTTAGAGAGCAACAAGTGCTGCTACTTATGGGATTTCCTGTTTAATGGCTGCATGTTACCAATTCCTTGGCAGCACCTCAATTTAATAGCAATGAAGCTTCAGTTCCTGTTCCTATGTTCTTGCACATAACTCCATGCACCCACAGGTGGTTTTGCTGGTCTTAAACCAAATAATTCGTAGAATCATAGAATGGCCTGGGTTGGAAGGGACATTGAAGATCATCTAGTTCCACTACACTGTTTAGCAAATAACTGTATGAGCAGCTGTAGCAGCACAAGAAAGGCATAACAATCTGTGGTGGAGGCGCAATGGAGAAAACTAGAAAACTCTTGAATTTGCCTCGCTGACAGGAAAACTATCACAGGAGACTGCAGAGCAAGTTCTTTCAGGAATGAGGAGGAGGAGAAAGACAGAATCTGCACCCACAGTCTGATGCTTGTTATGCCAGAGAAACAGTGAAAAAAAAAATCATAAAGATAATTATTCTTCTTCCAACCATTTTTAACTGACATACTGACATTAAATCACGATTTTTTTTGTTTTCATTAGTTGTCTAAAACATACAGAAATTAATTTACAGTGAATGAGGCCATAAAAACTTTTTAAAAGTCTGACTTTTGGTAATACTAAAGAAGTTTCACTACAACAGCTAAACATGAATTTACAGTTAGAGTTACCAACCCAACAGTAACAAAATTAATTTTGCATGGCAAAGGACTACTAAATTAAAACAAAAAAAATTACATGTGTAATCTATATTCCTAAGCAATCTTACAGTGAAAAGAAACTGCTGATTAAATATAACATAGCTATTTTTAATCAGGGTTAATAAACCACATGGGGCTAGGAAAAGCAATTTATTTTAAAAAAGAGTAACAGTTTATTCACTTTGGGAGAATAAACAACCTCACTAATCTCCACTAATATGCTTAGGGGAATTTGGCCCACAAACAATATACCAAATATTTGTGTAAAATAAGCAAACGTGTCTATTCCTGGGGCTGTAGATAGTAAAAAGCAGAAATTAAATTTAACATTTTTAACTAGCTCTATGTTTACTGTATGACTATTAGTATGGTGATTACTGAAATATGCCATACTATAATAATAAACGGGAACTATGATAAGACTAAAATACTCCATAATTCAGAAAATTTAAAACCAATTCAGGACATTTTACATTTCTTCCCTTTTTTTTGGAAGCTATCCACAAACTTGACCTAGTAGTTGAATACTTCAGTTTAGAGCGTGAGTTAATAAGAGAAGTTACAGTAAAATTGCCAAGCAATTTTTTGAAACTCAAACACTATCATGGAAACTGTTTCACTGATTCTTCATATAACTGGAAAAGTAGACAAAAGAAATTTTAGCAAGTTCATTGTACAGTACAGTCAGTATTGCTGTAAAGGCCCAAACTCTCATGCAGAGTTTATGCGGCCTATTAATTTGGTGAAAATGTTGATTTTCTTAAATTATGGTAGCTTGGCTGTATTAGTGTTGAAATTTTCAGAAAACTGGCAATCACCTAATGCAAATTTAATTCACACACAGAATAAAGAGAATTTTAATGTAGGATTGTATAATCATACAAAATAAATTAAAGAGTTTTAAATCACTGCAGTATGCTCATAAAATATCCAAATTCCTGAAGGATTTTTTTTTCTTTAGTACAAAAGGAAGGTAATTGAAACAGCTTTAAAACTGCATAAGAACACTGATTAAAAAAAATGAAGCGATTAAAACTGTTTCCATAGCTAACGACCATGAGAGGTTATCTAATTCCTACTCTGAAAGTTTTAAGTCAAAAAGATCAAAAACTGCAAAAAGCATCAAGTTTTTTTGAATCCCCTAATGTAACTAGTGTTACTGAATCATATTCTATGATTATATTCCTTGACCTATACTGGATCATATTCTATGATCCAGATGTTTCAGAGGAGTTTAAGGGAAAATACAAAAAAACCTCTCTGAAGAGTTAACAGTAGTTCTGCTTGACTTGTGTTAGAGGTTAAAAATTCAAGAGTGAAAATCTTGGACCGATGACTTTTTTGTAAGAGTAGTGTCAGAAATTTTTAACTCCATCAACCGTACTTCAGTATAATGAACGTATGAAAAACATAGTTAGCAATTCCAGTCTTAATGGCAAAAACAAGGAGAACTTTTAATTACTGTACATTAAAATGACAAAGGAACAACCTGCATTTTTTTTGAAAAGAAAAAAACAAGATAATAAAAATTCTGCCAGTGATTCCATTAGAGACAAAGGTTGCATATCTTCTTTATTAATGGAAAAAACAACCTTTCAACTCCTACCCAAATGCTATAATCTTTACACACCTGCATGCACATTCACAAGCACTCACACGGCTTACAGGATATTTATTTGGAAGTGGCTCCAAACTAGTTTGGGGACAGAAGGAGTATTGGTCTGAAATTATTCTTCCTCTGTAACATGAAAGACCCTCTGCTCCACTCTAATTCTGACACAAGCTTCCTTGAAAAATCAAGGACACAGAAAGGTAAACAACTCTTTTGTATTATTCTAAAAACTTCTTTTGCAAATACAGTACTTTTAAAGTGGTCATACTGAAAAATAAGAATAGACCACAGGCAGAGTCAAGATCTGAGTGATCTTCAAGGTGGAAGATTTGGTCCACATTAAAAAGCACCCAATTGAGCTCAGAGAATCTGTGTTCTTCTTCCAGAGAACAACAGGCTCCTCTAAGGATCAATTCAGAATAGAAATCTAATGCAGTTATCTTGATCTGTTTTTTGTGAAATCCCAATGTAGAGAATTCTCTCTCATACTTAACAAGAGAGACTATGGAAGACTTGAATGCAAGAACAAAGTTAGTCAAATCTTCTTTAGCTAGACATAATGAAGACTGAAATTAAATACTTTTCTTCTTAAAAAGAAACAGCATCATAAAATGGTTTGGGTTGGACGGGACTTTTAAAGGTGATTTGGTCCAATGCCCCTGCAATGAGCAGGAACATACTCAACTAGATCAGATTGCTCAGAGACCAGTCCAACCTGACCTTGAACATTTCCAGGGATAGGACATCTACCACCATTCTGGACAACCTGATCCAGTGGTTCACCACCCTCATTACAAAAAATGTCTTCCTCCTGTCTAGTCTATCTCTACCCCCTTTTAGTTTAAAACCATTACCCCTTCTCCTATTGCAACAGGTGCTGCTAAAACATTTGTCCCAATATTTTTATAAGCCCCCTTTCAAGTACTGAAAGGCCACAATAAGGTGAAGCCTTCTCTTTTGCAGGCTGAACGACCTCAGTTTTCTCAGCCTGTCTTCATAGGAGAGGAGCCCCAGCTCTCTGATCATCTTCATGGCCCTCCTCTGGACTTGTTTCAACAGGCCCATGTCTTTCTTGTGCCAATGACCCCAGAGCTGGACAGAATATTCCAGGTGAGGTCCAGGGGAAGGATCACTTCCCTCAACCTGACTGCCATGCTTCTTCTGATGCAGTCCAGGATCCAGCTGGCCTTCTGGGATGCAAGTGCACACTGGCAGCTCATGTCCTGTTTCCCATCAACCAGCACCCCCAAGTCCTTCTCAGCAGGGCTTCTCTCAATCCCTTCATACCCCAGCCTGTACTGAGATTAGGGGTTGTCCCAATACAAGTGCACTTGACTTGTTGAACTTAATGAGGTTCACACGGCTCTAGCTTGATTATGTTCCTCTGGATGATATCCCATCCTTCAGGTGTCTCAGTTTCACTGCTCAGCTTGGTGTCATCTGCAAAATTTTTGAGACTGCACTCAACTTCATTAATTCAATTGCCTATGTCATTGATGAATGCATTTAACAGCACTGGTCTGAATATGGACCCCTGAGGGATACCACTTATTACTGACCTCTGTGTGGACATTAAGCCATCAACCATTACCCTCTGGATGCAGGGCAGTTTTCTCAGTCCACCCAACAAAGCCATAACTCTCCAACTGAGAGTTCATATAGATGGCATCCATGGCTGTTCTCTTGTCCACTGATACAGCTCCTCCATCATAAAAGGCCATTAGATTGGTCAGGCAGGACTTTCCTTTGGTGAAACGGTGCTGACTTTCTTACATCACCT
Organism: Platyrinchus mystaceus; assembly: GCA_035041135.1. NCBI lineage: Eukaryota > Metazoa > Chordata > Aves > Passeriformes > Tyrannidae > Platyrinchus > Platyrinchus mystaceus. The sequence continues at coordinate 63,946,347 of JAWWLV010000121.1, read as the reverse complement.
CCCTGTCCTGCATGTGCTTCAGCATAGCTTTTAGGAGGTTCTGTTCCATAATGTTCCCAGCCATAGAGGTGAGGCTGACAGGTTGGTAGAAGGGTCCTCCTTCCAACTGTTTTTAAACTTTTTTCCTTTATGCAGCCACCTGGGACTTCATCTGACCACCATGACTTTTCAAAGATCATGCACAGTGGCTTGGCAACTACTTAGCCAATTCCCTCAGGACTCTGGTATGCATCTCACCAGGTCCCATAGACTTATGTACATTCAGGTTCCTCAGATGGTTATGAATCTGATCTTTTCTTATGCTTGGAGAGACTGTGCTTCCCCAGTCCCCATCTTGCAGCCCATCCATTTGAGAGGCATGGGAAGAGAGATGGACAGTGAAGACTGAGGCAAAATACTAAAATGTAATATTTCACTGCCTTTGAATCCAGGAGAAGCTTTTCATCAAAAACTAAAGTCCCTCTTATCTTTACTTCTATATACAGACTGAGGAGCGATGACTGAGATAACCCTCCTTGTTGAGACTCTGGTAGCTGTACAGCATACCTTCATATAAGTTGCATTTACAATGCCTGATTAGGCTACTTTGATAAACAGCCAAAGTTTAGTGTTTTGTTATCTTGAATTAAAAACACCACAAGAGCACACAACAGTCATACCTAATGAAAATATCCATCTTATTGGTTCTTTATCCCATGGGGAAAGTTCTGCAGTTACTTTCAACTTTTTGCCACAACTGCTAAAGGCTGCAGCATAAATACATCACAAACAATGACACTGACTCAAAGGATCACAATATTTTCTGTCAACATGTTTTGATAGAACTAGCTCAGATGATGCAGAGCTCACAAAATATTAATGGATTCCAGAATACTTTGTTGATCATAGCCACTCTGCTTCATCATCCATTTTGCTTGTAAAAACTGAAGAAAAATCCTATGTTTTCCAGTAAGTTCTCACATGCAATTTCAAGAGCTGCTATCTTTTCTTTTCTTGTTTGATTGAGTTTTTTTTTAAAAAAAACCCAACTTGGATGTAAATTCATAGGCCTTTAAGAATACTGGTGATCCAAATCCAGATTCTCAGGGAGACAGGTGATTGAAACTCCAAATGACTCCACGTAGAAAGTAATTTTAGCTCACTTTACTATCCACATCCACATATGGATATAAAGCTTGAGAAGAATCATTAGGATTTGGGGACTGAGTATCTCTCATTATCAAGGGAGCTAGCACATAACTGATATGATCTCTGCAACACCCTTCATTTATTTTACTTTGGGTTTATAGTCTCCTAAGAGAGAGAGAGAGGATTAAGGATGTTGAATCTGCCCAGAAGTCAGTTGCTGCTACAACATTAACTGGGAACAGATGAAAAAAGAAGCTGCTGGAGTTGAAAACAACAAAAATGCCTTCTGCCATACCTGAAGGACAAAAAGAGGGAGATAATTGAAAAAGGCCAAAATAGTCAAGCCAAGACTCTTGTTCAAAAAAAACCACCAAACAACAAACCACCTCCAAGTCATGTAAACAATTTGAACATGCAATATACTAAGCCTAGATTTACACAGGCTAATATTTTTCTACACGAATCTAAGCTGTTTCTGAGAGGAGCTGATATGCCTGTTTCTCTTCCTATTAAAGCTTAGATGCCAATACACAGAAAATTCTTATCCAGGTGTACTAAAGATGCTTCAGGGAGGCCACAAGTATAGTAAAGAGTAGTCCAAATGATGCCAAGACTTAACCTAACCGAGGGCTCTACCCATGGTTCTCTGGTTGGTAAGTGACCCAAAGACATATGCAACACCAAGAAAAATCCTACACTTACAGTCCTGACACATTAAAAGACATACAAATCTGAGGAAGGTTTGAATCTCCTATTAGCAGCTCAGTAAAGCCTTTCAAAACTGGGTCTTGGTGTTCAAGCACAGAAATTACCTAAAAGCCACAGTCAAAAGTGATGTTTTAGCAGAAAAAAAGGCAATCCAAGGACATTTCCAAAAGTAATGCATTACCAAAGCATTTAGCACAAAAGTATTGACCAAGTCAATGTGAGAGCAATCAAAACCAGAAGCATGAATTAGAGATACTGGTACTATACAGAATTTTCTGATGGAGTTCAAGCAGGTTCTATAGATTGAGCATCTGGTAATCCTGACACCAGATCATAAAATATTTTTAATAAATCAATACACACTATACTATACAGTCATTGAATCCAATGTTGTTTTTGCTCATTATGTTCTGGTTCAACTCTTGTTAATGTCAGTCGCCCTTAAAAAGGGCCCACTACAGGAAGCGCAAACATTTGTTCTGTAAACCTTGGAGATTGCTCCATCTGTAATTACAGAGAAAGTTTTGATTTCTGGGCATCTGGACTGAAATCTCTCAGTCCTCTGAAATTTGGGAAAGCTTCACATGCTGCAAAAGATACATAGCAGCACAGCTGTCTCTCTTAAAATGGATTCAATGAACATAATGCTGTTTCAAACTACAGAGCTGGCAGATATTTTCCTGCTTCTGAAATATCTCCAAGCACGTATACAACATCTGAAGAGCTGTGCACCCACATTAAATTACGAGTACTTACACTGAGTTCATATTACTATAATTTTGTAACGTGTTTTTATTTATTTTCTGTTTAATTATGCTATTAGGTTTCTGTTTCATACTTAACTTTTTGTATTATTTGTGAAAGCACTTGCAGATGTCTATGTGAGGCTTAACAACAGTTCCACAGATACTTTCTTGTTGACTTTTACTCCCAGTTCCATCTCAGTTGGAAACCATTATCCAGAAGCAAGCATAATTTTTGCTTTGGGTTAAGAAATCTTAATGACTCTCCTTAATTCCTCATTCTAGATGGTACCTCCAAAAAAGCTGCAGAAAACAAACTACATAGGTTTTGAGGCTATGTACAGCTAACTACAAAACACAAAAGGAAATACTATTCCTTTTCTTTCTAAGCCACCTACTTTAAATGTGTGCTGTTTATTGAAAAAAGTATGTTTTTTTCAGCAAGTAAGTGTTTTTAGATGCTGGAACACAGATGAACAATTTTCAACAAAAGTTTCATATAATCCCAGATGAGATCAGTCTAGAAAAAACATTGCTTTCAAATAAAATTGATTTTACAAAGACTAAATTATTTGTGATTCAAAATATGAAACATCAAAAAAACCCCTCACTGAACTACAACATCAGAGTCATACAAGAAAAGTAAAAATACATTTTTGATAGAAAAATCTAGGGGTTTTTTCATTGCTACTCTTCAATTTATTTTTCTTATACAAGGAGAAGCTCATATAAAATACATCCAGCTATTTTTGAATGGTGATGAATCTCTATTTATATATCTGCTTCACAAAGCTGCCTGAATAGGTGCATTTGTGGATGTGTACAACATAATGTATATTATTAAGTGCATATATGCATTACATACAAATACCTATGTATTTTGTTACATATGTATTCTGTCTACACACACATTCTTCCAAAGGGAATGTGAAAGCTCTGGTTTACAATCCCCTAAGACTACAGACTCAAGCTCGTTTCAAACAAGCTATAAGAACAGAAAGCTCAGAATTTAGAATCGTTCTGTAATTACCAACTTTAACCACATTATACAAATGACAACTTTAAATCAGTTCCTATACAAATAACTTAATCTGGTGCTGGGGAGGTTTAGGCTGGATATTAGAAAGAGGTTCTTCACCCAGAGCGTGGTTGGGCACTGGAACAAGCTCCCCAGGGAAGTGGTCACAGCACCAAGCCTGACAGAGTTCTAGAAGCATTTGGATGATACTCTTGGGCACATGGTGTGACTCTTGGGGTTGTCTTGTGCAGGGCCAGAAGTTGGACTCAACGATCCTTGTGGGTCCCTTCCAACTCAGCATATTCTGATTCTGTGAAACTGCCGTATAACTTTTATATTGCTATATAATACATCATAAAACTCTGATCTCTTACGTAAAACAAAAATGGTGGGTTACTTCTATACTTTATAAAAGATCTTTCATATGTCTTTACAGTCAGTCGTATTAATTCCATACCTAAATAATATAAAGGGCAACACAAAGTTAAAACTATATACTGGCCAATCTGACGATAATCAGAATCAGAATCACAGAAACAACCAGGTTGGAAAAGACCTCCGAGATCATCAAGTCCAAACACCGCTGTGGTTACTAGACCATGGTACTAAGTGCCACATCCAGTCTCAGCTTAAAAACTTTCAGGGATGGTGAATCCACTACCTCCCTGGGCAGCCCATTCCAATGCCCGATTATTCTGTAAAAAATTTTTTCCAAATATCCAGCCTAAACCTTCCCTGGAAGAGCTTAAGATCATGCCCTCTTGTCCTACTGCCTGGGGAAAGAGACTGACTCCCACTTGACTACAGCCTCCTTTCAGGTAGTTGTAGAGAATGATGAGGTCTCCCCTGAGCCTCCTCTTCTCCAGGCTAAACAACCCCAGCTCCCTCAGCCTCTCCCCATAGGACTTGTGTTCAAGTCCCTTCACCAGCCTGGTTGCTCTTCTCTG
>JAWWLV010000121.1:63913531-63937638 GCA_035041135.1 Platyrinchus mystaceus | reverse complement strand
CACAGATAAGAGATCAGTGCCTGCCCCTCCTCTTCCCCTCACAAGGAAGTTGTAGACTGCAATGAGGTCTCCCCTCAGTCTCCCCTCTTCTCCAGGCTGAAGAGACCAAGTGACCTCAGCCGCTCCTCATACGGATTCCCCTCAAGGCCCTTCACCATCTTCCTTGCCCTCCTCTGGATACTAATAGTTTAATACCTTTCTTATATTGTGGTGCCCAAAACTGCACACAATATTCCAGGTGAGGTCACACCAGTGCAGAGCAGGGAGGGACACTCCCCTCCCTCGACCAGCTGGCGATGCTTTGCCTGATGACCCCCAGGACATGGCCCTCCTGGCTGCCAGGGCACTGCTGACTCATATTCAACTTGCTGTTGACTAGGACCCCCAGGTCCCTTTCTGTGGCACTACTCTCCAGCTCCTCATTCCTTAGTGAGATGGTAGCACAATTTTGTAGAACATGGAATGAAGCATCACAAGACAGCAACATAACAGTGTTCGATAGAAAATTTCTGCCTCGTTCTGTAAGCAGGTTTCCCTCAGATGCTGCTACTTTGTATGTGTATGCCTCCAGGCTGCTAAGACACCTATCAAGTAAATTTGCCAAAAATATATTGGGCTCCTTGTTTTATGAGAATTCTTACAATGGCTTTGCTGATTATCTCCAGTGTTTCTCAATATTACCACAGGGACTTAAATTTGGGACAAAATGTTAGACTAAAAGTATACTTTTGCTGTTGCTGAAATGTCCCCTCGCAGATTTCGTGGTAACTTTTAGAGAAACTCAGAAATTTTAATGCAGTTTTCTGAAGAATCTAGGTGTACGCAACACGCTCCAGCCCAGAGCCACAGGTTCTTTGCTGGTCCTGTCAGAGTCTGAAACAATATAATTTAGGCATTTTTTTAACTTCTTAATGATTGACTTTTTACCTGAGCATTATTAAAACACAATCTTTGGGTATAATTGTTATATATGAGGCACAAATATAATGTTTACACGTTCAGCTCGCTTATAAAAGAAATTTGTGGGACAGTTTACAAAAAAGACTTTTATGAAGTATTTAATTTTAATGAAAAGAAAGAATTTCAAAGATTGCTCCTTAGTCTTGCTCTTACATTGCTACTAAAGACACATACTCTCTTTACAATAGGGAGACATGCCTTCAAAATTAAAATTGTCATTGATGCCACGACAAAAGGACAGTATGTCCTCTTCTTTCTTGGCTAGAAGTGATTTTTTTCACTTCTATGCTCAACTAAGTTAGAGGAAATTACACATACTTTACCAATTTTCTAGAATAAAATATCACAGTCTCTGGAACAAAATTTCACAAACAGCTGACACTCACAGAAGTTTGAAAACAGAACCATAGTGACAAATGTAGAACTAGCATGTGTAATCATACATGAAAATGTTAAGTTGGCTTTCAATAGTATGATGTCTGTACTTAAAGCCTTAAGAATTACTTCTGTAAATAAAAATTCTTCTGTAACCAAAATGTCTATCTTGGAATTCACACTGAACAATGAACATTAGTAATCTACCATTACGCCTGATGACGCAATGCACTGAAAATTATACGCAAGATAGCAATTAAAATAATGCATATATATGCTTTGGGAAATCAAAGTGGAAATAATTTCTTACTATAAGCAACATTTGTTTAAAAATGTTAATATATTGGGAACAGCTGACTATTTAAATTGTTTTTCTGAAGCCAGAACAAATTTCAAGTTCAAATGCCAAGTAATTTTATAAAGTAATTTTACGCAAGATAAAACTGATCAAACTCTTACAAAATGGAAACAGTCAATTAGACTGCCTCTTGTTAGGCAGCTTGGTTCCCAGAGTAATTGATGCTGCTATGAAATACTTTCTGGTCAACTTGAGGGGAAAAATAAAAAGATAAAAGGTAAATCCACAAGCACTCGCTCCAGCAGTACACATTCCTTCTGCTGTGAGACCACACAGTTCCTGTCATTACAAAAGGATTGTAGCCAACACTACTACTAACTATTCACTAAGGTGATGAAGGTTCTTCAGACCTTGCAAGCTCTTCTTTGTTCTGTTTTTACATTTTGGACACTATAGAAATGAATTCTGTCGTGAAAGGTAACTTCTCATTAAAGCTTCAACATTGTTTCAGCCAGTCTATGGCTATTTAAAATATCTTCTGTTACTTTTACTTCTTTGTAGCATTTCAGTGTCAAAATACTATTTTCATACTATCTTATTCTTTTAAAATTACTGGAATATTTTCAACAGAATACCAATTTTGTGTATAATTTACTCTCAGCTCATCTAAAGACCCTAATGATTTCTAATTAGTAAATTGTATCCCTGTCATTGGAAATTATTATACAATACAGAACATTTCAAAATAATTTTATTATAGTAATTTAATTATTATAATTAATAATGATTCCAAATTAATTAACCTGAAATGTCTCTGTTATCCTCAAATCACTAGTCCTCAGTCTCCTTCCAAATAACATGCACTGATGCTTAAAACAGCTTATTTATCAAAATTTAATGTGAAAAAGAATTTAACTCCTACAGTTTTCTGTTATTTCTGTAACAGGTGAATATTGAAGAAAATCTTACAACTGCAAAGGAACACTCCTCTGTACAAGTTAAATAGTTATTTTACTTCCTAATGAATTGCATTAAATCAGTTTGACAGACAAGGACCAGAAACTACAAGCTAAGATTTAATCAGTCAACTTACCAGAGACAAGGGTGAAACTTTGAATTCTCTGAAGGAAATAAAACTACTAAAAAGTATCCTCCAATAATTTCAAGAAAGCAGGATTTCAAGATCATGGCATCTCTGCTGCATCCTCTTGGCTTCTTGGTATGACTCCTAGATCTTTCTTTGCACAGTTTGTATCTCTAATATTCTTCCTCTCCTGTAGGTTTTACAAGCTTAAATCTTTATTTTGTGATTGCTGAAATGTGCACGTGCTACTATCCAGCAGGGTCAATGAATCCAAAATTGTACTGTTTAAACATGTAACCTTTGACAATGTTCATTTATGCTCCAACAACAGGATAAGGAAACAAAGGTTGCAGGATTAACAGTATTTTCTGAACTTTTGCTAAATACCATGGACTACTGTATTTGCCTTAAGTTTCCTCTGGGAAGGTAGTATTTAATACAGAAAGATCTTAAGCAACTTGGAAGATACCAACGCAGATAAGCACATGTTCTGTCTGTCATCAGAACAGGGAGTGGCAACCAACCTATTGAAAATAGGAAATCATTTTTATATAACCAGCGGACTTCCTCTCTCTCAGTCAAGGAGGGTGCAAGGCTTAAGACCCTCAGAGAGCACACAAGAATGTTCAAACTCAAATGACAGAGAAACAAGCTTAAGATCCATGCAACCAAGATTCTGTACTGGTCATGTATTTAATACATCCATTACATTCTGTAACTGGCATTATATTGTCGAAACTTGCTGCTTCTCATTTTCTGCCAGGTAAACCACTTGCTCCCCTTGTCATTAAATGCGGACTATCATTTCTGCCAGCAGGCCATCACAGTACAAAGGAAAGAAAGAAAAAGAATAAAAAAGAGAGAACCTTGGGAGGTTTTTTGAATGAAAATTGCTTCCAAAAACCTCACAACAGCAAATGAACACCAGCTCACTTTCACAATTTAGGCTGCAACTATAACTTGCCCAACAGTATTATCACAGAGCTGGAACTCAAACAACCCACCTGGGCTACGTGTATTACTTGTTACTGAGCGTGGGCTTTCACACTATCGCTAGAGGTGTTCTAAACACACTGAAGTGCCAAAAAAAAGAAGTTCTGCTTTTCTTTCTTCTCTTTTCTGGTATGTCATTAAATGACTTCAGTAGTTACTCTAAATTAATGACTTTTTTTTTTTCCGGAAGAAATACCAGAACTGCTGAATGGGCTAAAAAACAAGGTGAGGGAACAGAAGAAGGTGTGGGGGGGAAGTCAATAGGAAGAAAAAGTGAGGAAGAAAAGGAGTAAGACCTTCCTTTTAAATATATCATGAGTGAAAAGAAACTAATGTAAATTTAATTAATCTACTGCACTCCTGTTTTCTTCCTCATACATGGTTATATTTTGCCATCCCATCCCTTCCTTTGTGCTAGCGTTGGTTGCTCTGCGTAGTCATGTGAAAAAAAAAACACCATAACATATACTAGTTTATGAAGCTATGAAACTGCACTATAATTAAGCTACAGTTACCTGCATGTATGAAATCTGAGCCACCACACCATAACTGCAAGATTAAATTGACCTCCTTCCCTAAAAGATGCTGCTTTATAATACTTCAAACAGTTCTGCAGCTAACTTTTGTGTCTAAAGCAAGTCAGACCTAGGAAAATTCATCAATGTTTTAGAAAACATCAGAAATGCAACAAACCATTTCTCATTGTGATAAAAGTGTTTTTCTGTGCCAAAGAAACTAAGATCTGTAAATCCACGTGTCTCTTATTCAAAATCCAAATTGAGAGATAATTAATAACCTGACTATATTATATTTGACTACTACATGAAAACAAATCCATATAAGGATATATAATTTAGGAAGCCCTATGTAAAGTTCTCATAGACCTGTTCACTTACTGCTATTTCATCTTTCATTAACTTAGTGGACTTAAAATAAAGACAACAGACTCGTACATGAATACTGAGACAAAAATAAAAAGGAGCACAAGTCAAAGAAGTGCAGGTGATAAAGACATTTATGTGAAATTACAAGGGATAACAGGAGAGCTAATATAGCTGATTCTTTGACAGAGAAAGTTCAGAATAAAAATTAGGAAGCAACTGCTAGTTTCAAACAGGTATTAAAAAAACAGGGCTGAGATCAAATTTAAAACCCAAACCCAAAACAAATCCCAAAACTAAAACAAACAAAACCAAAAAACCCCCAAAAGTCCCCCAACAAAACCAGAACAGAAACATGGTAGCATGTTCCCACTGAAGTTAAAAGTACAAAGCGAAGAACTCAGAGAACAGTGGCTGAGATAAATTACCAAAATACTTTAAGAACATTACCACAGATTTTTGGTAGCAATTCTGGACTGTACGAGTCCACAAAAAAGTAAGATTAATAAATGGTGGTATACCTAAGTTTAGGGAAATGCTAAGCAGTGAACACATCACTGCAGAACATTTATGGATGCTTCTTCAGCCACACTCACTACCAATAGTCATAACTGCAGAGCTAGGAGCAGAAAAGGAAAACATCTTCTGTGCAAAGAGAACAGTGAATAATACAGTTTAATAGAGTTCTAAAGAGTTCTAAAGAGTTTAAACTTTTAAAAATCTACACTATAGTTAATATTACAAGTAAAAAAAAATAACTTTTTCAGAGTTGTTTCCTGAATGATAAAGGACTATCACTCTTTGAAAACCACTTAATACTTCTTCCTCAAATTATCTTAATGAAATAATTGAAAAATTAAACAAAAAAAAGCAACAGGTGTCTTGCTGCAGTGTAAACAAGTGGAAATGGCATAATTAATTTCCACGTGTAAATAATGATTCACATAAATCATTTGAAGCTTCACTATAAATTATCTTTGACAGAAGTGAATCATTAATATACTGCTACCCAATAGTTTTCAAACTCTAAGTGCTGGCTGAAAGAATTTGTGCATATTAATACACAACCAAGCAAGTTTATTTTTCTATAAATCCTTTCTGACAGACACATGGACAAATACCTAACATCTGCAAAACCAGTGCAGATAGTTGTAAACAGTGAAGCACTACAGATTTTCCCCAGGTACAAATACACTTTTGGAGCGAGTCTACTCACTCAAAGTGTCATCATGAAATGGAGGAATTACTCCAATACTCCAATTCAGTTACTAATTTTACCAACATAAATTATAATAAATTCATTTTTGATGCAATGAGTCCAAACATCCACTTGCCAGTGTCTCTGAGCACTACAATACCACAGAATAATAGCAAGAGTGTTAAAAAAGTGTTCTCTTAGTTGCAAGCCTTCAGGCCTTAGTGCTAGGAAACACATGTTCTATACAGTCTCAAAGTTAGCACTGCTCTGCTTTTCCTTACAGCTTATTAGTTCTCCTCCATTTCCACCCCAAACTGAACACCCAAAAAGGTGCCAGTGTTGCACGTTTACCACTGTCACAGAATCAACTAGGTTGGAAAAAATCTCTGAGATTGAGTCTAACCTTCGACCTAGCATCCCCTTGTCAACCAGACCACAGCAGTAAGTGCCACATCCAGTCTCTTCTTAAATACCTCCAGGGATGGTAACTCTACCACTGCCTTGGGCAGCCCATTCTGACGCCCCTTCAAAAGAATTTAGAGACGGAATAAAAAAATCCACACATTTCTGAGGTTTTCTTTATAGAAAACTCAGTGTGAATAAGTCTTTGTTAGTATCAACCCCTCTTACACTACTTTCAATGTAAGAGTGAAAGTGGCTTCCATGGCTTGTGTTATATCAGATACAGTCATAGGCTACATGAGGTCTAGAGCTGTGGAAATGAAGCTTCCTGTTCCCCGACCTTAATTTAGCTACACTAGTTCCAAAATATTCAGTGAGCAATTTCAGCTTGTACTTAGAAAGACACCTTCTGGGAAACATTAGTTGAGACACTCTTCTGGGAAACTAAAGTTCTGTTATTGCAGCTGTCCTTCAACTCTATCTATAAAGGAGGGTCAAAATCAGCAATATCAGCAGTGTCATATTTGAGAGCAAATCTGTAAATTTTAGTATTATTTTTTTTAACTCTCCCCTAGCCATCTCAAATATCTATTCTATAGATATATTAAAAAAATATCAACTCAGGTTATGTTTTTACACCTGACATCACAATTTTATGATGGATACAGGACACATTTTCAAAGCAGAAAGAAAAGGTAAGCTTCTCTTTAGGTGTCCATGTCACATGGGCAATAAGAGAGGAAGCAAGTAAGAGGTCAGGACAGACAGAATAAAACCTACAGTTACAGCTTTTTCAGCCAAAAAAACTTTACTATTCTTTAATAATCTAGTAGACTTTATTATTCATGTCCTAGAAATGCCCAAGAAAAGAGGACAGGAACACTGCAGCATTAAATCTGAACACAGACAGGTTCAGGGAACCACAGAAACACTGTGCTGGCCTTCCATCCTTCATGACAGATACAATGAAGCAGTCATGCGTTCCCGCTCATACCATGTACAAGTGTATTCATGGCTGCAGAACTCTTACGTAAGTCCATGTGAACCCTGTTCATCTCCTTGCACTTCAGCAGAATTAAAATTTAACAAGTGTTTTTCTAACCTATTGTTAAACCTCCAGCAAGCTGAGCAAGTAACACACAACATGAATTCTGAATATTCACAACACCAAAGAAGGTGTGTCAAGGTGCTCTTCTATCTTGTATAAATGTAACTCACAGATCTTTCTCATAATCATATTTTTAATCTCTCTTATGAAAGAGCACTTCTATCACTGCCATTTTGTAGTGCTGAAGATATTCTTCAGCTATATAGTTCAGATATTCTCTATTTTCTACTCTTGCTCTTGATGTCTGTTTTCCCAAGCAGAGGAATAGGATTTATGAATTTTATTCTTTTCATTTTTGGTCTATTTATTCCAACATTTTCTTTCAAAATAACTTATGCATACTGAAAGCTGCAGTCTGGCAAATCATATGTTCACAGTTTTGTGATTTTTGAGTACTGAAACAGAACACTTTCAATGTTTGTTTTCCTTTTTTCAAATAACAAACAAAAATATTTTGACTCCGAAACAAATGTTCTGTTCATTTTGCAGTTATATAATCTTTTACTTCAGATACCTTTAATACCAAAAATGCCATATCAAATTGAAATACTTCTTTGATACCATTATTTCAATTATTCATCAAATTCATTTACAAACCTTTGAAACTTTATTTCAGCAAATTTACAGTTAACCGAAGTTTCACCTAAGTTTTCCTAGCTGGTTGTCATCTGCAAAAGTGACAACTGTAATCATTATTCCATGAGCAAGAGAATTGCTCTGAACAAGAGAACAGAGGAGTTCTGAGGGATACAATACGATGTGCTTTTCCAACCCAAGAGAAATACTATTGCCTCCCTGAAGACACATTTAAAACAACTGGGCACCCACTTTTTATCTGATTGTTGTCTTATAAAAATTGCCTTTAGAAGCCTGAACAGTATCAGAAGAGATACAGAAAACTCCCTTCTTTCATAAGTACATGGCCTTTCCTCTAGTGAGAGCAGGGAATCACCTTTTTAAGTTATTTTTTCCTAGATATTTACGAACAGACTATTTTGTCTTCTAGAGCTAATATAGAATTTCTACCACTTCTGAAAACCTGTCTCTGCTAAGGAAATTAGCAAATAATTTCTAGTAAGTACATCTCAAGGATACAGTAAACATGAACAAATACAATGAATTATTTATTTACTAAACCATTCATCAGATTCTTTTGCACTGTCTATGCAAACTAAAACCCTGAAAAGGTTTCTCTATACGAATTAAACTGCTGTGACTAGTCACTTCTTCAAAGGATTCTTCAGTCTGCTCACATTCCAAATTGATGTTCAGTGTGGAAACCAACTATCCCAAAAGCTGCCTATTTCACACACCACCAAGCTTTGTAAACACAGGGATGTGAATCATGAAAATAGTGTTCAAAAAAATCTGTAGCTTAACCACACTGTCTTGCTTCAGTTACTAGAGAGATGATATAAATGTGCCTTATGAGCCACCCACCTGAGACAAGCCAAAAGGTTAATCTTGAGTTTGCATAAGAATTAGATTACTAAACAGAGCTTTGCAGATTGACAGTTGCACAAAGCCAGACAAGCAAAACCAAACCAATTTATTTAGCTACAAATGCAGCCAACAATAAAATATCTTTAAGTACTTAAATAGATTATAATCTGTGGGATGGGGGGGGGGGGTGGAGGGGCAAGGAGGAAGGAAAAGGAAATTTAAAAATTGACCAAGATGCTTGTGTGACATCTACACTGCTTGCATGCTTTGTACGTACCTTGTCTGAATTCAGCTTTCCTAGGAATTTCTGCAAGATAGCACTTTGGCAAAGGGAACGATGAAAACATTGGCCAAGGGTATGGATCACTGCCCTAGAAACAGGACCAGAAATAAATTAATTTAGGAGAAGAATTGATAGCTTTTGCGCAATTAATACACAAAGGTGCAGTTCCCAGAACTACTGCCTATGAACCAAAATTATGCTTGATATTGCCATGAGATGTGCCATAACTTAAAAAGAAGATACAAAATCCAAAAAGTATTTGAGCCAGAGTTTTTTATGGTATGACAAATAACTGACAGCTTTGATTTTACAGCTCTTATTTCAACCACAGAGGAAATTGCAAGTTTTATAAAATTAAAAAAAAAAACCCACAAAACACAAAACTGTATTTCCAATTTCATACATTGATCTAAGTGTCTTTGTTGTACTGATAGTAATTTGTATTTCATCTTTATGAGACTGACAGTGAGAACTAGAACATTTAAAGGAGTTGCTTAACAAACTCACTATTGTTATAGCATTGATGAAAGCTGCAGGTATTAGATACTGCATAAGAAAACCCAAGGATCAAAAAATAAAAAAGGAAGACAAATGGAAAGCTAATAAAGAAAACACAGAAATATAAAAGCAAAAAAAAAAATACAAACTGTATTCACTTAAAAGTAACATCAAAATGGAGCAAAATACACTTGAATGCAGTATGTCCTAGGTACATGCCGATCCCCAGATACTGGGAACAATGTATTTTTTTCAGTACAACACTTATTTAAATGTTAGCATTTTATAAAGCTAAAGGTGGTCTGGTATTTCTTACTGTTAAATAATTTTTCACATGCTGAATTATCCGCAAAAATGTTCAATTAATGAAGTCAGGAGTTAAAAAAAGAGAAACTGCTAAATTTTAGATTCTAACCTTATCTAGTGTTCTCAAAGGCAAAATCCTTTCCTGTGGTCCTCCAATCAGATTTATCCTTACAAGAATGTGGTTTCTCTCCACCGATAGACCATCAATTATAAAAACTCTGTGAAAAAAAAACAAACAAACAAAACCAAGAGAAACATAAAAAAACTCCAAAAATTAGAATTTGATTTACTATTTAATTCAAAAAACTTTAATGTGAAAGAATACTTTGAGAAAGATACTGGACTTAAAAGACAACCTTGAATACACACAGACATAAGGAAATAAACAGAAACATGAGGTATTTTGAGATGTCTCCGAGCATTATTCTAACTTTGTATTCACTACATATTACTGATTAGAAACATTTGAGCAATTACAGGACACACAGGAGTAGAAAATTCACAAGCTCTGTTATGTCCAAGTGTTCAGTAATTAGGGTAGAGATAGTTAATGGGCCACCAAAATTTGTTCCTTATTCGGCCTACCAGTACACTTCTGCTGTCACAAATAAGTAGAGTTATTCATAACTTAAAAGACAGCCAACTTGCTGTAAGTCCTTGTGCAGCCCAAGATATAAAATTTTTTAAAAGCTATAATATCCAGTTTTTTATACACCAGGTTTCTTAATAAAACTTTTGCCTCAGTACAGAAATACTAGGTTTCATCCTCAAATTGTAAATAACTATGATCTATCTCTGCGGACACTTCACCCATACTGTTTGATTTACATTCTGTAATGGTCACATACAACAAACAGCAGGAGGAAAATTCCTAACACTCAGCATGCTGTGAGAAAGCAAAAAATGTCTGTAACTAAATGACTGTCCACTTCTGTCTCAAAAATATACTTTTCCTTTTGAAAGGATGCACTGTGTAATTTTATTTAGAAGACAGCAATGGAAAGTCACAGAAGTTGGAGAGTCAACTAAGTTATAAATAAATAAAAAAGCCCAAACCACAACAACAAAAGAACCCCACCCTCTCAAAAAAAACCAAAGTACAGATGATGCCTTTAATTCAGAAATATTAAAGCAATACCATAATTTTATAATAAATACATAACACTAAAAAACAACACAGAAGTAGAAGGCATATTTACATCTGCAAGTTATGCACACTTTTTGTTTAAGAAACAAATTAAGATTAATACAAATAAAAAGTAGAAAAACATTTGCTTTTTTATTTCTTATACTCTTGGTGCGGACATGGGAGAAAGAGAAGACAATTGTACCTTTTCATAATTTAAGATTGCTTACAAACCTGCACAAGAAAACCTGTGCACATTAGTAGATAGCTTAAGTTAAAGCATTTGTATGTTTGAAGCCACTAAGCCATTCATGTATTTGTTCTAAGGAGAAGAGTTTGACAATTAAAATAACATTTACATCAGTCACTTCTTACCCTGGTCCTTCTGAAGCTTCTGTGACATTTTCCTCCTGAGCAGTTAGTAAAACTTGTGACACTTTATACTGAGTCTCCAAGAGTAAAAGGGTATTGAGCTCACAGCACAGCACATTTAACAACCTGCAGAAGGACACATTGAAACAACAGCACATCAGTCAGGAGTCTAGTAATGCACAATAAGACAAAGGTGAACGTGTTTATGACATCTCACAATACAAAGGGAGGGGGGAAAAAAACAACAAAAAACCCCAACTTGAAGTATCTGAAAAATACCCAGACAGAACTAGGTCAGGAACACTCTTTTATATCCTTTTTAGCCACTCAAGTGGCACGACCTTAAGCAAACTGAGAATGGTTCCCAACAGATTTTTTGTGTGCACTGAACAACTTTCTGCCTTTGCAGACAGAACAAAAGGCATCAGTAATGAGCAGAGAGATGTCTCTACACTTGGTCTTGCTAAAGGACCAAGACTTGTAATTGTTCGACTGAAGGCAAAGCATGGTTTTGAAAAAATATGAGATCTTCTGGATATAGATTTTACACCTCCAATGTCTGGGGCACTGAAAGCTACTACCTCAGGGCAGTCATGTTTCTCCCAGTAAGAAAACTCAGGGACTGATGTATTCCTTACGATGTTTTCCACATGAAAAGATTTTCAAAAAAACACCTATATCACTTTAGCTACCCAATGTACCTAGAAATCACATGTAATGTGACTGCCAACAGTAAAAGTTTCCTTAGCTAAAAACGCTTTTCATGAGCATCACTTACAGCCAAGAGGACTCCAAAGAAAAGTGTTTTGATTTCCCTCAGTGAAGAAAAATAAGTTACATAATCTGATCACAGAATCTGATGTTTCTATTTTATTAATAATAAATTGTTTTAAATTAATAACCTTAACAAAGTACTCTTTACATATAAGCTAACAAAAAACTGGATTGACTGTATAAGTACATGATCACAGATGATGTGGTAGCACGCCCACATAATCCTGTTGCAAATCCCCATCATTAATAATTGCTATTAATACAGACTGTGCTCTTTTACCTTTAGATTCTGCTACTCAGAATGCTTTTTAAAAAAGAGAGAGGGAAAGAGAGACTAAATTTAAACAGCATGTTGACCTGAAGAAAAAGAATGATCAGGATTCGTGTCTTCTACCTTTACAAAACAAGATAATTAATGCTCTCCTATTGTGTTGCAATCATTAAAATCACACCTTCTCTTAATTAACAATATATATAATCCAAGTACAATTAAGGGAACAAACTATTTCATATTCTGAAGATACTTCGTTATTAAAATTCAATTATATATATGGTGCAGTGTTTAAAATGCAGATGAAAATAAATAAAGGAAAAGAACAGAAGGGTGTTTGTTATCTGTATTTCCTAAACCCACAAAGTTATCTTTGGCCTATCACACTCTTTTTCATTTCCCAGCTCCTGCAGGATTTAATTCATTCATCTGGATTTCACTGGAGTACACTAGAGGAAATTTTGACAAAGACATACTGCTTTGAGGCAAATTTCAAGAGATTGATTGATTTTTATGTCTGTATAATATAAGCTATTTAAACTTTCTTTCCTAAATCTTTCTCTAGTAGTTTTGTAGGGCAACAGAAATAGACAAAGTACATTTTCATCATCTTCTGCACCCATTCAGTAAGCAAGAAAACTAGCATTATAAATAAAAAATATATTCACCATGGTATTTTGTATGACAAAGAAAACAGTCATATTTTGCATATCTGAAAGAACAGGATTTATCCTCAGTCTTCCAAGTGTCTCCCTGCAGAAAGCCAAATTCTTGAACAGAGTGCTTTCCTTGCTGCTTGACACCCACTAAGAAGGAGGTGTCTCAGTGAACAAGGGTGTGGCTAACAAAGATTCTTCCAATTCAGAATGTACATACAAAAGATCTTTTGATCTCACAATATTTAGGAGTTTTATTGATTTATGGCCAAAATAAGCCACTGGGGTAAAAAAAAGAAAAATATAAATTCAATAGTGGCATATGTATGTATGTAGGACAGCCAAAGAACGAAAGGTTCTACTTTTCCTCTTTAAAGTATTCTGATGCCTATTAATGTCATATTATCACATATGCACAAACACAAAGAAAAAAGGAAAAAAATAATTTCCAGGAACAGTGTATGTTAAAAAAGCACTATGTTAAATACAGGAAATTTTTGCAAAGCTGCCTACTCTGATCCCCTCCCACTGCCCACAGTCTATGCATATTCCCAGTAACGCTGTTTCTCCTTCTGCTTTTTATTCAAGCCAACACTGAAAGATTATCTTTGAATTTATTTTGGAGTACTGATATTTTTTAGAGACAGAAGGTTGATTACCAAAGGTACAAATCTGTTACTCTGCCACTCTTCAATCCTGCCAACAACACGGTGTCTCTAACATTCACAGAAAACTCATTTTCCGAATAGAAAGAACAGCAGTATGCAAATGCCTGAATAAGGCTTTAGGCAGAGGCTTTGAAAATATATATATTATGCATATACATTCTTGGCAGGCTGTAAAAATCAAAACTCATGGATGTATTCACTGTACTGCAGTACTAAGTTGCCTTGATAACATATAAAACCATAAATCTGAAGGAAAAAGTGTGTTACTGTTGTTTTCTTAATTCCTTTGTTAATATATGCTACAGAAATTCAAAAAACTTGGTCTTGAAAGTGAGGTGGTTAAGACTTTTAGTGTCACATTTTAAGGAAATCTTTATTTCTCACATGCAATACCTTCTAAGATCAGATTGATGGGAACACTTGTATCAAAGAAATAAAGCAGATCATTAAATTAAGAAAATTCTCTATGTTTAGTATGTTAAAAATTTCCTTTCATTACTGCTGTCATTTTCCTTTCTCTAGGATTTGTGCTCTGATGGTGATTTAAGTTCAGAATCTTCTAAAACAGAAAAGGCACTGAGAATTTTTGCATTAGTTCCTGTGCATCCAGATTTTCAGCCTGTACAAGAGTGGTTGCGACAGCTTTCAGTGTTCTTTTATCAACTAGTACAGGCCGACTGGGAGAATTCTCTTTTCTAAGTACTGTAAATCTGCTTTGAAGTTGAAAGTTGAACTGCAGTTTGAAAATCTTTCTACACACAAATTAAGAACTGCCTACATACTTTGACTTTTTCTAACTTCTTGCCTGAAGTTTACCTGTAATTAATATTGTTTGTTTGGTCTTTTTACAAATTAGCTTAAAACTACTTTCAGATGAATAAATCTCATCCCACAATCACACAACAGTTGCAACTAAAGGAATCAATGTCTATGAAACTACTAAAGAATCATCCTAGGTCAAGATATTCCCAAGAATTTAAGAAAAGAGAAAAGCAACATACATTTGAACTAAGGTAAAGCTTGCTGTGGAACTGAGTATTTTACCTTGATCACACAGGCCCTAGTCTGTATGAATGCACTGAGAGATACTGGCTCTGGAAACCATATCTAGCTTCCCCATGTTTGCCCTTTGAAAATGCAGCATTAACACTACAAACATAAATAGGTACACCTGTGCATTCTGGATTAACAAACTGCAGAAATATCTATATATTTTAAGGTTTTTTATTTGTAATTAAAGAACTAATAAAATAATTTTAAGTCACTAAGGCTCAGTACGCACATGAAGAAAAACGTAGTTTTGAATTGCTGAAGTTGTTTGACATTCAAGAAAGTAAATCTGTTACTGTTTTGAATAAGAAAAGCAGGACCTTTAGAATATAACCTGTAAGTTAAACAGTTATGAAGTTCAGCACTCAGCTCTGGGTAAGGGACATTTACAAATACAAAGTATATGGCTGTGTAGATCAATGAACAATTAAAGGAATGTGGCTTTGGCTGTACTATTAGTAATAAGTATAGAAGAAATGTTTCTAAACAAATATTTCACAAAATCTTTCTGTTTTTCAATGCTGCAGTTATCAAAAACACCTACACAATTTATTTCTACGTAGCAGCAAAGAGAAATGTAGATCTTTTGTTCTTTCTAATTTCTAAATTTTCAGATCATTAATTATCTGATATTATTTGATCTAACTGCTGCTGAACTTGGTATCCTTGATGGAATTTGGCCAAGGATCAAACCAACTACACAAGGCAAGGTCTGTTTCACAGATGTCTGCAGTCAGTAACACTCACACGAAAGATCACGGAACTGTAACATGAACTGTGTATCCCTCATGTTCACATAATATAGGCTAGAGTTTCTTGCAAGTCTTAATACTGTAAATCCTGAGTTGGAAGGGACTCACAAGAATCACTGAGTCCAACTCCTGGCCCTGCACAGGATAACCCCAATAATCACACCATGTGCCTGAGAGCTGTGTCCAAACGCCTCTTGAACTCTGTCAGGTTTGGTGCTGCTCAACCACCTGTTATTTTAAACTGAAACTTAAACTATCTCTTAATCCTAATTAAATCAATGGAAGTTCTGTCAAGCTTTTTATGGAGTCAGTCTAATCCTAAATGAAAAACAGGATTTTATTTTTTCAAATTTCATCTTAGGAGTTCTCTTTCCTCTATAAACTAATGATTTCCTCCAAAGCAGCATTTATAACTTCTGATTCATACGGCAAAATCATTTATCTCCCAACTCCAAACTCTGCTATTGTTCATTTCCTCCATGCTCATCCTTATCAGTAAATTATACTGTATCTTATGGCTATTCATACATAGTGTGAAATAATTTTACTGTGACATCAAAGTACAAATACAGCTGCAGAAAGCTAATGTTGCAGGACTTAATCAACTGCTCAAGCAAGGTTATCAAAGTTTTCCATACTATGAAGTACACTCCAATAAAATATTATAAAGCACTTAATATTACAAAACATGAGCATGATAGTGTGAGCATATTTTAAGTGCACCTTCAGGTTCTAGAAATATTTGGGATCAAATGGTACTCTCCTCAAATAACTTTTTATGAAATTGGTGATAATTAAACTAAGACTTAAAAAAATAATTTTAAGTACAGGGAGACTACATAAACCAAACTCTGATATAATTTTAAGTACAGGGAGACTACATAAACCAAACTCTGATATAAACACAGTAATTTGTTTATTTTAGTATTTTGTTATGATTTTTGTTTTATATATTACCATGGATGTACTACATGATTTTTATAATCAAGTAGGCAAAATAACATGCAATTTCTATCACTGCTTCTCATATTACAGTGTAACCATTTACAGGTAATAAGATTGGATTCATCACTGTTCTCATTTTGCAGGTCATTTTTCATTTAATCTTAGGCTAAAAAAGAGGGGAATTTCACCTTCATACATAATAAAAGCCAAACAATATTATCTTGTCAGAAGTAACACATCCAAGCATGTTATATCCTATTTAGTTAATGTGACCAAAGAATAAAAAAAGCCAAGCAACTTACCTCAGACCAAATATATGGGATTGTTCATAACTGAATAAGGAATGAATTTTAGCTTCTGAATTTAAAATTATAAGCCTGTCAATGATATCCTGCCAAAGGAAGAGAAAGGAAAAAAAAATGTATCATTTTATATTTTATGCACATAATAGTTTCATAGGGATATTTACTGTTAAATGAAAACCATTATTGAAACACCCATTGAAATTATTTCTGTAACAAGAGGTGTTTTCCACTCAAAAGTCAATGGCAAAAAGAAACCACGCAGAAGGTTAGGAAAAAAGAAATCCGTAAAAAAATATAATTCACTAAGCAAACAAAAAGATCATCGCATATCAACTATCCTAGTTCTTTAGTATTAAACCACAACAAAAATGTTGAACTGTTTTATGTATGTTTGAAATGTGTACCTATCATTTCAATGAAAAGAACAGCAAATCCTTTAATACAATACCCTTTCTAACACTGGTTAGTACTACATGCTGCAAGACACAGCCATTTATTTTCAATGTGGCAAGGCTTGGCTCAGATGTCGAGGCTTACACCCCTTATCCTAGAGCATCTCATGTAACAGACCTGTGGCTGCTTCCCATTTCTTCCACAAATCCAGCCTGATTACTTCCCCTCTGGTTCACTGCATATCCAAACTGCTTCTAAGAAATAATTTCATTAAAAGACTAAGAAATGCAAAAAGCATTCACTGATGTTACCTGTCCAAGTAAACCTGCTTCATAAAATGCATTCTTATTTAGAGTATGGTGAAAGCATATTTTTCCTATTAGATTTTTTTGAGGTGGTGAGGGAGACAGATTTTTCCACATATATAATTCACACTAAAACAATTCAACTTGGACCCCAAGGCTGTTCATAAAATTGGTAATGTAAGCAATTGATTTGTTTGCATTTAAGACTTTTTTAGATATTTGCACATACAAAGACTTAAATGCTAAGGGATATTTCCCTAGCAAAAACCTCCTTCTCTCATTTATACATCAAAGCTTAGAGCCTGCAAAAGAGTGGAAAGAGCAGGCACAGTGAGAGGATTATTAAGAAAAGAGACCAAACTCTGGTTTGAGATTTTAGGAAGGAAGATAATGAATGAGGTCTAACACGCTGTCCCATTAGAAAAATGTGCAAATAGATCTGCACTGCTTAGCTACAGAGCAGTTATTAAATATTACAGGTCAGATGTCATCTACTTTGAATACCTAAGATAAACTATTCTAAATACAAGATTCCCCTATAATCAGTGAAAAAAAAAAAAGATCACCTGTTTTAATATGTCTTTCAAAGCTACAGATCTGGAGGGTACCTTCCAAGCTAGGTTCCCTTGAATACACGTACAGTAGATACCCTCAAAGTAAGACTGAAGGCAGGCAGAAGGACCCTCATTTATGTGCTCCATTTTCTAAAATATCTTTAAATGCCAAACACAGTAAAGAGAGATCTTGAATGTATTAGGAAAAATTATCCTAAGGGCACAAAATAAAAACCTGTTTAGTCAACAGTTGTAAAAGTAGTAAGCAGTAAAAGCCCAACTAATAATCTGTTCAGTTAATGATGCAACTAGTCAGATAAAAAAAAAAGGAGGAACAAATGTTTAAATTCAGTGCATTTAAGAAATAAAGGGTGTACAAAGAAGACTAGGTTCTGTGCATTATCACATATAGTTTAGCATAAACAAGTCAGATGCTGTGTCAATGTGACATGATTCAGAAACAGAGAAAAAAATGAAGCACAAAGTAATTAGGTCTTCCAATCAAATCTTCTAGTGGCATAGAAATTGCTTTTATTTTGATTTCTAACCATAGATATATCCAGTCTAAATCTTTTATCTTTCACTTTTTGCAATCACTGCCCAAAAACATGGTTCTAACAAACCTCTATTTCTGCTTAACTGCAGAAATCTTCTCAGTACTTAGTCTACTTAGCTGTTATTTGTTCAAATAACATTAGGTGATCTGACAATTTACTTTTTGTTAACTACATAATCTTGGATGTCTATTTTAGGCTTACAAAACCCACTGCTGCACAATACTTAAGTGAGACAAACCCCATCAAAACCATCTGTAACTGCTCAGGGAACTCTGAGCAATTGTATTGCTACTGGTATGTCTGGAAACCTAGAGATTTCCATACAAATACTGAAGTGCCTCAGAAGTCAAAACAACACTGGCTTTCAAAAGTCACAAAAATCATTATTTAAGATCTACCACAATTTGAAAGCTCTCAAATATTTATCACCTTCAACATACATCTATCTCCCTTGTTCCCAGTAGCTCAAAAAACTTCATGACTGAACAGAACTATCCATTGGTGGACATACCAACATCAAGTGGATTGGAAAAATGAAATTTATCATCCCATTTTCTCCTGAAATCATCAAAACAACATTACAAAGAAGAACTCAGAAATCCCTTCCAAATGTAACATACACTATGATGATATACTCTGTCTAAACAACCCAAGCTACCACCAATCCAGAGCTTGGGCTAAACAGACACTTCAGCATAACAGCAATTTAACGTGCTAGCTCATTAGAAAAAAATCTGGTTTTAACTGCCACTCAAGATCACAAATTAAACTTGTCTGTGCTTTGTATATGAGAAAAAAAACCCTAATGGACTGCAGCTGGATAATCGAATACAAAATAATGCTAAATACAGAAATGGTGAAACTATTTTTCTGAAATATGCCTTTATCACTAACTTTCCAATTAATGATTTTTTTCTTTGTGTGAATCGTGTTATTAAAAAAAGCTGAAGGTATAGGGGGTTTGTACTTTGGTTTTGTTAGGTTTTTAAATTCTGTTTAAATCCACAGATAGTGTGATAGAGCAATATTGTAAAAAATACAAGTATACACATTTTCCAGCATGTAACTGCATACACATACAGAGGGGTTTATGTATGCCACTGTTTTTTCCATGGAAAAACACAATTCTATCACAAGCCAGGAAAGATGACCTTTAAATTAGGCATCAAATTTTATATTATCTTTAGGATTTCAAAATGAAAATTTAAGTTAACATGAAGTGATATGTGCATATACTGCCCTCATGCTGTATATAATACAAAATGCAGAAAAACTCAAAATCTCTCAATAAGAAAACAATTTATTCTATTATAAAAAAATAATACCATTTTCTTGGGAATTGTGTCTTCACAGAAGTATTTTTCTTTCAAAATACTTACAATAACATCTGAGGGTACTTCACGGAATGAATACACTGGTTTATTCGGTATATTTCGTTTACTCAGGAGCTCAAAAACTGCAGGGTGAGTGAGCAAGTTTATCAGAGACAAAAAAGACTAGAGAAAGAAAAAAGGAGGAATAAAAGAGAATATTAATCAGTCAAGTATAACTAAGTATATGTTAGCAATTATTTCCCATTTAGATTGTTTGTTCTTATCCTTTACAGGCTAAACTTGACATAAACAGAGCTGCCCAAGATAAGACTGCGTACCATGGCAGGCATCTATAAAATCTAAAAGGGCAATAGTGTCTGTGAAATATGTATTATATGTGACATATATGTCTTATTTATGACATTGACAGCAATTTTGAAAATTACAGTATTTCATCACATAATTCTAAAATCACACAGAATACTCTAAAACACATCACTCTTCCCGATCGTACTACAGTATTCGGAGACATGAACTAATGGTCAGTATTTAAGACTTTCAGTTTTGTCATGATTGTTATTTGTTAATTTACAGTGAATCCTTGGCATTGTGACTTGCCAAACAACACAAGTATCCTTTCAATCAGTCATCATTTGATTAGTGTATTACACTGGCTTTGACACCTGTGCCAAGAGAGTAGGATTAGATGCAATAAAAATTTACAAAAAGATATGTATCATCCTATCTGAAACAAAGCACTGGGATTTTTTTCTATGATTAAATAAGACTAAATAATAAGATTAAATAATTTCTCACCTTCTGACAGCTTTGGTCAATAGGGTCAACTGGAGTAGATTTGGGTTGGGTTATCCTCAAATCATCTTTTCCACACTCCAAAAGAGACCATAATTCAGTTACAAGTGCCTTTATAAAGCCTAAAGAAAATTTTTGTTCAAATTATGAATTTCATATTTTACACTACACTTCTAACTCAGATTCTCAAAATTCTCTACACTGCTAAAATTTCTACACAAAATTCTCTCACTGATTAAAATTTCATCAGACAGACTGCCTGAGGGTTACTCTCCCTGCTATTCTCAACCCTTTAGTCAAAACTACTTTTCTACGGTGTTCTGCTTATATTCAATCTAAAATCTACAGCAACAGTTTCCAAAGACTATTACATTAGATTAGGATGATATTTATATACCTTCCACATAAATGAGCTGCTGACCTTCTTTAACAAGTTAAATGCAACCGATCAAAGCCCAGCTACTATTGTCTCTATGGTTTTAAAAATACAGATTTACTACAACTAATAAATTAAAACATACCACAAAGAAAAGTTAAGGACTAAAAAAAATTTATTTAGGAGAAGCACTACTAGCTGAATTTAACATGTTAAATATTTAAAGAGAAGAGGAAAGATAGCCATCTAACTCTGAAATCTTCAGAGGTAAGTTACAAGCTTAACAGAAACTTTACATATATTACACAACCTCTCAGGGTTGAAAATCAATGCTGTTTGGTCTATCATTTGTCTTTGACACAAAGGCCCGTAAGAAGCAATTTGGCTGAGAACCTTAAACAGGACAGATGGGTAACTCCTCAAGTAGATCTGCTCCCTGCTTTCTGAAAAATCCCAGAGGCATAAATAATAAGCAAGTAACAATCAGTTTCCTTGACTGGCAGAATTTGCCTACCTATGTGACAGTCTTTCAGTCAAGTCATCTTAGTTACACACCAGCCACTTCTAGATACTCTGAGAGATTTTCAACTTTTGCACCTCATGGACTTCCTCAGCAACTTAAGACAGTACCTACATTTTATTGATGAGATTCTAGTTTTAATAAAATGACTACCTGGACTACTGATATGGTAACAGTTGAGTTATCTGAGACTAAATCTGAAGGGACTTTGTGCTATGGGTTGACATATAACAGTTGTCAATTCAGACATTCTCATTTACATCTCACTACTATATAAGTGCACCAATGACATACGGGCCTTTACAGTTCCTCACTCTGAGCAGTCAGTAACCATGGAAATGTTCATAGAAATTACATACATCAACAGTTATTAATTCTGATCTGCAGATCAATAAGAAGCACTTGCAAATTATTCTTAAATTATTTTTAAGCAGTATAAATGTCTTCACACAGATACAGGAAATTTCTGGAAATCCAAACCAATGAAATAAAGATTTTGCATCATTTCAGAAGAAAAACAAAAACAAACCCCAAAATGTGGCATCAAGATTAATGAATGACTTGAAAGTTGGAGAGAATAAATTTCCATTTAGAAGAAATTAACAGATATTTAAGCAGTCTTTGTTAATATTGTGTAGTTATTCCACTTGATCTTTTTTAACATCTTTCTCACTTTTCTAATATGCAAGACTACAGCATTTACAGTAATTGTTCATAATAACATCATTCTTCAACTTACCTGAACTCTGTAGAGCTACTGCACCCATTGGTGTTGTTGCAATTTGTGTAACAATTACCCGATTACCAAACTCTTCATATTCATTTGTCTGTAGATAACAAATGTAGAAGTACAGTGTTACTCAGAAGACATGAAACTCTCAAATGATCTCTTAAATATTGATCTTTCCTACACTTGTTTACAGCATTTAATCCACTTCATGATTAGACTTCAACAGCTCATAGATATTATCCTCTGCACACTTACCAGGGTCAGACTCCAAACCAAACATCAAGTATCTTTTAAGAATTTAAACACAAAGACTCTGGTTGAGACACGTAACATCAGCAAATAAAATCAATAGTATTATAATGGTTTTTGCACACATTCAGTAGGATGCCTGTGATGTTACTTTTTTGCCCTAAAAATGCATATTATCTGATTTTTTTGTTAATTTCAAGTACTGTCTAGCATATCTAGATTTCAGCATCACCTACCAGCTTGGTCTAGAAAAATCTGCACTTAGAAGAAAAAAAAAGAAAAACTATCTCTCCTAGCATTTCAAACTTTACAGTAAGAAGTCCGAGAAACTAAATATACGCCCAGAACTGTGAAGATGAGCAACATCCAACAAACTTAGATTCAGTGTGTTATCAATATCAAAGATTATAAGCTACATTTTACATTCATTTTTGCAAAAAAGTAAGTGACAACATGGTTTCTGGATTTATTTTCTTTCTTCTTTCTTTTATTGTAGTAATTAAAAAATAAAGAAAAACCACACACACTCTGTAATGCTTACCTGGAGTTTTTTTGATAAACTGCTGAACATAAAGTTCACACAGTCATTCAGGGCACCTGTACTATGAAGCAGAAATAATCCTTTGGGTGTGGCAGAAAAATTTAGCAAGGCATCTAACAAAGTCTCTTCCCATAACAAACTGCAAGAGTAAAAAAAATAGTAATTAAAAATTATATGTAAAAAAGCATGGGAAAAAAGAAAACATACAATTTCTAACTTTGAAAAACAACAGTACTTCACTCACTGAACTCTATGCTTATTTTATAAGTTTACATTAGTTTAAAAAAAGCATTTGTAAAAAAGATAATATATATGAGACTGTATTTTGTGCAAACATTCAAACTTATCCTGGCAAAACTAAGATTAGGTAGGAACACAGAACCGAAAGATGATGTAATGGGGAACGCAAAAGATCTATGCCATCCTTAAACATATGTATGACTTGCTATCTGACTCTATACAGTCTTAAGGTATTAATGTGGAGTTAAAAGTTGACAAAGCAGGCACAGAATTTCTCAACAATGTAAAAACACTATGAGAAACTCACATTTGAGGAGCTAAAGGCTCCTGCTAGAGATTAGTACAGAATTATGAAGAAAGGTGTTATATTTACACAATAGCGTCCTATATTAAGAGCAGTAAATAGAAAATATTTTCTACAGACATGGCAGGAAGAATAGCAACTGCAAGAATAAATTATGATGATACCTTCTGCCCTACAAAGAAAAGTGAAACAATTACATAACCTATGACTAGGTACCACTCCTGCAGGTATTACTAGACTCTGGAGATCCTGCTTTTCTAAAAGCATTTGCTTACTGGATTCTCATTTCCCATTTTTGAGTCACATCATCAGCAAGCAGCATGCAGCTTCTCCAACAGCAGTGACCCATCACCCCAAAATTTAATCACTTCTTCTGAAGAATTTCTCTGTGTCATGTTCAAAAGCAAAGATTCACCCAGAAAATTATCAGCATGTCTTGTTCCATAGCTAAATGAAAAATTTAG
>JAWWLV010000121.1:63857860-63906877 GCA_035041135.1 Platyrinchus mystaceus | reverse complement strand
ATCCACCTCACTGAGGAAAGCCTTCTCACTGGAGCAAAGAAATAGTCCTCTGCCAATTTCTTATTCGCTTCACAGCACTGTATAACAAACAGTTACGCTGTAAACAAGCAGACTTGAACATTTAACACGGGTATTCATTCAGACTAATTGATATGATTTTCATGACTAATGAATATCCTGCCCAAATTAATGTTAAATTTGCCATTGCTTATTAGTAAGTGATGTCAATATTCCATAGAACCGGGTGCTTCATGAAGAACCTGTCAGGAAGCTCTGCAAGGGACAAGATGCCAGGAGCTGAACATGGTCACAAGGTAGCCATCAGATGGGCAGGCAGTCCCACCACACTCAAGCAAGGTCCAGTGATAGTAACCTGGTGCACCTAACAGTTCAGATTCCCTGTACAGTGATGAGGGAGATCCAAGGTTAAGCCAGAAAAACAAGCTGGTGAGTTGGGGTCAGCTCCAGACACAGTGACCAGGATCAGACACAGCCCAATGATCACCATGCAACTGGATTTACAGTGAAAAGGTGGGAATGAGGTGAAGAAAACCATGTCTGAAGGTCAAGGTTCAGACCAATGGGACAGTGGGCTTCACTGCTGCTACAACATAGTACAGGCAGGGAATAAGAACAGGATAGAGATGTGCAAAGGGCCTGGCAGTAGCTGTAATTCTGCACGACTTAATGCAGCATCATAAGGGTGCTCAGCAGAATTGTTCCTGTCCGTATGCCTCAGTAATACAGTCAAGATACCCAGAGCATCCCTTCTCACCCAGGGACTGAGAAACACTACAAATTCCTAGCATTTATGCATAAACATACTAAAAAAGGGAGGAAGACAGTTTGCAAAGTGAGAAGTCCCATGTAGTAGCTTCCTGCCGACACCCAGGACAACAGCGTGAAGTCAACAGTGAGATGAATTTTAGACAATACAGAGCTAGGTGGGACTACTGTTTTGAGTAACACTTGTTAAATATCTAGTATGTCAGAACAGGCAACAAAGCACCACTCTGCTGAAGTTAAAGTCCACTGCTTAAATCTTTTCCACTCTTCTATTATTCATGAATGACAGCTGGACTCATAAGAGAAATTATTTTAAAATACCATTCAATCCAGCTCCTGCTTCTTCTCTTATAGGTAGCTTTATATTTTATATAGTGCACAGAAGAAAAATAAATAGCCTTCCTACTTCAAAATCTAAAGAATGTACTATTAATGCTGGTGGGTCAAGGCAACCCAAGAGAAAAATACAATTTTGGCTTGTTCTTTTTAGTTAAAATTTTCAATGACAGTTAAAAATCTCCCTGACCTTTTATTTTCAGGCTACTGTGTATCATTCTTCAGGATCCTAAGAAAAGAACATACTGGGCTGTCACTGTTTCTTCAAGACTGTTATTATTTAACTTTCCCTGTGAAACACCAAAAAAAAATCTGTAAATAGAAAAAAATAAAAACAAAACTATCACACTTTATTTAAAATGTGAATGCAATCTTCTGCATCATGTATGCTTCAGCAGCAACTCAGAGGTTGCAGTGTACAAAAGGTCAATATTGCTGTCCACAAACTGATCCTTCTGACAACTCCTGCTGAGTTTCTCCTCCCCTCTCTCCCACAGATATACAACTCTGCTTAAAAGGCAAGTAAGGCTTGCACTTATCCAAGTGAACTCAGAGCATAAAACAACAGCATTGTGGTTGCTCATCAAGCCCACCATACAACCAAGGAGCCCCACGTGCAGGTCCAGAGCTACCCACTCCCCAACTCCAGCTGAAGAAAGAAGCGTGCGTGGCCTTAGCCCTCCCTTTGAGACAGGCATGGCCCAGAACTAAGATGATTACTGGGTGTCTAAGAAATGCCAATGGCTTTGCTGGGAAACAAAACCAGTTCAAATCCTTGTTAAAGAGAAAGAGGGTAGTTCTGCTTTTTTCTACCTTTTTTAGCTATTGGTTTGCCAGATGCAATACAAACAATTTGCACTTTCGTTAGAACAAATATGATATGTTCTAGATTCACAACACATACATAGCCTCCTGCAGCTACACTGCATTAAATATTCTTGGACATGAGCTGCTTTTTATCAGACCAGTGACTAAGTCATAGGAGGGCTTACAATTTGTTAAGAGTTCAGCTACTTATGAGAGATAGCTGAGCACGGAAAAAAAAAAAAAAAACAACAAAATAAAGAGAAGATGTTAATTGTTGAGATAATTTGTTTTTAACTACTAATGTATAATAAAGAAAACAGACAGTTGTATACACTTTGGAATATCATGTGACCAAAGAGATTGTCTGGGGTATTACACAGGCCTCCATGACAGCAAATCAATGAAGTATTGCCTTAGTACTGTTTTTAGATTTAGCTGTCAATGTTCAAAGCATATGCAGGCTTAGCCATTTTTTGTACTTAAAAAAATTTCCACTACATTTTTGCTACGTACAGTAAAAACTACACAACATTAAGTGTTAGTTTGGCAAAAGTATTCATAGTTAGCCTTATAATAAAATGTGTAAGTAATGTTACTGTATTCAGTACAAAAGAGCCCACAGAAGAGTTAAGTTAGTGGCATGATCAAGTTTTTACAGGACTATGGTTTTAAGATTTAGAGAAATACATACTTTAAAATATACACTTGTAACTGATTGTTTACACTTTTGAAAGAGCACTGGAATATTTCTATATAGGTAAAAATATTTTCAGGATTTAATATGAGGAATCTGTTCTGGAAAATAAACTGTACTGAAAAAGTCAGCAAAAGGATACTGACAAAATTCAACTTTAAGAACCTAGATGAGTTTGGGACCCAAATTAAGTTTTAGGATGTAAATTCATAACTTCTTAGCCAATAATTTTTGTCAAAGTGTCTTCATGTAAGACAGCTCAGGCTCCTCCACGGGCATTTCAGACCCACAGCCTGTCTTAAGACTTACAGTCACCTAGATCAATTAAATCATCTCAGTCAAAACAAAAGCAACAGAACAGGCTGAAACTATAACTAGATTTTCAACTCCTACAGACAGACAACGTTTCTCAATATTTTTATAATTCTTATAGAAGTGCTTAAAAAAAGAACAAAAAAAACCCTCTTCCTTTTATCAATTCAGAAAATAGTAGTTTCCCATTAAGAATTATATATTTTACATATAATACGTATTGAGAACACTTAACTTCAAAATTGCCAACTGAATTTAAAAATAAAAATAGGTTGCCTTTCAAATAGTACGTAAAGCAAATATTTATCCAAGAAATATTGCAAAGGACAGCAGAAGAAAAACCAAAACCGATCAAAAAATTAAGCAGTATTTTTGTACCATCGCACTACAGTACAATTTTTGCTACCATTCACAAGACTTGAAGAAAACCAAGTATGTCAGATCAATCATAATGACAGCCTAAGCAATTTAATGCATACTACAATAGCTAATGTAGAAAATACCACAAAAGCTAAGATACCATGTGAGTAAATAAATCTACACGGAAAAATGGTAATTCTCTATAGATGTAAAAATTTCTTGGAAAATTACTACAAACCTCTGTGCCACTCAGCAAACTCTGAACAGGATGAAGTAAGGCATCTATCACTGCGTCTGTATATAAACATGCAGCAACACATCCTGTTTGATCACAAAAAACTTGAAGAATCTCCATAACAAGACCTTCTGGAGAATAACTGTCTGGTGAACACAAGAAATATTTATTTATATTATAACACACAAATATCTCTACATGGTTTATGTAGTTGGTTCTGAATTACAATTTTGTTAAGCACTGATTTAACACAGAGAGAAGAAGGAAGGTAAGGAAGGTAAAGAAGGAAGGGAAGAGAAAAATCTGTACAAATTATAGACACAATTAAAAACTGCAAAAGAAGTTATCCCATGCCTCATTATAATTACATATATTACCATATAATGAAAAAAAAGCATTTACCTGTATGTGCTGTCAAAGCTGTCTTTGGGTAACTTGGAGAGTAATAAATAAGCTGAGTAAATAATACCAACATATCGGTTATGGACACACTCTCTATTAAAAAAAAATCACAGGAAATTAATCTGCAAATTAAAGTATAACTTTAATAAAATGGATTTTGTGAATATATGTAAAGAATGCTTTGCTGTATTGAGGAAATCAACTATGTACAAGTGATAAAGCAAAGGACATGCGTGTCCCTGGGACTCAATTAAAGCATTTCACAATCAACTTCCAAGCCTTGGTCTTGGCTCTCAGTTTAGCCAATTGAAATTTTATGATGTCTTTCATTGAAACAAATGTCAGCCAACATTTGAAAATGATCAATATAGGTGGCCATAGACAAAAAGCATTATTTTACTTTTAGATTAGCTGAAACAACTGGAAAAAAGAAAGGTTGTCAGACAACTCTTAGGTCTGAAACAAACCCAACAAATGTAGCTAAATGCAAGATGGGAACTATTGCTCCAGGTTTAATCTAATAATGCTAATAAATCAGAAAACTTGTGAGTAAATAGTTGCTATCTATGAAGCTGAGAAGGACACTATTAAGAAGACAGATAGCAAGATTGTTACATTTGTAGGGGAGAGAAACGCAGCAACCACCATCCAAGGATCCCTGCTTGAATGGCGTTATACAGATAATCCATAAATGACAAAAGCACTATATGAGTAGATGTTTCTTACAACTGCTCTACATGGGATCTATCAAGTCCTGATCTTCAAAACAGAGTGATAAAAGAGAAGGCTCAGAATTAGTATCCAGTAAAGTTTTGAATTCTACACTGAAGTAATAGAGATACTAAAGTAAAGGAATGCTACAGCTGCCCTCACACACCTGTATCTGCCAACACTGCACAACATATCACTCTATGTAGACTTTTCTGTATGTCCGAGGGCTCTTCCATCTCATATCTTCTGCCCTTATTAACACCTCTGCTCCATGGGTACCAAACTATTCTACCATTATATTATCTTAATTAACAGGTTGAACTCGGAGCACTTGTTTTCAACTTGCAATTAGCTTGAAATACTGATTTTGTTTCACGCCTGAAAAACAGTTTTGGTCCCTGGACATGTCTCTCTTCCAATTACATCAACTGGTTTGACAGAAATACGCACACTTACACACTGATCCAACTGTCCTTCAACATGAAACTAATATACTAAATATATGCATATATTAATATAAATAAATTAAAACTAAATACACAAGCAATCTACTCAACCACATCCATCAAAGATTAAAAAACTATGTACGTACTCAAAATTACCTATACCATATTTATGAAAGTTTCAAGGCACAAAATTGAACAGAATGTTGGTCTACAATCTCCACAATATTGGAATGAAAAAATATATCCAGTATGGATAAAGTGTTTTTCAACAGGTTCCATTTTCCTCAACCCTCCCCTTACCTTTTTTATTTTTCAGCTGTACTGGAAAGAGATTCTGGCCTTGCTTATAGATCAGCAATCTTCCTAAGAGGCACAGTGAATGAACAAAATAGATGTACTGCAATTCTTGTCCAGTATAAGAAAAACTCTGCTTATCACCTTTAACAATAAAACAAAAATTAGAAATTTACTCCTTTCGTTTCCTTTACAGTACCCAGCTACTACCAGCAAGACAGGTGGATCATTTTGTATATAAAGACAGCTTAAGTAACTAACCACTGTTACTAGTGTTCTCTCAAAAGACAGTCATACAATATTTTGGGAAGAAAAACAATGCATGCAATGTCGTCCTCTTGAGGGAGCATGCCCAAAGTCCTAAAGAATGTGGATATATTTGCATATTATGCAAGACATGCAAAGATACTCACTACAGTGCTGCTGGGAGAAGCCACTGACATTGGAACTTTTATTAACTGCTGCCTTGCAAAATTCAAAATAATCAAGACATTGCTGGACAGCTGAAACAATCTGTGGAATAAAGCACAAAATAATAAAATACTTGATATTTTACAATGAACTTATTCCCTCTTTAAGCAAGTACCGTCCTTTAAAACAAGAACTTAAGTATCTACTTCAGAGACCTCATATTTTGGTGTTTTGGATGAATTAGCCAACAGGAAGCAAAATTTTACTGGGCTATTAAAATACATTAACATTATTATTATCACATGACAAGCATTAAGACAATTTATGAAAAAGAGAATATGCAAATAGTTTGAGAAGCCAACAGCAATCTGTGATTTCCATATTGTCATTACTATGGAAGATTCTCATTTTCCATAGAGAAAAACTTTGTCGTGAATACACTTACTAAACTGAAAGTTTGGTTGCTGGGTGCTGACAGTGATATTACTTCTCTTTACAGAAGTGGTGTATCATTATCATGCCATTAGAATCTAATCAAGGTATATAAAAGTTTAAAAATTATAAGCATGGTTTTAGCAAGGAAACACAAAGCATATTTTTCTGGTTTCAGCCGGCATTAAGTTAATTTCTTCTGTTTTCTTATGATCTAAGAACACTTAAATTTATTACAGTTTCCAGCTGTCAAGATTTATTCACAAGTGTAAGCAAAATATACAAACATACACAGTAAGAAAAAAAAACAACCAAACTTAATCAGATGTTTACCCTGTGCTTATATATTAGATTAGACTACTCTGCTCATGGACTTTCTATTATAAACTCTTGTTGCATGGAACATGCTTTATTCTATCCTCTGTTCTATGCATACAGATAAATAAAATAAAGGTCTTTTATATTGTCTGTATCCTTTTCTCCCATTTTAAGGTTTTATCAGTCCCATATGTTTTACATAATATTTCACTTGTATTACAAGATTTTACAAAACATAGCTAAAGTCCTGTCTATATGAATGGATCTCACATCCATATTTGTCTTATTGAAAAAAAAAAAGTCATTTCCATCCCAGTGAAGAGAGCTGCCCATATAAAACATTTCACAGGATTAACATCTGATATAAATACACAATTTTCCTCTTACTCAGAGCTGGTCACATACCCTTCTTTGCATTTTCAATCATTCATTTAAGCAAAGAGAAACACGAGACAGCTCTGACAAGAAAAAAAGGAAAAACGTTTGTTCCAACCACAATGTGTAAAAGAAGTTCAAGTTGCAAATAAATTTGCCTTGCTAAATCATAGAATCATAGAATGGTCTGGGCTACAAGGAACGTCAAGGATCATCTGGTTCCAAACCGTGACATGAGCAGGGACAGGGACACTGTTCACTAGACCAGGCTGCTCAAAGCCCCACCCAACCTGCCCTAGAACAGTGCTAGGGATGGGACTTTTACAGCTTCTCTGGGCAACCTGTTCCAGTACCTCCTCACCATCACAGCAAAGTTCTTCATAATATCTAATTTAAATCTACCTTCTTTCAGTTTGAAGCCATTACTCCTTGTTCTATCAATAAATTTTATTTATAAAATATAGAGAGAATATATAATCACTAAAGTATATTAAGATAAGTACTTACCAAGGATTTATATTTCTTTTCCAGAAGCCTAAGTACCACTCTTCTGCTGTAATATGCATGCTTAAATAACAAAGAAGATGTAATGTCAGCTGCAAACATGTTTTGCTTTTTAAAGTAAAAAGTAGACATTATTATCTCTGAGTCTTTTCTATTGGGGATCCTGTGCACAATACATATTCAATGTATTGAACTCCAGCTCACATAAACCAGTATTATACTCAACTGAGACTTTTGTTTACAGTTCGTTTCAGATAACAAAAAAAAATTACGTCATTAGAAAAACGGGTAGTAGAACATTCAGTAAAATAGAAAACCAATAACTATGTTGAAATGCTAAACTATGCGTTTTGACATTGTCATGTAAATCCTAAATTATAAGTTTATACATGGTAGGCTGCAAAAAGCTCCAGAGTCAACTGGAAATTAGCAAGCTGTGTGCAGTGTGTCATCTATAACTGTACTTTCCTGCTCATCACTTCTTCCAGAAAACTACTTGTATCTTTTGATGGTTGTCAGTCAATTATACCAAAAGGACTGAAAACCCAGGAAATACTCAGAAATTCTGTGAAAACTAGTAACTGAACAGAAATTGAGGGAAAGAGTAATATTAAAAAGAAGTGGAAATGTCTAAAAAAACCTCAGAGTTTCTTAATTACAGTTCTTAGTATAAGTTGTTATAGGACACAATAGGTCTGTGATGTCATAACTCAAACTTGCCAAAATACATGTTAGACATGAACAAGTTGTTGGGTTGGGGATTTTTTGCTTACCGTCCACTTTTTAAACCATACTGCTTTGATATCTAGCAGAGCCAAGAAGTACACGGGACCCAAAAAATCTGGAGAGGCAGGATGATTAGGCTCGTGTTTTACTGACAAAAGTGATAAGGTGCTCTCCACTACATCTTCCATGTACCTTATGACACAAATAAGAAAAAATGGACAGAAAACAAAAATTTAAGTCTTTCCATCAGTAATATTCAGGTCAAACTTCTTGCAAATCTTGTTCAGATAAATCATAAATATCAACAACAGTAACTTTATCTTGTAGGATATTAATTCTTTGTAGTACCATAAATAAAACTAACATGCATGTATAATCTCCTAAATTATTACATCTTTTGTAAGTGCTAAATATTACACTTGTTACTTTGTAAAACATCCACATTATTTTTTTGCTCAGAAGTACATAGAACACTTCAAAAGCTAAGTAAGAAACTTAATATGACTACTATGCAACTTCCCTATTCTCATTTTCCCACTCTCTACTTTTATGTCCCCTGTTGTCACTGACCAGCCATTGTGCATCCTGTAAACATCACTTTGCTAAAATTACATGCATCTAATTATATCTCAAAAATTATTAAATTAAGAAGCAGTTACAGGGCTTAGAAGGTAACATACTTTTCTGGATGCCGAATCCAGGAAGATGGTGCTTCCTTTTGGTACTCATTTAAAAGGCGAACCTGAAAACATAATTATTAAAATTAAAAAATAAATATTGCATGATGTTTCAGTAATGATAAAAAAGGCACAGAAAGTTCATTTATACCTTTTTAAGTAAACGATTTATATCTGTGTTAGATACATCCAGACCAGCTGAAATACGAAGAGAGTGTTCTCCAGAAAGAAAGTACAACTCCAAGTGTCTTGCTAAAAAAGAAAAAAGGAAAAAAAAAAAACCCAACAAAAAACACTTAACCTCCATGACAACAGTGACAAAGCAGACTGTATTATACTGATTTTCAGGAATTACATGAGTCATGAAGTCTGAAATGTAATTAAATGCACATACCTAAACTTGTATAGACTTCTCTTGTCATATTAAATGGCGAAGAAGAAAAGGTTTTTGCATAGAATCTAAGAATCTTCTCCTAAGGGTGAAAAAGCAAACAATGTATTAAATAGTCAGGCAACTGTGTACTAAAATTGCAAAATAATAATATGTAGTGGCATTATTCTTAATATTACATACGACTCAGAGATCTGTAGAGATGTTATATATGTTTTATAAAAATATACAATTTGGGATCACAGAAATCTACAGTTCAAAGGAAATTTTACTCTAATACTTTAACTGACAGCACCAATGCAAAGCCTTGCTGAGATACAAAGAAGTAGCTCAAGAAACATTATTCTACTTTTCCGTTATGCATCAGCGACTTGTAATTAGCACTGTTTTAAAAGAAACTGTAGAACTAAGCTGAAAGAGAAATATATGACAACAGCTGGGGCAACTTTCCCATTTATTTTGTAATTACTTTAAAATTCAAAGAAACTAATTTTAATTCACATAATAAATAATCCAAAAGCAGTTCAAGCAGCTGCCATTTTTTTCCTTACCAATGCCAGTGTACTATTACTGTGTATCATTTTCTCATCATAGAGCATCAGCCTGACTTAAATAAAAAATATTAACATGAACTGTTTTACAGAATAGTTTTGTCAATTTTTTACATGTATTTCTGCTATAAGAAAATCAAACCTCCTCACTCCTATTAAAAGATATGGAAATGAGTGCCTAAAAATTCTATTAGAAACCTGTTGCAATCCTTTAAACCAAGAGCTACTGGAATCATGTAGTTCTTTCACTTAGAAAAGTAGTATATGGGACCCATATAAAAGTAATAAAATGTCTTGGGATCCTGCTGGACTACTTGTAATACATATGTAGCTTCTTACACCTCTCCATTACTCCTTACTATGGGTACATATCTGAAAACTATATAAAAAACATTTGCTTACACTGAACGTTTCATCAGGATCCGACAGAGAGATCGTCAGGTGCTTACGCAGATTTGGCCAACTCTCAGAGCTCAGAATATCAGAGGGAGGGGCAAAGCACAGCATCTGCAATGCTTCTTGGCGAACCTGAAGGGGTCAAATAGACAAACACCACAAATCTATTCGGAGCAACCTCTCAAATACTTAATTTACAATATAATTTGTAGGAACAAAAGAACCTGGCTGTAGAAGAGATAAGGAACTCTAGAATACTTATCTTCTGCTATACTTTTTATGGTAATTTAGACAAAACACTACATCACTGAGGGGAAAAACATGTATTTGAAGAAGCAACAAAAACAGTTTAAACAGGTTTTCAATACTGCATGCAAGGTTTACGTTCTACTTTCTTCTGGTAATCAAATATTTTGTTATCAGGGAATATAGCTCTCTAAATCTGTCAGTTAAGGGCAATGGACAGAGTTATTAGACATTACTTTTTATGGCTGAATTTCCATCAGTATTGTATTCTAAATATTTTTAAGTAACTTTTCACAGTTCTATTCACAGACAACTGTAATCTGTAGTAATTTATTTCATCTTACTAAAACAAACTACAGGAAATTTTAACAATATTTAATAGCATCAGACTTTTTACCTGGTTTTCTAATAAAACTCAATCACAATGTTTATATCAGTTCCTACCTACTATGCCTTTTTCAACTGCCAGACAATCCCAAACAAACCGTACTGAGACAGCACACTCAAAACTGGTATTTCTCCAAGCTTCTAAAACAGCAGCAGCTGGTGCTGATTGCTGGTTAGAGACACAAATTAGTACTGCCACTGACAGGAAAGCAAACCTAACTTGGACTTCATACATTCCATCTGGCAGTAGCTCGTTGGCAAATCAGCAGGCATCTCTCTCTTGTGACAGGGGTAACTCAAAGGGCAACACGAAAGTTACCAAGAAGGGCAAGGGACACATATACAAGACAAACTTTATTTCTCATAGAACAACTTTTTTCAAACTAAAAATGCCAATCTATAGTACATAAACTTCTAAAAAAATAGATACCTGCTCCAACACTACTTTTTGAACCACACAGTTACAAACAATGAAATACTGCACTGCAGAGCAATTGCTGCACTGAAGCCAAGATACATGAACCAACAAAGTATCCACTTATTAACACAGCAACTCTTATGTACATACAGTCTGTTCTCCAATATGCCATAAACATTCATTTGTATTAACATTTCATTCCTGCTTTTAAACTCACTTCCTTAGGCTGAATAGGGTCAAGCCTTTCTGTGAGCAGCTGCAGTTGTTCCTGACTCATGAACGCATAACTCTGCAACACACATTATAAAATGATCATCAGTACATTTTATTAAACTGAACAGCAGAAGATTAAAATCATCAGTCTTTCTGATATCTAATTTACTTTTAATAATTAGAACCTCAACATTTATTCTAACTTAACAATAAAGTCAACATTCCAAACGTTTTCTGCTGTTTGCCCGAAGTTAAATTTACCACAGTGAAATTACCATTACATATTTTGCTTTCTTTACTTCAAAGTTTCCTGTATCTTCATAAAATCCTTACAATAATTTATTCAGTAAGCAATATAGCATAGTGCAGTAATCTGGAAATGAATTGCATGTAATTTGGGTCCTAAACTAAAACAACAAAAACTTAGATAATGTGGTGCTTTTACCATTATTTTATCTTTTTCTATACAATACTTGGATAGGTACTTCAAAGTATATGGCCATCATATTAATCTTACCTAGCATGTGCTGCCTAAAGGTTAGTTAGCTAGTATAAGCTTAGTACTTCAAAGTGAAAGAAAGAAAGGTAATTTGGAAGATAGGAAGAACGAATCTTTTTCTAGGGCTGTTCTCAATCTCCACTCATTTTAGCAGTACCACGCTTATTTCATAACATAGAGAGAAAACACACTGTACTTGGTTGAACGAGGAGTCACTGTCAGAACAGTTGTCTGTAAAATAGCCACTCTGACGTTCTTTCTTTGCTTTACTATCCAGCTCCTTATTATGCATCCGATCTTCTTCAAACTTGTTAATCAAAGATTCTACCACAACCATCATGACATTCTTCAAAGCATGCATCATTTCTCTGTATCTTCAAAGCAAAGATGATTTTAATATTAAAGAACATAAAAATCACTATATAATAAAAAAATGCTAAATCATAAATAACTGAATATGACATATAGCTACTTGGACCTAAACTCACTGAATTTACAGAAATTAATTAATACCAACTGCAATTCCAAAATGCACAACAAAACATGTATGTACCCTAAATGTTTCAGATAACTATATCTTAAAATTGTAATATAATTCCTTTTTTTGCCCTTCTAAAATCATTCAATGAAATACCACTAGCATAACTCTCTTCTGGGATGTCAAGAAAGAACAATGTAAATCCACCAAAAGGGAGGATCTGTCCCTGAGAAAACAGGTCAGTTCTCATTTTTGTTACTATTTATGTTTCTTCTAGTTTCAACATCCCAATTTTTCTTCTGCTATAAGCCCAAAGCAGACCCAGTAGAAGAGAACACATCATCCTGATTCAGTATCTTGAGTACAGGACACACACACAAAATAATTTTCTTTCAACAAAACTAAGAGTTTTCTAACTTACATAAATTGAATAATATCCATAGGGAAGCAATTCAAAATAAAAAATGCTTCACAAAAACATCCTACTGTAAAATGTTGATATTTCAAATTATTTTTTTACTTTAAGGCTACTTTTACTTATTCCAGTCATCAAAAATATGAATTACCATATTGTGCTTTAATATCCTATCAAAAAATATGAGATACAGACATATTTAGCTCAATGGAGTTTCTTCTACCAATTTTAATGAGCACAAGAACTCTAAGGTCCTGATTCTTGAAACAAAATGATACAAACAGCATAATTTGAAAAACAATCACCCTAAGATCAATTTTCCAGGTGAAAGTAAAAGCCTTGTCTTTTTGTTTTCTTCCTCTGCAACACACAAAAATGACCACTGATGCTAAAATCTTAAATGCCTCAAAAACGTCACAGATTTGCTACCAATCTTTCTATGAAATAGTTCATAAGCTTAATTCCAGGGTGAGACAAAGTGTGATGACAAATTGCAGTGTAGGGAGGGAATATCTGAACTGCTTAGCACTGATTTTTGTTACAGGTTCAAAATTATTACTGGTTCAGATTTTATTTTTTTTAAAATAAGTTATAGAAAAGAGAAAGGATGACTAGGACCAAGAAGAAGAGAGATGACATCTACTCACTCTTTTGACTCACGAGTCTTCTTAGTAAGATGTTGGACCAGTGTGTCATAGCCAGATACTTCACCCTGATTTTGAGCAGAAGTATATTTCTCTGTTTCTTCTTCAATCACGGGTCCCACGGTATTTTTTATATATTGTCTAAGGTATTTCACAAACTCATAGCTGCAAGA
The DNA here is from genome assembly GCA_035041135.1 of Platyrinchus mystaceus. Lineage (NCBI taxonomy): Eukaryota > Metazoa > Chordata > Aves > Passeriformes > Tyrannidae > Platyrinchus > Platyrinchus mystaceus. The sequence goes on along the minus strand of JAWWLV010000121.1, from coordinate 63,893,240 downwards.
AATACACAAAATTATAATGTAACAGGTATTCTTGACTTCACCGTGAAACATTTTCAACACGATATCAACATTCACTATCTCCTCTCTTAGCAGTCCTGTTACTTCAAGGCAAAGGTTATGGCTTGCATAAAAGTACACTTCAACAGTGTATAAAAACACATTAAACTCTGATTTTTTTCAATATGGTAATTACCAGCATATTGCAGGAAGAAGCAATACCAAATACTAAAAGTCCACTCAGAAAAAAGAGTAAGGTTTTGTACACAAAAATCATAGAATATCAAGAAATTTCAAATTTAAAATTCCAAAGGAGACATTACTTGGAGCGTCCTGAACATATCACTGTCCTACAGTACAACTCTCTGGTATTATTATTTATGCATTATCCATACAAGATTTAAAGAAACACAGAAAACCTAGTTTATAAATTAGAGCAGATAAGCATATCTACAGCTTAAGAAATTCTACATGTCATGACAGTATGCAGATCTCAGTCAAACTGACAAAATTGCCATCTGTGGTTATATAAGGAAATTAGCACTCTTATGGACTCTTATGATCAGATGCTCACAGAAACTTGTGAAAACAAGAAAGAATGGGATTTCCAACTAAAGACTCTCCCTGAGTCCTCCGTCTCTGTACTAGCTATAGACATTGCAACACTTTCAGGGTGTATGTTTTTGCAGTGACTGCTTCACTCTGAAATACACAGCAATCACATCACTATTCATGCCACTAAGTTTATGTCTGTTTGATGTCCTAGTCTTGATCTTCTGTATCATTCTTCCACCTTAAAAATATTCTGTAACAATTCAGTGTTTTAGCAACAACAGACCCACTTATTCACATGCAGAACCAAGTCAGACTTATCTGGTGGGGCTTACAAAGGAAGCACAATGAGTATTGGTGTTAAAAACCTCTAATATAACAGAAAATATGCTAGTTATATAGCTTAAAATCCTCAATTCAATTTTCCTTTTTATTAGTTTTCTGAGGATCTTGAATTTCCATCTTTTCTACATCAAAGTGGGAACAAAGGATAAAGTAAGGCCTAAAAATCTGGTAAAATTACTGAGTCAAAATAAGCATGAGGCCAAAACACTGCTGATCAAAATGCTAAGCTGAACTAGAGTATTGGACAGACCAAAACCACACACTACTAACAGAGAAGCTTGCAGATTTCGTGGATGGGTTAAGGGTCAAGGAGAAGATTTCTTAAGGGCCTCACTAAGAAAGCATCTTAGAACCTCTCTGGCCTTCCACAAAAAACAATCAGCACTGCTGTGGGTGATGAACAAGACAAGAATACCTCCAGAAATATTCCAGCACTAGAGAGTGATGCTCGTGGTCTGCATTTAAAGCATCACTTGATTTTCCATTAAATGTAACATAAAACCATTCTCATGAAAAGAAAGTATCTTTAGGACCTCCATATAAGAAAGCATATAAACATATAAGAAAAGAGTAAGGGATGTCATGGTTTCACTGTTCTAAAGGAAAAAGCTATGTAGGAATTGTTTCCACCAGCTGTAGAATTTACTCCCTCAACCTGGCTATTCTCCTATTATGTTCTCAGAAGAAATATTGACAGAAGTCAATTTCATAGTTTTTTTGTTGCTTGGGCTTTTTTATTTTACATATCTTCTTTTAAGGAAAAATGTTTTTCTTTCAAAATTACATGTAACTTTCAATTAGCATAATCTTTGATGTTTTTATGACCAACTCCTTTTACTCTCAAGCTTGTCACCCAGGAACCTGGTGCTCAAAATTCACAAGAGTGCCAACAAAAGCGTCACCCAATACAATTTGTAATACAAATTAAAACTGAGCTAAAATACATTTTAAAGAATCTTCAAAATGCACACAAGTTTCAAAGGTTTAAAATTTTAGTGAAATTTTAGATAAGCCCTAGCTCTATTTCATTTATTTACTTTTATCTAACTTCTACCACTGACAAAGCAATGGTAAAAACTAGGTAAATTTAAGAGAATGAAGGCAGTGTCACTTCTGAAAAAAACTGGCAGGGAACCAGCTTTCTCAGAAGCTGTCAGGTCACAGAGCTCTGGTCCTTATTAAAATGTCTTCAACATCATTTCAGCTTGATATTCTCTTGGCTTGTCATAAAATGCACACTAAAAATCTCCCATGTAGTAAAAAAATAATCAAGTTAGAACATCACAGAAAGTAAAGAGGAGTGTGCGCTCCAGAAACCTAGATCACATGTAAGTGAGGTCACACTGTCAAGTCTAATTTAACAGAAATGTGATGGGGTACATTTCTGCTTTATTTAAAACATAAATTAAAAGAATGACAAGATAAGATAAACATGTTCAGTTCATGATAAGATAAATTCAAGATAAGACAAACATGTTCACGATATACATGGTAACATAAACATGTTCAGTAATATAGGCCAGATGGAACAATCAAATATGAAAGCCAAACAGCCTTCTGAAAATTCACTTTAGTTTGAAAAACAAGATTATATTGTCTAGCAGGTATCAAAAACACTGACAGCCTTCAGTGAGGATTTCTTCTAGCTCTTCTTCCCATGTCCATTTAGTAGATTACATGTGCACATGCATCAGTTGACTGCTACGTAGTTTTGTAAATTCCTCTCTTATAAACAGCTCATAGATTACTGTTACAGTAAAGACATATTACCAAGAGTGGAGGGGAAAAAAGCAAACCAGAAAAGAGGCAAAATTAATTTTATTTTCTAAATTTGCATCATCTGAGAGTTGATTATTGACAGAAATAGCTGTGTATAAATACATACATATTTGCAAAGCAATATGAAATGCAGACCTTTCCCAGGAATAACATAGTTTAACACATATCACCTTCTTCAAAAACCTAAAAACAACAAAAATATTTTACTTGTGAAAATTCTCATCTGTTTCCTCCAAATGCAGGAGAATCTCTTCTGCACATTCTACTGATGGGGCTCCAGTGATTTTTTCCTTTACGCTCTGCAGCAACTGTCTAAGCATAGACTGTAATAGAGCTTCATCGTCACTTGTAAACTTAGACATCTGTAGAAAACAAACAGAAGAATAACAAGCTCTCAATTTACAGTTTTTACTCCCCTCAAGATGCTAAGAAAAGCACAAATCCCTTAAACTACCCATTTTTTCCTATTATCAACAACATGAGATTTTCTACCAAAAGACATGATCACAGGGAGGAAAACTTCACACAAAATATAATAATCAAATCAGTTTTAATAAAACTCCTGAAATTGCAGCACAAGATTATTAAAAGAAACATCACATTAAGAAAACTCTGCAGTTGCTTAAGGACTTGCCTATCAAATAGGCACAAGACTACACTGTAGGCTAAAAAATAAAAAAGAAGGAGGGTTTTACAGGTGTAATGACTGTATCATAGTAAGAAAACTCTACAAGTCTCTCAGCTGCTTCTCATCCAGTTCTGATTTTTGGATCCCTCTATTCAGAGCTGTTGCCATGTCCATGACTGAAATTGCTGTCAGCTTCTGCAAGGGCAGGTGGAATTATCAGACCAGTTTAAACTTCCCTGTGGTAATCACCTACAGTGACCTGACAAGAGTTCTGTCAAATTAAACTTCATCTACTGGGAAAAACTGGGAGGAGCAGAAGCAGTGAGACTGGAAACATCTGTCAAGTCCAGAAGTCAATCAGTTAAATTTTCAAGGGTTGCAAAAAAAAGACAAAAGCTCAATTTTGATCTTGATTAAATAATTAACCAAAATTAAGGGCTTAAACATCTTTATATGCCAAGGAGTACTTTCAGTCCTCAGTGGCAGTTCTAGCTTATATGTTTCTAATAGAGACCTCTGACTTTTTTTTAATTAAAAAATTAAAGACTTTCTAAGCACCTGTGAATAAACAACACACACACTTGGAAGAGACAATATAGTCAACCACAGCTTCAGACTTAAACACTATTAACTGACAAAAACAAAACAAACAAACAAAAAACCCCAGAAGTCATACAGCACCAGCTGGTAAGAGTTACCTCTTATGAAAAGTAATAGTTCACCAAGTTAGCAGTTCTCTGTAATAAGTAGTGCAGTTGCTGAACATTTTATTTTGATCAAACATAATTCAATATTAATTCAATCATCTTACCAGAAATAGCATTAAACTAAATTCAGAACAAACAAACAAAACACTGCAAATACCTTGTAATATACTTACCCCCCTGATTCGCTGTCCTCTTATAAATTAGAGTCTCAGGATATGGTCTATATAAACCTTAATATTGGATAATATCCTAATCCCCTGGGGTAAAAAAAATCACTTAGTATTCTGGTATAAACAGGCACTTTTAAAAGTGCAAATTATCCAGATACTGGAAGGCAGTCGGTGCAAAGCCCCACTGAAATTATTCATAAGAGACAAATCAAGAGAATATCTGCTTTAAAACTCTTAATTGACTTATGTAATCACTAACAGAGATACTTATCTTACATTTGTAAACGTTTGTGGTTTGTTGTGTTTGGTTTTCTGGTGTTTGTTGTTTTGGTTTGTTGTTTGTTTTTCCCCCCCAGCAGGCACATCCCCCATTGAGTTTCCAGGCAACGTTTAAATTATGGTTTTCTCCCTAAAAAAAACCTTACCCAAAGCCCAGTTTAGATAGTCTTTTCAAGGCCAAACTCATTTGCCAGCACTGCCCCACAGCTTGCAAATCCCGCCCCGCAGCCCACGGGACGATCCAGAAGGGGCCTGTTTATCCTTACAGAAGCCTTTGCTTGGGCAGGGCAACGGAAAAAGAAGTGGCAATTTCAGCAACAAACCAAGGACAGCAGTTCCCAGAATACGAGCAGCGAGAGAGAATCCCTACCCCCTCTCGAGCTTTATCGCCCGTCACTCAGAGGCGCACCAGTTTTGGGCAGCAACCAGCATTCTCAGGGCCACCCACGTACGAGCAGAGCAGCTGGTCTCTTTCAAGAGCGTCGGCACAAGCCAAACCTGCCCAGGTGCTCCCGTCACGCCGTCGCTGCCGGCGCTGCCGGGCTCTGCCGGGGCGCCTCGGCTGCGCTCGCCCCGCGCACCCGGCTCGGCTCCGCCGCCCGCGCCGCGCTCCCCCCGCCCCGGGAGCTCCGCACTCCCGGTCCCGCCCAGGCTCCGAGGTGTCGCCTTGCACGCTCCTGCCCGGCTCCCCGGCCCTGCCCGGCTCCCTGGCCCCGGCTCCCGGCGGGAATCACCTCGCGGCGGCGGCGGCGGCGGCGGCCCTTGGCAACGGCGGCGGCCGCTGCCGAGTCTCGCAGGACCCCTGGTAACATCGCGAGAGGCCGCAGCCCGCCCGCTGCCGCTGCCGGGGCCGGGAGAGGGGGCGCTGCTGCTGCTGCGGCGTCGCGATCTGAGGGTCCCGGTAAAGCCGTGGATCTGGGACGCCTTGATCCATAAGGGTCTCCCCAGCAGCAGTCATTGAACTCTCAGCTGCGGATAACATGGCCCTCCCCGTCTTCAGGCTGGTGTGTCAGGGCTCCCGTCTGTCCAGCCCGTGGTGTCCCCCAGGTTTTCCACTGAAATCGAAGGAATATAGTCATGCTGCTTCCCGGTTTTCGTCAGCAGGGAAGCAGATTGCAGAAATAATAATACAATGAATGGCGAAGTATTTTTCGGTGGTCTGTAACTCTCCATCCCCTCCTGTGATGAAGGAAATATTACCAAAAAAAAAAAAAAAAAAAGGCAAATAGTATTTTTTTTCTGTTTCACAAACACAAAACAGCAACAGCAGTTTGATTTGGAATCATTTCCTATTAGCTGAAATACAAAAATCCAGAATTTAGTTATAATAAAAACTCGATGTTTGTCAGTGCTTTCATGTAAGGTGATATATTGTACATTATTATCCTTGACTCCTACATTTTTCCAATTACTCTGATAATGTCAGTAATGCTAAGCTTCCACAGTGGTGTTGTTTTAATGCTAATCTTCCACGTAATGCTAATCCTCCACGGTGATATGTTCCTCTAAATGGATGTGTAGCCCCTTCAGTTAATAGAGCTCTACCTCAGTGTGGGGATCCACTTGCACAATAGAACTATTGGCATTTTGGGGCCAAGCAAGTAAACTGCAGTATTTCCACTGAAAGGAGATGATTCAGGAATTGCAACATAAATCTGTCTTACTGCTTGTTCCCCAGCAATAAAATTTTGATCAGTTGCAACAGAACTGTTGTGAAGTGGCCAGGGCCCTCAGGTACCCAAGAAACAAAACTGGAAAAATTGTCTGCTGACTGCTGCTTGCAAGATCGTCAGTAAACTCACCGGAGTCCTATTAGCTTGGCCATGCAGTCTTTCCCATCTTTTAAATTCACTGTTTGGAAGGGGCTACAAGTGACAGCATCCATGCCAGGTGCTTCTTTCCCAAGAAATAGAGTGGTTTTCTTCTTTTCTGTCCTCATACCTACTTACAGGTGCTGTGGTACAACATTTCTAATTTCTCTATTACTTCACAAGTGCTGATTGAAGCTATAACATCTCACTTTCAAAGCTGATATGGAATAAAGAAATGCAATGTATGTCATGTTCAGTTCTTAGTCAAAGAGCGTTTACTTTAACATGCCCTTCCTATCTTATAAAACACCTTACAAGAAAAATTGCACTTGTTGTGGCGTCACAGCAAGAGGTCCTCGTGGTACCTGTGGTGTTTCAGAAATCCTTCCATTTCTTTCTACCCACTTTCACCTTCTGTATTTCACCCAGATTCTTTAGCCACATGTTTTGCAGCAATTGTAATCTGGGGCCCTTTCTCATGAGCAAAGCTGGCTCAGATGCCATTTGCTGTGACCATTATGTTGCATCCAGGCAGATACTCTCTGAGGGTGATACTGGAGAGTGAACAACACTATTCTGAAATGCATTATGTTTACACAAATGGAGGTCAGTCACATGAGAGAGGATTCAGTCACTGTAAAATTGCTCATGTGGATTTCACACTCCTGAAATTCCACTCTCTCTTGCACTAAGACATCCTTCTCATTGGTAAAAATATTCCAAATGTTCTCTCTCAGTTGTCCAAACAGGAAAACCTGGCTCCTAACCCCAGCTCAGGAAAGCATGAGATAAAAATAAGTCTTAAGATTTCAACATTGCTAGAAAGTCACAATGCTGGCTTCCATAATTTTAGAAACTTAGAGGCAACAAGAAATGCACAAGTTCTTAGTGTGTAGCATATAAGATAAGCAAAGTTTCAAACTGTGAAACATTATAGGAATGTAATTTAAGTATTATAGAGAAGTTTAATTTAATTAAAAAGATTCTCTCCGTACCTTGAACATGTCCCAGTATTTGAATAACCAGTTTATTACAAATTTCTGTAAATTTAAAATGTTCCTGCAGTGTCTCCAATGTGGCAGATCAGAAAAGAGAAAACTGTGGAAAATAAAGGCATCTTCTTTACAGCTAATGGTAGTAATGGAAATAGCTCGTCTTGGTGCTCATGTCATTACACCAGGGATATAATTTCTCTCCACTCCTTCTGCTCTGTTCTGACTCTTCTCTTTTTCCTCATTGTAACTGCCTACAAAGCCACCCTTTTTTGGATTACACTAAAAGGTCTGGAGAGATTTTGATTTTATGTAGTTAATGCACAGCCATTATTTTCTCCAAGACTGTTTATCTAAGACTTTCAGCAACTCCATATGTAGGACCTACCAAAGGAATTGGGTTCTAGTATCTGATAGAATAATTTAGCATAAGCGGTATGTATTGAAATCCCACTTTAAGCCTTGTCTTGGCTGATACAGTTTTCAAAAGAGTATATACCAAAGAACTAAAGAGGAGGACAAACTACACTTGACCAAAAAAAGCCCCAAAACAAAACAAAACCAACTTTCTATACTCCCATTTCAGAGCTAAATCCAGACCAGAAGGAGCCAAGGTATCCTCACTTTAGAGTTTCACAAACCAGGACTGAGATAGATGTTCAGAAAGGAGAAGTAAGTGTGAATTCTGGTTCTGGACATAGCACAAGAAGTCTATACCACCTTTCTGCACCCTCTGACATCCCTTAAGCAGTTCTTAAGCCTCCAAATAAAAGATGAAGACAATTCATCAACCTTGTATGACCACTGTGGCATTTGTTGCCCTCTCACGTCACATTCATGGGAGTTTCCCAAATCTGGAGGAACAATGAGCATGTTTTGAGACTTTACTAGATCATAATCTAATCATAAATATCCAAAAGGAAACTGCTTAAAATATTGCTGCTGATGGGAAAATCTTTTTAAATAATCTCCAAAGGAAATTTTCTGTTTTGGAGACCATCTGTCCTTTCCTCTCTGTGCACTCTGGGGAAATACTAACCCACTGCTAGATGTTTCTGTTTAAACAAATACTAAGGAATTGGTGAGTAAATCGTCATGAGGGTTTCAGGCTGGATCACTTCATAATATCAGCTGCACTTGGAAGACTTGTGTTAAAACACAAGAATTTATATCCATTCCATAACAAGGAAAAAAGTGTCATGACTTCAGTCTAAAGTTACATCAGATGACTTTGTACGTTCCTATTGAGAGCTAAACTGATATGAGATGCATGTAAGCTCTAACAGGAATCAAAAAATAAAATGGGGTCAGTTTGCTTATTTGGTAATTAAACTTCAATTATGCTGACATTTCAAAAAGACTGAAGATCTTATATCGCTATTCCTGATCTCTTTTTTTCTGAGCAGTGAGAAACTGGCAGGAAATCGATAGGACTCTCACATAACATTGTAAAGCACCCACTTGATAACAGCCTGTCCAATAACAATCAGGAATGTTATTGATTAAAAATTTAACTTAGTGAATATATAGACACTGATTTTTCCATCTGTATTTTATGATGCAGTTTTCAATAGATGCTCTGCTTGTCGTTGGAAAAGTAACCACTGGAACTGAGGTTCAGTGCAGGTGATAAAATCTTTACTGTAATGCTAAGTAACTGCCTCAAAGAATCAAAACCAAAATAAGCTTCACTGACAATATATCCAAATGCCAGTAAAGTAATTTTCTTAACCACAGCTCTCTCTTGGTGAAACTTCAAGGAGCTAAGGACATATGTGTCACTGGCTCTGACTGTTCTTAGGCAAATCTCTTAACATTGGACTTAGGTCTTTGTTGGTAATTGAGAATAGTACATTATGAAAATTAACTTTACAGAAGTACAATACAATAACCAAGTGGCATCATAAATCTCCAATTTATTTGCCATTTCTTTTCTACATAATATTTTGGCCTTTTTCTATCATGTGTCTCCTGAAGGTGGCAGCAATATCCAGAAGTTGTGTGGATGTCTGACTTTTTAACCTATTGACCTGTAATACAGCATTTCTTTCAATGTAAATGTATTTGTATTTATGACTATTATGCTAAAATCAGACTTTGATGACATAGATATTGTAGTTGTAGACATATAATGTACAATATCACCACAGAATATGAAAGAAATTATGTTGACTGGGGTGATAAAATTTCTTATTCATTTGTCCAGTAAAAAATCAGAAGCTAAAGGAATATTCCCAGAGTATTAAGTATTTTTAATTGACAATTTACCATTGCTTGCAGTTAAAATTATCCATTTCATTAGCTTTAGTGAGGTCTGTATCATCCACGTTTTCTGAAGTGAACTGTTAGCTCATTTGTGAGCACTACATTAGCACTTCAAAACACTGCAAATAGTATGTGTGATCACTGAAGGAAGACTATAGCCTGTCTGTAGGGTTTCTTTCAGTTCCGTTCCTCCATTTGATCTTAATCATTTAAAATCACTGCTGGAGTCATTCAGGGCAAGTATCTCATATGAGCATTGCAGGGTTTTAATGAAAAGAAGATCTGTAACACCTCTCCTTTTGCCTTAGATGTAGTACACTGCACTATTGTGAAATGTTTTTGCTACTGAGGTAAGGCAGTTACATCAGCATTGGAAATAGGAACCTATTTCATTTTGTTAGCAGTTGTCTGGACAGGGATTTACAGATCCCAGCTGCAATCTGAATGGAGAATCATGTAAGCACGCAAAGATATCTCTATAGCAAGGCTCTCCTTCACTTTGTCTTGCGCTCCAGAACTGCATAATGCCAGATTACTCTCATGCCTGCAAGCCTTCTGTCAGCTCCAGTTCTGCTCCCACAATGCATCCAGGACAAAGGCCCAACTACTGGTACTGCTGCCCCAGAAATGCCACTCTGAGAAAGGGCTTCTCAGTACAAGAGAGACATGGAGCTCCTGTAGCGGGTCCAGCAGAGGGCTATGAAGGTGATTAGAGGACGGGAGCACCTCACTTATGAAAAAAAGCGGACAGTTGGGCCTGTTCATCGCAGAGAAGAGATACCTCAGAGAGAAACTCATCAATATATAAGTATCTGAAAGGAGAGTGTCAAGAGGATGCAACCAGGCTCTTCTCAGTGGTGCCAAGCAATAGGATAACAGGCAATGAGAAGAAACAGAAATGCAGAATTTTCACCTGCATATGAGGAAGAATGTCTTTACTGTGCAGGTGACCAAACACTGGAATAGATTTTCCAGAAGTTGTGGAGTCTCCCTCACTGGACAAATATTCAAGAACTGTGTGGTTGGTTGCAATCATGTGAAATGTGCTCTAGACGTCCCTACTTGAGCAGGGAGGTTGGACAAGATGACTTCCAGTGGTCAATTCTAACCTTACACATTCTATGATTCTGTGAATTGCATTGCTGCCAATGGCCATGCTGCCAAAGGAGTGCAAAACTTAGGCAGAGGCTTCCCTGTGAGTCTTCTCTGGTTCAAATGGACTTCCCAAATCCTCTCATACTTTCAGACCTGAATGTCTCATCCTTAGAGAAAAGTAAGGAAGAAACTGCATTATTTAAAAAAAAGTAATCTCCCCTCCTAAATATGTATGGAATACAAAAGCTATAGTTTTAAATTATGCTGACAGAATTTATTGTGCTATGCTTCCTAAGAAGTTTGCTCAGCAAACCTGATGGCCTTTTTAGTAGTTGTATATGAATATTCCTGTGCCTTAGGATTGTCAGTCTTTCTTCTTGTTGTTATCAATGACTGTCTGTGCTACCTTGAAAACCAGTACTTTGGTATCCTGAGGTTGAATATTTTTATAATTGCTCAATTTTATGTTCATATTTTGTATAGTATCACTGAAGAAACTTCCTTCAGATTTCCTCCCAGGATTAGCATTAATTCCTGCACCTGCCACATTGACATTTCAGAATTCATTCATCAGCTCCTCTGAGCTGCTGATTTGGTATTCTTTTGTAAATACTGACTGCTATTCTTTTTTTGCATTTCTGTCCTTCTTGGATTTCCTAAAATGTGTCATTGTTATCACTTCCTTTATTACGCCATATATGCTGCAAAGCCTGTGTAAGTGGTTTTGTGTTAAGCCTTCTACTAACCTCTGTTTCCCATCTGTCTTCTGAAAATTGTATCCATCCAGATATACTACAGCTTTCCTTGCACAATGGCTTATCCTGCTACAGTTGTGAATCCCAGCATCAAACACAGCGCAAATTCCTTCCTACATCATCAACCAAGCGCTGTCTGTAATCTTAATATTTGCAGGGAGTCAAATACTTGAGACATTTGCTATGTAAGCTGTTGTTTTATATTATCTTGTTAATAAGAGTTATAGTCTGCTTGTAAGAGTTTCTTCTAGAAGTACAGATAAATCTAGCCAGATGTGATGCACAGAAAACTTTGTTCTGTTAATTTTTGGAATGTTGTAAAATGCTTGAAAAGTAAGCAAGTTGTGTTCTTTGCTGCTTATTTGAAGCTGTACTCTTTGTAAGACAGGCCTAGGAAGACAGAATTTGGCCCATCCTTTGCAGTGCTTTATTCCTCTGTGTACTTTCAACAATGTGAACTGTGTGCTTTGTTTTTCAAATATTTTGTGTCCTAGCAAACTGTGACCTCCTCAAACATCAAAGTGATGTTTTAAAGAAATAGTAAAAGCATTGCTTGGTAACAACATTGCTTGGTAACAACAACAACTCCAGAAAACACTTGTTTTTACTTTTTCTTTTATTTTGCTTAGATAATGTCTGTAATCTTAAGAGAATTTTACAACCAAGAAAAGGGTTTGGAGCTTCTCTGAACAAATATGATTTCTGACGTAAAGAAAAATGAGTGAAGAAAAACAGAGTCCTGAATGTTTTCATGCACAAAAAATGGTCTTTTAATGAAAACTGAATTTAAGATTGTTGTGTAACAGAATGTGTCGTACAATGGAATCTTATTGGTAACAGACATTTCTTAAGATAATAAATGTAATGTCTTTGGAGTAGTAAAAAATATGTTACAGTTTTGCATTATTGCAGTCAATGTCACCCTCATGTCAGTATAACTCAGTAAATTTAAGTGATAAGGATGAATGTGATTCCATAAATCTGCAAATATGTTTATCTGACATGAATCACAGAATCATTTGTGTTGGAAAAGACCTCTAAGACCATCAAGTCCAGCCTTTGACCCATCACCACCTTGGCAACTAGATCATGGCACTAAGTGCCACGTCCGGTCATTTCTTGAACACTCCATGGATGGTGACTCCACCATCTCCCTGGGCAGCCCATTCCAATCTTTAACATCCCTTATCATGAAGAAATTCCTTCTGATGTCCAGCCTGAACCTCTCCTGGCACAGCTTGAGACTATGTCCTCTTGACCTGTTGCTAGTTGCCTAGGAGAAGAGGCTGACACCCACCTGGCTACAATCTCCTTTCACATAGTTCTAGAGAGTGATAAGGTCTCCTCTGAGCCTTCTTTTCTCCAGGCTAAACACCCCCAGCTCCCTCAGCTGCTCCTCATAGGACATGTGCTCCACACCCTTCACCAGCTTAATTGCCCTTCTTTGGACCAGCTCCAGCACCTAAATGTCCTTCCTGAATTGAGGGCCCCAGAACTGGAAACAGTACTCGAGATATGGCCTCACCAGTGCCAAACATGGAGGGACAATCATTACCCTAATCCTGCTGGTCACACTATTTTTGATACAGGCCAGGATGCCATCAGCCTTCTTGGCCACCCGGGCACACTGCTGGCTCATGTTCAGCTGCTGTTGACCAGCACCCCTAAGGCCTTTTCTGCCAGGCAGCTTTCCAGCCACTCTTACCCTAGTCTGTAGCATTGCATGGAGTTATTGTGACTCAGCAGTTGGCCTTGTTAAACCTCATACCACTGGCCTTGGCCCATCAATCTAGCCTGTCGAGATTCCCTGTTCATTTCTTCAGTTCAGAAAACTCATCTCTTCAATTCTATTTTTCAGGGAACCACCTTCTCCATCCAGGTAATTGCACTTCTAAACACCTGTTTGGGGCAACTGCCAGAAAAAACACACAGTGAGTCCCTTAGTTCTCCTGAGTCAGAAGCTTATTTGAATCCCCAAGGTGGGACTTAAGTCCCTTGATTCAGAAGGTATCTTTTTTCCAGACTTGTGAACAGTCTTATTTACTACACCAGACCTGCAGTGTGCACATCAGTGCTGATGAAGGGGAAAGAGCTGTGATTCTGAAGTGGGAGAAGTCAGCTCTTGATGATGGGCATTGGAACCTCATAACTTGGCTTTACAGTCAAAGAAAATGGGAGTCTATCCTGTTTTGATATGGCTAAGTGTAATCCTTATCCCTTTCTCATCTGTCAAATGGGTTTTGTGAACTTGTAATGGCTTGATTGGAGACTGATTATTCTGCTCGGAACCCTTGGAGCACTCCTGTAACATGCAAAGTATGCTAATAATGTTATAATTACTGTTTTAAAGTCCTTTTTCCTTTTGTTGCATTCTTTTTTGCTTAACTCAGGTTCCTGGGCTTGCACTGGAGAATAATGAAGTAGCTGAAGGGAAGAATCCTTGTGCATGTAGACTCCAGGCTGGTGTATGTTGATTAACTTGATTTATGCTAATGGATCTACCTCAGATTACACCAGTGGAGGATTCAACCCCAGTTTTAAGGAGGATATACTCACAGCTCAGTAGTACTTGGCAAAGTTCTCTAAAAACTTTAAAAATACATTCCTGGTTAGTTTTCAGCATAATTTTGCTAGCTACACTGATGCTTTATAGTGTTTATACCACTAAATAATTGTAATGCCACTGTGCTTCATACTCTTTATTTTAGTGCTTATGCACCGTACAGTATTGATATGTATTATATTGCATATAACTCAATACAATAAACATACCATTGCAAAACAGAGCTGCTGCATTTTTTATTATAGGTAAGTTACCTATGGTGATGAAAATAATATAAAAATATAGGGAAATTATTACTCACTTTCTTCCTACTTTTTATTCAAGAAATAACCCATGGTAAATTAGGTGCAATTTCTGGAAATTTTATACAAGCATAGATCTTGGTATAAAGCAGTAAATAACCTCTGCTAGAATTTTATGGCTTTTACACTTGTTTTTTTTTTTTTTAATTAGCTTATGTTTGTAGTGCTTTGCTGCAGAGGTTATTTAAAGATGACTCCTGAGGGTTATTGCACATTCTCAGTTGTTTCTGAAGGCAATGGATGCCAAAGAATTTCACTTTGCAGAACTGAACCATTTATTCTTATTCACCCCATGCAGATTTTTTTTTTCATTTTAACCAGGATATTCCAATTCCTAACCATCATGGACTGAAATAGTTAATTAAAAGGGGAAATTTAGAGACTAAATAAATTTGCATTTAGATTATGTAGATTTAGATTAGATAGAAATTCTTCACTGGGAATGTGGTGAGGCACTGGAACAGGTTGCTCAGGGAAGTTGTGGATGCCCCATCCCTGTAAGTGTTCAAGGCCACATTGGAAGGTCTTTGACCAATCTGATCGTTTTTTGCCTTCCCTGATATACTGAACAAGGAAGATTCAGGTAGAAAATATAAAATTAAGAATTGTCCTTCAAATCATGCTCTGAATCTTAGGTGCATTGTTCAGGGGTGCGGGTAGATTCCTCTCTCTACTTTTGGTATTCAGAGTCCATATTCTCTCCTGAGGGTAAGTGCCCATCAAAACTGCTTGAATAAAGCAAAGCTCCTGGTGTCTTTTCAGAGTGTGCCCTGTCTCTTCCTGAGGAGAGATTAGCAACAGTAGATCTACATATTAGACATACTTGAGCCTTTCCCAAAAGAATTGCAAACTCCTTCAGCTGAAAATCTTACGCAGGGATGAAGCTTGACTGGAGCATTGTGGTTATGTACTGATGTGGTAGTGTTTTTCCTTTTCCTTTTTAGTAAGTCCAGTAGCTATTTAATATAAAATGCATGATCATTTCTGACGGTAGAGACGGTCCCAGAACTCACTCCTATCCAAGTGTTCTGGTGTTTCTGCAGAGCCAAGCTCCCTCTTGTGGGCTTTTTCTCCCTCTTTGACAAATCCTGACCTCCTTCACAAATTCTCAGTAGAAGAGGAAAGTCCTGCTCAGCCTAGCCTACTTCTCACCAATTATAAAACTCTCCTAGGAGAGGGTTTTTTCACATGTGCCTCTTTCTCTAGGTCAGTGACAGTTCTTATATCAATTTCTAATACCTGGGATTACGTAATAGGAATAGGAAGTAGGAAATGTTTGTATAAGCATTCAAATTGTCTCTTGCTTTGTATGATTTTAAGACTTTTTGTCAGACAAACATTACAGCAAATTGAAACCTGCATAGTTTACAGAAGGGAGTGAAAGGCAATCTGGATCAAACGTACAAGGAAGTGCTTATATATGTTGTGTTTTAGAAGTTTTTCTCTGAGAGACAGCACGTAGAAAAATTTCAGTCAGCCTTTCATATCATTTGTCCGTCAAAGTTAATTTTTGTTTTATTTAATAAGTTAGTTGAACCTGTCATCTCCCAACACTACGTATTGTTTGTATCAGGGCACCAAAGCCTTGGTTCATAATACATTATGCAGATTAATTTGTCATGAATAATTTTTCCAGTGTGAATAACACAGACTGTCTTAACACTGTTACAGTCTTACATCAATACAAGATCAGTGGAGCTATTTCACCTGCATCAGTCTTCACTTCAGTTTTAGCCTAGTGTAATGGAACTATCAGAAAGAAATCACATATATCTACCTTAGCGTTAGTGACCTAGTCATTCTTGATATAAGAGCATATGGTGCAGGTCCCATGCGAGGAGGGCCCTGGCCAGGCTCAAGCTCCCTGCAATTATTACTCTTCAGCCTGCTGCAACTGTGTCTCCCTGGAATTTTAAGCAGAGACACTGCAGCAGCTCACTGGGAACAGGTGAAGCTGTTCAAGTGCTTATTATTCTGGTAGAGTCTGAGCAAATTAATTAATAATTAGGTATGAAATTAATGTATACCTTCTGTTTTCCTTAGTAGTTTTCACATGTTGCTAATTTGCTTCTGCACCACCAAGGGACAAAGTACATTTAAAGAACATATGTAGAAAGAACTAAAAGTCTCCCCAGGTAAACCTTGTTACATTTGCTGCCTAATTTTTAGTATCATTGTCTGAACTCTTTGAAATGTCTGACTCCTTAAATCTCAGCTATTTATAGTGCCTATTTAAGCAAGACTTAATTGTCTGAGAAAGATAAAATATTGCTTTGTCTTTATGTTCCATTACACTGGACAGATACATAGTATATTATTTCATTATGTCTTATCCTATGTGTTTGCATTTCAAATGTGATGTTTGAGGGTGTTTATATAGGATGTACTAACTGAAAATGGTGTGAGATGATGTTAGAGCTGCAGTATTGTATATAATGTAGCAATGTGTTGTTGGAGGGGTTTTATGTTTATGTATGTTAAGCAGGATCTTTTACTTGGAGTGTTTTGTGATTCTTTACCATGAGAAATATATAAACAAAGTTGAGTAGACCTGACAGCCTCTGTATGAGCAGGTAATTATAGACTGCACCAAAGTGCAACATGAATATTATAGATGTTTCAGTAAAATTATAGCTTTAACTGGTGGGAAGACCTGTTGGAAATCTGGGATGACACAAGATGAAGTTTGGACCTCTGCTCTTCTTAAAGGGTGAGATTAGGGACTTTTTTGTCTAACAAGCCATCGTTGGGCCCTTTACCATGTGTAAGGCTAGCTATGCCAAATCTTTGTCTCTCTGCTCATCCTGTTAACTCACATTGTGACTTTTGCACTGTAGTCTCTCTGACTTTTTTGACTACTCCAGGCTACTGGACAGGGGTGAAGATATCTGCAGCACATAAGAAATTATGTAAGTGTGGAAGCTTCCATGTGAATAAGTAGAAGCAAGTTTCTTAGGAAGTTTAAGAAGCATACATTGCAGTAGGAGCAACACATGGCATATAAGAAGATGAAAGGTTCTTTCCTTTTTTTTAACAATCACAGAATATGGAGTTGGAAGGAACCCACAAGGATCATTGAGTCCAAATCAGCCCTGCACAGGACCATCCCCAAGAGTCACACCATGTGCCTGAGAATATTGTCAAAACACTTCTTGAATTTCATCACACTTGGTGCTGTGACCACTTCCCTGGGGAGCTTGTTCTAGTGCCCAAACACCCTCTGGGTGAAGAACCTTTTTCTAATATCCAACCTAAACCTCCCCTGACACAACTTCAGGCCATTCCTTCGGGTCCTGTCACTGGTCATCACAGATAAGGGATCAGTGCCTGCCCCTCCTCTTCCTCTCAAAAGGGAAGTTATACCCTATGATGAGGTGTCCCCTCAGTCTCCTCTTCTCCAGGCTGAAGAGACCAAGTGACCTTAGCCACTCCACATACAGATTCCCCTCAAGGCCCTTCACCATCTTCATTTCCCTCCTCTGGATGCTCTCTAATAGCTTAACAACTTTCTTATACTGCAGTAACCAAAACTGCACACAATATTCAAAGTGAGGCTGCACCAGTGCAGAGCAGAGCAGGACAATCCCTCCCTCGACCAGCTGGAAATGTTTTGTCTGATGCCTCCCAGGACACCGTTGGCCCTCCTGGCTGCCAGGGCACTGTTGACTCATATTCAACTTACCATCAACCAGGACCACCAGGTCCCTTTCCACGACACTGCTTTCCAGCATCTTGCTCCCTGGTCTGTATGTACATCCAGGGTTGCCCCATCCAAGGTGCAGAATCCGGCACTTTCCCTTGTTGAACTTCCTGTGGTTGGTGATTGCCCAGTCCTCTAATTTGTCGAGGTCTCTCTGCAGGGCCTCCCTGTCTTCAAGGGAGTCAACAGCTCCTCCCAGTTTTGTGTCATCTGCAAACTTGCTTAGTATCCCTTCCAGTCCTGCATCTAAGTAATTTATGAAGGTGCTGAAGAGAACAGGGCCTAAGTTGGAGCCCTGTGGAACCCCACTAGTGACAGGTCACCAATCTGATGTCACCCCATTCACTATGACCCTCTGTGCTCCACCTGTGAGCCAATTGCTCACCCATCACATGATGTGTTTATCCAGCTGTGTGATGGACATTTTGTCCAGAAGGATACTATGATAGACAATATTAAAAGCTTTACTGAAGTCCAAAAAGATTACGTCAACTGGCTTCCCTTGATCAGCTTGGTGTGTTACCTTGTCATAAAAGGAAATCCGGTTGGATAAGCAGGACTTTCCTCTCATGAAGCCATGCTGGCTGTGACCAATGACTGTGTTGTCTTTCAGGTGTTTTTCAATACTTCCCAGAATAATCTTCACAGAACAGAAGAGAGTAGGAAATCCTTGTATCATAAGCAGGAGGATGTCTACAGTCCCTTTCCCAGTCTTATCTCATCCTAAATGTACTTGACCTGGTATGAAAGTTCAGTAAGTCTTTAAGAAATTGCATTGTTGCTTGTTTTGAATTTGGTGCTAATATGGTATCTCACTTCAGTTTCAGGTAAGAGTACCATTTTGGCCAAGTAGGAACATCAAAATGTGATACTCTAGCAGTCTTTGAAGTACCTCATTTATACTGTAGGTTATTTCCCAAATTGTTTTTATTGTATATGCTAAGCAAACAATCTGAACAAAATTGAGCTAACCCACCATGTTTAGATTAGCTTCTTGCCAACATGTTAGCAGACAGAATTTTGTGGTCTCCAAGGCTGTTTATTCTAGTGATATCTGAAAAGGTAGCATTTTCCTCTCTTTGGATGCTATTTACCATAAGAAAATCTAGGAATAATCTGAAAGGTAGTTACCAATCATACTTGTAAACTGTTGTAGGAATATATGCCAATATTTAGGTTTATAAAGGATAATATTTGCATATAAATTCAAAGAACAGTTTACGTAAAGGTTTTTAAAAGGCTGATTCATCAAAAATCAGTTACAAAAATACATTAGGATTAAACAGAATCTAAATGTTATGGCTGGACTTAAGTGGTTTGATTATACTTTTAAATATCTGGCACTGAGTTTCCACAGTCCTAATAAACTGAATTTCTATTTCTTCCAAAAAATTTTCTCTACTATTTATCCTATTTGAATAAATATTAGTGCTTGGACTGGCTGGCATGGTGATGGAGGCAAAACTCTTCCACTGAAGTCACTGCTGGTGAAAGCCCTGACTAGCACCTTCCTTGTGAACCATGGCACTTGCATGGGTGAGGGACTGTGCCCTCAGAAATAGTTAGAGCTGATCTGCTTGCCATATCCCAGGAAGACAAATTTTAAGGCTCTCTTAGTGCAGTTTTAGGTTAAAATATTGTTAATGAAAGCTTATTGTTAATATGGATTTCACCAGTTTTCTGATGTGGGTGTTCTGTTTCTTCCCGTATGTCTTCTCATATTCTCTTTCTAAGGACACCCATTCTACTTCATCCATGGTGGTGAAATCCCTTGAGTAATATAGGACCATTTATACCCTTCCCGTAAGCTAATCATCTTTTCTGATTATATATCCTTCACTTTAATCAGAAAGTGTTTTTCTGAGCAAAAACTTTCTCTTCAGTGTTAACTTATGAATACAGGATACTGCATTTTATAGGTCTGTGATTTGCATTACTTTTTTTCTCATAATTGGCCTACTTATTTTCTCTTGCCACCAATGCAACACTTTTTGTCTTTGTATCCTTTGCTTTTTGCTTTCAGTTTTGCTTGAATTTGCAATAGGAATAGGAAAGTGCGAAAGGTACTTGAAGGACTTTAAATCCCTGCTGCTTTTATCAGAGCTCCATGAAAGGGCTGCCAACTGTATTATTCTCTCTCAGTGCCAGGCTCTTCTTCCTCCCTCTTCCTTGACCCAGCTTCCTGTGATCACTCTTCCCGTCTTATAATTTTCTCTATGGTGGAGATAGCCCCAAAGTTGCTATTCTCCTTTATAAGTTCTGCCTGCCCTCTTCCCCTACTGTTCTTTTTTTTTTTTTTTTCCCCTTGTTAGACATAGAAAGGTCAGGACCTTGTCCCCTGGGCTTTCTTGAACTTTGGGTGCTAGCCATAAGTTCATTTCACTATGTGAGAATGTCAGAGTCTATTTAAATCAGTGGAAAGACTCCAATAATTTCAGAGAGGTTTGGATAATGGCCGTGAGACCACGATTGTGTTGGTTAGAATATCTTTCTGTAGCAACCTTATCCAGCAAGCCAAGAGAATGCCATGGCTCACCCTCATTCCCCAAAACGCTTGCTGTTATAGTCAGTGGTAACTACAGCAACAGTGAGTTAACTCTTTCTTGACTTGTTTCTTTAGCTATTTGAAATGTAATTACCTTCCCAGTGATGGTAGTATTATGAATTTTCCCTCCCTTTTCACAAAAAAAAGCTCTTTTTTTTTTTTTGGGGGGGGGGGGACGGGGAAGTCAGCGGCCAACTGCTTCATGCAATTCATCTGCACTTTTACACTGATGTTTTCCAGCATTACTTTATCTATATCATATTGAGGTTAATGTTCTTAAAAAAATATTTGTGACTGGTTACATTGCCCCTCAGTAAACCTTTGCTAAGTTTTATGTATTCAGCACTTTTAATTGTAGCTTATAATTAGTTCCAACCTTCTGAACATTTCTTTTACTCTTCACTGAACTTCTTCATTTAGTAACGTTTTCTGATTATTAAAAGTAATTTAAAAATTCTCAGCCTATAGCCAAATTGTCCTATTCAGATTTCTGTATTTGACTGGTAAATTTGTGTAACGAGGTGGGCATCATGCATTATTATTTTTAATGAGCTATTGAAGAAATAAATTTGCAAAGCATGGAACTCCTAATTTTCTTCTTAGCATGTATCTCCTAACTATGTACACCCTGGGTTTTGGCTAAATTTTCACAAGATCTTTCCTCTGTAAATGTTGGGGGTATTTCCAGCTACTTCTGACCTCAAGATGCAATTTTGCAATTTTTCCAGCCTTTAAAACTAAATCAGAATATCCTCTGGGGTCATCTATTTTTTTTCTGATAACTAGAATTTCATATGGTTTTAAATCCTTGTGGGTCATGTGCTGGATATGTGCTTTAAAATTTCGTCAAATGAAGATAGTAAACAATCTATGCAAGTTTAATACACAAATTACATTTTGTTGGTTGATATTTATAATCCTTTCCTCTCATTTTACTGTGATTTCTCAACTGTGGAATTTTTTTTCCTACTTTATCCCTGCCAACTTAAATGTTCAAAGTAATTTAGTTTGGAAAAAGAAAATCAGCATAATCCTTCATCAAGGAAAAAAGAGGTCACTGGAACATTGATAATTTTGCTATTTTAGACAGCCAGAAGTCACACAAAGAATGGTAATGTGTGGCACAAAAGCCGCTTTTTCAGCACTTACTATGAGTTGGAGCCAAGGCAGAAGACACTCATGTCAAAACTAAATCCTCAAATAATTTGTCAACTCTGATTTAGAGTCCAAGAGAATTGTAAAGAGGATGAAATAAAGGAGATAATAAAACATTTTGGAGAGATCTCTGATGTTATCTTGTTCGGGCAAGCAAATGGAAAATTGTCCCATGTGCTTCTCAGTTTCAGGATGGATGGAATTCCTGCATTAAAAACAAAAACCAACAAAAACCCCAACAAAACAAAACAACCCCACCCACACACCAATCCCCACCCCCCCAAAAAAAATCCCTAACAAAAATCAACCAACCAACCAAACCCCAACAAAAAAACCCCAAACCAGCACAAATGCATGGCCAAGTGTTAACAAAAATCTTTGTGTAGATTGCATCACAGAATAATTGAACAGCCTAAATTGGAAGAGACATAGGAACTTCATCTGGTCCAAACTTTCATGTGAAAGGGAGCCCTGATGATATTATCTAGTGCCCTCTCCAGTCATATCTTGAAAACTTTCAGTGATGAAGACTACACCACATCCCTGGGCAGATTGTTCCAATGACTGATTGTTGTCACTGTGAAAAATGTCTTCCTTATATCAAGAAGAAACCTGTCCTCATGTAACTTGTGCCCTTTGTCCCTTGTCCTCTCCATGTGGGTCCTTGTGAAGAGTGACCCTTCTGTTTTCTTTGTAGCTGCCCTTTAAGTACTAGAAAATTGTGATGAAGTCACCCCTGAACCTTCTCTTTTCATGACAGAAAGATCTAACTCCTTCAGTTTTTCTTGTAGGTCGGGTTCTCCAGCACTTGGGTCATCTTTGTGGCCCTCCTTTGGACCCTCTCCAGTCTGTGCATGTCGTCTTTGAATTGTGAAGACAAAAGCTGGACACAGTTAATGAAGCACATCCTCATTTTTGTTGGCTAATGGCACAGTTGCAGACAGCCTTCAGATATGTAATTGAGAGTTACACTCCTTTTAGTATATTGAGACTTAACTAAATCTTCCTAACTGTGATGTATTAGGATGTTGTCTACCCTTTTCACTAGAAAGAGATCCAGGGAACTGGGGAGAATATATTTTGGCTTTAATACACTTTTCACTAATAACATTCTTGCAACTTTTTCTGCAAGACTCTTTTTTAATATACATATGTATAATTTGCAGGAGGATTTTGAGAAGTAGGAGTACTTAATGAAATATTTCTTCTTTGTCCTGTTAAATTCTGGAAAGCTTCTGCTGAGATGTAAATGCTTGATATTGCCGTTTTCCGTCTTTAACACATGCACCACAAGAAATGACTATGATAACAAGCTGAAATATTCACAGACCATGAAGGTTGGTGGCTGGTCTGATTCAGAAGCCAAGCAGAAAACAGTTTTTCTTTCTAAGGGGAATCCATGTGCAATCCCAAAACAGGTGGTTAAGACTGGAATTAGATCTGTCTCCAAATCTACTGCAGGACTCCCAAAATCTATGTATTTCCCTGCAGTATGACATAGAGAGTGAGGGTGGGGGGAGAAGAAAATCTGAATTCTTGTTAATGATCTACCTGACAGACCAGATATTGCAATCCCTATTTCATCATATGAAACTACAAGGGTATGGAGAAGGGAAGAAAGAAAATAAAGTTCCAGTGCCCAATGACCCTCTGAGTGAAGAACCTCTTTCTAATATCCAAATTAAACCTCCACTGACACAACTTCAGGCCATTCCCTCAGGTCCCATCAGTGGTCACCCCATAGATGAAATCAGCATCTGCCCCTCCTCTTCCTCTCATGAGGAAGTTTTTGACTACAGACTTTCCAATCACAGACTAAAAATAATAGGAGCAAGCGAGAAGCTATATGCTAAAAAAAAAAAAAAAAAAAAAAAGTACTTTTTGAGTTGGAATTTGGAAATATCAAGTGAACTTTTCCTGCAAAACCAGCTTTCAGACACCTCAGTAGACACACTTATATTAGGGTTGGGCATATATCCCAAATACAGGTATTATACACAAAACAATGTATTTTCTAACTTTTTTTGTGTTTAACATTTCAAAGCATAACTCAGGTTTCTTTAACAATAGACAGTTAAAAGTATGCAAATGAATGTATATGTACAATTCTAGTAATAAACTAAAAGAACAGCATTGTTTTAACAATGAATTTAAATTAATTAAGTATGGTCATCACTTGTCTTCTGGGAAAAAAAGCTTCCCTTGCCTATATTCACAGATTTCAGCAGCTTTGATGGAATTTCATAACACAAGCCTTAAATTCAGCTGTCAAGCAATGAACAAAAGATCTCACGAAAGACATGGCATTTAATGAATTGGGTTCCTGAAGATACCAACTTAAAATGAAATTAAGTGATCAACCAGAGGTTATATCCACTCTGAAGGTTTCAAATCCATCTAGTAGCGTACAAGGAAATGCAAAATGATTTTACGTGGAAGTTGGAACAATTTCTACCAATAGTCTCCAAAACACTGATCCCAAGGAAAACCATGGAGCAAGTCCTATTGAAGGAATTTTTGGGGTAGGTGAAGAAAGATGTCTTTGGCAACAGACAGCATGGATTTTCCAGGGAGTGACCATACCTGACCAAGCTGACAGAAGTGGATGTCATTTACCTTGACTGTAGCAAGGCTTCCAACAGAGTTTCCTACAAAATTCTTGTCACTAAGCTGTCATTACATTGTGGATGGGTGGACAGCTAGTTGGTTAAATAGCAGCTGGATGGTTGTGCTCACAGGACAGAGAGTAATGGACTGTGTTTACAAGGAGGCTGGTGGCAGTGGCGTACCACCAGTGGGTCTGCCTCAGGACCTGTTTAACATCACAGGAGCATCCCAGTCTGACCTCAGAATGGAGCCTCCTGTAGCAGAGCTGGACCAAGGACCTCCCAAGCTTTTTTATGTTTTAGCCTTTGTTAAACTGTCAACATCTGCATTCTGTAAAGGATATGTTTAGAAATTATGGTAAGTTTTTCCTTTTGAAAGCCTGTTCTTATTGTGTAAGTAACTTTGTAAATTGCTTACAAGAGGCACCAGGCATGACTGAGCTCTGTTAAGGTTGAACAATATGTTACTTACACCTGAAAATTTAATCTAGTGTGGACTCTAAATAGTTCTTAAAAATAAGTTTTTGATTTTAAATTTAAGAAAAGAGAAAAAAGAATCAAAGTGGTAGGAATAGATCTATTTACTAATAAAAAGACCTGCTAAGTGGCAACTCTACTTCCTAAAAATTGAACTTATTTGCCAGCATGAGCACTGAGTCAGAAAAACTTATTATGAAATCAGCTGAACACAAAAAGCCAAATTCAGCACTCAAATGCATTCACACAGCTATCATTGACTGGGAACAGGATTGGCTTAGAGCAAGGAAATAAATAAGCCTTTGCCAAGTTAAGAAAAACAAACAAATTTCAGAAACCACATAACAGGAACATTTCTCCACTGTGCCTGTGGTTGTGGTCTGGTGGTCTGCTGAAGTGAGGGAGAAGAGAGAAGCATGAAATCAGACACAACGCCTCACTGAATGTAATCTTTCTTAAAAAGCTGCAACTGCATTAAAAAAAGTTAATTAATTCTTTACAGTCATTTGACGAATGAAGGATGGGTGTGATTTGTAAAAGTGATACCCTGCTTGTTGAATCATAGATGTACTCGTCCTGAACAGATATTTTGCTTCATTGCACTGTTCTTCCCTCTCCACATGTGTAATAATTGATAACTTGTGTTATGGGAAGAGTTAATCAATAGACCCATTTTCACTATGTTACTGAAGGATGCTTTTAATGGCTTTCTTAACAGTAAGGGAAATTAAGCTAATTTTACATGAAAATATAATTTAGTGCGTGGTAAATTAAGTTATTAAATATATTTTGAAGATAGGTTTGGATTATTGAACTGAATTAGGTCGTGCAAAGTTAGAAAGGTGAAAAACAACAAAATCTTAATTTGCCTAAACCTTCAGGACAAAACACAAAATCTAAAGCAGTTTTTTAGCTAGTGAATATTTGATTCAGATTTTGGGGGGATGGTGGAAAACAATTCTGAGAGGAATTCTTATTCTTAAGAATTACTAGATGACTACTAGACAATTTGCAGTTTATTTCATTCATATCCCTACTTTTTTTTCTAGGCTGCAAAATCTTTTCCAGGTATTTTCAGTGGTACAAGATAGTTGTAAAAGCTTCTGCTCTCAGTGCTCCTGAGCAAACCTTCAGATAGCACTTAGCAAGCCTGGTGGGCCTGGGGAGATGGTGCTGCAGTGTTAGCTGAGCTGCTTTTCAGTACAGTCAACAGGTCTGAGCACAGTGTATTCCTTTCCTTGATATTTTTTCAGCATGCAAAAACCCAGAGTCAGCAACGTAAGTCTTAAACTGCAAAACATTATTGTTTACCCAAAGGATAAAGAGGGTTATTCACAGAAATTAAACCATTCACAATCTAAATCCTGGTTGTTCTCTCCAGATGGAAGGTGCATGCAATAGAAAACCAGTCCCAGGAAACCAGGACAGGATCCCTGCATACCCAGCAGGGCTGGAGTGTTTCTCCTTTGGTAATGAGATCTGCCTAACAATGTGTACAGTACAGCAAACATCATACAGTTGTCTATATGCCAATGCCTGTGACCACTGATTTGGTAGCAAATAGTAGTCATTAGGCCCACACTGACTATGCATGTACTGAGTAGGAGATTAACAACAGCTGCTTTATCTGGTGGTAGATTGATATGATGGTGGCAGAAATCCTTAAGAAGAAATAGGTGTTTCCATTGGTTTAGGCTTTTCCTTCAGCACAGTATCATACTGCCTCATATTCCTAGTCACACACTGTACAAGTGTATGGCAAACATTTTAATTTTCCATTATGCATGTCAGAAATAAGGCTTAGACCATTAATGTATAACAATATAACCTTCCCTGCTTGTGCCAAAACAAACATTTAGCTTGTGCCTGACTCGTGTGTAGAACAGAAAACCACAGTCCACTGAACAAACAAGAAGGCAGCTGTACTGGATCCTGTGAGCTATATGAATCTCTGACAGATCAGAGAGATCGAGCATGCAAGCCAGCAATAAAGCTCTCACTTTTTTCACCAAGGAGGACAGTGTGTGGCCAGTGCTGAATAGCTATAAAACACTGGTGGTACACTTTGCCATGTGTACTGTGTCTGTGTAGGCAATTTAGTAAAAAGTCACACCATCCTCTCCTTCCCCTCTGCCTACTGAGGAGATTTTTCTGTCCCATAGTGCAACTTCTGTTGTAATGATACAAAAACATTGGAAGCATGAAAAGTTGATGGGGCTGTGTGTTTGCTTTAGAAACCACTAGAATATTATAGATTTGTTATGGAGAATACAATGAAATGTGACAAAAAGCTTTTTCTTTGCTAATTAAAAAAAGCTGTACAGATACTGTAGTTACTGTTTGGTCTGCTCCAACACAGATCCTTGGTGGTCTTTTCTACACTTACCTCATTTTTTCATGTACTTCTAGCTAATACTTTCTCTTAATTCTGAGTTTTTGGCATTGTTTAATGCAACTGTAATACTAAAGGAACTGTCAGCCCTCACTGCAACCTGAGAACGTCTTTGGAGCGCAGGGAGAACAAAAAAATGAATTATAGCTACACAGTGATATCTCAATGCATTTTGTACAAGACTGGATACAAAGAAAGCAGAATCTATGGCCTGAGTGACAGGAAATAAGTGGTTGCATCAAGGACACAGGAAAGGCAGGAAGCTGGATTTGTGCTTGAATGACGAGGTTATTTCTGCCACATGTATTTTGCAGTGGTTGCTGGAGGTTTGAAACAAAGCACCACCTGAAACTGGTTATTTAAAGTGATAATGGCAGCTTAAGGCAACAAAACACACTGTGGTTCTCCTGTTAATTTTGATGACTGTATAAGTAACTTGACTAACTTCAGTGAGGTAGTGTATGGAAGAAGGCTCCACTACCAGGAGAAAGGGGATGGGTGTTCAGAGCTCCCTCCAAGCGCTTATCCAGGGTGACACAGTGTGAGCATGATAAAAGGTGAAGATGAGGATTTTCAGGAAAGGTAGTTGATTTTTGGAGTGTTTAAGTATTTTTCAGGAAACTTTGGCGGGGCACGCTTTTTAGGAAACATGTCTTCATGCCCTGCAGCTCCCTTCGTGTCTCCTTTACACACATCGCCACCAGTCGCTGCTGAAAATCTCAGGCTACGTACTTGCATCAATTCTAGGTGATGAGAAACCTCCCAAAACTAAATATTTAAAAGAGCCACTGCAGCATCACAAGAAAGAATATCTTTTGTGCATAAAACACTCCAGTCACTGTTTGTACCCTCTTTCTCTTCAACAAATGGCATCTGTTCTGTGCCATTAAATCCTGTAGTGCTTGTTCATAGCAGCAGGAAACTGAAATTTGAAATTTCTATTTAAGGAAGCTGAATAACAACTTTGCATTCTTCCAGTTTAAGTACTTTTTAAAATAAACCCACAGTATAAAGATGCCAGAAAGCAGAGTAAAACCTGCAGCCTCTTGCAGACTCAGATAAGATGCTTTTGGCTGGAGTAGGAGGGTAGAAAGGGAGAGAAGAACCGGCACGAAAGACAAGGAGAAAAAGAGGAAAAGATTTGGGGGAGTTATAATCAATGAGGTAAGTTGAAGACAAAGTCATAATGAAATTAAAATCAGCATTATAAATACGTAATGACATTATTTTCTTGGTAGTGCAAAGCTGTGAACCTGTTGATGGAATAAATTCGGAGCTTAGTGCTGTCTACACTTGCTCATGGAAATTGTGTCTTGCTGGATGTAGAGGCTGGAACATTCCTGAATATGTTAGTGCAATAAACTGTTCTTAGATCAGCATGGTCTGTCACAGAAATGCTTGAATTAGAGAAGGAAATGACCTCTCATACCAACTTTATAAGGGTCCTTACCAGCCCTTGCAGATCTACTGCATGCGAGTGACTGACTGAGCAGTGATCTGAGAACACAGCAAAATCTTATCCACAAGCATAGATCCTGTTTGTGCCTGCAGGCAGTATACTCAACTTACAGCCAAAGCTGAAAGCCCTTTGAAAGCTGTTCCTTAAGGTCATACCCCATGTCCTAAAGTCTGTCAAGGATTTTTTGCCTTCAAGATATTTGAGGAGGGTGTTCTAGTGCAAGTTTGTCTTGTTTTGTTTTCTTTTTGATGTGGCAGAAAAAAACAACCTTCATGAGAGTTCAGATAATCAGATTTACATTTTGTTTAGCCAGTCTTACTGCTACTCTTTTAAAAATAACTCCCAATGTACATATAGTTTTATACTCAATTTATTATCACAATATCTGGATGGACCTTCTATTCAAGGTTTTCCTGTTTTCTAAAGAAACTCAGATTAAAATATCTTCTAATTTTATTTTTTCTTTCACCATAGTGGGATTTTCTCAATGAGGAATACTTTGTTTTCATGTTCTCACAAGCTTTTCAGCTTGGCACAGCTATAAAACAGCTTTCTCCATAGCAGATATTTTACCCTTTAAACGTTTGCATATGTTTAGCACCTGTCTTCAAAAGTGTCACACCACTGATATTGATTTTTTTTAGTTTGATATTTTCCTATGACTTTCTCAACTTTCAAAGTTCTTTAATTTACCTGTTTTAACTCTGTAAGCTCACTGATTTGTAACCTTCTTGTGTTACTATAAAGTATCCTGCTGGGTAAATCTGAAGGCATTTAGAACAGTAAATCTCAAACCTGATAAAGGCGGAACACTTAAGTTCTTTAAAGCATTTACATTAATGAAAATTCCTCAGTGGAAGTGGATTATAAACCAGCTAGTTTTTACAATACTGAAGTCAGTTCTGTTAGATTATTCCAGGGGCCAAAGAATAGCAAACAAGGCAAAAATAAATACTTTAATTGAGATGTGGCTAACTAGAAGAATAAATGAAACAACTTCAGAAGGGATTTAGCGGCATACTGGTAAATGGATAGAAGGCACGTAGGCAATCTTAAATAATTTACTTTCTCTCCTTGTCTTTGCTTACTTTACACAAATACATTAGTCCATTGGAAGTCATGCTTCAGTTATAATATTTTAACTGATGGGAGAATCTGTCTGAAATAAACTTTCAAAATCCCTGTAAGTATGAATCATATAGACAAGAGCCCAAAGGAAACACAAACTGAACTACCTAGGGTGAGGTTCATGTTAAGACATGGACTCACAGACATCAAGTTAAAGAGCTTTTCTGCTAGATCTCTTCTGTAATGTAACTGCTTAGCCCTTTTCCCTGACAGACTGCCTGTGACAGAAGTGCTCAAGTATCCAGGGGCTCTTGCAGCAATCACTAGCCTTTGCTTCAGCTCTGTCTGCGTCTGGGTCAGTAATTTCTACATCATCTGTGCTAAGAATGAAAGTCCAATTGATGAAAGCATTTAGGGAGCTCAAAGGAATCTCATAAAGAATTTTCTGCACCTATCCAGGCTCTTAGTGGTGGCATATGGGCAATGTTGATTTGTTGGCTATGTGAAACACACTGCTGTGCAGAACTGGGCAGTGCAGAACCATCTTGCTTTGTATTTGTGAGTTGTCATTGGCAATGAGGACTGTAAAATACCCTGCAGATGTACTGAACATGACTTGGAACCACGTAAAGATAACAATGGGAAAATAATCCATCTGTTAACAAAGTCCAGTTTTTATTGTGGAGCAATTCACGTGAAAATTCCCAGGTTAAGTGGGGCCTTCTTTTGCTATATTACAATACGTTATTGTGGGTAATGGTTTTGAAATCTTTTGTGGGACAATAACCATCAAATTCAGTTGTCTAAAACTGGCATTTAGTTTGAGATGTCCTCAGGCATGGTGTGGTATCCAGATGCTCCAGAACAGTGTAGGCATCCTGTTTGTCCTGTGACACGTCTGCCAGACACATGTGCATGTGTGATTTGCCCTAGGGCAACTCAAATGGCCCTAGATGCCTGTTTTAGTCTGCTGAATCAATCCTTCTGTGTTTCTTTCAGGTGAGCTTAAATTGAAGCTGGGTTTAAGAGGAACTTAAAAAAAGATTTAGATGAACTTAAAAGAAAATTCCTGTCAGAGGGCTGAGCATCTCCTATATATCTAGTCTATCTTTCTCTCATTCTTATGGATATCCTACATGCTCCAAGTAGCCCTAGCCACCTGTAAATATAGACAGTTTCACCATGTGTAATTCATGCAACTAGATTTTATCCTTAACATCTGTTTAATTCTTTTTTAGGCTCCTTCATCCCGTATATGAAATCATACCTGTCACTGAAGTGACATGTAAGTTCAGTCTATTTTCTTTTCACTAATACACTCATCTCCCTGAACTTTGAGGCACTTAATGCATAAATTAATTACAGTGTGGAATCAGAGTGGAGAACACAGAAGTTAAGCAAATGAAAAAAAAAAAAAAACACCTTCACTAATGGGGTTCCACAGGGCTCCATCATAGGCCCTATTCTCTTCAGCACCTTCATAAATGATGCAGGACTGGAAGGGATACTAAGCAAGTTTGCAGATGACACAAAACCGGGAGGAGCTGTTGACTCCCTCAAAGGCAGGGAGGTCCTGCAGAGAGACCTCGACAAATTAGAGGACTGGGCAATCACCAACCACAGGAAGTTCAACAAGGGAAAGTGCCGGATTCTGCACTTGGGACTGGATAACCCTGGATGTACATACAGACTTGGGAATGAGATGCTGGAAAGCAGTGCCATGGAAAAGGAACTGATGGTCCTGGTTGATGGCAAGTTGAATCTGAGTCAACAGTGCCCTGGCAGCCAGGAGGGCCAACTCTGTCCTGGGAGGGGCATCAGGCAAAGCATCACCAGCTGGTTGAGGGAGGGGATTGTCCCACTCTGCTCTGCACTGGTGCAGCCTCACTTTGAATATTGTGTGCAGTTTTGGTTACTGCAGTATAAGAAAGTTGTTAAGCTATTAGAGAGCATCCAGAGGAGGGAAATGAAGATGGTGAAGGGCCTTGAGGGGAATCTGTATGAGGAGCGGCTGAGGTCACTTGGTCTCTTCAGCCTGGAGAAGAGGAGACTGAGTGGAGATCTCATCATAGTGTATAACTTCCCTTTTGAGAGGAAGAGGAGGGGCAGGCACTGATCCCATATCTGTGATGACCAGTGACAGGACCCAAAGGAATGGCCTGAAGTTGTGTCAGGGGAGGTTTAGGTTGGATATTAGGAAAAGATTCTTCAGAATCTTTTCAGAGGGTGGTTGGGCACTAGAACAGGCTCCCCCAGGGAAGTGATCAGAGCACCAAGTGTGATGAAGTTCAAGAAGTGTTTTGACAATATTCTCAGGCACATGGTGTGACTCTTGGGGATGGTCCTGTGCAGGGCTGATTTGGACTCAATGATCCTTGTGGGTTCCTTCCAACTCAGCATATTGCGTGGTTCTGTGAACTCCTTTTCTTTATGTTCTAAATAAAATACAAGGCTTATGATTTCTGATGGAAGGGTCAATTTAGACTTGGCAGTGTCTTATCTTAATCTGCTTTCTAGCACGGAAAAAAACTCTGCTGTCATAGAATTTTTGTTCTCCAACTTACATCTCTACTGTAGTCTGTTAGTCCTAGAAATTTTTAATTTTCCCAGGTAAAGTGATGATTCGTCATTTTGAGGTGATGTTATTACTCAAATAAGAACCTGTATTTTTTGTTTTCAGGGAAGAAAAGGCAAACAAACAAACAAACAAAATGCTAGTTTTCTATATCAAGAAAATACTCCATACATGACAGGAAAAAGAAATTTGAATGTTTCGCACATTAACATCTGATCGTAGTTATACTTCAAAATATGAATGCACAAGGTAGAAATGTGATACTTGTCAGGTTCCTGATACATAAACGTATTTTGAAGCTGCACAGTTCAGCTCATCTTGAAGAATGCTTTACCCAGCTCCGGGAAGAGCTACAGTTCAATGCACATCAAAATGGTGGGAGTTTCACAGTGGAAACTTAGTGCCAAGCTTCTCAAAGACAAGATGAGCAACATCTTTAGGATGTGTCAATGGAAACCATTTTCTAATATTCTAGTGACAAATTAGGAACTAATTTAATTCCATGTTGTACTTATGCAAATCTGACTGTTACTCTGCACCATCAAGTGACTGGTGCTTGATAATTCGGCACCACACTGTTTCCATCAAGGTCCCTGAGCTGTGGAGTCGTCCACAAGAGGCATTCCATAAGAATAAATCCATGCTCTGAAGCTGCTGCCCCAGAAGAGGGAGGATCAACAGGAAGAGTTAGTGGTGGCTGGAAGGATAGCTCAGATATGAAGTCATAGTGCTTTGGTGACAAACTCCTTCAATGAAGTTCCTAACATTCCTGGTGTCCAGATAGAAATTATCAGTCTTGATGATGTCAAATTATCAGAAAGACAAAAAAACTGTTGTTTGTAAGGAAATATTAGCTTATCCCTCAGTTTTTCTCACCCTTTTGCTCCTGATTCATTCTCCATAACAAAGACTGACAGCTTTTTTCAGCAGAGCAGTCTCTTTTTTAGGAAGTCGTCCCACTAAAACTCTGTAGGAGTTCCTGGGCAGAAAAATGCTATTCTTTTTGCTAAAATCATTTAGAAGATTAAGGAAACTTGTGGAGCAGGCTGCATCTCCACAGCTATCATTGAGACAGCAGCATATGCAGCAATTTGACTGTGACATGAAAACCATGCACCCTGGGTGCTCAGGCAGGAGACATTGCTAGACTGATTTTGTCCAGTTTCTGACAGTTTTCCAGCTTGCACAGCTGTTGAGAACATATGGGCCTTAATTTTTCTGTTTTTAGTGAGTCTTCCTCTTGCTTTTTCTTATGTATACACAAACAGACCACAGCCTACATCTACTGAGCACACTGAACATTAAAATAACAGATTTTTTTTTTACAGAACAAGAGGGTAATGGATTCAACTCACCTTAATTATTGAATAGCTCCATTGCCTTTGAACAAATCTGAAAGCGTTGCCAGGTCTGTGATCTGCTTCTTTGATACTGGTAAAGATTTTATTTGTGAATGCATTCTCCTACATCGGTAGGAGAGTCTGAAAATCTTGGGCTAAAGCACAACTTGCTTCTTCCTGATTATATTGAACATTTTACAGGTATGGAAACATCCTGCATTTTAGTTTGCTACAGTAATTTAGGTACAAATGTAGGTTCTGCAAATTCAAATGCTAATTAAACAGAATTTTGATGTCAGGAAAAAGTGTTATGTCGTATTCTTCTAAGCATCTGTTCAGTCCAATCTGTCTTTTTAATTGCACTGCAGCAGAGTTTTAAATTATTCAAATAAATAATGGAAGAAAACTTAAACTAAAATCCTGTTGAAGGGGAAAGTGCCTTGTATGAAAATGGTTTCATATTATTTTGTTCTGCATTCTGACAAATAGACTGCCATCAATATCCTTGCCTCAGCATGACAGAATTGTTCACATTAATAGCTAGCTATTTGGGTCTTGATATGAATATTGATTTAAAATGTTGATAAAATTGCCATCATGTTTTTAAACAGCCAGATCATGAACAACTGTGTTACCCTGCAGCATTATTTAATAATTCAGCAAATTCAAATCTTGAGGATTTTAGTAATTAAACTCCAAAGTGAAGCACATTCATAAGCCACCTATTTTCTCATGCCCCAATTCAAGAAAGAAAGAAAATTCAACAGTCTTATCTCTTGGCAAATTATGCTTTGGATGGAAGAATACTATGCAACAGAAATTGAATGTTAATCCTTCAATAGCCAAGCTATTTTGAAAAACATCTGAGAGGAATTCATATGCCTCTATTTGTGTTTACTGCTGGAGGAAAAGTTGGGTGTAGGGCAAACAGATCCTAGAATCACATAGAGAATCACTGCTAGGAAAATCCCTGTCTTCACAAAAATGGGAGTTTTGCTTACAATTGATCTCAGAAAGTGAAAAAAAAATATTCTGAACTATTGCTACTAAGATATGGGAGTAATATATAAACCTGTTGATCATTTGGCAGTTCACACCAGTGCACTCACATGTGCAAAAAGCTCAGCCTTGGAAGCAATTACTGGTTAGCAATCTGGAGCACGGGAAGGGCTAGCCAATAGGACAAATTAGACTGGAAATAACTGACAGTTATGACACTTGTGGGCCTCCAGCTTTGGGAGACGGTATTGAGACCAACAGGGTTCCTACAGACTTCAATATCATTCCCTTTTTAGTAATCATGATCCCCAAATGGTTGTCTTATTCACCTTTCCCTCCAGATAAAAGTTTGCCCCTGCTTACGATATGTCAGTTATTTTGATTTTTCTCATTATGAGTTTTAAGGCAGGGTATTCATCCCAGATACAGGTGATACAATTGGTGCCATAGAAATTGTAAGTTGCAACAAGTTGAATCTGTCATTTAATCCAACTGCTTTCGTAGCTCTGTCTTCCTTCCATACATTTCCAGAGGTGGTACATGTCAAATATAACCCCGGTCAAAAAAAAAGAGAATAGTTTCCAAAACCTGGTTAAAACAGGTAACCAAATGAGCAAGCGCAAGACCTGTCAAAACCATTATTGGCACAGTACTGTATATGTGCATTCCAAAGCTTGTAATAAAATTCATAATGGAGATGCACTTCTTACTGAATATATCCAAACATTAAACCTCACATAAATGAGGTACTTTTAGAAGTAAAAAGTAACCCTCACAGCTGAGATAATTCCCATTTCCTACATTATTTCTTTCACCCTGAGCCA
>JAWWLV010000121.1:63776344-63857760 GCA_035041135.1 Platyrinchus mystaceus | reverse complement strand
TACTTTTAGAAGTAAAAAGTAACCCTCACAGCTGAGATAATTCCCATTTCCTACATTATTTCTTTCACCCTGAGCCAGGAAAGTTCTTAATACTGAGCAGGGCACACTGCTAATTATGAAAGTAAATAAAGTACAAGGTAAAAAGGTAAAAAAACCCAAAAACCCAAACCAAAATGACAAACTGAAAATCTGTGTCTGTGATAATCACAATGAAACAAATGCCTCAGCATGGTTATTTCAAGAAAAAATCAGATTGTATAATCCAGATTAAAGCATTAATCACCATCTGTTTTGTATCATTAATGTTTCATACAGACCTATGTGCATTTCTCTTCCATGAAAAACCCTCACACTTCTGTAGGATGCACTACTGTTAAGTGCAACAGTATGTTGACAGGTCTTTCCAGCTACTGGAAATTCTAAAATACATTTTCTAACAAGATAATAGTTTACTAGAAATGTCCATGGCAAAGTGTGCTTTGAATAAGTTTTTGCACATCCATCATGCAGTGCATAGCTTTCAATAAGAGTTTTTCATCTTTATGTGATACATTTCTCTTTTTTTCGATTATTTCATCTTCTTTGATTTGATGTTTAAAAATCACCCCATGTCTTTGGCAATATGTCTTTATACTGTTCACTTCATGGAGATTAAACTCCACAGCCTTCAAAGAGGACACAAGAAGTGGACATCTTTGATTTTCCTATGACTATTTTTCACTCCACTGTCCCCACTACAACACTAGTCTACAACAGTAGACCCAGTTGTTGAAATACAAAATCAGAAGATTTAAAGCTGGAAATACCTTTCATTAGGTTCTCTCATCTATGTTTTTTTCATTTCAGTATTGTTTTCTTCCAAGTTAGTTATAAAAAGCTCAGGCCATACAAAAACAAGAACAAAAGCAATGAACTTTCAGTCCTAATGTTGGAAAATATTTTCCTTCATTCAAGAGCATCTTTCTGCCTTCTATTTTCACTTTTAGTATTTTCTCACCTTTTCTGCACAAAACCAAATAATCAGGCAAACAAGGAAATCACAAACTTTACCATTGTTCTTCATTTCAATTTGTATTACTGGCTTGGATTTCAGATTGTATGGCTTTGTCTACTATATTATGCTGTATTCTACATTTTCTTAAGGACACTAAGAGAGACCAAGTCTTATTATCAGTGATTTTTGCTGAAAATCAAATATTAGAAACAAATGAATGTGAGTTTGTACATGTCTTTTTATTAGGGGTGAAAGAGAGGAGTACACTGAAAGGTCCCTTGTGGGTTTAAGATTCAATCAATCAAGCAATAGTAAAAATAACAACCACAAAGTGTAGTGTACAAATAACTCATTTTGGAAATAAGGGTTGAAATGACGTGTAGGATTATGATGTTAACAGGAGCATTCCCGAGGCATTCCTGAAATACATTTAATGTACACATTTAAATGGATAATTTTGAACAATTTGTAAATATCAAACTGTGCCTGTAAATATCATGTAAGTATGGAAAATGTCTAAATTAATTAGATGTTCTCTTTACTATTGCTATTGCAGTCAACATTGCATGACTGCTACAACTTAAGATTGATGAAAGTCTTAAATTTTTGATGGAATTCTCAACTTTTTGCTAATTTGTTTACATTAACTTGTATCTACAATACAAGTAGAAGGATGCTTGTGACTTGATTATTCTATAAATGGTAATCAGAAAGTGTTTAAATTCCTGCTGCCTACATCCACCAGTGACTCCACTCGTTGCCTATGGTTATTTACCCCACACAACTTGTTTTGGTTTTTTTCCTCCCAAATGCACACAGTGCCTTTTTCTAGAAGTGACATCAGGTGGCAACATGTCCTCAGGTATCATTACTAATTGATACTTTCTCTATTGTACTTTTTCTATTGATATTTATTGTAAAGGAATTTCAATGCTTCTAGAGCTAATTAGATCTCAAGCGATGGTGAACACAGTCTCCAGATAAAAACATGAAGGCTTGACACATGCTCTCTGAAATTGAAAGTGTCGTTAAAACAGTTCTTTACCATATTGCCTGGAAAGAATTGACCAAATCAACTACAAGTAATCACTCACTTCATGTGCAGCTGACTGACACTTTTAATGAAAAATGTCTGTGTTGTAAGTTTATTGACAAAAGTATGCAACATATTGTTCCTGGGAGAGCCAGAACATTTTAATAAAGTAATATGAATGACAGAAAAGACCTGGAGGACAATTAATGAGAGTTAATTAGCTGTACTAATAGACCTTGAAAATCCTTAGGTACTAGCCAATTCACTACATTATGTATATGTTGTGTTTCATACGTAATGCAGAAATCCTGGTACAAGAGGAAAAACAAGGACTAACCTACTGAGATGTACTTGCCTGTGTGGAAAGCTGATTGATTTTGCAGATGATCCAACCTGATAGACAGCAACACAAGCATTCCTTCAACTTACTTTGGCTTTTACTGGAAAACCAAAACCCAACATATATTGTTGATCAATTTGTCAAAGTCTGAAAATGTTAGGGCAAGTATATATTATAGATTATGATATAAAAGACCTTGAAATGTATTTCAAGAATCATTGCTTTCTGAAGGCTGAAAACCCTTCAGAACTCAGTAGTTTCAAAGTCTGAGCTATTCATTCCTGAACTAAGAGAAGAATGGCCATAACAAAACAAGAATCCTGATGTCTGAGTGAAATTTTTTTTAACATTTATAGTCACTTCTTGTGTTCCTGAACTGAACAAAAAAATATATAGGCACTATAAAAACTGTGTGTGTATACATGAGGATACGTATAGTTTGCTGAAGGTATCAGGAGTCAGTGAAACAGAAAGGCTGTAGAGTGCCTTTCTCATTGGAAGCGGGATCGCCGTCGCAACCACACTGCTGCCATCGCTCTACATTCTTCTTCCGCTTGCAGGTTTCCCTTGCCCCCGTAAGCCTGCCTCCCTCCGACCCATCCCTGAGCCGGCCTCCTTCCAGGATGGAACCGAGGCGGGACCGAAGGTCTTCCCTATCTCCCACCGCCCCCTAGCGGGACCTTCCTGAAACGCGGACCTCCTGCCTGGCCCTGGGGCCCGCGTCCACACCTCTGCCATCTAGTCAAGCTTTTCTTGTTAAACCTTAATCTCGAATAAAATTAAAACTATTTTATGTAATCTATCAATTATTAGAATAATAATAGAGTTACCAATAAAACTTGTTAATGTGAAATACATTTTTGATAATTTTATTGTGATTTTATGTATTATTTTTCTAAGTATAGGGCTTGTTTTATATTTACATGTAGTGCAAATCTGAATAAGGACACTATGGAAATTCATATGTTATGTCCTTCGGTGTCTTCCAGATTAATTTGCTGTGTTTTCAGATTATATTTCTTTCTAGCCACCAAAACTTCAAACCCTGGATAGGATTGGGATGTCAAAACAATTCATTGGGCTTTTTGCCCAGCAGCAGTTATTCTTCTTGACACAATGTGGAAATTGCATCTAATACCTATCTTCAACCTTTATCTGCAGAGCTGCTTAGAAATGTGAGCTCGTCGTAAAACTGGTAATTAACAGGGGCAGAAAGAAAGATTACATTTCAGCATAATATTTAGAATTAAGACAAAGATTTTTGTCTTAACGACACACAATGTTTCAGGTGCTGAATTTAGGTCTTCCTGTACTGCTGTAGTAGCCTGGAAGCTCCAAGTCAGCAACTGCCGTGTCTGAAGGCACCTCATTTTCTGAGAAATCATTAATTGCTTCTTGCTGTGACTGCTGAGGGGCATACTGGTGTTGAGAGCATGAAGCTGCTTGGTGCCTCAGTTTGTGGAGTCTGCGTAAGGAAAGCATCTTTCTAAGCTAGAACAGGAATTTGAATAGGTTGTTTTTGTGGTGATCATCAGTGTGGCCACACTGATTAGTCCTGCAGTGTAAGGATCCCTTCTGTGGATTTGATCCACAAAGCTCTTTGCTATGCTTCTTTCTTGAATATCTTTAGTGTCTTCAAGAAAAAAAAGACAGGCAGTGATGCTATAATTTTTGTTCATTCTTTCCTTGCTCTTGTTTTCATCCCTAAGTTGAAAACACTAGCAACCAATCATAGTTTTATGGGAATAAACCTTCCTTTATTTGTAGAATAAAAGAAGCAATAGGCATTTCCCTACCAGTCCTGCACTGGGAGTTTGCAAAGGAGCCAAAAGGTGTTTCACACATTTTTAAGTTCATATTATTGCCTCAATGTGTTTCCCTAGATTTCATGAAAATTCAGAACAATTACATGCAATATATACTCAATTCCAAGTTGTCTGTCTTATAATAAATCTACATGTATCTACCATCAGAGCAAACCACTTATTTTAAAACTCATGATGAGTTGTTATAGCACAGACCAGTGGTAGAAGTGAGCTGTTCTATGATAGTACATGACACCAGGGCTCCCAACACATGCACTAACACTTCTCAGAAGCAGTCTGTGGGTCAAGCAGATCGCATATCAAGGACTTTTACAATTTCACACTGAGACTTCTACATTTCCATTTCAAAGGCTGGTAGAGACCCTGTTTGTTCTTGATGTAGAATTCCTTCTTGAAATCAAGTGGTATTGAGAGCAGGGAACAGAAGTTGAATAAGTAATGAAGAGCTATATTGCCATGGAAAAGCAAAAAAACTTGTGCAGGTACATCAGTATCACTTGACTCTACACGAACTCATAAAAGGATCTGTGTTTTATGTAGATTCATGAAGTAATCCAAAAAGATTTTGCTTCTGTTTTAGCCTTTTAATTGCAGTTTATAGTGTGTGTTTCCCTCTCCTGTACCTAAGACTAGCCCTCATTTTCTGGCTCACTTGGCTGATCAGCATGATCTTCCTTTATCAGTAAACATATTCAATGGTTTCTTCTACAGTTATCAGCTTAACTGGCTACCCATGACTGCTTTTCAGGT
This sequence comes from Platyrinchus mystaceus, assembly GCA_035041135.1. NCBI lineage: Eukaryota > Metazoa > Chordata > Aves > Passeriformes > Tyrannidae > Platyrinchus > Platyrinchus mystaceus. The sequence continues at coordinate 63,852,817 of JAWWLV010000121.1, read as the reverse complement.
TTCAGACAAAGAATTTACTTGGAGGAATATAAATAGTGAACAAAGAAGTTAATTCAAAATGTAGTAGTCACACACAATTTCCATAAACTAGTGTTCAGTGTGTGACAAAGGGAGTTCTCAGGCTCATGTAAATTGTATCCACTTGTGGTGTGACCATCTGAAATTCTTTAGTACAGCGTTATATATACTTTCTTTAACACTGTGGTATGAACACTTATCCTGCCTTTAAGGCTATTTTGGAAAAATATGTTGAGAGAAGCAAAAGTGTGGGGTTTTTTTCAAATATTTCTGAGGTTAATGATCTTTTCAATTCTTTTTCAGATAATCACAAAATGGTTTGAGTTGGAAGGGGCTATAAAGATCATCTAGTTCCAACCCCATAGAGTCATTTAGATTGGAAGAGACCTTTAAGATTATGGAGTCCAAACAAAAAAACCAGCACTGACAAGTCCACCACTAAACCATGTCTGTAAGTGCCCCATTTTTGCAAAATAATGCAGCTTTCTCAATGGGAATAAAAGGTGTGCCTGTTTTCCTTCTGTTGTCCTCTGTCTTGCTAATTAAAGCAGTGTCTTGGAAAGCTAAAAATAGTTTTGATCTTTACAGTCTCATCAGGGCTTGCAAGCAAGTTTACCACTTTGCGGGCAAGTGCTCTGATCACTAACTAATTAGCAAAAATCTCAGCAGCAGCAGAAGCAGAATCATAAGCAGCCTCATCCAGGAAGAACAGGATGATATGAAGAGCCCCAAGTGGTAGCCAATCCTGGGCTGCTCCAGAAAATGTGGGGTCAAATGGGACGTCTGCAGGGAAGCAGGTGGGGGCACCTCTGATATTTTGGTATTTCTGGCCAGAGCAAGGATGGGAGAGGACTCTGGGAATCACAGCATGGGATGGCTGTGGGCATGTTGAGCAATACAGGTACTGCCTGAACTCTGCAGGACTTCCCACTTTTCCACAGCTTGGTAATCACTGAAAAAAGGCTGCTGGGCCAGAAATTTGAACTTATGTGCCTCAGTTATCTATATCTGTACTAGGACGTAAATTCTGTATTCCTTCTCATCGTCAATGCTTACACTAAATCTCCCTAAAAATGCAATTATAAAAGGACACATTTTTTTTCCCCATAGGAGATAACATCTTATTTGCTTTGCCTACCAATTTTCACTTAGTTTTTGGACAGAATAATTTGCAAGATATAGCCTTGATTGTCTGTGAGAATATTGATTTAATTCTTACATTCCATCCTTTCAAAATATCCTGTAAATATGGAGTAGTCTGAGATTATTAGTACCCATGTGGGGTTTTATTGTGATCAAGTTTACAAGAACTCTGTTTATGGATTATAACCCAGTGTTAATTTTGAGGGCAGGTAATTGAAAGTTGTTTATTTTGAATGCAGCCTCAGAAAGTTGTGAAGCTGCTGGGTTTTACTATTCAAATTTGACATGTAAAAGATAACGCTTTAGTTTAATGCTCAGTACATTACAACCAATTTTTCTCACATTATTGAACTGCTTTTATTCTGTATGATTTGGATATTGTGTACTTCATTTTAAAGTTTAATAGCTGAAAGCTGTTGTTTTCAGTTATGTAACGTTTTCCCTTATGCACCTAAGTTCATGTTTGCTGAAAATGAGCAGTTCCCAGCCTACACTGTGGAGCTAGAGACTTTTATGTTCCTAATGCCTCATTTGTACATGTCTTTCTGATACACTGTGTAATTTGACTACATTTTTTTTCCAGTTCATTTAATATAAAAATTTCTGAGAAATTAGATAAATGAATGTACACACATTTGAATTCAAAGCAGATTGCTGGACTTGATGTTCTTTACTGCTTAGGAAAATGACTCATGGATTATACTGGGAGATCCCTTTCTGGGAAAATCTTATAACAGAAACTGCTAATTCCAGTAGATTAATTTTCCGATTGTTTTCCCAAAGCTGTTCTTATGGGAACCCCTTAATTAGTAGTATATTTTAAATCAATTTGTATTTTTACCAGAAGTTAACCCCGTTAATAATTTTTACTTGCTTTTATGTAGAATTTCTTGATGTCCAGTTCTTTGCAGACCCTTTCATGTCTACAACACCATTAATCCTGCTGAGGGCCGAACAAAAGAAGCAATTATGCTCCTCAAATAATTCTGGCTAACACATATGCAGCTGTACAGCAAATGGCAACAGACTGGTGTAAGGAAAATGAGTGGGAAAACTTGTCCTCAAACACTGCTGTGGTGGCTGTCAAGAAACCCAGTGTGTGTACCTGTGCTTTTCAGCCAGGAGCATCTCATGCACTCTGACTCTATTTTTCAGAAATCTTTTGAAGTGGTGTATTCCAGGCCCATTCTCTTAGTTGACATTAAATATCTCTTATCTGAAGGCAGAAACCTCTTAAACTAAGAGGAAAGCTGAACTTCTCTGTTTCCTTGGCAGTCATGTGGGGAGAAGACTTTAAAATGACCATCACAGGCTGTCTGCAGGTAAGTGAACAGTCACTCAGTGAAATGTGAATGAATGCACACGTTAATCTAAAAACAATTGTATCTACAGGAAAAGGCTGCCCAAAAGCATTCTCTGATCTTGTGATGAATTAAAAAAAAAATACAATCAAATGTATAGTGGGATTAAAAAATTTTATTCAAATGTATGGAATAATAAAACAGAGCCTATAAATAATTGATTCTGGTTCTCTTTCTATGTGGGAAGTAAGAGGAAAAAGGGACTCATTTCTAAATATCAATTTGTAGACTGACATAAACCTTTTGATTTTCTAGATAAAAAGTCCTTTTAGTTAGAGTTCAATGCTTATTTAAGTATTGAGGCAGCACAGTTTAATTTACTGTAACCAATAATATTGCCTAGCTAAACATAAAAATATTGTTCTGTGAGTAAAACACAGTGCCTCACATTAACAAATTTATTCAAATGCTGAGTGAATCTGGAATTGTTGAAAGAATATTAAAAAACAAAATTAAATATATATTCTGATATTCTGAGAATAGGAATGAAAAGGCATGATTTCTTGAGGGGAAGGGAGCTCATCCATTTCCCCTTTCCACTTCTGAAAGTAGTCAAACTTTCTGTCCCTCAGTTCAGCAACATGTGGAAAACTCATCAATCTCTACAAGATTTTCAAGACTTCCACAGAAAGGCAGTTGCTGTTTGCAAAGCCTGGATAAAAAGTATTAAAATATTGTCAAAACAGCTCATTTATTCAAAACATCCAAAGCACAAGCACTATTGAACAGATGATTTTTTTTTTTGTTTGGTAATAAAGAATTTTTTTTCATCAATAAAGGTACAAAAGTATCTTCAACTGGATAGTAATTTGGGGGAGTGACCTACTCTGGTTTTCTTTCATTTGTGCAGGCTGCTATTTTGGAATTTGGCTCTACAGCCTTTATTTCTATTACTGGGTAGTACTTAATGTGTGCAGATTTATTTTCTTCAATGAGATTACCCATCAGAGTAAATAGCAGACAGTGTCAATACATATTCTGAAATTTTGTTTTATTTCATTGTTAATGTATTCAGTCATTGCCAGACCCCTTGAAGAAATTTAAAGACTGTTTCGTGAAAGGCAATGTTACTTTCACTGTATGTTACTCTTCAGTTTGAAAACATGAAATGGACATATTTGTTTTAAAAATCTCTCATCTTTTAGAACCAAATGACTAGAAAACCTCACCACCACCAATATAGAGAAACAAAACCTCACAAAATACTATAAGATAATCTCAGTGCAAGATTTTTGAATGTGAAATGAAAAATAAAATAAAAAGATTAACTAGCATTCAAGAGCCAATATAATTCATGTTTATTTTCACTGTGTACAGAAGGTGGAGCCAAATTCATAAGGATCTGTGAACTTATACTTCATTCTTTCTTTGAATACTTTTCTAATGTCTTTCTAGAGGGGCAGCTAGTTCAGAGGACATATTGACTGGAATCAGTTACAATGTTGGGATAAATCCTTTTAAGACAAACTTTTCTGGTGTTTAAATGGTCTGTAATGAGGTTTAGAAGTTTCTCAGCACAGAAGAAGAGCATCTGAGTCTTCACATATTACCCTTCTCCCCTTCTGTCCATCACTGAGCCAGGACTAAATTCATATTTCTAAATGTAGCATGAGAGCAAAATGAATATCACCATGAAGAAGTTGTGGTGAGACCTTAGTGGTATGAAGTGGCAGGCACCGACCAGCACAAAGAACAGAAAGGAAACAATCAACCCAAACTTTGAACACTGTATCTTCCTTCTCTGTGGTCCTCAAAAATTTTAGAAGGAAACACCCACTTAGCTGTTTGCACTGCTAGCTGATATTTCAAAATGTAACTAGAGAACAGATTAGAATAATTTTGGGCTTAAAGGATGGAGCCCAGCATTAAAAAAATTTGTGTCTAATTCTGGTTGTGTCATGGGCTGTCTATGACTCAGAAGAGCTGCTGATGTACTCCATGACAAACTTCCCAACTCCGTAAAAGAGGTTGCTATAACGTAACTTCTTCTATGATAATATTTATAAAACACTCTGAGATTGTAGACAGATGACTGTGCAACAGTGCAACATATTTCCAGAGAACAGTGACCATTCGCTAGGCTGGGCTCTGATGCAATGAAATCACAGAGAACTTTCCACTTTCATCTGAAGTGCTTCCGTTTTGATGTTTTTTCCAGCAGAGTTTCTTTTAAAACAGCATTTTTTTTCCTTTTGCAGGCAGTAAGAGCAGAATCTATCTTATGCTGATTAAGCCTACTTTTCCCCTGGCCAATATTTAGCTTTGAATGAAATGAATGTGAGAGACCACTTTCAAAGAGGAATGGCAAGTGAGCTCACTACGAGCAGTCTTGTGATTATTCTCCTTTTTATTATTATTATCCTTACTATTATCAGAAAATATTCTTATATGCTGTGTGCTGTGCCACCCAAGTGGGACCAGATACCACCTTGAGGGATGACAATTGCCTTGAATTGTCTGTTTTGAACAAGGAATGACCCTTTGAAACTCGAGGCAGGGAGTGGTCAAGGCTGTGTTTTGCACACCCGATGGTGCTGGGTGCAACGTCCTACAGTGGGCTCCAGTCCAGTCACCCCAGCTGAGAGAATGTGCAAGCACTGTGGCCAACAACTTCAAAACTATGTTGTATTTCTATGTGATGAAAATTCCTTAAACAAGCAAAAAACACTGGGTGCTTGCTTAGGAAAAAAAAAAAAAAAAGCCTTAGTCTGCACATTTATGTGCTTAGGTAATCAAGAAACACAACACATTATTGTTCCTTGGACATTCTGAAAAGCTTTACCTCCATAGGCCATGAACCAGGGCCATGCGTTATTCACAAGTCTGTCTTTAGAGCCAAGTGTATGAGAAGGGAACCTGCTGAAGATTATGTGCCATTCAGGGATGTGGGTGACTGCACAGCTGCCTTGAGAGCACCTAAGAGAGTCTGCATTGCCTGTGTATATTATTCTCCATTTACTGTATATTCAGCTCATTTTACTTGGTCCATGGATCCCTCTTCCAAATTGCACAGGATGAGGACAGTGGTGTGAATGGGAGTACTGGGATGTGAATTCTGCAAACAAATTGAAAACAAGTGAAGACATGCTATTCATTTTAAGTGCTCCATAAATTACAGACATGCTTGATTGGAAGTAGACTGTGAACCTCACTGGTATCAACAGAAGATTTGGTAACAGTCAAAGGACTGGAGAGACTTCCAAATGAAACATTCACTAAGGCTTTTCTAGTGAATTAGGTTCTCAAATATTTTTGAGGGAGTATTTGAAAGCAATATGAGGAAAAAAGTTTCTTTAGAGAATGCTGCGCTTGTGTTCAGGTGGTATATAGAATACATATACAGATATATATATAAAAATATAGGGATATATAGTGGACTGAGTTCTTTATTAACCATGAATCTGTGTCAAAAGCTGGAAATACTAAATAATCCAATTTATGGTTCTGTTTGGTAAGTCTGTGTAGAAAAGCAGCAGCAGTAGTGTGCGCTCTGAACTATTTCACTGATTCAGCTGAGGATTCACAAAGAATGGACAGAAACCCTGTGGAAGTCACCCTGAGGTTCAGTCCCAGAGATGCACTGGACGGAGCCTGGGCTCCAGCACTGCACTGAGTCAGTGAAAGGCAAACAGGTTCTGGAGTCCTCACATGGCCACGCTGAAAGATTGTTTCATAAGACTGTGCTGTTTTTGCTCCAAAAGTCAAATTGTCAATGGATGGCAATAGAAGTCTCAGGGAGCTCAAGGCCCCAAAATATTCATTTCTATCAGGTGACAAGAATCTGTCTTCCACAATAGAAGGCTTCAAACCTAACTGTGATCTTCTTACCCATCTCTTAGTCTGTAATGAAGAACAGATTTACAAATATCTCAAACTTGATACCCCCATGCTTGCTTGTTGAACACAGCTGTACCTGAAGAGGGGTTGCACATGAGGATGTTTGTTCAATCTGAAAAACTTATTTCCATCATGAGGCAAATGAGTGTGAGACTTTCTAGTAACCTTGTGACGTGGTAGATCATTGCATCACCTGAATATGTTCTGGTAATAGGCTGTGGAACATGACCATGGAGATGTAGTTCCAAACTCTAGGAGACATTTTCAAGTAATTCTTATCAGGACTAATGATAATCTTTCCAAAGAATTGTAAAACTTTACCTTTGCATGTGGATAATGCCATAGCAAAGCCAAGTGTTATGCTTAATATGGCTGCTAAATTATTTTTCCTTGTTACTAACATACAAATTTTAGTTTTCCAAAGTGGATTTTAAGATTCTCCACCCTTCTTTCAAAATTTCTCAAATGTTTCAGAAATTGCAAAGCCTATACAGGAAGATAATGGAAAAATGCAAGGTCAGGCAAGCTGGACACTGTGATCCTGCCAGCTTTGACAGGGAATGATAACTTTGTATTCTTGCATGCTATGATTCAAGGGGTTTTGCCTGGCATAATTCTGCTTTCCTAAGGGGCAGCTTTTGCAGCAGCACCATATACAACATCCCAAATCTCCTCCATGTCTCCAGCATCAACAAACACAATACCCATGTTGGCAGAGTTTTGTACTTTGCTCCAGAATGACCAGTGTTTTACAGGGCTGTAGCAGGAGCACGATGTGTACTCTGCTCCCTGTCTGTACCATAGTCATGAAGACTATGAAGCACTATGGTTTGTGTATTACAATTTTTCCATTCTCAAGAAGAAGGGCTCACAGCCTGTTAGCACACAGTTCCATTTCTCCCTTAATGTGATGAGAAAAGGCAACCTGAAAACAACCTTCAGAAAACACGAGATTTCTTTCTGCCATATGGCTTGGACAACTGTAAAAGCAAAACAAAACAAAACAAAACAAAACAAAACAAACAAACAAACAAAAAACCCAACCAACCAAAAAACACCCACAGAACAAAACAAAATTGTAAAAACTAACAGCCAATGTCAAAGGAAAAAGGGCAAACTGAGGAAACCAGCTGTCTCTGTCAGCAGCTGCAGGAAGGGGAATAGAAGGTGTGCAGTTGTAATGTACTAACTCTTTTTCTCAAACAGGAGGCAGTGTAGTCTGCTACAAACTGCTCCAGAGCAAGAACCAGGATGGTGTATTTTTTTCCCAGCTTCAAAGCTCCCTGATAAGCGGCTTTCTACAAAGAGCTTGTCTTACTTTTAGAGAGTTCTGGGTGAAAAGCAGTAGGGAAGAGCTGTGCAAAATAAGCAGTAATATTTAGGTTGTGTTGTACAATGTAACATTCATTATTTCAAGAAGAAACTGTAAAGAGGACTTTTATCTAGGAAGCTCTCAATGACCATTACTGAACTTTTTCCCTGCTTTGTAGCCTTCAAAGAGGAAAAAATGCTCTTCCATGCTACTGAGCCCAGAAATAGCTCTTGAGAACAATATGAGTTGAAACCCAAATGAGTCCAGTACAACCTAAACTGTGAAACTTCACGGAGAACTTCATTGGACCATGAACACTTCTAGAGAAGCTCTTAAGCAGTCCCACAGAGCAGCTTATACCACATGATATGAACAAATACAAGACCAATTCCTAATGAAGTTGGAATTCCATGTGTGAGGAGCTTAACACAGACAAAGAAATAAATTAATCTCTCTTCTACAGAGGAGGCATTTTTTCATGGAGCATTTAACCAGAGTCTGGTCAGGAGTAAAGCCAAACCAGTTTTTTCCATTTGCATAGATCAGTTTTGGAGCATGATTTTACTCTGTAAAATCTGTTCAAAAATTATCAGTAACATTTCTTCTCACTTTTGAAGACTAATTCTCTTTTTTGTGCTTTTGTGCCTTATTTTCTGAAATTTCCTGGAAAGAGTTTTGTGGAATGTGAGGTCATTTCTTCATTTCTCCCATGGGACAGACACACACACGTGCACACACAAATAATAGTAAAAAAATATGTGATGTGTATCTCCTGTGGAAACAAACACGCTGCTCCCAGTGTGTACTTTCATGTGTGCACGTAAAGGAAATTGACCTCAGTAGACAAAACTGTGTTCCTAACAAAAAGTAGAGAGGACTTGGGAGGGCTTCCTCTCCTCCGTGGTGGCGAGGACAGAACAGAGGGAGCAGCCCCGGCATCCAGGAGGTCCGCGCTGGTTACCCATTAATCCCTTTCAATGCATTTTTCCCTTTCCCTGCAGTAAAAGTCCTGGGGCACACCAGAGAGCCAAGTTGTTTCATCTGTCTCAGGCGAGCCCAAATCTGGACACTGTGCCACTCAGGTGCCCCAGTGACCGGGGAGAGGGGCGTGGGGCGGCTGCTGACTGCCCTTGTATTTGTTTTGTTACATCAGCAATACTGGACTTCCATGCTCTGTCTTTCTGCGGGCTAGTTTTCGCTGTGCCTTCAGCCTTCTCCCTCCTCCTCCCCCAGCTCCCTGCTCTCCGCCCGCAGCGCGCCCCTCCTCCCTCGCTGCCTCCCCTCCCTCTCCCCTCCTCTCGCACAGTCAGAGGCTTGAAAACTTGTTAAAAGCTCTCCCAGTGTTCCAAGTTAGAAAAAACTTTTACGAGGTATCAGCACTTTTCTTTCATTAGTGGGGAAGGAAGGATGAAAAATACAAAACAGGAGTAGACTTTTAAAGTTTAAATAGATAGCTCTGAGTGCCTGAACGTGCTCTTCCATTTTACTTTAACCATCCAAAGAAGTACTCTGATCCAGTTTTACTGCTGCTCAGCAAGGGTAAGTTGAAAGTTTTCCTTTTTCATCTTTTTGTGTATCACTTTTTTTTTTTTTTTCCGAAACCACTTCTTTTCTTCATCTTCCCCCTCCTCCCCCCCAAGAATTCTGTGTTATTGCGCTCATGGTTGAACTTGTTTTAAAAAAACACATCTCTTAGCAGCGTAGATTCTCTTAAAGTGCTAAGCAAAGTTCCATCTCGGAGGAATCCTTTACTTACTTTCGTCATATTTCTATACATTTCTAGAAATGCTACACTTTTACAACTTATAACCTTTTTCAAGCGAAGGAGGAACTGCGGCGAAGTTGTGAATGCCGGGCTGAGTTGCAGACTTGTTGCTAGTGCTTGGGTGCGATCGTTCCCCTGCACTGCTCTCGGGGTAACTCAGCTCCTTTAAAGAAAAAAACGGAGGTGCGCTTCAGTCTCCACTGTTTTAACGAAATTGGACCAGAAGTTAGTAACAGAGAGACCTTGCCCGGAGTGCGTCCAATTCCTTCCCCACACATTCTGCTTTCATATGGAAATCCTGATTGATGCCTGATAGCTTGAGCAGAGCAAGGTTCTTAATTAGGTGCTTTGTTAAATGCTTCAGCTACTGAAGTGGTGACTTTCACGTGGTCTTCCTGATAAATTTTTTCCCCTTTTCTTTTAAAATAGATGTGATAAAATCCAGACATGCATTGCAGATTTTTAACCTGGTTTGTATATAGTTACTCTGTTTTAGCAACCTCTGTGAGGGATTTTAGAGAAGGAATGTGGAATATCATGATATGCCTTACCACGTTGGCAATGTCTGTGAAAGTCCTGGGTAGATATAAATGAAAGTTGTCTAGGAAGGACTGTGCAAGAATACACACAATATGTGCCATAATCTCTAGATTACCTTGAAGACTTTGATGACCAAAATGCAGAGGAATAAATGCTTGAGTAACATCTTTTGGAGAAATAAAAAGCTTTTTATGTTGCGAGACTTGTAGTGATTCCTTATAGCAATTGTTGCCTACTGCTTGCCAGTAGTTAAAAAGCAACAAGAGGAAGCAGAAAAAGCCTTCAGCTGAAAGACAGATGAAGCACAGAGTCTGTCTTATCAAGTAACACATGAACAAGAATATTGTGTGCTTATATGTGTCCTCATATTTTGCCTTGAGATATCCGGCGAGACTCACAAAGCAGCGTATTTCATCCAAGGCATTCCTTTTCTTTTTGTATGTGACATTTGTGATGAAAACTCCTGGTAATGGAGGCAAAAATGGGCTATGGACACCTTTTGCCTGACGTCCCAGAGTGTGCATGTGTGTGTGTTTGCGCGCATAGGGAGCGAGTTAGAGGACTTGCGTGAAGCTTTCATCCTGCCATTTTTAACATCTGGACAGCACACTATGCTGCAGAATTTAAGCCTTTAGTCTCTGGGATGTTTACTGAAGTGTTTCCTTCAGAAACTTCAAAGCCAAACACTGGCGCTGACCCACAATACCTAACAAGCATACAAATGGGAGGAAGGCAAGCAGCAGACTCACTTCAGGAGAGGGAAGAGAGGGATGGACACAAGGGATTTGATTTGCAACATAAAGCTGAATGCTTATACACACAGGAATGCAGATGGATTCAACACTGTAAATTTATCTCAAGCTATCTCTCATATTATGCAAGCCCAAAAGATTAATTTTATTTGTCTCTTCAATGAACCAAGGCCAAGGATTCCTGTGGGCACAGGGAAGGTTAGAGGACATTGAGCAATGCATCTGTTTCATTAGATGCGTTGCTCTCTCTCCCCTAGTCACTAGTATCTCCTCCCCATCTTACCCACTGAATTTGTCTTGCATGGAGGCACCTGGGCTGTTGTTTATGCCATGTATGTTTTAGACATCCAGATTTCAAAATCCTCAAGCAGGAGCATGAGAGGGCCCAAGGCCCCCTCAGGGAATTCAGCTTTCTTTCCCTTAATTCCAAAGTGAGTCAGGAAAAGGATGAATCTGGGCATTAACACAGAAGGTAAACCTGAATTGTACAACTAGAGAATGTCTAAGAAAGTGCTTAAAGTTGCTTTTGCAAATATGATTTGAAGTTCAGCTAGGTGGGGAGGGTACAACATGGGAGAGGCAGAGGCTGTGGGGTAGATCCACTAGTGACTGACCACCAGCAATACTGGCAGACAAAGAAAAAAATCACAGTTGTGATACTACATTGTAGTTACTACAACCATTTAATGTGTAGTCTTTGTCCGGTGGATGAAATGAACTCAAGTTGATCTGCAGTACTACATATGAACCACACTTTCCCAGAGGAATGTTTAGAAGACATTCTCTTATTTTTGCAAGATTACAGAAAACTAGCTTTCCCTCCTCCAAATTGTCCAAACCCCAGGGGTTGTACATCTCAGCTGCTTTCTTTACAATGCATGTTACTTTTGGGAAATGCTCAAGCTGATTGATGTTCAGGGTCCAGAACCTTCTCCCATGTCCATGTGTGTGTGTAAGCACAAATAAAAAGGCAGAAGGGGTTGGAAAACCAAAACTTTGGCCTGTTTTCCAATTGCTTCAGCTGCATGACCCCATTTTAAAACCCACTCTAACCCTTACTGCTCTTCCATCCGCTAGCATGTGACCTTCTAACACTGTAGTCAGACCTGGGCACATTACCACAGCACTGAGTTTGCATTATTCTTTTTAGAAAATATGAACCAGATGACATGATGAATGCCGTCCATAAAAAACAGTTCTAGAATTTCTTAATTGTGGCCTACAAATCAAATGTCTTATATATTTGGTCATCCTAAACCCATGCGATGAATGCTGTCAGATCTCCTGCTGCTCTATGGGTTTTTTTTTCCTATCTTTACCCACACACAGTAGGACCTGGAAGAAATCCATCTTTTAAAGACTGCTATATGTTAATGCTAGGCCAGCATTAGTCTGCCTCAGAAGAAGGTTATGATCCTGTAAAGTATTAATCACCAGGAACTCATGAAGCACACGTACTCATCATCAGCCATATCCTTAAATTCCTAAAGTAGTGAAATCATATCAATTGAACAGGCCAGCCTGTGTCATTCAGTGGACTCACTTAAGGTGTTTGGAAGTGTTAAAAGAAGTTTTAGTCCAGAATGTTGAAGAACTATTTTTAAAGATTCTGCCAACCATTAGAAACTACTTACAAAGCTAGAATACTTAAAATACCCGTTTGATACAAACCCTCTTTCTATACCTGATAAACAGATTTGTAATCAGTTAATAAAACTGGTCTTTCAGTGCCCTGAAAGTAAACAAGTTAGATCTGATGAATGAATTTTCTCTACAACAAAGCAAAGTACTGTGTTTCATAACACAGTGGAATCCACTTAAGAAAAGGAATAATATATTTGTGCCACCACAAGGTTATCTGATTAAGAGTACAACGTTTTGAATTGATGTGGGTTTTTTTATCACTGGCAAAGGCTAGCATGTAACTGATCTCTCTTTAAAAAAGTTGCTTTTCAAAACTATGTATGAGTAATTCAAGCATGGAATGTTTCCTCCTGGAGTTTATATTGCCAGAGGACACAGATGAAACTTAGCAATTTTGCATGCTGAAGCAAATTAAAAAATAGGTAGTTAATTCTCCAACTATTGCAGGTGTGGGATTAAGTAGGTCAAAACTGAAGTAAATCACATTGCATTAATGAACAAGAAAGGGGTGTAATTAGAAAACAAACAACACATAACTGCCTAGAAATAACACATCCTCTGTTTTCTTAATCAGGCTTTCAATCTGAAATAACATTTAGACAGTAAAAACATTGAGTCTGAGGAAAGTCTGTTAACCCAGTAGTTTAAAATCATTGGAAAGCTGACTAATTAAATCAAGAAGCTGTTACTTGAAAAAGACTCCTTCTGTCCACTTCAATTCTAGGACACAGAGCAAATAGCTTGCCTTTAAAACAGACTTCACGTGTTGTATAGTTACAGGCTGTTCTCTATTTTAACGATCCCAGCCTGAGGAGAACGTGGTCACATTTCGTTTCAGCCTTTCCAGAGATCTCTGCACTCCTCTGCCTCACTCCTGAGTGCCACCACAGCCCAAAAAGACAAACTCACTTTTCCTGGAAAAGATGAAAGCTGATGGCTGAGGGAATGTGTCAGAGATAAATATGCTGTGCATACTCCTCCCAGTGGAGGCTTCCAGATTTAAAAGTCTGAAGCAGGCCTGATCCTTTGATGGGGCTTCATTCATGAGAAGAGCTAATTATATGAGGAAAGGTCAGCAGGCTGCTGGTTGGTGAACTTCAGAGCCAGCTGACTAGGCAAATGGAGGAAACGGCCCCGGGATATTTTTCAGGGGTTCAAAGATAATTGGCATCTCAAAGTTTTTTTAGACACTTGTCTCCCATTACTCTCTCAGACTCTTTCTGATGGCAGGAATGGTGTGTTTTTATTTGGCATTTATTGTTATGTTTGAGTTTGCCAGATTTACAATCTTGTGTTTCCAGTGACTCACTGCTTCTTGAAGGCAAGTCTCCTTGGTGCTAAAATTTCCTATTTTATGAATTATCCAAAAAGTGGTTTTTTTCTATAAATGATGTTCACTAGGGAATATATCCATGATGCAGTGGGGAGGAAATAATTTGGACATTATTAAAACTGTTAATACCAGGAAGGGATTACTCAGCATGCACGGAACAAATATCTATGCCCAGCAGCATCCACTTTAAAGGGGAAACTTTTTGATTGTTTTTCCTGTTAAATTCCTGATTTCACATGCTTTTTCAAAGGCCAAGTTAAAATGTAAGTTTTTATGCATAAGATTGCTATTCTCTAGTTGATAAAAATCTACAGTGAAATTTATTCTTCCCAGGAATCTAGAACATCAAGCAAACAATTTAATTTCTGTCATCCTGTGTATTTCCAGATATCCCAAGAACCTGCCTGTGTCCCAGAAATACACACTTCAAAACTCAAGTCGGGAGACAGTTTGAACTTGCAGTTTTCAACACTTAGAATGCAAACTGCAAGCCAGGAGTTGCCTTAAAAACAGAAAGAGCTCATTTACCTATTTTTTTTCCTTGCTGAATCTTTTTTCCTTTCAAAACAAAGAAGGAATTTAAATACAAAAAGGTGCAAACACAAATCTGAAACTACAATGAATTAAGCAAATCACAGATAAACAGGAAAACCAGTTCTTCCAATATGGTTACATTATCTTAGTTATGTTTCATGTATTTACTATTTTTGGTTCCTTCATAAAAATATAGGTGAAGAATGCTAACTTTGATTTGCAAATAATAATGTACAAGTTGTATTTAGAAAGCAGGTTTTTTTCTGAAGTTGAGTAGAATATAAACTTGGCGTCATCAGGAACTATACTCTTAAATGTATTACACACTATGTAGCAATAGGCAAGAGTCCAGTTTAATGCTGGTGTAGTAAAAACAGCAAGCATTTTGCAGTGATAGAATTTTAGGTATCTGACCCTAACGTTAACTTAATGTAATCTTTTGTATTTATGTTATCCCATAGTTTGCTTTTCTAGTATCTGAAGACTGAGCATAGAAATTACAGGGAACAATCAATACACACTGAAATTGAGAAATCTTTCATATATTCATAGAATATTTAGGCAGTGCCACTGCTTAGTTGCACACCCTGCTTCAGCAGTGTGTCACAGCTGTTTTCCACCTGAGGCAGGTGTAGGTCATTGAACTGAGGCTGCCACCAAGGAAGCTGAGCCAACCACAATGGTCACTGAGGGTTGTCATGGGCTTCTTGAAAACTGGAATGAAATTAGGAACCTCTGTTTTCATTGTGCTCTGAGACATTACATGGTACTTTCTCTTTTCAGTTTCCCTGACTTCCAACTCCACCTTCAGACTAAAACTCTGTTTTCTCTTCAAATTGTGTAAGACACATGAATTACAACAAAGCTGACAACACTCCTCTATTAGCATTGATCTGTGGTATCAGAGGTATTCAAGCTCTGCCTTAACTCCTACCTTTTTTTCTTTGTGTCCTTGTTTAGCCAGCATCCTGTGAAGATGGGTGATTGGAGTGCCTTAGGAAAACTTCTTGACAAAGTTCAAGCCTATTCTACTGCAGGAGGGAAAGTGTGGCTGTCTGTCCTCTTCATTTTCCGAATCTTGCTATTAGGGACAGCAGTCGAATCTGCTTGGGGAGATGAACAGTCTGCTTTCCGGTGTAACACTCAACAGCCTGGTTGTGAGAACGTCTGCTATGACAAGTCCTTCCCCATCTCCCATGTACGCTTTTGGGTTCTGCAGATCATATTTGTGTCTGTACCTACCCTTTTGTACCTGGCACATGTGTTCTACGTAATGAGGAAAGAAGAGAAGCTGAACAAAAGAGAAGAAGAGCTCAAGGTGGTTGCAAATGACGGCGTGAATGTGGATATGCACCTCAAGCAAATAGAAATTAAGAAATTCAAGTACGGGATTGAAGAGCATGGCAAAGTGAAGATGCGTGGGGGACTGCTCCGTACTTACATCATCAGCATCCTGTTTAAATCTGTCTTTGAGGTGGCTTTCTTGCTGATACAGTGGTACATTTATGGGTTTAGTCTGAATGCCATCTACACCTGTGAGCGAGATCCGTGCCCACACAGAGTGGACTGTTTCCTCTCCCGTCCAACTGAGAAAACCATCTTCATCCTCTTCATGCTGGTGGTGTCCTTGGTGTCTCTTGCCTTGAACATCATTGAGCTTTTCTACGTGTTCTTCAAGGGTGTCAAGGATCGTGTGAAAGGGAAAACCGATCCCTACTCCCACAGTGGTGCCATGAGCCCTTCCAAGGACTGTGGCTCCCCCAAATATGCTTATTACAATGGCTGCTCCTCACCGACCGCCCCCTTGTCTCCCATGTCTCCCCCAGGGTACAAGCTTGTCACTGGAGACAGGAACAATTCCTCCTGTCGTAACTACAATAAGCAAGCCAGCGAGCAAAATTGGGCCAACTACAGCGCAGAGCAGAACAGAATGGGGCAGGCTGGCAGCACCATCTCCAACTCGCATGCCCAGCCCTTCGACTTCTCTGATGAGCACCAGAACACTAAAAAATTGGCGTCGGGACACGAGCTGCAGCCCCTCACCATTGTGGACCAGAGGCCTCCCAGCAGAGCCAGCAGCCGAGCCAGCAGCAGGCCTCGACCTGACGACCTGGAGATCTAAGCTTCTTGCTGCAGTACTCGCTCAACTATGAAACGACGGGCATTGGAAGATGCCGTCAGTGCTGATCTTGTTCCAGCGGAGGTGGTACTTAACAGTCTCAAGCAGGAGATTTTAACAATCATAAAGAAACAAACAAGCAAACAAACTTTTGAAATAATTGCTGTTTTCTGGGGGGATGTGGGATTGGTGTGGGGTGGTACATTACACATTGGTATTTAATGTAGCTGGTTTAAAGAATTCAAATACTAAAAAAAAAAAAAAAAGAAAAAGATAGGTAGTACTAAGGTAAGGGGCTGTTTTTCTAGAAAGGCTGTAAATATCTGAGTGTATGTGTATGTGTGTACTATCATGTTTGTTCCTAAAGAATCTTCTGTAACACTAAAACCTAATAATAACTGAACTCGCATTTGTCAGGGTGAAGTGCTACCTGAAGATGAAAACATTTTTCCTATTCAATATGCAAAAAAGTCCAGGATTGCCTCTGATCATTTCCCTGTCAAGAACATTCCATTCTTAGAAAGTGCACTTTGAAGGTAAACTTTCCTACAGGGTCCTCCAGGTTGTCAAAAAGATCCTGTGAGGACAATCTACAGCCTTTGAGTTGTTCAGTTCAAATTTCAGTCATGGCCCACCAAGAAATACTTTGGTCACCTGCTCTTCCAGCCCTTCATGCAGGTATATTTTGTGATGTGTGTAAATGGGATGGCTCCATGCTTGTGGAACCGGCAATGACACGGTCTTGCCCACAGTGATACTTGTGTCCTGCTGCTCACGTGCAGCCTAATTAGCATTCTGTAAAATACAGTTTGCTGCCTCTTGCAGATTAAAGCATCAAGACAAGCAAGCAACTGCCTTTAATGAATTTTATCACACCTTTATGTATATTAAGGGAGTGCATATGTGTGTGGATGTGGAGGTAAAGGTATACACAAAACACCCTTGGAAACATAGGCTGAGAAATAAACGCACACAAGTTACTTGCAGTTGACACTTTCTCATGGATATTGTGAAAATGTGGGCCACTATGGTGTTTACATTCTGTGGTTCCTTCAATGCAAGTGAAGCACATGTCATTATATTTTTTTAATTCTATAGAATGTTTTCCATGCATCCTGAGTGGATGCTCTTTTAAAAATAAAAAATCAAAAGGGCTTAATCCTGGATGTCTTGCTCTGGAAAATCTCTTTTAAGTGTTTGGGAGTTTTGCCTGAACGAAGTCTACAGGATCAAGCCCAAGATGTAGCGAACCATGTTCTTGCTGGCATGAATGATTTTATTTTGTAGAAGTTAGGGGTGGAAAAGACCCATTAGGTCATCTAGCCAATCTCCCTGATAGGTAATAATGATGCTTGAATGATAGAAGATGTAGTACTGTAAGCAAGCTTTAGTGTTTTATGTGAGAAACTTAGAAGAAGTGCTTTGTGCTGGATTAATAATAAAATATGCCTACATGGCTTTTGCAGTAACTGGTATTTTTCTTGTTCTAAATATTCACATTTACTGAACTGTAATGTCCACTCTGAATTTGACAGTTAGGTCTTTCTAGATGGCTCTAGCAACTTTAGTGTTTACACTTAGATTTTGTTTGAAATGCAAATGAAGTTGGAAGGATTTTTAAGGAGTACAATTCTAGCTAATTTATTTGAAATTTATGCTAAAGAAATCTACCAGTTTCTTCAAATGCATAGCCTCTTAGCTGAACACAGATTGACCAAGGAAATACATAGCTTGGTTTCATTTTGCAGCAACACAGATAAATTCTTTCATTTAATACATTATATTAATTTGTTTGACATTCCATGTTAAACTACTGTTGTGTTCAACTTCATTGCATGTATGCAACCATAGTTTGTCAGATCATGTTGTCTGGAGAACATTAGTCAATAAAGTTTTAATTTAGTATAAATACATTTTCTAATTGTCTTTTACTTTTTCATATCTCCATATATCTTTTGTTTCAGTAGTATGATCCAAACTTGTTCCTCCCTTGTTCATTTTTCCCCAGTCACCCTGCATTTCAGCAGCATCCATGATTTAATCCATCTGGATTTACTTTGAACTGAAATTTCACAGGACCAGATTCAGATACCCTCACAACACTGGAAAAAGAAGCATTGTTTGTGCCACTCTAGGAACAAAGTCATGGTCAACATGAACTACTGTAATTCAAATCTTGCTGTGAGTCTCAGAAAACATACATTCATTTACGAACTCTTATAAAAAGGATAGCAGTAAAATACTGTCACATAATTTTTTAAGCAACTTTTAATACAGCTTAGATTCAACATTATGTAATCATTGGCTCTAGTTTACATTTCCCTATGTAAACAGATTGCTTGAGTGACAATCAGTTTCAGTTTCTGGAATTAAAGCCTCATTCCTTTAGAGTCAGTGGGAGAAAGGTAGTGATTTTGATAAGGCTGGGATGTCACATATTGTCTCCTGCTTCATCCTGTATGTCCCTGTCACTGATAAAATCAAACAGTGCTTGCCTTTCCAGCATTGGACTCCAAAGGTGAGATGGTTCAACTTCTTTTTTTTATTTGAAAAATCGAAATGTAATGGTCATGTGATTATCATACAGCTTTCTACTTTCAAATTTGCTTGTTATTTTAAGTCCAAATTCTTCCCCTTCCTATTAGTAAAGAAGGGGAAAAATAAGCAGGGCAGTGGTAGTGGATTCACAGCTCTGAGAAATGCTACACGATCACCAGCACAAGGAATGACTCCTTGAAGTTTTCCTTAAATAATAACAGTGAGTCATATTTAAGCTGGCTTGTCCTAGTTTGTCTGTACAAACGGAAGGGCATTCCAAGCATTTTGTGAGGATCATGCCCTAGGAGAGGTGGATACTGAAGCATTCAGAGAAGGGCCCACCCTGAGACAAAATGTAGTGTTTCCTAGACAGGCTGATTGTCAGTATGTCCCAGGGGGCATCTTGGACAACTGAAATAATTTAATGCTTCAGTGCAAAACTCTTTGAGTGATTTTTTTGGTGGCAATGCATGTGTGTGCTTGTGTAGGGTAAAGACATTCCATGAGCCATTTCTCTAGCCTAGATTTATTTCTGTGGAGTGTTTTTCTTACCCACTTTAAAGTCATTATAGTGACATATTTTTGTGTGCCATTCGTCCAGTTCTTTATGCGCTTTCTCCCAATGCATCTCTGCAGCAGCAGTTGCATCAACTGTAGACGACAAAAAATAATGCTAGTGCACACTTCTCAGCCTCTGTAGAAGGGTATGTTGGATATTATATTCAAACTGGAAAAGATGCAAAAATACACATCTCTGAAGGTAATTAAAACAATAGCACCAAACTCATAATCCTGTTAAGTATTTAAAATTTGTGTTTATGTTTTGTTTAGCAGTATTTTACCAAAAGCCAAATCATCCTAGGGCCTCCTCTCTACCAATAATTTGAAATGTTTTTAAAGAGTAAAGTTAGAAGGACAAGTTACAGACAGCCTAAAATCTATGTGCATATCATGTAATTTCAAGATGTTTTAAATACAGTGAACACACACTGAAGGTTACTTTCAAATTTAGAAATTAAATTTCCATATTTAAAGTGGAAACTACAATAATAGTTTGAGAACAGGAACAAACTATGTGAGTGTACCTGCCACACCCACTAAAATCCAACATTTTTAAACAATGTGCATCTTCCACATCTGTCTGCAGTTCTG
Organism: Platyrinchus mystaceus; assembly: GCA_035041135.1. NCBI lineage: Eukaryota > Metazoa > Chordata > Aves > Passeriformes > Tyrannidae > Platyrinchus > Platyrinchus mystaceus. The sequence goes on along the minus strand of JAWWLV010000121.1, from coordinate 63,832,769 downwards.
CTGTGCTACTCAGCATCACTGGCTAAACTGCACACTACCAATTGTGCTGGCCTTTCCCTTGAACTTTCTCTGCAGCTCGTTATTGATTAAATGAGAGAAAAAAAAAAAGGAGTGATATAAAGGGTAGAGTTTTTCAAGTCAGGTGTGAGAGTTGATCCAGATCTGAAATTACTTTGACTGGTTAATTCAGCATTCTGGTTATGTCAGATCAAAACCTTCTCCAGTTTTAGTGGTGGCTGTTTCTACCCCATCGAGTCAGAACTGCTTTTAATTCTTCTTGTAATTCCTCCATGATTACTGCTGCTCCCTTTTCAAGAATTTAAACAACACACGGCAGAAAACAAGATTTACCTTCCTCCTGTAGGACTTTTTCTCTCTCTTTACTCCTAATCCAAACCCTGAGCCTTTTACTGAGCTCACAAACCATCCTTGAGATACATTTTTTAATGCAGTATGTTATTCAAATAGTCAGACTTATCACAATCTCCTTGAAGACGTATTCCTTTTCTTCTCCTGCTATTCACTCCCGTCCTTTGCAGTTAGATCTGCCAGAGGACTCAGAGGATAGAGTTGAGTTGCATGGTCCTTGAGGATTTCTCTGGCAAAAAAAGGAATCCTTTGATGGTACAGAGCTACTCCTTACATTACTTTCATTTCTACTGTTGACATAGGTCAGAAGCGTAAGTCATGTCTGAGAAATCACTACCTAGATGTATTATCTGACTCGGTTCCATGGGACTATCTGAGGGTCCTCCCTTTTGTTCTAGCTTATTCTAGCATAATGGCTTCAGAAACATAGGGCTGTAAAATCAGCTCTGCAAAGAGATGACTGCCTTTCCCTCACTTAAATCATGTGCTTTTGAACGTGCCCAAGGACATATTCACACCCAGATTCTGTCAGTCCTGGAAAGTGTGTCAGATGTAAATTACATGATGCTAGCACATCACTAGATTGAAACAGGAAGAGCTTATTGGTTCCTGTTCTTATTTAAAAGGCATTTTGATAGACCAAAAAAAAATGCTTGTCTTAAATACTTCCTAAACTGCAGCACTACCAGGAGACCCTAAAAAGCAATACAGACACTGTGCAGGTATACATGTTAAGCATTATCAATGGGTACTATGACTATAAACAGTTTAAATATATGCAGCTGCTCAGTAATCTGGTGAAACCAACTGCCTCCAAAATGGCTGCCCTCACTCTTTTCTCATGGTAGCCAAAATGCTGCATCTGGTTTACTGGCTTGCTGGCATTTGCAATGCAGAAGCACCTTGGACAAAGACAGACATGTTTTTACAGTGATCGTTTATGCATTGACTCCTTTTAAGTGCTGAAGAAGCTTACTGCTAGGAGCTAGAGGCAGAGAGTCTGGGACAGGCTGTACTGGCTTCGTAATACACTGTCAAGGGACTCAGCCAGTCAAAAGTAATGGTTTTCTGTTGATTGTGGACTCTGCCATCACTTAAAAAGACGTGGTCTCTGCTGCTGTGTTGAGGAAATTTGCATAACAAAATGAGAAATGTAAGTTTAGACCAGTATAAAAGGGAAAATGTTCAGACATTTAAATTGCTCCTTGAAACAAGCATAGACCACAATTGCATGCTTCCCATTAGAACTGACAGAAAATGGTCACGAGTTCCAGGATTTCAGTCATTTAAATCAATGTAAAAATTCCTCTTAACTTCAAACATAAACAGATTTTATCCAGAAAGATATATTATGACATCTAATTTTCATTAATATAGCTGCAAAGGGAAAGCTGATGAGTATAAGCTACTAAGCTACTAATACTTAAATATGTGTAATCATACTATTTCCTCACACTTTCTTTTTATGGTAACTCAGCGCAGAGGCAAATTTATGAAAAGTAGTCTAAAGATTTGGGGCTTTTTTACAAAGACATCATGTAAATGTATTTCATTACATTTACCAAGTTCATGTCAAATTTACTCAGGACTACATAAAGGAGTGTGGGGCACTCTATAACATGCATCTAACTCTGCTGGCTTAGGCAGCTCAGGAGTAAAATCTTCACTTTGCCTCTCCTCATCCTTTTTAGAAAGTTTTCCATATCCCAAACACCTGAGCAGTTTTTCTGTGAGATTTGCTTGGGTAGGAGTCTTTGTATCCTGTTCCTCCTCTTTCTTTTTCCATCTATAGTATAAGTTCTATAGGGGAAATGCAATCACAATTGATAGCAAAACATTGAAATCATGGAATATGTAGTAGTTCTCTTTTACACGTCTGCAACTAACTGAATAGGAGAACAGCATGGAAAATATTTCAAGGCATTAGAAAAACCTCTGGATACTTTAGCATCTTAAAACCATTGGTCCTTGCTGAAACAGGCTTTTTCAGTCTCAGCTTCTGCTGAGTCACAGAGTTTGTTGTCTTTGAAGGTTGAAGTAGCTTGGCTCAAAATTAAAGTTGTTCTGGAAAAGTTAAAACCTTTCCTAATGACCATATTTGCATGCTACTCTCAGTGGTATTTACATATAATAGGACACCCTCCACAAGGAGGCCTCTTCAAAACACAGGCTCTGCTTACACTTTGAATTTCCCTATTCAAAAGGGAATATTCAAAATTATCTATGCATCACTACTTCAAAGTGTTTCACTGGGAGTACTCTGCCATATATTTGGGAGACTCATCGTAGTTGTTTGAAAGCTGAATATATAGACAACTGTAAGATTGCCACCTGGGTTTTGTGTGTGGAGGCAAAGAAGTATTACTCAGGCAAGAATCCTACCTGGTCTGACCTGGCATACTTCTGTTCAGGACAAGGAGTTTCTGCTGAGTGTTGTGAGATGAAAACCCTTCTGTAAGCTTTATTTGGTTCTTTATTTAGTTCAAGTCCTTGTAGTTTTATTTCAGGAGCACATAGATGATCCAACTGTGAATTCATGAGTCTATGTAACTTGCTGAGGTCTAGGGTAATCTCTGAGGAGATCTCTGTCTCCATTTTGTTTGTCCCAGCTCTGTGGACTTTGGATGGACTATAGTGCTCAATCCCTCAGTGGTAGGGTAAATGCTCAATCAGCAATGGCAAAGGGTGTGTGAGTAGAGAAAGTGGGTCTGGATTGTTTCCTGTAGGATTTCCTATAGAATTGAGGAAAACTAGTCAATTGTCCTGAAAAGTCAAAGTGTGAAGGGTTTTCTGCATTCTGACAGAGGCTTCAGCTGTGAGAAGTAATATCCTATTAATCTTTGTCTTCTTTACTCGTCCCTTGAAGCCCTCTTCTCTCACCACTCACTTCTTTTCTGCATATCACTTATGCTACAGGTATTTAATGTTTTATACTGAAAAATTTTCCGTACAATGATTTTTTTCTTTGTGTCATGTGCTAAGGACTACTCAAATATCTTCGAATATCCTGCTCCATTAAATATCTGTTAGTGAACAAGTTGGTGTTTCTCCTATTTCATTAATTTAGAATGAGTGCAAATTACTACAAGTTTTGGCTGACAGTTTAGGAGATAATTTTGTATCTCAACTCATAGGAGTCCACCTTTGGTTCAATCACTTTCCTTTTCATAGTATTTCATAATTAAGGAAGACATCAGAGGAACTCAGAATGGGAGTTATCTACCTTAACCAGATGCAGCGAAAGTGCGAGAACAGGGAGTTTGTCCAAATCTTCCTCCCACCTTAGTCCCAAAGGGACTCAAAGCTCGGCTTCCACTAATGATTATGTTTGCTATATAAATAATAATAATACCGGGAGTTGCACTGATGCAGTGCTTTTCGTCTTCAAAGTACTTTGAGTACCCTATATAATTAGTTTGCTATGGAGTCACCACCTATGATACTGCATGAACTCCAGTACTACCCACGGTGGGAGTCAAAAAGGGATTCTGAACAGCCACGGAGATTACACACAACCTCCATATCACTACAAGATGAAATTGAAAATGCTGAACAAGGGTATTTTAGTACTTCACAGAGGAGGAGCATCAACAAGTAGCAGGAAGCCAGTCTCCCTTAGATAAGGAAACAGGAAAGTTTTCTTTGCTGGTAATCTGCTACTTCAGATCTCTAAACACATTCTAAACACATTTTACCTTGAACTACGTCTCAGTCAAGCTGGCAGAAGATCACAGGTAGATTATCTCATGGCATGGAGTCTTCATGCAATCAGAATACATACATCTTTTTTTTTTAATTAAAAACCCTTAAATTTGATGAAGCCAGAACATATGCAGACATAGTAAGTATAAAAATAAATAGATTTTTGCAAACTTTAGTAAGAGTTCAGGGGAACAACTTATTCAGAGTACACCATTGGCAATTGACAGTCCAGCTGAGCACAATTTAAAGATAATCGTGTTTTCCAATTATTTCCAGTGAGCTTACAACAGGTTCTTGTGAATGTTCAGGAGTTTGCTCTTTAAATCAGCTTGGCATTTGTTGAAGATTATCATCCCAACATAAATTGGTAAAATAGTCTTTTCAAAACTACACCATTAAGAAAAGAGAAGAAAAAAAAGGGCAGTAACAGCCCATTCAGTTTAGTGAATATGAGAATGCAGAGGAACAGAGCATTTGTGGATGAAAAAAAACTTGGAGTATTTCTGAACATTACTAATTTCAGTCTGCCTTAGACTTGTACACTGACTAGCATGTATTTCCTCAGCACAAAGCCTAATGTATTTTATTTGCCCTTTCCAAATAAATTTTTCTCATGGAAATTTCATAGGACAAATAGATACCTTTTATACCATAGTATATTTTAATGGTCATCTGAAGAATAATCTTGAGACTAGATTTCTAAAGTTGTGGTCAGGCAAAAGCAACTCTACTTCCCATGCAGTTAATGGACACCTGCACTCACATGCCTTGATCTTTGCTCCACTTTAAGATCAGTGTTTCTTTTTTAAAAATTGGTGTTCTTCCCTGTTATATTTAAATATCACACAAAACCATAAACGTAACCATATGTCAGAATGAGTTTTTTACTGATGAATGATGGTTTGAACACAGTCTCTTTGCTTTTATTTTTACTTCTTATTCCATTTGCTTTAGGTGAAATGTACTTTCTCTGAGTGTTAGATTCAGCATATTTTTAGCTACTCCTGGACTATTTAGGGAAAAATCAGCACGTGATCTCAGGAGTATGAGGTACTTCCTAAATCTTCTTTTTCTCTCTCCTATGGTGCATCAGTACAGTTTCATCAGCTATACTACGACAACCACTTATCTACAAACAAGAAATAATAACAAGAAAATAAAAATAATAAACAAGAAAAGCAGCAAAGCAAAAAAAGGGCTGGGGAAGAGCAGCAAGATGAATCTTGGGCAGTCCTTCCAGATTTCAAGCAGCCACAGCTGTTTCAGTTCTCCAGTAAGACAAGTTAACCTTCCAAACCAGCTATTTTTACAGTGGGGGAGCTGCAGGTCTCATAGCAGGAGGAAGGAAAGGGAGTGACTAGGTACAGCTACATGAGAGGTGGTGTGGAAAAATAGTTGACAACCGGAAAACAGATGTTTCAAAAGGAAGAATTGCTCTAAAGTAGCTGTTCTGTGATCTTCCCATATGCAGTAATAAAGGAACTTTGCTTACAGTGTGGAAGGTGTTGGAGGTGAGAAAATCAGAGCTTAAGAATCTCCAGAAACTCATGGAGTTTCTCTGGGCCTGACAGCAAAGTCTTTTGAAACATATGATGAATGCATACCTCAGCAGACAAATGTGGTTTGCTTCACAGTTCTGCCAAGCAGGATACAGCCATGTTGAGGCACACTGTCCAGTTCAAAGGTATAAAGAGGAAACTTATTCGCCTTTTTTTTTTTCCCAGATTCAAACTTCTCATTTTCAAAGCCGTATGCACAGCAAATCTCATTCCTTGTTGAACCCCTGTTTGGCCCTGATTTTTTATTATTTATCTGACATTGCTTCCATTTTGGCCTCTATTCAGGGGTCAGGTATACTCTGCATGGCTGAGCATGGTGCAACTATCCAGAGGCACAGCCAGCCCTGGGACCTGGGGCAATATTTCCATATCCTAGTGACATTGTGACTGACTCAGTGTGTCCAGCAGAGAAGGTGATGTTACTAGGCAGGTCTGAGTGCCACACCAGTGTGGATGCCACGCTTCTGGAGCTGTCACACCCTGCTACGCTGAGTCACCAGGAGGCACTGGCTCAGCTGGTGCTGGCTCAAGGATGGGAAATCTCAGGGAAGAGCACCAGACTGCTGTGCACAGCAGACCTGCCCAGCATTTTCCTCCACACTGCTTCTTCTCTTAGCTTTTACTTATTCTCTTGGATCCCATCTGACTTCTGTGGCATCTCAGCTTGTTTTGCATTGCCCTGGGCCATAGTCAGACAAGCTTCTCAAACTGTGAGCTTTTCAGGCATTCCCCATCAAATGTAAAAAGACCATTGGCAAAAGCATGCAAACTGAGTAGTTGATGTGTTAATGGTTAGATGTTTTGGGCAAAGGAGGAGGATTTATTTTGCACCTTTTTAGAGCTGGAGTGTCAGAGAAATGATTGTTTTGGCACCTGTGTGCTCTTGGGCTCTTTAATAAATTTACAAATGAATGAAGTGGAAGTATCATGTAGCTTTCTGTAGGCAACATTCATCATGAATGTGCATATTTCTCATAGATTTTTTAATTCCTTTATTCACTCCTGAAAAACTTAGAATTGACACACATTTTCTAAAGCTTTTAGTAAAATTTCTTGTAGTGACTGATGTCACCCACGATATTTAATATCTGAACTGGGACGACTTGTCTGAGCCAATAGCAGTGACTGCAGGTCACTGGAAGAAGACTCAGGAAATCTCTAGTCTGTGACTGAATGACCTTGACTGCAGATTTCCTTTCTGAAAAATTTCAATTGTTCTCCCATCATTTGTCTGCCCTATATATATAAATTGTATGGTTTGGGCACAAGGAGATTACTAGTGTTATTCAGAACTAGGCTTAGACGTAAGGAGGGCTGAGACATAGGGAGGGCTTCACCTTGAGCTGTCCACCAGGTCCTCAGTGCAGGAAGACCTTGCCCACTGATCAGTCAGTTCCTGCAGAGATTTCATGTGTAAATCAGCATTCTAAAGCAAGTTCTAATCAGTAATAATTTAAACCAAATCTCCCTGTAACCTAGTGGCTCAGGAGCAGATGCATGAGTTGTTCTTTTCCCTTTGCAGTGCAGGTGAAAAAGGCGGCTGAGCACCTTTTTTGCCATCCCTGGTGACAGCACCATCCTTTGTCTGTCCAAAGCATATAGACAGAAATTCAACTACCAAAAAAAACCTGGTACATGTGATTACAATTCTTCAGGCCTTAAATTTTGTAGGAGCGAAAAGGAAAGTGCAATTCAGTGGAATTACAATTGACAATGTTAGCGAAAAAAGAAGCACACTCATTTGGAAAATCCTCCCCAGGTCTTTGTGGTAACTGTTGTCTGGAATAAGCTCTTCTGGCTGGATTCCAGGCTACTTTGAAGATTGCATGATGCACCGTGGCCAGGCCTCTTGTCTGTTCCCATGGTGCATCCTGGAAAACCCAAAATAAGCTGCACTAGAGGGACAATTCTTTCCCATTCATGAAAATTCACAAATGCTCAAAACCCAAACTGATCGTGGAACCCAATATGTAAAATGTCTTGCTCTTTTTTTTTTTTTTTCATTAAATGCCCTGATTAATTTACATGTCCTAGTCAAGAATGGTAACAGTTTCATGTTTAAGGCTGAAAGTAAGATGAAAGTGGTACAGGTGAAACAATTTGAGAGAAACTGTCTTTACCATCTGCATTCATGACATCTTTTGCTTACTGAGGTTTTACTGTGTCACAGACAAACAAAACTCAGCATCAAAAGCTACAAACAAAACTAAAAACGTAAAAACCTTTTTAATAGTCCTTCATTGTTAAACAGCTGCTTCACAGGTGGAGAAACATTGCATACAGTGGTTTTCATGCTGGGTGCCAGGCTTGCCACAGGTAGCTTGATGAGAATCTGGTATTTCCATGGAGCATCTGATTGAAGGGAAAGCAGGTGGTTGAAGTGCAAAGAGAAGGAAACAGGTCTAACTCCTGCTGGGAACTCCTGCTGCAGGGTGGGGAGACTCGGCGGTGATGCTTACGTGCCTGAAATCTCGCCAGCGTTGGTCGTCTGGCTGCTGCTGCACTTGATGAATTGGCTATCAGAATCCCTCCTGCACATACCTTTTCTTGACGCTTCAAGTTAGTGCTACCTCAGTCTATTTTTAACAGCTACATTTTCCATGATTAGATTTTAATGCTATTTATTTATTTAAACTAAACCAAACAATTCCACATAAGCTGAACATTCCAGTGAGCATCACGCTTGGCCACGCAGAGGAGTCTAAATCTAGTTTAAATTACATTCCTTGAATGGTAGAAAAAGCTGGTTCATGTGCCGAAGCTCAGTGATGAATAACGGAGTCATTCTTTCATAGATTGCAAAAACTTTATTAAGGAAAGACAAACAGGTTAAAGGTCTTTCAATGGCTGCACTGTCTATACATAGCAATTACCCCTTGCTTTTTCCCTCTCCTGCTCCTAGTTGAAGGTGTGGTACTTAATTTCATCATCTGTCATAATTGAGTCAGGTCCTCTATATTTTCACTGAAGTTATAGGGGATGAAAGGCTTGGGTTAATTAGACTCAGTGTTTCACTTGCTTAGTTTCTTGCAGATGTCCTCAGACAGTATGGAGGTCTCAGCTCCCTCCCTCCTGCATAGATAGCAAAGGCAGGTATGAAAATAAGGCATCTCTCAAAAGCATCTTTTCCTACAAAAAGGGATCATCTTCACAGATCTGTCGCATTGCTGTTTCCAAGTCTTTGTGTTAGACTTCCACGGCTTCCTGGTAGGAAGGGAGAGTGTGCTTCCCAGTTGCATACATGTTAATAAAATAAAACACTTGTGTTAAAATTAGCAGTGGGTGAACTGTTTCAGTTAAAACAAGAATTGTCCTGGATTGGTGCCAATCTTCAAACTAAATTCAAGCCAATTTTATTTTTAAGTTTTAGAAGTAATAAAAAGTAATAATCATGCAACGTGTATATAGACATATACACAGAGAATAGCCCAGGGATTAGAAAAACCTGTATTTCGCATCTGGAGCCCCAGTTTTGCACATGCATATGCATGCAAGCAACTTTACTCATGTGAATTATCCCCTGGTATCATGCACTACTTCCTGTGTAATCAGGCAGGAATATATACAAAAGCCTTTAATTCATAAGGGCGCTATAACCTGCAGAACATCACCGTTTGAGCATTGAGTGAAGAAAGCTGACACTTGTTAATAGGACAAAGCTGGCACTAATTAAACCACGTTCAGCACATCATCTCCACTTGCTGGAAGCAGAGTCATCCCCAAATATTTTGTTAGGAAGTACAGCCAGACCTGCTTGCAGCAGGATGTGGCTTCCAAATATCACGCATTGCATATAATCTATTGCGTAAATCAAAATGGGGGGATGAAGGGTGGAAGGGATGAGGTTCCACTGGGTTGTGGCCTCAGAAAGAAAGATCAATTTGGTGTACATGGGGAGCATGGGGGTTATTTTGAGGAGTTGGGGGAAGGGTGTGTCGTCCATGTACATTATTTCACACATCATAAACCCCATTTCTTGGGGTTTTTTAGCAGCCCAGAAACAGATCATTCCTACGTGAGGTTTCACAGCATCAAACTGTGAAGATAAGGGTTGGGGGGTTGTTTTGATTTTTTTTATTTTCATCTTCAACTGCTGCAAGGACTGTGTGCCTCTGTAATTTCGTGCAGGTGCAATAGTCACATGTGAGGCTGTGAGGATGCCCATTATGAGTTTGGACTGCCTAAACTTTAATGAAAGTAGTTTTACTGCTTACCCATCTCTGACCAAGCCTATGCAGAGTGACACATAGTGCCACCTAGAACACCCGGACTTTTCACTCCTGTATGATTTATCTTCCTAGGAACAGGTCAACAAGTGTATTGCTCAGGACATACCTTTCAGGAAAACAAATATATCTTCTTCTTTACAGGTTCATAAAACTTTTCACAACAATTGCTTTCTTGTATTTCTGTCAAAATTTTGGCTCATCACAGCTCTTGTTAAGTATATCTTCTGGAATGGAATAACAACTTTAGAGCCACCTTCTTTCAAATTCATCATGAATATCCTTCACATGTTCCAGTATTTCTAAGAAGAGTAGGGTAACACTTCTTATCTAGCTGTGGATGAACAATGGATCTATCTAGAATGGGGTCCCTAAAGATTCTAACTTTGGATTTGCAAATAAATGTCTTCAAAGTACCAACAGACACAAAAGTTGTTTTGCTGACTGTAAGGAAAGGCTGGATTAATTACTTGAGCCTCATGCATACATTGGCCAATCAGTTTTGTACCAGCTACGCAGGAGAGAGGACATTAAGATATAAGCTCCCTGTAGTGAAAGAATGGGAACCTCTAGATCTGCTTTGGGTCTGGATGATGCCTTGATATCCTGTGGCTTAAATCCTAGTACATCAGACTACCAGATTATTCTAAGCATCAATATTATCTGCCTTTGTACACTTATCACTCTGAAAGAGTCAATACTATGAAACAGCTGCTTCTTGAACAGCTCTCACCGTGCCTTATTATGCACAATGTATGTTGAACATAAGACTTTCTTGTCCAAAAAGTAATGAAATTCAATAAAACTGCAAGAGACCAACTTGTAAAATAAAACTAAAATCCTGCCTGAGGACCTCCCTGGAACTAGCTAAGTTACAACACTTCTAATGCATATTAATTGGGCCATATGGTCCAGTATTTAAGCAAAGGCAGGCATTTGTTTGGCCAGAGTGTTCAGCAGACACTTTGGGTTGAAGCCTTCATGGTTCTGATGAAATTTGTGATCAGTTGGTGAAAACCTTTACCTTAAAATAAACTTGAAATACTGTCCTGCACAGAAGTGACACATGGGAGCTTGCTGTTGTGCAGCTCTGTGAAATCAGCTTCGGTGCCTGTATGTGTTTTTTCACCCCGAAATCCCTTGCAAAAGACTTACAGACTTCTGAGGCTTTGCCCAGAAGAAAGGGTGGTACAGCATTCATTTTGCTTGATGCAAGCATGCAGAGGAAGGTGACTTCCAGACACCTGCAGGCCTCAGGCTGTCATGCTGCATCTCTGATGGGTTTAGCAGAAGGCAAGTAATCATATTGCAGCCCTTGCACAACATCACTGATCCCCCATCTCCCTGTTTCATGGTCTGTGGGACCCTCAGAGTGGCAGTGTGACAGCATGAGCTGTTCTTTTGTTTAGTCTTGTGCAATGAGGATCAGACAAGATCAGTGAGAGAGATGACCTGCACCAGCTGAGGTAGCAAATGGGTCCAAACTGAACAGTCCATCATGGAAGCTCTTATGCTGCCTGGGAACAAAGGGAGATCAGGGAGTACCAAGGAGATGGCTGTTGCAGGTTGAGCCCATGAACTGTGCTCACTCCCCAGTCATACCGTTAACAGCAGGGTGAGAACATTCATGTACACTCTATGGTGGGTGGGCTATCTTATGTATTTCATGTCATAGACACATGGAAGGACCAGTGGAAGCATTTAATATAATTCACATGGACAATTATACATCTCTTTTCAATAAGTAATTTAAAAGGGCTGTTCATGTAATGCGAGACACAAAAAGTCTGACTGTGAGCCACTGTCGTACATCCTGATCAACTTTGTAACATTTTCTTGTTTTCAAATTCCTCATCTTAAAAATATGAGTCCACATAAATAGCTTTGAATCTTTGTTACCTTATTAACCAATGGCGGGTGACTCTACCCATAAAATATTTGCATAGACAACAGTCTTGTGCTGGTAATGTATTTTCACATTACTTAGTAATTTAAAACATGTCAACCCTTTCCAAATAGTAGAAACAATCCAAACATGGAACTGATGCTGACCTTAAAAGGCTGCTCTTTTTTTATTTTAAGTCAAGCAACAATCATTACCACAGATTATCACTGTGCATTCTTCATACAACTCCTTATCTGCAATGGCCACAAATATAACTGTAAATGGTAAGGAATATAGTAGATGGAACAACAGCATGTCTTGTAAGGGAGCTTTTTAATATTAATGAGGTAAATCAGTTATATAAATTTGTCTGTTTAATAAAGTTAATGAATTGTGTGTTTGACTGAATCTGCATCTGATCATTCTTTGCATTATAAGACTGTGCATGAGTATGCAAATGCATTTATTTTTATTCACCATATGTATACATGTGCATGAATGTCTTTAAATAATTTATGTGTGTATTGGATGTAGTCCTTTTGTTTCTTTTTTTCAAATCCTGCTTCTTATTCTGTTATCAGGGGACCAGGTGATGGAATAAAAAACATTTAGTGTGTGCTCTGGAGTACAGCATGTACTATAACCTAGGTAATCCAGATTCATTAAAAATACTATCCTCTTTTTTCCCAGGTGATCAATAAAAATGAATTTCAGCTTCCCAACCCATGGTATGAGCTGAAGCTGATGAAAAAATAGATAAATTTAATGTTCTTATTTATGATGTGGATGTTTGTATTATGCATAATATTTTCAGTATGTTCAGCAGGAGAAGATGGTAGTCCCCATGCTGCATAATAAATGACATAAATCTCCTTTGGCAGACACTTCAGCCCATTCAGCCAACCAAATAAATGTAATGCTTTACTTATAAAGAAAAGAAAGAACAATAGCAAAAATTTACAACTGCTTCCTCCTATATCTCAGAGCACTTTTCCAGGGTGAGCTGTGTAACTTGGAAAGCTGTTTACTAAAGGTACTATCTTAATCACACTGTTCCCTTCAGACTGGAGCAGATCAAAGGAACAATGAAACCTCTGTCATGTACAGGACAGAAAACCTGATTGCACCATGCTTCTCAGGTGACCGGCAGGTATTGAAGATTTTTGGGGCAGTATTTGTGGTCTTACTGACTAATTGTTCTGTTTCTGTAACTCAGATTTATTATATATTTTAATGTTGAGAAAAATAAGACTTTTACAAGATTTTTTTTTTCTCTTTTATCACATAATTTCAACTGTAGTGGTATGGAAATTTCATACAGTATTTTTAGAGGACATGCAATATACAAAAGAATTAATATAAATGTCAAAAGCTGTAAGGGCTGTGAAACTTTTTGCTTCGGATTTTGCCTTTATTTTATGTCTTTTCAATATTGTACCACTATTAGACTTCTACTATTTTTCATCTTGGTCAACCAGTCCATTGAATAAATGAAGTGTATGAAAAGATTCATATTTACTTCAAAGTTTTTTTTAAATAAACAGAGACATTGTCATTGGCCCTAATATGTAAAGTTACACAGTCTGTCCTGTGATAAATCAAACCCACTCTCAATGAACCTGAATAGAAGGGCAGGAGGCTTGGTGACTATAGTGAGAGGGAAGAAGGGGGTATTAAGGCATATGCAGTGATTTATTAAAAATACCATTACTTGACTCAAGGACAGAGAGCAACGCAGTCCTCTCAAGTGGGGGTTAGTAAGTCACTGGGACAAGACCATGGACAGTCACCTCTAGGCCATCCCAGGGCCAGAGCAATGGAGATGACTAACACGGTGTCTGTGAGGTGAAGGGTGAAAGAGACAAAAAAAAAAAGGAGAACTTACGTACTGATTTTTTTTTAAACTGGCCCTAAATTATGCCCCTGACACATGAATGGCAAGGCTGCTGAGCAACTCTGGCCAGAGCAATGGAGACTTGCAGTTGCGTAGCCCAGACAGTGGGAGCAGGAAGTCTCCCAAGAGCTAGTGGGGTAATCTATATCTAGATGAGGTTGAATGAGTCAGAGCTGGACTTCAGAAGCGCCATGATGGCAGATACTGCTGGAACAGGGATACTTGTGTCAGTGTGCAATTCTTGTGAGTGTTTAGGATGATGCTACTAGAAAGGGAGCTCTGCACAGTGATGAGCTCTTCTCCAGAAAATCTGAAATTGTCATGGTTGAGGTAGGAAGAGGACAAAAGAATTACTTTAGCTGATTTATCTTTTATTCTTCCTCATCAACCATCCTACACCTAATGCAAGCAAAATTCCTGCACTTGTTGAAGTGCTACAGCAGAAGAAATATTTCCTTCTTTTGCAGATCTTTCATTTTCAAAGACGAAATATGGAAGACATCTAATTCTTCAATAAGAATATAAGCCTAATATTTTACAGAAACATAATCTTTCCATTTAATGAACAGTGGGCACACTTTTTAGGCAGGCAAGAGAATAATTAAAAACATTTTTTAAAAAATCATCAAATCAAACTAATCCTTCCCTGCAAATGAAACGGACATTTTATCTTAGTATATCAATACTCTATTTCAATTTTTCATTTTATTTTCATGTCTATAAGAGACAGAATTTTTAACAATGCTGGTAAACATTCTGATCTTAGGCTAGTGTTTGGATGATGAGACTAGTAAAGTGTTAAAGGTCTTTATTGAATCAGATCTTTGGAAGGAAACATACATGGCCATTCTGATTTTTTTAAAAGTAGTATGTTAAGTTATAAAATTTTTAATCTAGAAAATTTCACACTGAAATAAAACCTTCTTCAGAGATGTTTAATGATACTGTTTAGCAGGGACAGCAGTTATAGAAAAGCACAATAATTTTAGAAGCAAAATAAAATAGAAATGTGTGTTCAGATGAACCTTTTTTTAAAGCTAGCAGACATTTTTCAAATATCTATCAGCCCAACAGTCCTATTCTTATAAAACAAAATCCAGTTTTCCTTACTTTGTTTATAATTCCAATCCTATTCCATCTCTTGGATTGCCTTGGATTTGCAAGATGTGCCGCAGCTTCCAACTGGATGCAAGGGTGACAGAGCACTGGAACAGGCTGCCCAGAAAGGTCATGGAGTCTCCTTCCTGCTTTAGTAGGGAATTGAACAAGATGTTCACCAAAGGCCCCTTCCAACCCCAATCATTCTGTGATTCTGTAATTCTGTGAACTGCTGGTACAATATTTTATTTCAATGTGGAAAATCATCATGCAGGAAGAAGCCTAGTAAGTCCCCTTCACAATTTTTATCATGGTTCTCCATGTTACAAACTAAGAAGGCCAAAGGCTACTTCTTACTGAACATGGAAGAGTAAGACATGATGTGGCGTAACTGGGAGATTCCCATCTGTGGGGAGTCAGAGTGGCGCAAGGAGCTGAAGGTGGGACATAGGGCAAGGAGTTTGGAGCTTGCTGCAACTTCTGTTTGTCATGTGTGATAAATGGCTGCAAATTATTATCCTTTGACTTTTTGTCTTGTTACAGGTAGGAATTAAAGCCTCCCAATATATACTGAGTGAAACCTGACTTGATAAAGCAGATGCCATTCTCTACCAAAACACATGGGGAGGAGTGTCAGGAGGTTTTCATTACTGAGTGGTAGATGAATGGATGCTCCCCAAACCTCTTCTTTCACCTGCCTGATTCCTTCAGTTGAAGGTCTGAAACTTTTCATACAATCTTCCTGATGTTTTCCAAGTTACATAAAGAGGGTATGACAGAGTGATAAAACATGGGGTTGAACAACTTTGCCTAGTCCTTTCTACTAGTCCTAGAAACACCTATGATACCTTTGTTAAGCATTTTGGAGCTCTGGCAAGGTATAAGGTAAGGCTCAACTAGTCATTCTACCTTTTATTGTCAGTTCTTGAACTGTGGTGTAGTTCCTTGTGAGAACTTTCTGGAGGTAAAGAGTGGTAGCATCGGTGGTTAAAAATAAAACCTGTGTTAAAAGAGGTATATGAGTAAGACTCCCAAGTGAGACTAAGTGATACTAAGAAATACTAATGTCAGGAAATAAGGCTATTATCCTAAGTTAATTGTCTTACATATACTTGATAATTTAATTTTTGATTAGGTGTTCACACATGGTTTTAAGAGGATCCTTGCCTAATTTATTGTGTCTGATGTGCTGCACTCACATAACACACTAAACAATGTTCAGCTGCATTCTCCTTGTTCAATGTGTGACTGAATGGCTGGATGCCTTATTTACTGTATTCCCTTCTAAAATTAATTAATGCTTATCATTTTCAGACTGCTGTGAAATAAACTGGATTTATTTCCATTTAGAGATGAGGAGCCAGAGCATGGACAGATTAAGCTAGAATAATCGCTGATCAGTCATGCCTGATTTAGGGTATCTAAGACCTTAAAGTATTTTTAAGTATTAAATTATATTATATGTTACATATTATAAAAAGAATTGCAGATGCCATCTTCACAAAGATTTCCTAAGAGTGGTTCCAAAATCCATTTGAAATGTATCGAGGCAAACAATCTTAATGCATCTTTCTTATGTTTGCACTTCCGTGTAACGTTTCTTCTGATATAGTATTTGAAGTCCTCACATCATGGCTGATGTTCTGACTTCCACATACAGGGATAGTCTGTATTTAGTTCTATGCATCACTTAAATGCCATGTTGCATTAAAGTCACCCAGATTTCCCACCTACGACTGTTGTTCAGGAAGAATTTTTTCTGCTTCTCCAGGATTTCCAGAATATTATAACTCTCATCCTGAGGAAAGGTCACACTATTGATTATGTACCAAATATTTACTTAGCAGAAAACAAGTAAGAGAGGACCCTTCATCAATATCTGTCCCATTTTCTGGAATCAATTCTGTTTATCTAATATGTTTTTATACAAATTATCCATTCCTATATCCCTAAAATGCTAAATTCCATAGGTATAAGATACTAGGTATTTGCAGCCTCTATCTGTAGTAAAAGGAAAAGTGTTTTCTTTCATTTGAAGTCATTTTGCCATGTATTAGAGACAATCAGTTTGTACTTTTGCATGTGAAGGCACTGCATAAAAAGAGGCTGCTGCACATCTCAGCAGCCATGACACGATCTGAGGGCAATGACCTTTGGATATAAAGGATGGATATTAAGGCAGGGAGAGAAGTCTGTGGAGTACCGCAGGAAGAGCAGCCCATGATAACTGAACCAGCACAACAGTTGCCAGCATGAAGTTGATTGGTCATTATTTTTTAACATAGTTGATCTGGCACTGTGAATTGCTATCATCTCAGTGTTTTGGACCATGTGGCAAATATCAGGAACCATAAAAATGGATTTGAAATTTCATGGAGATGTGGCCTACAATTTTATCTTGTGATTGTTACCATAGATGTACCAACATTGTCACTGGTTTAGATCTTAATGAAGACTAAGATACCCACTCATGGTGCAGGTGTCCTAGCAAGCTACCGACCCTACAGTCACATTACAGCAGTCATGTTATGATCCACTCAGCAGGACTATTGCCACCATATCCAAAACTATATTCCAGTCCTTCATCGTCTAAGAAAAAAAAAGCTTTAGGTAAGCTCACACAGATGTCATTGCAGCACATTACAGGGATCATTATATTTGGAGTATTTTCCACATTTTTCACAAATTCCCAAAACTGGAGTGGAGTACTGTTATGGCCTTCGGGTAGCACATGGAATGAAACATATTCCCCTGAACAAGCCTGTCTCAGTCCAAATAAGAATTTTTTTTTTAATTAATTTTTCGATTATTTATGTTCTGCTTACCTATCCCATACTTCATCAGATTCTGTACAAGGATCCTGTGGGATACAGTGGCAAAAGAGTTACTGATCTCAAAGCAAACAATAGCCACTGCTCTCCCCTGGTCTACCAAGACAGTAATCTCATTATAGAAGGTTATCAAGCATTAGGTTTATAAGCATTAGGTTTTTAAGCATTACTTGCCATTTGTCAATCCGTGTTGACTATTCTTGATCACGTTTTTGTCCTTCACATGCTCACGATTAGCTGCTCCGATGTTCCTCTGAACATGCTCCATCACGTTACGAGGGACTGAGGCAAGGCTGGCCTGCCTGTAGTTCCCTGGCTCCTTCTTGAAGTTAGGAACAACATTTGCTTTCCTCCGGTCTTCTGGCACTTCTTCCAGTCGCCACGATCAATAAAAGATTATCATGAGTAGGTGAAAGATTATTGAGAGTTTTGAACAGGCTTTGACAATTTGTAGCCCCTAGGTGAACACAACTTCTCCAACTTAATCTCAGTAGCCCTTTAACCCAGTGACGACAAAGCTGAAGATTTTTACTATTACAGTTTAAAAAACTTAAAGCAGACAGTGGAAAAAAAAAAAAAAACACAAGAATTTTAACACAACTTCAAGCTTGAAGTGACTTTGGACTTTAAATTTCATTGATTTTGATGTATTTGACATGCTGTCCTGAGCAATTCTAATGATTACAGTACTGATAATAAAAATAAAACCTGGCATTTGCTGTTAAAGCATGTACAAATTTTATATTTGCTTTCAAGTTCGAACAAGTCTTGGTGTTTTTATTAAAATAAATTTATTGTGAAAGCAGTGTTGGAGCAGATTGTTTTCCAGGTTCTGCTGATTTTGTATTTATTATCAATATTTGCAGAAAGTAATCTAATTCCTGCTGAGCTGTAACCAGAAAGTTACTTAGCTTTCCAAATATTGACAGCAGTTATGGAAAAAGTTCTAGTATTTTCTAGTCTCTTCAGTTTGACATTTTATTATAAACCTACATTTGGAATTATAAGATTATTGATCACCTTTTCTTAATACAAGTAATAGATGATACTTGAAAGTTTGTTTGTTTTTGTCTGGTGTTTCTTTGTGTGATCTGAACCTTTTTTCTTTCACTGTAAACCTGACTTCATGACATTACTTTCATTTTTGCTGTTTATTATGGCAGTAAAAATAAGCCTTTTTCTTGGTGATTTTGGACGTTGGTGTTCTGACTTCATACTGGAAATTAAAAATAAATAATCATAGCTATTTTGTTAAAAGTCTTTAGGAAGATCCAGTTTAGACATGTATGATTGTACAAAGGAGATGTGGCAGTAAATATTCATCCTTCAGCAGAATCACGCATGCTGAATGATTACATTCAATCTCTATCATTCTTTCTGCTCTTTCCGTGGCTAACAGTTATGGCATCCTAATGAAGGATTTTTTAATTTTCTTGAAATTTTACACTAACCAGTGCTCCCTAATCTCTTGGGTAGCCAAGGTGATACCAGAAAGGGATGTATCCTTTACAGGAAAAAGAACAAAAGGATCGAAACATACAGTTTGGAGACAAGACATCATTATCTTTCTTACAAACAACCTACCCCAGCCTTGAAAAATTATTTAACTCTATGTGCAATATATACAATGTAGGTAAATCTGTAAAGTAATGTTTGGAGAGGCTTCTAACAGACAGTCAGAATAGAACAGAATCACAGGATTGTTTAGGTTGGAAAAGACCTTTGAGATCATCAGCTCCAACCATTAAGCCAGCACTGCCAACCCCACCTACTAAACCATGTCACTCAGTGCCACATCTACATGTCTTTTAAATACCTCCAGGGAGTGTGATTCAACCACTTTCCTGGGCAGCCTGTTCCTATACTTGACAACCCTGTCCATGAAGAAATTTTTCCTAGTATCTAATCTAAACCTCCACTGCTGAGGCCTCCAATTTAAGGCCATGTCTTCTTGTCTTATCACTGGTCACCTGAGAGAAGAGATTGACCCCCACCTCACTGCAGTCTCCTTTCAGATAGTTGTAGAGAGTGATAAGGTCTCCCCCAGACGCCTTTTCTCCAGACAAATGTGTTTTGTGTTCAATTCTTAATGATCTTAAAGTGTGAATTTGCTTTTCTGTCTTCAAAATACTCACTTCTACATCACCTATGAGAAAAAAATGCAATACTGTTATTTTTGTGGGGGAAATAAATCCAACAAAACCAAACAAACAACCTTTAATTCTGCTTACAGGGTCTTTTTTTTTGGCTTACTCAGAGTATTTGGCTGATTCTCAGCTATTAAATTACACAAATTTTAGCCACTGTTATGAAGAGTCATACCAAAAACTTCTTCTTTACAGTTACTTGGAAGCTATGTTTAAAATGTTAGCATCCAGTCAGCAAAGATAAACTGTGCATATGATTTAGTTGACTAATCTCACAAAAGAAATAGCGAAGAGTCATGAAAAGGCAATAAAACCCATCAGGTTGTAAAAACATCAAAATTGCAAATATATTATCAGAAATGTTTCTTAACTACTTAAAGAGTAGCAAGTTGGTATGAACTACTAATAAATTTCCTTTGCTATGAATAGATCCATAAATTTGACTGATGAACCTCAAAGGAGTGTTAGGAACTTCATGACAGAGACTGAGAACGAGTAAGTAGTGCTTTACTTGAAAAGTACGTTGCTAAGTGGAACTACACAGACTGAACAGTTTATTCAGTTAGAGCACCAAAATCTGGCCATTCATGAATTAGGGTCAGATCAAGCCTCCCATTGACCTCAGTGGGAGTTTTGCCATTTGGTTTAATGAAAGTAGGATCAGGCTATCAATGCTTCAAAATGGTTCAATAGAAAGTGTTATTGAAATGCAAATGTACATATTCTCTTAATCTGGACTTCTCATCTCCCTATTCAGAGCTCTTTGTAGAGAGGGCTAATATGGCCTATTACTCTGGGACGCGTGTTAAACAAAGATTTTTGTATGCTCAATGGAGAAATATCCTGTAATATGGAGAATACAACTCCAAACTTCATAGATATAATTGTAAACAAATTTATTGACTATGATTTGAAAAGCAACCAATCCTTGCTGTTATTACCAAGACTTAATAAAGTTAACTATGCTGTTGAGTACAGCATATTCACTTTAGTGTGAGCTGACCTGGATGGTGTCATTAAAAAAAAAATCTTTCAGGTATTCAATTGCCTGGGGACACTAATTTCAATGGTTTCAAGTAACACTTGAAATTACTACAGCTGAAAAAGACTTGTATAGGGAAAACAGAAGTTTGAACTAATGTATTTGATGCAACTTAATGCTAGCTCAGTTTCATTCTTTGTGAATCAAATGTCATCAACACAAATGAGTGGATAAACCATTAAAGGATCCACCTTATTAAGATCAAACCATGCCTGTTTTCCTCCTGCCTACCGCAAGACCCCTTCCTATTGCCAATTCCTGGCCTTCTCTTCCTGCTTGCCAGCAATAGTAGTTGCTAATACCAAACCAGTTGCATTAGGGAGTAGATATAACCTGTTGAACTTGCTTGAGATCTTGAAAAGTAGTCAGAGCTCTCAGCTGCAGCTGGCAGGCCAGCATGCATAATTCTTCTAGGCCCAGTGAGAAGTGTACACACATACACAGTTGGTTGCTTGCCCAGCCAGGAAATACTCACCTTCTGACTGGTGGCTTTGAGGCAAAGAGCTGGCTTTGAGGCAAATTGTTGCCTCTCAGCCTCTAACTGAGAAAAGACCAAAGGAATTATTTTGTGAGATGTGTGTTATAACAGACCCACATCAGGTATTTCCCAGTGCTCTTTTGAATACAGCAGCAAAGAAAAAAGAGGAAATAAGCACAAAAAAAATATAATAAAATAAACTTACAAAAGACATTTAAAATCCAGTTGCAGCCACTTCATGATGTAGTGATGGTAGACAAGAGCTAAATGTCTTAGCTTAAACTCTGATTTTTTCCCCCTACTGCATATTGATTCAATTGCACCACTGGGGCATAAGAGTAAGGGGCACTGCTGATCAAGTTACAGTCTGTTACTATTGCATATGGTAATAGTTACAAATTTAACCTTTTGTCTGGGTATGTACTAAGATAATTAAAAAGACAAATGGCTTGTTCATTTTGATTAAAGCACTAATAATAATAATATCTCTTATTTCCCTATCAGCAATATTCTAATTGCCAAGGACACATGGCAAGTCACAGTGCCACCTACTCATTTTTCAGGGACCAGAGGTTGCACCCTTACTGTAATATAAAAGACACAAACTTGATTACTCCCATAATTATCCACATTGCTTAGATTTTAACCTACTTTCTGGCATGAGTTTGGCCCTTGCGCCTCAGGTGTGTCCTAGACAGAACTTGGGAAGAAGTATGACTAGACTAGATTTAAAGTATGAATTCCCACTGTCATGAGACATGTAATTCCTATTAGAACAAGTCTTGGTCTTTCAATACCAATAAAGTTCCATAAAGAAGAAGGAGATAAAGACCTTAGAAGAGCTTTCCCAGGGTTATTTAAACAAACATGTTCATGCTATTTACACTCTCTTTCTGTACTTCTGGCCACAAGTCATTTTGTGCAGGTGAAAAGGACTGTAAGAGCATGAAAGGTATTGAATTACTCTGTACAGTGCAAAGCTCCTGGATGGCCCTGGGTCACAGAGAGTTTTTGCGGAAAGATGACTGTTTCATGCTCTTCAGTACATATTATTAAACTAGAAGAATTGTTGGGGAACCTTCGTGTGGTATCCAGCTATGAAGGAGAGATTCAAATTAGGTCTGTTTTGCAAAATAGAAAGATGAGCATTGTGGCAACAGAAATCTGTTTTTCTCCCAAGTTCTTACTTTTCCAGTTGATCCATATATACCTGTATGCTTTTACCTATTGTTTACAGAGTAATGTCTTTCACCGTCATTTGTTTTAGACAATAGTTGAAGTAATTTTCCTAGTAGAAAATTACTGGGATTACAATTTTTCCTAAGATCCAGCAAGAGTCCATGGGCCTGAGAGGAGACCTACCTCCACTCTTACTAAAACACTGCTTGCAAGACCTCCAAGCACCTGTGCTTGTCTTGGACAACTTCCCATTGAGTAACTTTGCTGAGCAGGATTAGTCCTGCTCAGTTTATGAGATCTAGCACGGTCACAGTGGTGATGTTGCACCTAGCTGAGAGAACAAAGCAACCAAGCAACCTCCTCCTGCATATACGCCTATTTTGTTAAAAAAAAAAAAAAAAAAAAAAAAAAAAAAAAAAAGACAAGAAAAAGTGAGGAGGATTTTTTTCCATGTTTCCCCCCCCACACACCTCTTTATAATTAACTACACTTTGTTCACCTTTTTGATGGGATTTATTTTTAAATTTGGTTGAAACTCTTTTGTACAGAAGTCTGTATTATGTGAATTCTGGGTTTTGTTAGAGATGGATGAAGCTGGGGAGAGTCTGACCTTGTGATACTACCATGTTTCTGCTAAACAAAGTCCAGTATGCCAAACAAAGATGTAGCAAGTAGTTACGAAATGGCATGGCTATTACACATGCTTTTTATTCTCATTGTCTAGTGTTTATTTTGGGATAATTCTGTTTTAAGAGTGGAAAAAACAGACTGTAAATAAAAAGGAGGCCTACGATAAATGCTTTTTGCTACACAGTTCTCAGAAGGCTAACAGAGGGCTCCTCAGTGAGGGCCTAGGAGATAGGAAATTGATTTTCAACAGTGAAAGAAAAATATTCTGGAACTCCATGACAAGTCAGAAAAATAATTATTCACCCACTTGCGCAAAGCCTGAGTAATTTACTATTGCAGCTCACAGTCTGTGTTGACTGTCCTATGTAAGGTTTCTAGGTCACCGCCTTCGGTGTTGTTCTAAACCACGCAGTTCCACTTCCAATGTACCTCCCCCCTCCTGGAGAGGGGTAGAATCTCCATTGCAACTTCCAGAAGATGTTGAGTTAGCCAGTAGTGCATTTCCACTCCTGACTTCTCTCCTGTATTACCCCACCTATGAAACCAAATGATAGGAAAGTAAAGAAAAAAGAAGGGAACAAATCAGATTAAAGGTCAAATGAATCCAAACACCTAAAAAAGCATAGTAATAATAATAATAATAATCCAAAATCATATTCCAAGGGATACTTATACCATTTTAAGATGAAACTTTTGTTAGTGATGTGGATTCAGCCCTAAGTCCCAGAAAACATAATCTAAGTTATCTACTTGTAGTTTTATAGCTCTATAAATCTTTAAGACCAAATTCAACCCTTTTACACATGTAGGACTCCATGGGGAGTTGCACTTATATATCAGAGGGTAAAATCTGGTTATATTTTCTAGATAGCAATAGGAAAAAAGGGAGGTCTTAACTTTTAAAAACATTTACTGTATCCTAGCAATGTGCAGTGATGCTATGCAAGCCTGACCTGACAACAGACAAATGGCATTAAAAATATTAAACCTTACAGAAATGCTTTAGGAAGACAATGTGATAATCTTTGGGAGTCTGTAGGTAGTGCAAGTTCCAAACATTGTCTTGATTCTAGGCACAAAGCATCTAGGGTAATATAGAAGGAAATTTCTTAAACCCTTCCATTGAGGTTGATGCAAAACTCAAGAAAATCTGACTGTTCAGAAATATAAACAAACAGGGGAATTAAGATAAGCAAACATTTTTTTCTAAAGGTTTTGTAATTCAAAAAAATTAAATCTACTTTTTTTTTTCACGTGTAGGCTGTCTTTGCAAAATTTTAGCTTGAGATTGCTGCTTTACAGCTTAGAGCTGAAGTGATTTTAAAGTTCTTAAAAACAACAACTAAACTGTGCGTAAGCAAATAAGTATGAATCTGCTGTTTAACACTCCAGGATAAAAAATTATAACAATGGGATGAAATGTACTGAACGACCAACTGCATGATCTTGTTAGCTACAAAATATGGCTATTTTTCGAACACATATAATTAATATGTGTTCCTTTTCCAGGTTAAGTAAAGGTGGCCCATCCACCTAGGTCAAAATTGGTAAAGATTTGTCCCAAAATCAGTGGTAAAAGACACGACATGATATAAGTCCCAAACCCTAGTCCCTAGAAACTAATCAGCCTGTTCTAACTGGCTTGTGGCAGTCCTACGTCCTAGCTGTCGCTAACTTTATTGAAAACAAATTATGTTACACCTACAGTTCGAGAGAAAACATTCTGAATTTAAACTTTGCTGGAATGAGAAATTGTTTATTCACAAAGACACATTATGACCATCCATGCAGCCTGCCACTATTTATTCAAGAGTTGACTCTTGAATAGACTGTGTAATTACCTGCAGAGAACAGATTTGTGGAAGTCTGAAGATGACAAACAATTTAGAAACTGATAGAACACTGCTCAGTTTCTTTCAGCCATATTTACATATTTACAGAAACATGAATTGAGAATAGAGTAAAAGGAAAAGGGCATCACTGAAAGCTTTCCTATGGAAACCTTTTAAAAATTTTATTTCCATCATCTAAGATACTCTGGGTGGGTTCCTAGTCCTCATGACAAGGTTCTGCCTCTTCATCCAGCTACCTTCTTCCAGTTATGATTAGTACCATTTGATCAGTGTTCGTCATTGTGCATTCAAATGAAGTGTCTCCCAAACAAATGTACTAAGAGGGATGAATGAAAATTTGGGAAACATCAGACAGGGAAAGACTTATTTAAACTCAGACCATCATTCCTATAAATGCAGCATCTCAGTACAGCTTCATATTTTGTTGTCTTTCATATTTGTGATTTGATGGAATCATGCTTGGAGCTTATCTGTAGAGATAAACAGAAGGAACAGAATTTCCAAAGGGAGTTGAAGTTCATCCAACTGTGATGGCAAGACAGGCTGCTCAATCCTTTGAGCAGAGTTGATGCAACTTTTGAAAGAATTACATCTCATGTCCCTGTTGAAGAGTACAACAACTATAAACGCAGGTTGAGAGAGAGGAACATGAGTGAGGTTTTTGTATAGCTCAGCAACAGATTCAGCACAACTTTTTGGTAAGGATCTGTTGCCAGTATTTTAAGGGACAGTTATAAAATATTTGCCAAAAAAATAATTCTCATATCCAGCTGTCTTAATATAATGACAAAGTAATTAAAAATGCACACTAAACACCCAAAAAATAGTGTCACAGTATTCAAGACTTCTTCCTTATAGAAATCTTCCCCACAAGAGAAAAAAATAAGGTCCTCTATGGAAACCTTAACCTTTTTGTTCCTATAGGTGCCATACATTTTTGTTCATGAAGGGGAGATAAAGACATGGCTCTTAATTCACAGATGTTTTTTGCATCAACTGAACTACTGTTTTGAAGCCATTACAGTTGAGGCCCTATCTCATGGCAAGTACTTACTGCTGAAAATAAGAGCAATATCTGAAACCTTTTTTAATATAGGCTGCTTTCCTTCTTATGAGTTTACCAATGAATTGGGTCATTCTCTGTGCTCAGTGATTTTGTGGTAACTTGTTTTAGAGTCCTCCAGAATGATGTCTTTAATATACTTATGAAAATTCTTCACTGGTAAAAAATGTTGGCTAAGCCCAAAACCAACACTAGCACATCTAGGGTGTCTATACTTTCTGGCACCACTTTCCAGTACACCCACATAATAATTAAATATCTAGCTGATAACATAGCCAGTCTGGATAGTTGTTTTATCAGATATTAAATAGCAGGAAAACATACAAAAATAGCAACGGCAAACTCTGCTTTATATGATAACGTCTGAATACATAACACAAAATAAGACATCATTAGCTCTTACTGTTAGTTGAAATAGCACACACATTTCTGTGGTAGAGAAGTCACTTAACTGATGGCAATGAAGTCCTAATAATTGATTTCTGTGAATTCCCTGAGATGCTCTGGTGTTGAGTGTAGCTATTCCTGGAGGTAGCCATGATGTGAGGAGGATGGGATGCCAGTGAGGTGATGTTTTCTTCATCCAGTGACCAAGAGAAATGTTACATATGACAATGCCAAGCCAGGGGCTGTGGTTTCTTTTGTTCTCATTTTTTTCACTTAAATCTGTGTCTCACAGTCGATTTCTAAGTTGCTACACATCAAAACCATTCTAATTGTTATCCTCCTTATCACTGACACTGGTTGGGCTGAATGAGATTAATTACAGGTCATTTAATCAAGCCAGATTCTCTAATTTCTGTTTGCATTTTGGGTTTTTTGATAAGAATTATCTGTATTAGTTCACTACTCCACCACTGTGCCCTGTCCATTTGCAGCAGACATAGTGCCTCACAGTGCCCAGTGTCTCTGGACAGAAAATTATTCAGCTTTGTCATGGTTCTGCCACTTCCTTTTCATGCAAATCTGCTGTACTTCCATCTGCCACCTATGGAACAGTGTTAATTAAATGTGCCTCATGCACTGGGCTGCTAGGCAGGGCTTAATTTCCTGGGTGTGTCTCTACTGCTGCTTTATTTTGGATCAGGCTTTTGAAGTGAACTTCTTCATCTCCCCCGATCACCCCACTTTGGTTCACGTGCAAGCTGGGTCCTTTCTTGTACTCAGCTGGAGGACACGCTCCAGCTCTGCATCAGATGCTGTCCAATCAAAAGGAATGGATTAAAGCTAGGCCAAACCAACACCTCCAAGATATTTAGTATATGGGAAGTTTGGTCTCTCGTACGAACTGGTTTGCTCTGCAGGTCCATTCCTATTGAACCGTGGTATATAATGAAGGCATAGACAGTGTTATAACTGATGGTTGCCTTTGTGGTGCTTGGATGAACAGAAAAGCAAAAGTATGAGGCACCATGTGCATTTCAGAGAATAAATACAGCCTTTGTGTTTTAACCCCAAATTTTGGCTTTATTTCACTGTATTATTTTAGTGGGAGATTCCATAGTTTATATAAGAAAGTTTACCTTAGAAGATCTAATAGCAAATGGAACCTGCTTCTGCACTTATGTAAATAAAATCTATTCATGCTGAGCTCGTTCTGGTCCATGGACATTAACCAGCAATGTTTATTTTTTTATAGCTGGCAAATTTCCCTGAAATTTTCATTTTGAATAGATGCAGAAGGTTAACACCAGTAGTTTATTTTGATACTTACTTTATACACATCCTCAGATGCTGAGCTACACTTTGGGGATACAGTAAACTTAGTTCTAAAGACTTTGTACTCCAAAGCAGTATTCTCCTTACCCCACCATATGTTTGAAATGAAATTATAAATGCCAGCAAAAGAACTCTCATATATGTCATTCCCTTGCAGCACTTCTGTCTTTTTCAGCATGTTGTTTTTACTGGTGCTTTCTTGTGGTTGATTCTTATTCCACTTCATATCTTTCACTCTGATATAATTCTGATTACCTCTGCAGTATTGCTTTCGACATAGCGAAGCATATGAAGAATGAGGTCTAGAGAATTCAGTTTTATTACTTGCTCAAGTCTCTGGTTTTGTCCTGTAAAAACCCTTTTTTTTTTTTCTCTTTACCATCACTATGAACAACATTTCAGAACCCCCTGGCTTTCTGAGTGGTGGCAAAGTATCGCTCAGCTTTGTGAACATTATTTTATAGGCCAGCTATGCTCAGTTAGCCCTCGTACCAATAAAAGTCTCTCCATGTCTCTTAGCCAGCAGGAGGTGCTAAGGAATGATGCAACAAATATCTTTTCACTGAGGTAGCCAGGTTCCCTCTGTGCTCTACACAAAGATTTTCACTAGCTTGTGAGCTGGATCTAAGCACTGTCACATCAAAGTGAGTATTTTAGTTCTATTTTTAGGATGGCATTTTATGTTTGGCTAGAGCAGGGACATTCTTCTTTAGCTCTTGTTTTAATTAAATAACCTTTAAGACAAGTGAGCAGGAACAATCAATCCAAAGCAATGCTTTCTGTTACTCCAAGAGGGAGCAAGTGCGAATGCACAGCATTTATTAAAAACTTGGCTCTTCTCAATCTACTTGGGATAGATGACAACATAATACAATGATAGAGGTAAGATAACCAATAAGGAGAGTAAATATTGCTAATCCTTTAACTAGCAAGATAAACTCTAATCACAGCTTTAGATGATATATTATGTTAAGCAGTGATCAAAGAAAATCCAAAGAGGGTAAGGAAAATATATTAAGATTTTCTTGTCAAATAATTAACTGCTGGTTATCATGCACCTCTCCTAAAAATTCCCCTTCATATTTGTTAGCATTATTGTATATATAGTAGTATTAGTCCTACCATAACTATAATGACTACTGAACCCTTGAAACAGGAATCCTCTTCCCACTCCACTGTTGCAGATGCAAGTTTCTGAATGAGTAAATATACTCAGTACTCTTAAGGAACCATTAGTAAGGGCTGGTAAATATATATTATTTCTCACTTCATTTTCTTGGCGGTTACAGCTCTCAGTGTGGGACGTGGACACCTTTCTTCCAGTAAGGTGTATCAAAACAGATAATCACTAAACATAAACACTTTATTAACAAGAACAGGCAGGCGTATGCACCTTGCAATACTTCATCAGCTAGCCAAAAGCAATCACTGAATCAGCAACAATTATTTTAAAGAAAATGTGCAATGCCATGGAAGACACTAGGGTGAGAGAACATATACTGTAATACCCTTCCATAAGAATGGGAGCCTAACAAACTGTAGATGCCTAGAAAAATAATCCCATTACCAGATAAACCCTACATTACTACAGTATATAATCACTTCGTGAACATTTTGAACATTTTTACAGTGATAACAAGGTGTTGCATGGATTTATGAAAAGCAAATCAATCTCATTTTTCTTTGACAGATTAATTGGTAAAGGGAATAAGCATGAAGTGTAGACTTGTTAGATCTTCATTATAAGAACGTTTTTCACACAGTCTTACATACTCTTCTCAAAAGTAAACTGGGAAAATTCACTGTAGATGAGTTCACCATAACATACACATGGACAGATGTCACTTGTTAGACTAGTTCTACTCATTATTTTTATGAGTGACTTGAAATATGAAGCAGTGGATCTTCAAGTTACATCAGCAGATAGGAAATGCCAGTACTTTGGAGGACTGTGTCAGAGCCTAGAGAGATGACCTGATACAGCTGGTACAAATTCAGAAAAAAATAGCAAGTGTAGTTTGCCACAGATATCAACTACGAGACTACAAAATAGGAAATATTTATGTGGGATGCAGGACAGAAAAGAAATCTGAAGACTATACACCCCCTAAACTAAGTAAGAGTGGGCTGCATCATACAGCTGAGGAAAGACAAATCTCACTGTAGAGCATATTAGCAAGAGTACCTTATGTAGGATGTTATGGTTTAGTCTGCTGGCACTGGAGAGACTCAGTTTGAATACTGTGTCCTGTTTAGGGCACCACACTTTAAAATTATAGAGAGATTAATAAAGAGACAAACTGGAGAGAGTTCAGAGGAGAAAAAAAAGGATAAGTGGTATGGAAAACACAACACATAAGGAAAAGTCAAGAGAACTGGTTCTGTTTAGTCTAGAAAGAGAAGATGAGAACAATGTGACATCAGCTTTCCTATATACAGAGCTAGATGTTCACCATGTCCACAGCGGGTAGACAAGAAGGTGTTGATATAATTTGCAGCAAAAAGCTTTGCTGTACTATTGGGAAAAGGCCATGAGTTGAAAGACAGTGATGTGGTAGAGTAAATCACCAACAGGGCTTGCAGAATCCACTGCACAGTACAGTCTCATGCAGAAGTGAGATGTCTTTTCAGCATGGTCCAAGGGACTGAGGATGCCTGAAAGCAGGGAGAGAGAACATTTTTCTGACAGTGAGTCTGTGTTTTCTCTTATTCAGCTTTCTTACAAGAAAAGAAATTTCCACTGGATTTCAACATGTAACATAAGAGTTTCAGTATTTTCCTGATCTTCACAGCATTTATTTATCCAGTTTCCATTACTTCATTTTCCTCTCTTCTTTCTCAGACTGCTCCCTAAAATCATAGCAACACGTGTTTTACTATCACTCTCTCATTTAGGGTTTAATATTCACATTCGCACTTTATGTAATGTGAAAAATCTCACATTTAGGAGTATGCAATATACTGATAACAGTTTCAAAGGAAAATATTGACATTCGTCTGGCTGTGATAATGTAAGTGAATAAATATTTAGCTGATTATTTAGTAGCTGGGTAGTCAAGAAATGCCGTACAACCCAAAACCAGATGTATAACCAGAAGATTCAGTTCCCTTCACCCCTTTCCTGGCTCCAGAACTTGGTACTAGCACAGAAGCAGAGTTTTACCTACCTTCCACATGTCTGGACATGCCAGTGTATCAAATCATCTTACTTCAAATGCCACTTTAAAATACATCTGTGCTGTAATGCATAAAAGGAACTTGCTGTGCAATAACATCTTATGTAAATTGTGACTTGTGGTTGTTGCTACAGCTCCACTAAGCATTACAAGCACATTTCACCCCTATACTTTAACTGGTCACTGCTTGCCTTAAACACCTGCCTAGTGTTTGAGATTGCAAACTTTTCAGGTCAGAGTTTACCTGATGTCTGCACAGTGCCTCACACATCACTCTCCTGCCTGTCATTCCCATGGGTACTCTGAGAAATACCCACTTTACCAACTTTAGTTCTACAAATCCAGGGTATATATAAACTCCTCTTTATAATACCTTTAAATGTCAATCCTGAGTTATCCTTCAGGATCTTTATTAATCCACCATGAACCTTTATACCACAATATTAATTTCCTATCCTTCTGGTAAAGCAATGCTGCCTTACTCCTATCTTTTCAAGAGGTGTCTGCAGTGCTTATTTGCCTGTTCCAATGGCCCTCTCCCTCTTTCTGCTCTTCCGCTGGCTCCTCCTCCACTGCCACATCAAATGAACTAGCCCTTGCTCTTAGGCTGTGTCATGGCTTGCTACCAACCTTCCTAGCAGCCTGTTCTGTTCTCTCTCTAGGCCAGATTTCATCACCCTCATCCTAGATTTTCAGACAGGTACTTGCACATTCTCAGCTCAATGTTTCTCAGCAGAGTAGGCAAAATCAAATTTTGCTTCCCCAGCAGTTTGACTGCTGGTATGCTGGCACTTTTGATAATGCTTTTTAATCGTTTCTTCTACTCTTGTAATGACTGTCCATATCAATCTCCTCTCCCTCTTGCCCTCCCATCCCCTTTTTAGTAAGGAATTTATTGGGGAAGGAGCCATTCATATGTTTCCCCATCCAACACAATAGGGTCTTGGTCAATGACTGGAACTCACAGACAAGAGAAGTCATTCAGTCACCATTAGCATCTCAAGGTTTCTGCTTTCCATTGCGTCATACATGTTTTTAACAAGATCAACAAAGTTACTCTCAAACTTGGATTCTGATCATTAGGCATTTCTTCATTTTCTTCTAACGCTGACAGATCCAGCTCTCATTTCCTTATCAGTTTATTCACTGTGTGAATAAAGTCCGTGTCTTTTAAGCACTGTATAAGACTTTATTTTTTTTTTCTTAGCTGATTATTTTGTCTTCTTCAACTGATGTTCCTTGAGTCATAGTTTATCATTCTTGGTCATTCTTCCATTCCAAATTATATTACCAATATTTTTCAGCCCTGTAAATCATATGATACCACATTAATCTTGAAGAGCATTATATGCTCAGAGGAGTTGTCCTCCTATTTCCTAGAGAAGCTCACTGGAGTCTGTGGTGACCTCTAATGGTTGTAAAAACCCTATATCTGGTGCAAGAACACAGGGATTTCTGGGTTTCCTTTCTTTGTCTTCATATATAGAGAACACATACATTCAAACTGATGAGTCTGTTATTAGAATGAATCCAGTGCACCGTCTACCATTGCTTATCTTGTTCAACTATTATTTGAATATCCTGGAGAAAAATTAAGAAACATCTAGAAGGTCAGCAGCATGCAGGTACACTCAGCCGTGCATCTTTTTCATATCCAATGCTGACAATGAACACCTGGCTGAAATTAGCTGGTTCAGCTGGTCAACAGGCTAAAACTCACAGAGAACAAAACAGAAGCAATAGTTTCAGGAAATGGAAAATATTTGGGAAAACCAGCCACAGCCTTTCTCACCATGGGGAGCTCTGCTCTGTCAGATAGCCAGCTGTAGTTATCATCTTTATGGAATTGCAGAAGCATGTTGTTTTTGCTAGTGAGTGGCAGAAGTGCTAGAGCTACATATCTGGCAACTTGGTCACAGTGATTTCCCTGTTGATGGGACTTCCAGCAACTTCCAGCATATTTACTGCAGCATACTGTACTTGGGAAGAAGCTACACCCACCCCAGAAAGAGTCACCCAACAGCATTTGTGCCTGCAGCAAGACTGGAGATCTCATTGCTCTGCTTGTTTTGCCAGATGGCTGCTGTATGACAACATGCTTTGAAGTCGCAGGTTTCCATCTGGAATAAAGCATCCTCAGCCAAGGTGTACCTGCTATATGCAACACAGCATGTAAGCTGTTAATAAGGGTTCTTAGTAAGAACTCTTTTCATTTATTAAAATATAACTGCATGTACAGACAGTGGCAAATGAAAAGGAGGGCCAGGCAAAAACTGCAGTTGGCATTTTACCACTATGGCACACAGATGAAAAAA
Organism: Platyrinchus mystaceus; assembly: GCA_035041135.1. NCBI lineage: Eukaryota > Metazoa > Chordata > Aves > Passeriformes > Tyrannidae > Platyrinchus > Platyrinchus mystaceus. Next base: position 63,799,603 of record JAWWLV010000121.1, on the reverse strand, counting down.
AACCAAAACAACAAACCAGAAGTCAGAAAAGAGCATACTTAGTGAGTCACACTCATAGTTTGTGGCTAACACAATGAAAATTATTGTTACCATATACCAGGTTGGACTTCGTGGGAAAGCATCAGGATTATTTTGGAATTATGAAACTGAGGAACTTGTTGGTGTTTGGCCGAGTCCCAAAACCCCTCATTCAAGTTTCACTCTCTGAAGGCCACTTTGATTGAGGAAGGACATTAAACCCAAATTACTTGGGTTAGGATTTGGCCTCTTCTGACTTCTTTATCATCTTGCCATTCTGTAGAAAAAAAATTGTAGCATGTGAACCATTTTTTGAGAAAAAAAAGAAAACAATACAAGTTTTTTAATTCTGTGGGGTTTTTTTGCTCAAAAATAGGTGAAGATTTGTTAAACTTGGTAAAAATTCATTATCCAGTGTTGGACAAGCACTGCAAAATATATCTACAATGTTTTCTTCAATTTTAAAGATTAGTCAGACATCTACCTATTTGGTTGCTACTTGGACTCATTTTTGAGACCGCAAAAGCCCCAGGTCCAATCTCTTGTCTTAACGGAGGCTGTTTTAAGAAAATAAGATTAGTAATCCCCTATGATTTTTTTAAAGAGAACCACAATGCTCTCATTAAATGAGGGGATTCCTCTTCCATCTTTTTCAAGACAACTTTTCATAAGCACTCTAATGATCCAGTTTTAGTGGCAAAAAATCGCTGGAAAACAAATGCACTGGTGGCAGTTTCAATATATATTTGCAGTTCTGGAAAAAGTTTCAAACAGCAATTTGAACTGTACAGGAAATCCACAGAGTGACTGTGAGCTAAAAATGGCACTGCTTGGGATAGTGGTTTGGTGCGGCAGCATTGGGTAGATAGAAGATTTCATACTCATGGTAACAAAAAAAAGGGAAAAAAGCTTTGAAGAGTCAGAGAATGAAACAGGGCATAAAAGTTTTATATTTTACTTAATGCAGAAATGAAAGAAAATTGTAAAACACTTGAAGATAGATTTTATTTTTTAATGAGGGAAACCAATTAAAAGACCATTTTTAGATATTTTAAAGAAGGTTATTCATTAAAACCAACTATAAACAAGATTTGAGCAGTAAAAAAATGCAGGGAAAAGGCTCATTACTGCCTGACCAGACATTTTGAAAGGAATTTGCCTATACTGGACTGCTGTCAGAAACAGAAATGCAAAGGCCTTCAAGAAAAGCATCAAGCTTATGACATGTAAGCAAGTTAGGAAAAATTTTCAGAAAATAAAAAGACTAAGGATAACAAATATTACAAACAAGTAGCAATTTATGTGATGTGTCTGTCTACATGAAAAGTGTTCATCATTTGATGCATTTGTGGAAACTCCTAATAAGCCCAACTTTGTGAAAATGTGGATTTATTAGATGTCAGTAGAACTAAAGAGTTCAATTCAGCTTATGCAGTCTGGAATTTCTTTATAACAGGTAGACCAGCAATTATGTCTATTCATTAGTCCACTAGGAAAGGCTTATAGAGAAATGTTTCTAACCTAACTTTTTAACCGAACCTCATTGAAGGACCAGATTCAGATCTAGAGATAAGAGTGACAAAAGTTTTTATTAGCAAAAATATGATGTTTTAAAGGCTGGGAAATGTCAAGGGAAGAGTGGATATTGCTACACGCTAAGAGAAGCTCAATTTTGCAAAAAAACTGGAGCAATAACAAAAATATGTTTTTCAGATATATAACGAGCAAGGAAAGAAGAGGCTTTCCATTAAACATGCAGCAATTATTAGTAAGCCAGGTCAGATAACATAAGTTCTGCCCCTAAAATAACTGAATAATTTGCCTCTGAGTTTGGTGGGAAAGATAATGGGCATCAAGGTTGGGGTGGAAGAGTTAATGAAAGTGGTACTCCTCCAGATGTGAGGAGGAAAAGATGTGGAAGGCTTGGTTTGTTCAGGGCCTCCACAAAGGTCAAAGAAATGTTACAGGGAAAACAACACCTTATCTTCAGTACAGCATCTGGGACTGACAGTATTTTAAGAACACCTTTGTACCACTGAATTCAGCCATATCAGGCAATGCTGAAGTCATGATCTGCCATGAGGCAGTTGCCTTGTGGAAGGTGTTTGGTGCTCCTTATTCCAATGCTCTCTCACTCAAATGTGCGTAGTTTTCAAAATCACCTTTTCCGCTGGCATCCTCCCTGGCGACGCCAGGGCCTTGGGTGGCCTGAAACTTGGAGTCACTTATAACCAGTGGGTGAAACATCAAAACAGACAGAACATATACTTACTATTCTTATTTCTTTAAATGATCAGAATAACAGTAAACTGTGGACTGTAAAGCTATTAGCTTATTAGAATTGTGCATTTTAGGACTTTTCTTTAAGAGAAGGCATTCAAGAGCTATTTTAGATGAAAGAATCTGCATTTAAAATACCTTAGAACAACCATGCAACAAAATACTGAAGAAATATTAAAAAGAAGAGCAAGTCTAGTGGAGTAATTTTAACAAATAATATAAACAATTAAGATTAAATAAATATAAGCTAAGCTAAAAAGAATTATGGCATAAAACACACACATGAATCCTATGATTAATGTAAAGGGAGATTGCATATTCTATTATAAATGTTTAGTGCCTTTATTTTTAACATTGTGGTTTACATTATGGATATAATAGCCTTTCAGAAATGGCAGATAAATGACAATTTCAAGCTAAGAATTTTTCAACTACTTAAGGAAAGTTTGAATGCCAAGTTTTCTTATGATTTTTATTGCAGTATATTTACATTAAAAGCTAGAGATATATAAACTAGAGCAAAGAACACTTTACTCAGAAATATAATTTGTTTGGAATTCCTATTACTCTGCTCTCTTACAGCAATATGCATATATTTAAATGACCACAATAAATCTAAAAAATTAAATCTCAATGCTAACAGTTTAACATACATAATATTTCACATACTTTTTTTTTGAAAGTTAATTTTATAATTCAATTGATACAAAAAACTTATGCAAACCTTTCTAAGAGTCTATAAAAAAAGTTTCCTATTTTACTGTTTATAGTTACAAAGTAAGAATCAGTTTTGTACATTTTTGCAAACATATGTATCATCTACTGATGACTTTTTTGCATTTTTGCATTACTCTTGGTGGATGTGTTTCATTTTGTCTCCTTTCAAGACTGGAGCAAGCAGATGAACTGTTGAGCAGATAAGATACAAAATATATTATAGATGTTATATGTTATATAAGATGGCTATGAATTTTTTCGTATTGCTGGCAAATATTTGCTAGAAGAGGAAATAGGCATTTTTGCAGAGCATGTTATCGTTCTGAAATTCAAAGCCCAGTTTGGGAGACCTCTTGTATAACAACATCAGCTTGCTCTTAGCACCATGGATATGCAAAATGGGCCCCATTGTGATTACAGATATTCTGAAGGACCCAGGTTAAACTTAATGGCCCCACTGACCTCATTCAACTTCACCGGGTCTTCAGCTGGAGTGAATTAATATGATCAGGGAAATGGATTTCTCTATGATCTCATGGGCCAGCTGAGCTGCTTTGTTACGATGATGCTGCAAAGTGATGACATGAATTCAGGGCAAAGTATTGTGCTGAACAACTTAATGCAAGTAATAGCAAACTATTTTATGTGTAGGTTTGTGTGTTGCCTGCAATTTAATATATCCTTTCAAATTTTCTGTTTCCTTGTGGTAGTTGATCTGGAGTTAGGAGAGATCCTATCATATGCTGGAACTCTCCTGGCATGCTATGAATGACATAATTCACCTCAATATGTGAGTTCACAGTGAGGACTAGACGGCTACTCTGCTTTTGATCAGTTTGTTATGCTGTTGTCTGAGGCATTACATAAAGCCTCTTGGGCAGAATAATTAAGCTAGTCAAAGCATTGGCATATGACTAGTTTGCTGGAAGCACTGCGAGGTGGCCGCACGGGGCCACACGCTAGATTTATGGTGATCTAATTCAAATTTGTGCAGCTGCATGACTTTGTATAACTTTACTTGCTTTATGCTGCATTATGTGTGGCGCCACTTCTCTTGGACCGGCAGATTAGTTTGGAGGAGGATCTAGTATTTTCTTTCCAGTGTTTTAAATACTATCTTATATTTGGAAATTGCTGAGCTTAAATTAGGAGAAGAATCTAGTAGAATGGAAAAGTAATCAAAGTGACAAGCAAAGTTAATAAATTTACCTACTATTCATCAGTCATTTCCAAAGCCTCTGGCTCCAGTGGTTATCCTTAACTGAGGCTGATGTTCCCTAATTAACTGTTTCTTGAGTGATGTCCTTCAGCCTCCTTTTAATGAGCATCTGTTATGCAAGTGCTATCAGTGGCAGGATAACTGCAATGCTATGACTTTGCACTTGCAACAAATGGGACTTGTTCCAAGGGCAGGAGTGCAAATTTTCAGCTAGAGTATACTGTGATTTATGCCTAATGATGTTGTGTTACTTCAACTCTGACACCAGTCTTGATGAGGGAAAAATAACTGAGGACTCTGATATTTACAGTTTCACAGATTATTTTGAGTTGGAAGGGACCCACAAGGATCATCAAGTCCAACTCTTAGGTGAATGGCCCTTAGGGGTAGAAATTCAGAGTGGGCTATTATTCAAAATAACGCAAAATTATTCAAAAGCAAAAATCTCACTGTTTTTTGGTAGGTTGACAGTCTGCACTTTTTGCTGGTGTGAAGGAGTCTACCTGTGGAGCTGCAGGGACTATCTGACGTATGTAATGGGGAGCTAAGACCAACACAAGTAGCTATCTATGCCACGCTCCCTCCCCCCTCCCCACCTAGGGTGAGCATGGAAAGGACTAAGAAAGGTACATTCCTTGTTGGTAAAGAAAATTGATTGCAGTTTGTAGACAAGGCTCCATTTTTAATCAGTGTATACACTGCTGTCATTGTCATGCTTTGTTTAATGTGTTTTAAGCAGTAGATAAACTAGTTAACTGCTTTCCAAGTGAGTTATGTTTGTAGAGGATTTAGTGCTCTTAAGGAAGCCGTCTGCAAAGATTTAATGGGATCCATGTAAAGAAGAGGCTGGTATCAGTTTCCATGTTCACTGATCTGTGTATTTTTTGTGGGATTAATTTGCAGTGCTTTACATGTTTCTGTTTCAGTTCTTGAACTGACTTTTTTCTTATTGACATGCTTTATGAAGTTTTCATCTGGAGAGATTACTTGGAGACTGGGGTACAGGTAAGGTTAGGGAGGCTGATTTGTTAATGCAGCCTCCTTTTCCAAAACCCTCCTTGCCACTCTCACAGGACAGAGGGTGTGCTATCAGGTTGCACAGCCCAGCTCTAATGATTATGAAGGCAGCATCAGAGCTGTTGACTGGACAGCAGCCAAACCTGTCACCTTAGGAAGGGCTTGGTAGCTCTAAGGTGACCTGGGTTTGGACAGAAACTCGGTAATATTCAGACATATGACCTGCTTCAGGCAGGAATTTGCTCTCAGCACTCAGGACACTAAGAAAATTAGAATTCCTCTTTTCTGTGTTCAGCTCAGTTCAGAAATACTCATGCATGACTGCTAACTTCAGTGGAGTTTTCTGAGGCATGGATCCTTTTTTCCATCCTGCCTGCTTAAGATGACGATAAGAAGAGGTAAACACAAGTGTTTTGCTGAATAAGAGTAGTACTTAAGTGATTGTGTTGAGTGAGTGCCTTCAAAACAAGACTTACGTTTCCCATGACCTTGGCCGTATTAATTGAATTTTCACTTTCCTAGCAAGATAATGCTTTGAAGACTGGAGTAAACAAATTAAAGTCCTTGAATGCGGCTCTGTAGAGTGGCTTTTTTTTTTTTTTTTTTTTTTTTCTCCTCTGTCTTTCATGGGATTTGCAATTTTCTCCAGAGTGTCATGTAATGGAAAATGTTAGCAGAGCTGCCCTCAGATGGTAATCTGTATTTGCCACAAACTTAAGCAATTTGAGTGAAAGCTGGAGAACAATGATAAAAACATCTCGAAATAAGCACTCAGTAACTTCAATATATTTTGTCCCCTGTTAATGGATCACCTGGTGCAGAGTGAGCTTGAGTTAGTCCTCTGAAACCATTGTAGAAGTGGCAGAGGAATTGAGATAATAAAACCTAAAACCGATGTATCATCAGCCCAGGAACAACTTGGGATAGCAGGCTATCCTGATACCCAAAAAGGTGGAATCCAGCCCCTTATTGGCATTGTTACCCTCAGACTGGATACCCTTCACTTTCACAGGCACACATACCTACCAGTCAATGCACCATACCCAGAAAGGGTTCTGAGGAAAAAATACTGTAAGGAAAATGTTATGGATCTAGATTTTTTGCACTCTGAAGGAGACCAAGATGAGATGTAATAATAGCACAAATTCATCTTCTTTAAGTGAAGTTCTTATGAAAATAGATGTATTGAAAACCCTGAACTGTTGCTCATGATGGTGATCCACAACCAGGCAGGCCTAAGTCAACGTGGAGAAAGAAAGATGAATTGTGTTGTCTGCAGTTTCCAAAAATTGTTCATTATCTGTGAGCATATATAATCCTCCTTTTTTTTTAAGGCTTGATAAACAACGTCTCCCTAGTGGCCTTATAGCTTTAGTGGGGAAGGAACCCAGGCAAGTGCACTTTTATAATGAATCATAAGGATGACTCTCTAATAAAACAGAACAATGAAATGTCTGGTGCCAGCTGGGCCTTTTGGACTGCTGATTGTAACTTAATGGTAAATGATAAAAATGTTAGATGTTCCAGAAGCACCTGAGAGTGCTCAGAGATGTCAGTAAGCATTATCTTAATAAAAACACTTGGGAAAGGACAGTGCTATTCCCAGACAGAAAATGCACACCTGGCTTAAACAGATAGAGCTCTCCTTGGGAGAGCATGTGGGAGCTGCTGTGATAGCCAAAGCTGAATTTGACCTGATGTGACAAATCTCTGAGAATGGAACAGAAAACCACTATTACCAGTCTCATGCTTTAACCACAGAAACATCCACTTTACCAGGAAAATGTATCCCCTTTTGTATAATCTTACAAAAGTGTCTTATTCCAAAGAAAATGTTTTTTTGGGAGAGAAAAAAAAGTGGAGAAATTCAATCAGTATTACCTAATCTTCCTCCCTTCATCTGGATGTTCTCAACTCATTGATACTGCACAGGCTGTGTTAGAACAAACAAATCAATCACTCCATGGCACTGTTACTGTCTCAGCCTCTCTCCAGCCAATGATAAGTTACCTTTGTGGTTTTCCCCTTTTTAATGAATGTATATCTTCCTCGTGGGAGAAGCACCATCAGTCTTACTAATGTCAGTGTAGGTGGAGACACTCCACAGTTCAATCCTACCCTCTCCACATACCCCTGGGCACTTATTGACAACCTAAATACTAAGAAGTGTTTTCCTTTCTGTACTGGGATCCTTCTTCCAGGACAATCAATAAATAAATAATAGCAGTGGAGTTGCAAGATCTTATGAAGCAGGAGAAAAGTAGAAGAGAGTGCAGACTGCAGGATTTAGTTTCAAGTCATGAAATCAAAATCTCTGCAAAGTCGTGTTCTGCAGGAGAACCCTAGCTTTTGTCTATAATACTATATGACTGCTGCATAATAGTGCTTTTACTTCCAACCAAGTGAAAAATGATTTTTTTTCTTTTCTGACAGATCTCTTGTTTCTGGTGAGTTTTCACTGTCTAAGAACTGTGCAGTTCTTTCTTCATTTTCTTAAATGCTCTATTATAACAAGTAAGAAGAATGAACTGGTTGTATGATTCAGCTAATTGAGACCAGTCTATTTTCTTCTTTTTTGTTTTAACAAGTCAATATATGTTTTAGAGACAAAAAACCCTCTGTATATTGGACTTATGTACTACCATCATATAAAAAATATGTGAATTTGGTGTGCATATTATATAAGTGTATGTGTGAGAGAGATGGCATTTTATCTTTTTTTAAATTTCTCTTTAACATGTGCACCCTTCTCTGAAAACTTACAAAGTTCAATAATACCCGCTCTAATAAAACAGAAAACCTGTGAAAACCTAACACTCCCCTCTCCTTCCCAACGAGAGAGTGAGTTCTCTGCTGAGTGTTCTGAAACACAAGGCATGTGTTTGTGGAGCTCTGCTTCTGTGGATCCAATCAAAATGTTCCCGCAGTCCTTTGTTCCATAACTCCAGTTAACGTATGCTGCCACATGGCCGCTGTCTGCCAGAGTTAAAGCTGCATCTTGTAGCACTGTAGAAAGAAGCTACAAAATACGAAGTGGGAGTTAAGCTGTCTTGGGCAACACTTGGCTATTATATGAGATGAGCTAAGGTCTGCTCACAGAGTACTTCAGCTAATGTCTCCTTCAGTTTACCCTCTTCCAGTCTGATCTGACTATTCCTTGGTGACTTTTGCTGTACTTCGCTATAACAGGAGCAAATCACTGCATATTCCAAATTTTTGATATGTGGTTTTGTTTCTGTTCAGCCTAGAGATGTTTGGGTTTTTTTTTCCTCAAGCAGTGTTGCCAGTTTCTAAACCTACATTTATTTTAGCAATCCTGCTCTGCAGTTGGGTCCTGCAGAACCCAAGTTGATGTGGCTGATTCTCAGATTTACTTCTCTTGGACTGGTTTTCCATCAGTACTTCTTGTAACAGTCTTTCCTTGGTGACTCTTTTCTGAGTGCCTTGGGGATCACGGGAGCTAAGGATCATCATCCATCAGCTTTAATTAATGCATAATGCTCCCCTAGATATCTTTGAAAGAAAAAGAGTAGAAGTGAACAAATTCGAAGTGTGGTAGTTCAGAATTAGCCAACTAAAATAATGCAAAACAATGGAAAGAGGTTCTTGGACCCAAGGCAATGTATTCTGCTTAAGATTCTGTTCTCATACATTTATTGCCATGTCTTATAATTGCCCACAGAACCAACATTTATTACAACAAGCAAAAAGAGAGTTATAATCTATGGTTGACCTTTGATGGAGATAATGATACATTTTCTTTCAAAATCTGTGTGAGGCAGAGTTATTCATAGCTTCATGAAAATGCCCTGTTTAAAAACAATGCAATGTTTTAAGTTTAAAAAAAATCCCATTTGATTATAGTTTAGAAATGGCACAATCCTATCCTGCACACAATAGGCAAGCAGCGTTGATGTGGAGATTTGAGAACAGAGCCCTTATAGAAAAAGTAGTTGAAGAGGCTGAGATCACTTCTAAATGTAAAATAAATATGAATAAATACATAGAAATAAAACCAGGAGCAATTTCATGTTTTGCATGTTTTTAAGTTTAGAAGTCACCAGGCAAACATGAGTGGTGCAAATGCATCACAAGACTTTGTATACTCTGTAATATTTGGACCTAAAATCTCTCCCTGAAACATGTGACACAAGTTTGGTGCATTCAAAATACCAGTGGAGCTTCATATAATATATTTTTATCAAGGTGTTTTTCTTGTCATATAAGGCACACGTTTCAACTTCTGAACAATATTATACATAACATCCCTGTGCTGTACAATGATTCTGAAGGGCACAGGCATAGTCAGACTATCCCTATTGAGCCACTCAATGTAAAAATCAAGGTAGAGTTTATTTGAAGATCTCAACATCAAACTCCATTAATTACTCCTGTTCATCTCTGAAACTTTTTATAGCATTCCAAGTATTTCTGTTAACAATTAAAATACAAGTACATTTGCTAGGAGACCAATTTTGTGGGCAAAACTGGTTGTAATATTTGTTTTCCTCAGTTATTCTGACTTGTTAATTTTCCTGATGTTCTGCATTGCCTCCTTCAGCTAGTGACTATTTTTTTTTTAGATGGCACGACAGGCAGAAAAAGATGTAAGGGGGCAGTTTGTGTTTGCAGCGTTGTGGAGTTATATGTCTCTGACAGTCAACAGTAGATTTCAATGTTTAAACATATTTGTTAAATGCTGTGTTAGCTTAAGTATTGAAAGGAATGCTTGGAGAATGGAAGTTACCCATTTGTAATTTTTCATTGCAAACATAGATCAAAATGAATTCCATAGGGAAAGATCTATTAATGAAAGAGCTTAGGAGCTTCCACTTACTAATGCTTTGTGTTAAGCCTGTGGTATGCTCCAAACATTTTGTTCTAGTGAACGCATTAAGTACCTAACTAATAAGAGACAGGATAAAGGAAAGGGGATGGAGGGAAGAGAAGTAGAGAACTGAAAGTTTGGGTACCTGAATTGTTTAGGAAGAGGATTTTAGATTCTAGGATAAGCACAGTAGCCATAAGTGACTGCAAAAGGAATGGCCATTAGGGTATTAGCTGAGAAAAATTTAAGGAGCAACTAAAATGTCAACACTATCACCCAGTCTGTGTAAACAGGGCAGGCTGTTAAGGCCCCTGAGTTGCTGGGTCTGATATTTGACTGTGCTGTGATTTAGAGCTGTTCTAAAGAAGCGTAAACTAGGCATGAGATCTTACCATATCAATTCTCTGGAAAATATGGCCCCTTGCTTGAAAACCAAGGGAGAATATTTTAGGGTCGTAGAAGCACTCACTGATGTACTTTCTGAGCAGGGATAGATCTGTGAATCACTGTACTGGGCAGTGACTAATTAGGACTCTAATATGCTGTGTGCATTAAAAGTAATTCAACATTTCAGGTACACAAACCAAAGCTAGAAGCTAATTTATTTCAACATACACACCTTTGTTTCCATGGGATACAGACATCCAAAAAAGGTCATCATCTTGGATTTATTATAGTTTCATTTAGATATCAGGTTAAAAATAAAAAGTTAACAAACATGATGAAATATATTGTATAAGTTTACACAGACACACTGCTGTGATGATCCTGGAATCCGTTTCCTACTCCTTTCCAAGATATACCTGAGAGCACTTTTTGTTAGATAAAAAGCTGTGGGGTTTTTTTTTTCCTTCCCTTTGTCAGGATGCTGTTCACAGGCAAATATAGCATTTTAAAAAGAATTTGTCCAGACTTCAGTATAAACTCAGAAAAAAAGGACAACCCGGAGTGGATGGGAAATGATCCACCAAACTAATCATTATGTGGTGTCTTTTCATGCAACAGAAAATGAAGGGTTCAATTTTCTCAAGGGAAGAAGGAAAACAAATACATTTTTGCAGTTTCTCAGCTGCTGTAAATAGATTCAGCTTCACTGACCTCAGCAGCACAAGCAGGGCCTGCATTTCACTTTATTTTTCACATTATAGTATCACTATGAAGACATAATATGGTCCAGAGGCAGAAGAGAGATAGTGAGGGGGAAACCCTTTCTCAAAGACAGGTTGTAAGAGGTCATAAAGGCAAAGACTGGGCAGACGGGCAAAAAGTGGAGTCAGCAAATGCTTTCTGCTGGCATAGTACCACAGTGAAAGGTTGTACATCTCAGAGCTCGAGTGCCAGCGCTGTGGGTGTGGAAGCACCATACAGCAGAAGCATGAAAGCATGGGGTTGTGATCCTTCCAGCAGCAAAATCCTGGATGAACTTTACCCCTTTAGACACTACTTTTAATTTTGCCATGTCTTGGGCCCCTGGGGCTGTACCTTTGCACATGCAGAACACAGCCTTTCTCTATACATGCCCAGAGCTGTCCTGGTCTCGACAGGAACAAGCAGCTCCAAGTCAGTGCCTCCTGAATTTTTTGTTGTGCAGCAGCTCATTTTCAGTGGGGCAGGTGGGTGGAAAATTTTATTCCTATCTCACAGGCTGATATGCAGGCTGCACTTCTGAGGGTGGTGGGTTTGAACCCCTCAGGCTAAGAAAGTAAATTAATTCCATTATTTTACCATTATGATTGTATATTTGGGGGGGGAGGGGGTGGCTGGAGGGGGGGTGAGGGGAACCAACAAACATACACACAAAAAAACCCAGCCCAACAAAACCCCTAAAAATACAAAATCATCGTGGTGAGCAGTTGTTTCCTAAAGATTGTTCCAAGGAGAGCTGCTTGGTGTTTTGAAGGAGTTTCACCTCTCAGCTTTCCCCAGGGCTGTTTGCAGGCTGGGCAGAGATGGCCATCTGCAGCTCTGTGACAGTACCCTGCCCTTAGTGCTCCCTAATAAGTATGTTTAAGCAGCTGCCTGATGAGCACACTGATTTTAGGCAGGTCCAGGCTTAGTGTGCTGACTGTTTTGGATTCATTCAGAATTACCTCTCTCCTCTGAAAATATATGGTGGTAAAGATTTCACTTCAGGACCTAAGCTGGCTGACTGTGCTTTCCTGGAGCTAACCTTTATGTGCCCCCTGGGAAAGGTGCAGGGATCAAAGCTGACATTGAAATAGGTCTTCCTTTTAGAAGTACTTGTGAGTTCTTGCAGGATGAAACAGGGGCAGTCCACAGATTCAGCCTTCTGCTGTAAATATACCTTCTGAGAAAACATTCACAAAAAGCTTTATCTATGTTTTTGCATGTGCAACATGCATGCAAGGTTTAAGTCTGCTGTACCAGAAAATGTCAGAAACCAATCCTACTAGGAGAAGTTTCTGTGTAAAACCCCTATCATACGCTAAGGCTGCTGTATATTTTTTCCCTGTGTCTGAAGATCCTTTTGCCTTCATTAATAGTTACCACAGATTAATTCATTTGTAAAAGAAAGCCACATTTTTGCCACTTTATCATTTACAAAGAGCACTTTTATACAACTGATAGGTCATCTTGTAAAATTATTTAAGCCATTTCACCTCTGCTAGGTGTTTTTAATAGGTTTGTTGGTTTATGTTTGCTTTAGTTCCTGGTCCATAGTATCTGCTGCCATATTGGATAATATATGTTCTGAAGTGTGCTGAAGGGAAAACCAGCTCTGTTTAAAGGGCCAAATACAATCATTTCTGATGGAAACTACAGTGATCTTTCAGCTGAAATTTCTTCTCAGATACCATTGCAAATGTGTTCTTTCTCATGCAAATATAGTGTTTCCTAAAATTAAAGGGACAAGATACCTCATTACTGTATGATCTAACATTCATGCAGCCCTTCTGTTTAGCTCTTCAGAAAGCTTTCAGATGTTGAACTCAATGATCTTAGAGGTCTTTTCCAACCTTAATGATTCTATGATTCTATGATCAAATTTCACTTTCCAAGGTGTGATGTTATAAAGGACCTTACAGAATTCAGTTGGTCTGTAATCTTGAAGAAAGCAAGCAGTGGTTTTAATCTGTCTCTACCAAAGCTAGGATGTGAGCTAGGGCTACTAAATATCAAACAAATAGAATAACAACAAACTTAGTTTAAAGCCTTATGAGGTACCACTTTCCTGTCAGTGTGGCTAGTTAATTTTCTTCATAGAATAATAGAAACATAGAACCACATAATGGTTTTGTTTTGGATGGGACCTTTAAAGGTCATCTACTTCAAACCAGCCATGGGCAGGGACACCTTTTACCAGACCAGGTTGCTCAAAATCCCATTCAACCTAACCTTGAACACTTCCTGGAACGGGGCTGCCCATTTCAGTGTCTCACCAGCCTCACAGTAAAGAATTTCTTCCTTATGTTTAATTTAGACCTCCCTCTTCTTGCTTAAAAGTGTTACACCTTGTTCTATCATACAGATCTTGGTGAAAAGAACTTCTCTATCTTCCTTGTAAGCCCCTTTAGGTGCTGGAAGGCTGCTAAAAGGTCTCCCCAAAAATTTCTCTCCTCCAGGCTGAACATCCCTAGCACTTTCAGCCCGTCTTCATGGGAGAGGTGCTCCAACCTTCTGATCATCTTCATGTCCCTCCTCTGGATTTGCTCTAGAAGGTCCGCATCCTTCTTATGTCTGGAGCTGGATGGAGTACTCCAGGTGGGTCTCACAAGAGCAGAGTGGAGGGGGAGAATGTCTCCCTCGACCTGCTGGACATGCTTCTTTCTAAGCAGCCCAGGATATGATTCCAAAAACTATTTTCCAGGAGGCAAAAGCACTTGAAAACAATGGGCTTTTCTGAACTTTTTTTGCCGATATATGACCAGGGAGATTCTTCTCTTTTTACTAAAAAAGCCATTCAGTGTTTTTATTACTATCTGTAGGTAACAGCAAGGCCCTCTAGCTTGAGGAGTGCAGGTGTTTGGTGGATGAAAGTAGTAAAAGCACAGCTGAGTGGTATGTAGAGGAGCACGATCCATGCCAGCCGTGAGCCTGGGCTTTTCCAGGCCATCCTCTTCCCACCGCGTTGGGTCCTGCAAAAGACAGTGCTCTATAGGGCTGGACATTCAGGAACAGGCTCATCACAGTCCTCAGTTCTGAGTGGTTACTCAACCATGTAGGGCACTAGGATTAAAACAAAGAGGAGCTGCAGACTACTGGAGCTGATAGAAACCCTGCCAGGGCTGAAATCTCTAGAAGTGTAAGGGATCACTGCAGGAGGAGTAAAGAGTAATTCACTGTACATGCCAGCAGCACCTGCCAGCTCAGAAGATATACAGAAGATAGTCTTATTTCAACAATAGTTGATTCTGCAGCATTAAACATTAAGAAGAGGTTTCAGTTCAGTCATGTAGAGGAGGCTAGCATACAACTTTGGTAATGAAATCTGTATCTGCAGAGCAGCGCTGAGATCCCTCAGTTACTTTTAAACAGGCTTTGATACTGTCAGCAACCTGGCCATAGCAGCCTAGGGCTCAGCATAGGCTGATTTATCCTTGTCAGGAGGAGTATTTGGAAGTGATTATAGTGTAGTCAGCTTCTATAACAGAAAAAGAAGTAATGAATACTGCAAACCACAGGAAAAACAAAACATGTATGACTGTTAAACAGAAAATACCACAGTTGGAGAGACAACATTACAGCTTCTTCATAGAGAAAAGGGTTAAAATTAGATGAACGTATCCCTTATAAACAACAAGATCAAAACGAATTCCACAGACAATGTTACATAGTTATTTGCGGGGTGGGTATGGATCCTTAGCATTAGTAATATACCCTGAACAGCTCCTGAGGTAGCTATGAATGATTGCCTCCAGCCAGGTCCAGCCCTTGTCCTGGTAAACTGCGCAGGACGCGCTTGTAAACCTGTTTGTGCAGTGCCTGCCTCTCAAACACTTACCCCAAGTCTGTCACTAGCCCTGCAATAATTAGCTCCCTGAGTATGGACAGTAGTGAAAGCTTCTTTCCTGCCTGTTTCTGCCTGTCAGTTGACTAGTTTTAATGAAATTTTCTCTTATCTTTGTGTATCCCTAATGTGCTTCTGAAGAAAATTTTGGCAATGATATATATGTATTACACATTATATATACACATATTTCACTACAGAAATCAGCTGTTGGAGAACTTGCAAATGCTCAGGCCCCATCCCTCCTGTCAAACCTGTAACCCCCTGTTGGGTGTATTTGTCATCAGACAAAAGAAACAAAATTCACTGTGGATTGCACACATATGCAGACAGATTGATGTAGCAAGTTTTACTTTCACTGGAAATACGCCTAAGGAAGTCAAAGAAGCACACTGAAGATCAAGAATTAATCTTAGAACAATGCACTTGGGAAGCCAAAGGACTCACTCAAGCTTATGAAGTGAGGTGGTGGTTTGGCTTTGTGGGCCAAGGAATACAAACTATTGGACACAAAGTGAAGGGCACTCAAGCGTCACATATTATTTCACTGCTAGAAACTGGAGAGTCACTGGAGACTTCCAGCACTCAAGGTCAAACAAAAAGCTCAGTGTGAGCTGGGGTCCAGAGACTGCTACCACTTCATGAAAATTTTCCTGGGAAACAATGGTTGCTAGCAGAAGTGGGCAGCCCTGGGCTGGAAGGGTTGTCACACAGATGCGTATTACAGAGAAATATGCAGTTTCTTCTCCAAAATGCCGGAGAGAAGAAACCCAGTTCACCACTTTCCTGAAGACATTTGTCAAACAGACAATAGCTTCAGCAAGCTGCAAGGGGCAGAGATCCTGGACCATGGGAAATGAGAACAGGCATTGTCTGTGGTACCATGGGGACATGGGGTGCCTGGTGGTCTCCAGTGGAGTGGCTGCTGCTATGGTGGCTGTGGGACTGCAAGGCAGCTGGGAAGTGGAGCATGATGGACCTTGTATGTACTTGAAATGCTGCATGGAATTGCTGGTCATTGGTGGTGGTGGTGTTCTTTGGCTTCTCTGGGGAAAGGAGGTGTTGCAGGCCTTTAAAAGGCCCTAGGAAGGGCGAGTCAGGAGAAGGAGCAGTGGCACTCAGAGGCTCCAGCATCTGTGTCCACTGAGGAGGGATGACACAGGCACTGGGTTAAACTCACTGCTCCCAACCTCCTTGGCATCCCATGGAGCAGTGCTGGAGAAGCCCTTTCCCATATGTGCTCCAAAAACCCCATTTCTACATTTGACCTAGGACACAACACACAGAAACTCCTTAGGGGAGGGAAACGGCACCGAAACCTCCTTTGCTTCCCCCACAAGGGCCATAACCCCTGGAAACATCATGCTCATTCATGTTCTCCACAGCCGTTGTGAAGCTGTGGTTTGCTCCTGCAGGGTGGAAGAGCTTCAAAGGGCAGGGTGGAGAGCACTTTCACCCAGAACAGCCCCGGCCTCATGGCAAGGGCGTGGATTTTGATCTCCTCAGGCACAGGAGGGTGTAAATTCCAGCTTTCCCACATCTATGGTAAAAGCCCTGACCACAGAGCTCTTGAATGCAGCAGAGGAGAGCAGCAACAGCTGCCTCTGAGCTTTGCAGACTAGCAGCTCTCTGCATTCTGGGAATGTTCATTGGCTCTACCCCTTGAACAAGATGGGTGCAGATGCGGGAAAGCTGAGTTCATTGGATCTGACGGTGCCAGGGTGTGAGTTAACTTTGTGCCATGACATGAGAGGCATTTCTGGACATGCCCACAGCAGAATTTCAGGAGTCTGGCAAATTTTAATGTGAAAAGCTGGCACCTCCAGAGTTTAGGCACCTCTAGGGTGTGGCAACAAATTGAGCAGGAATTTAGAGCAGGAATTTAGAAGACTGCAGTTTTGGATGTAGGTGCTTCCTCCTGTTGGAAATACCTCCTTCCCTTCTATCAGGCTGGACACTAAATTTGCAGTGTAGCTCCTTGCTGACTAAGAACAGTTTTTCTCCAATTCAAGGAGCATTATGCCTGGCAAAAGAATGAAAGTTATCAGCAGAGATGATGCCACAATGCTCTGACTCTATAAGATTTACGGCTCTGTGGGAAGCCAGTTTGGATGAATCATAAATAATTGCATGTAATATACTAATGCAGTTGCAAAATGGGAGTGAGTTTAGTTTTATCCATTAATTCAAAAGACTCTCCTTGTGAGCATTTGGGAAAGGTAATTTAGTAAAGTCAAGTATGAGTCAAGACAACTTAAAATAGAAAAAGACCTTCCTAAATGGCTAAAAATTAAATGAAAAAAAGAGGAAGAAATAAAACTGTCAGAATCTAACAAACTTTTTTTACACAAAAGAAGGTTTAATAAAACACATGCATGGCTGTTAATATGCTACTGCAGAACAATTATTTCTAGTTTTATAATGATACCATGTGTCATTTTAACACTAAGAATAAATTATGCATTTAGCAGTATGTGCAACAGGTTCCTTGATAAATGTTTGGGCACAGTGCTAGAGTTATTGTCTTTGATATTAACATCACATCTCCCAAACTCAGGTTTGTGAGAACAGAATTTGACCTAATGTCTGAAGTACATACAGCCAAGTGGAAAAAAAAAGTACCAACAGCAAACAACTAGTCAAGTACTAGTTCTACAAAGGTTTGATGTTTTGCACTGGAGACTGATTTTATCACGTTGACCTTAGCTTATGCTGGTATTCCTCTGTTCCATCAAAGTTCTTTTGGTTGTAAATAGTAACAGCATCAGTCCCCAACTGGAAAAGTTCCTGACTATTACCAAGCCTCGTCCTTTTCATGTCAAAGCTCTAAATTATAGTAAGCAGACAGAGAACTCCCTGAACCATGGAGATGAATAAGAAGGTTTCACTTGCAACTAGGGGCTGAGAGTTGTGCTAAAAGCAGCTCAGCCTGGTTTCCTAGAACTTGCACATCAGAACTGCTCCTAAGAAGCTCATATTCCCGCTGCCACAGCATCTCTTCCTACCCCTGCCTACTCAGATCTAGGCTGAGACATCTCTTCAGCTTGATGTTGCTAATAAGTCAGTATTGCTACCATGGACTGTCCCACGTTCCACAAAACAGCTACAGATTTTAAGGGAATGTTGTTATGCCGAAGTTTTTATAAGTTAAATGGACACAACACATAAGGAAGGCAAAAAGGCAAAGAACTGGAAAGTAAAACCTGAATCAGTCAGTGACAGAGCCAGGACTAAAATATAAATATCCTGCTGCCAACTAAAAGACTGATTTTTTGGACTCTGCCTGTCATCCCAGGTCTGTTTGTTTCACCAGAAGGATGCATTTAGCATGTGATTTGCCCAACAAATATGGCTATATTTCCTTCTTTTCATTTTTCCCTTTCCAGAAGCAAACTTGCAATTAGAACTGTCTGGGAACTTTTGACAATATATTTTTCCATGAAAAAAGTGCTTACCAGTGGGGGTTTACATAGTGTGGGATTTATTGCCAAAATGAAAATGTATCCACACTATAAAATATATTATTTACCTAGAAAATAAGGCACCTGGCATCAACCCTATAGTCTATATTAGGAAAAGAAAGGATTTGAATCCATTTTCTTGAATGCTCAGTGAAAGCACATTGTATTGAGTGTTTCTATGTGCCTTTCTAAAGAAAAAAATACAGTTTAATGTCCAAGCTTAGAAGATTATTTGTGCAGTCCTATATCACCTGTACTTTTCCAGTTTAAAACATACAAGTGGACCCTTTCTCAAATACATGGATTTTTGAAACTCTACAATGTAATTGTTCTGAATAATTCTTGGCCTGCAGATTAGTTGCAATTAGTATGTTGTGATTGTCATGTATTCAAAAAGAGAAGTTTGAGCTGTTTTGATTATGTGAAGTGGGAGAAATGGGTCAAACAGAGCACTTCCAAACTGACTGGTAGGGGTTTATGCTGAGATTCAGGTTTCTGTTTGTTTTTTTGTATTCTGCACACCATTAATGACTACTAGTCTGTACTTTAACTTTTCTGTTTGAAAATATCTGACAGAAAAATCATTTGCTTGAACAGAAGAGGGTATAAGAAGAGTAATTTTTTTCTAAACATTTGCCTGATTACTTTTGCAAATTCTTTTTGCAGTGTTTTCCCAGTCTGTTTAATATCCAGATCAAGCTCCTTGAACTTCAGGAATGGGAACTCAGTGTGAGAAGACATTAAGGAAGCAAATGCAGATGTAGAAATAGATTTGAAGCAATTAGATGGAAGCCAGTTTATCCAGATCCTCTACATGTCCAGTGGCTATCACACAGAATTTGGTATTCCGGTTCTCCACCCTCATCCCCAACTCCATGTCATGCTATGTAAACTTAAGGTATGCTGCGTGGCTGAGAGAGACAGTGTAAAGAAAACCTGAAGATACTCTAGTCTCTCTTTGGGACCAGACAGATGCCTCTGGGGATATTTATGCCACTACAAAAGGGCAGACATGATCAGACTCCATTCACATTTAAGCCTGGTGTAGGGAACCTGCTTCAGAAACATCATAGTGCTTGAGCAGAAGTCACCTGGCACTCTGAAAGAATAGAGTGGCTTTGCAGCACTGAGGCACTAAATGTATTTGTTGAGCAGACTGCCTGCTCCAGTGTTATTTATACCACATTCCCCTCTGAATGGTGCAATCTCCCATCCTCTGTAGAGTGCCTTTCATCAAAAAAGCATTGGGTAAGAGATAGTCCCAAAAGGCTGAAGATCAACTCTGCATGATATATCTGTACAGAAGCTGTGTGAACATATGTAATGCAGCCTTAGTTCTTAGGCAACATAGCCTGGCTTTTACTGGTGTTCACACAGTTACTTACCAGCCTATAATACAACAACACAAGTTATATTTGCAGTGGAGACAGAGTAAACTCATTTCTGTTTGTAGACTTATGATGTTAAAATAATCTCAGTGTGTAATTCATTATTTTGTCTCAACTATTTTTTTTAAGAACCAGATTTGAAAGCAATCAAAATAAACTTTAAAGATGTTTCTTAATCTTCACCTATAAGAAGCTGGAGAAAGCTTTACTCAAGGAAATGGTCCAACTGGTGCTGCTGACGTGATGCCTTTTGTGAATAAAGACTGTAGCAAGAAATTGCAAAATTAGAATCATAGAGTTGTTTAGGTTGGAAAAGACCTTTACGATCATTGGGTACAACCATTAACCTAACATTGACAAGTCCACTAAACCATGTCCCCATTATGCTGTAAAAGTAGCATTCTACACCTGAATTGTTTTCTTTCACTATCTAATGCAAGAAGCAAAAGTCCTAAGAGAGAACTGCTATAAATTTTCCCAGAAATTGTGTCTATGTTTATCTGAGGTTAATCTCTTTGCTGTAACAAGGTTGACTGTGCACTGAATAGCAAATGTAAAATCCTTGCATACTCCAACGTACTGTAAAATACCAAGTTGCTAATCATCCTGAAACAAGCTTGGACTAGCTGAGACACACACATAAACCGTCATTTTAAAAGCAAATGTTTCTTGAATTTGCCAGATCCCTTAATTCTACTTTGCATTGAAGGTGCCAGGGACTCTGTCCTGGACTGATCTTCCTCTTGATTAAGGAAAAAATAAAGATACATAGAATCTTTTGACATAATTAGTTCTTGCTGATAAAAAGCATTTTGCAGAGTTTACATAATCTCTAATTTATTAAAGGATCAGATTTTACATTAAAGACATTTGTGCTGGTTAACAGGAAAATGTTAGGTTTAGGATTTCAAGAGCACTTTTTTTCATGGACATGCCTACTGGTGGGCAGAAGTAGTCCTCTGGAATTTTTTTGGGATGGCAACAAAACTGTATTTAAATAAATTTTAATTAGGCTCACTAGTACATGTTAGTCCTAGTTAGCCAAATTTATCAAATGTAGTTTTAGAGGATTTAGCAAAATACTGAAATGGAGTAAATGTTATTTTTAATTCTGTCAGAAACAGTGACTTATATTATATAATATTATAATATTATATTATATTATTGTGACCAAAGACTTATCCATGTAAAATATATGCAAAACTAGATTAATTTCTGCTTGTGCCTATTACTTTCCCTAATAAGACTTGGTATAAGCCACAATTTATTAAACATAAAACATACTATTTTCCAAACACCTCTGTGAGGTAGCCATGACTGTACACTTGGAGTGGTGAATGTTTAAGAAATTTGATTAATTTTCCATTTTCTTTGATTTGCTAAGCATTTATAAATCAAAAAATCTCTATTCCAAAATTATATCCTATGTTTTGCCTCACAGCAACCCAACTTTGTTCAGAGGTCAACTAGCCATTACATTCATATGACTGGGTTTTTTTGACTGATCTTTAAAATGTACATGAAGTAGTAATCCATATATGAATTTGAAGGTTTTTGAGTTGTGTACTATTTTTTTTAATAATCCTTCAGCACTGTAAAAGTCAATGGGAAACTGTTCTCCACACTGATCCCAAGTATCATACTGCATTAGCACTCAGAGATGGTTATACTCTCTTCTAAAATTCTAAGAATGAAGAATTATGTGCCTGGGAGTCGATTATTAGAGGCTGGACACCCTAACAACTGAATTTTCCAGGAGCAGCAAAGATCCTTGAGCTAACTTAAATGATGAAGGAACTCTGTAGATAGAGGCAGATATCCATTACTAGGATTCCTACTAATAAGCTTCATCATATCTCCTTGTGGCTGCTCTGCACTTCCCATTGCTGCCATTCCCTAGTCATGAGAGAAGCAAGGAGGCAGAAGTACCAGCAAGACAGGTATGGTAAAGAGAAAGATTTCTTTTGCAGAAGCTCTCATTTGTGGGAGGCAATATGGTCCACCTTCTAAGCTGAAAAGTGAATACACAAGGTAAATGGTCCCTGTCTTACCAGCTCTCTGCACTATTTGGAAGATTGTTAAATTTGCAGCAAAAAGTGAAAAGCAAGTCTTTAGCAAGACACCAAGGAGCATGAAGAAATGTCTTTAACTATCTGCCTATGCTAGGATCCAGTGTAACAAAAAGAGAAATGAGAACTTCACATTTTATGAGTCTAATTTGACTTAGTATTATTGAAATTTGAAAAGATGTTCATGAATAGAACAATAATGCCATAGTTATAGAACTTCATACAGAAAGGGAGCAGCTGAGTAAATGCAGAAATTGAGTGGTACTACCTCAAAATGAACTTGTTTGTTTCTGGATCAGCAACAACTTGGAAATAAATTGAGTCTTTATGGATTAATGTCCTAGTGAAGAAAACCCAATGTCTGCTGCCGAAAACCAAACCAAAGTAGTAAGAGGGATAGTTATCTCCCTAAGTATGTGTCCACATTATGAAAAGGGAATCGTCAACACTGAAGCATCCTTTAAATTTCATAAGGTTTTGGAAGAAAATTTTCCATGTCAAAATTAGCAAATCCAATATCAGAAATACGAAATACTCTGTTAGCCCTTGACTCAACAGATGCAATGTACTGGTAGCATGATTAATAATGATGTACTATTATGTATTATTTTTGGCATTATATTAAGCAAGTCTTCATTTCCCATTGTGATTCAATGCCAACAAATCCAAGAGAAAAATCTAATTGAATTCAGTGAGCTTTAATTGTGCTTCATCCATTTATACTCACAATTTCTGGCTAATATATTATTACTCATCATAAAAAGGTCACTCTGGCAGTTTGCTTTACTTAAATGAGTAGTTCCATATGGATCCTTTATACCCAAGATCTTTGGAAGTCACTAATAGCTGGACAAGGGACACTGATTACTGAATTCCTGGCTCTGTTTTCAGCATTGAACTGACTAGTATGTTTATATGATGCAGAAGTAAACCACATGATGCCTAATTCATACTTACAGCACTGCATGTTCCTATTATTTTGTGTAATAATATATCATTTACTTTATAAAGACTTTTCTCATTTTATTTTATCAGTGGCCCACAGACAAATTTAGAAACAAGTTGAAAGTCAGGACTTGTAATTTTTCTAAGCCTCTACTTAGAATCTTTTCCGTGTCCATGTTAATTATAAATTGCATTCATCACACCGAAGATTGTTTATTTGTTTCTTCTGTTTATCTGTTTTACCTATCTGTAATCGTGGCCAGTCTTCGCAAATGAAGATCTGGGAAAGGTCTTTTTACCTTTCAAGCCTGCGCAATGGATTTTTTAGGTGAGACACAGCCTGCGCTG